>WNGS01164858.1:30338977-30361809 GCA_020271785.1 Procambarus virginalis
TGTAGTTAATATATAATGAGAGGTCTGCTTCCCTTAACAGGTGCTCGATATTGAAAGGTATTTTATGGGTGATTAGAACGTGGTTCAAATGTGTTCTGGCTTTAATGATGTCGAAAGAAGTAAAGGAGGTGACGTTCAATTGTTTCTGGAAAAGAAAAATCGGACAAAATTTAAAAAAAAAATAAAAAATTGTCTCTGGAACATGTCAGTGGGTGACAAATTCCTTTATGTCTGTCGTGTATTTAGAGTGGTGTGCTGAGCGTGTGCTGCCGTCTTTATCCCGTGATAATCCTTCCAAATTACTTGCGTATAACCAGGTAATTTGCTCCAAAGTTCAACAAACCCTATTTATAAACCAGTATTTACCCAGGTCTTTCCTGAATGTAAACTCATCCAGTTTATATACTTGTTTCGAATTGTGTTTTGCATGATTATTTAATACCGCATTAATATATCCTCTTTATTATACATTTTCACCTATGTGTATATATATATATATATATATATATACTCCTATCACCTCTATTCTTCGTCTGTCAAATATACAAACGTACTCATAAATTCCCTGTATTATTGCATCTCGTTAATGTAGATAATATATACAGGTAAAGGAACGATATATTATTGTAGATCAAAAGCTAAGTTCTGCCACACTGAAAAGGTAAATGTAGGATAAATAAAGATAAAAATAAAGATTATTGTAAATAATAAGATACTTATGCCATTACAATGATAATTCGTCATCCATCTATGGTTATATCTGGCCACACACCTGACGTCAGTGAGGGAGGCTGAGTACAAGATGCTTACGTCTTTATCTTCATCTGTGAGATGCTGTTATCTCATCACACGCGTCAAGAGTCGCGATAGTCTGTCTCTTATTCATCTCAACATCCTATAGGAGTCTTTCGCCTAATACGCCTCATTTAATTTTTTTTACCGGATCGATTAATCCGTTAAAAATGCGACGTGTTAGTCAAAATTAAAACACCGTATTATTAACGTTTTGGTGTACATTGGTCTTGGAGCGACTCAGGACGCTGGTTCGATCCTCACGTCCTTGTATGTTAGGCGGGTTGCTTGGGTTTCTCGTTTGGTAAAACACTTTATTTTTATGCGATTCCGGTTAGGCAAAACAGTTGCACTTTTTAACGGAGTCGCAAATCGAGAGAACGGGCTCCTTCGCCGTTTTAACCACTCCGTCATAAATGCAACTGTTTTGCCTCAGCAGAAACGTAAAAAAAAAGTGTTTTGTCTAATGAGAAAAACAGACGAAGCCAAGCAACCCGCCGTGCTGAGGGCCTCTGGTGCTGAGGGCCTCTAGTGCTGAGGGGCCTCTAGTGCTGAGGGCCTCTAGTGCTGAGGGGCCTCTAGTGCTGAGGGCCTCTAGTGCTGAGGGCCTCTAGTGCTGAGGGCCTCTAGTGCTGAGGGCCTCTGGTGCTGAGGGCCTCTAGTGCTGAGGGCCTCTAGTGCTGAGGGCCTCTAGTGCTGAGGGCCTCTGGTGCTGAGGGGCCTCTAGTGCTGAGGGCCTCTGGTGCTGAGGGCCTCTAGTGCTGAGGGGCCTCTAGTGCTGAGGGCCTCTAGTGCTGAGGGCCTCTAGTGCTGAGGGCCTCTAGTGCTGAGGGCCTCTGGTGCTGAGGGCCTCTGGTGCTGAGGGCCTCTAGTGCTGAGGGCCTCTAGTGCTGAGGGCCTCTAGTGCTGAGGGCCTCTGGTGCTGAGGGCCTCTGGTGCTGAGGGCCTCTAGTGCTGAGGGCCTCTTGTGCTGAGGGCCTCTAGTGCTGAGGGCCTCTAGTGCTGAGGGCCTCTGGTGCTGAGGGCCTCTGGTGCTGAGGGCCTCTAGTGCTGAGGGCCTCTAGTGCTGAGGGCCTCTGGTGCTGAGGGCCTCTAGTGCTGAGGGCCTCTGGTGCTGAGGGCCTCTAGTGCTGAGGGCCTCTAGTGCTGAGGGCCTCTGGTGCTGAGGGCCTCTAGTGCTGAGGGCCTCTGGTGCTGAGGGCCTCTAGTGCTGAGGGCCTCTAGTGCTGAGGGCCTCTGGTGCTGAGGGCCTCTAGTGCTGAGGGCCTCTGGTGCTGAGGGCCTCTGGTGCTGAGGGCCTCTAGTGCTGAGGGCCTCTGGTGCTGAGGGCCTCTAGTGCTGAGGGCCTCTAGTGCTGAGGGCCTCTGGTGCTGAGGGCCTCTAGTGCTGAGGGCCTCTGGTGCTGAGGGCCTCTGGTGCTGAGGGCCTCTAGTGCTGAGGGCCTCTAGTGCTGAGGGCCTCTAGTGCTGAGGGCCTCTGGTGCTAGGGCCTCTGGTGCTGAGGGCCTCTGGTGCTGAGGGCCTCTAGTGCTGAGGGCCTCTGGTGTTGTGCTGACGCGAAATTATCAGCAGCGACTAAAGTTATCAGAGTGGCTGAGTTTACCTGGATTTTATCTGGAGTAGGTTCCGAGAGTTCTTCTGCTTGCAGACAGCCAAGCCACTCGTCTGAAACTCCTACAGGGAGTGACGACGTTTCGGTCCTCCCTGGACCGTTATCACAACTTGATAACAGTCCACGTGTACGGCGGACCGGAACGTTGCCAGTACCTTCGTTATCAGAATGTGTTATTTGGCTACACATACATTCACATGAACTACAACATTCATGACCCGGAACTTCCAGCTTGAACTTGTTCACTTGTCTCTTAAACCCGTCCACCTCAGTTCCGGCGACGATTCTGATAAGAATGTCACCATTGGACACAGTAGAACTTCGGTTTCAACTCCTTTTGACCATGTCGTAGCTCAGTCGATTAAGGCAGCGTCTGGGATGCTCTCGGACGCAGGTTCGAATCTTCGTCACGGCCCTTGTGGATTTGGTCACCATTGGCTTCATGTTCTGGCCGAAGTCTGCTTATACGACGCTAAAAAAAACGTAAAATTTAAAGTTCTTTTGCTGTCCAGAAGGTTTTGAGACAAATTCAACGCCCCTAACCTACCGTGACCTATGGGATCCGACTCAAGTCAAGCCATCGTGGTCCTCAGCCATGAGCAACCAGCCTCCTTAGGCTTAGGGCCAAACGCAGCAACCATTGTATAGACCTGAATTACATTATCTGCAAGGCCTAGTCTCTGCAACTATCATTGGCCTAGAATCAAGTTGCCACAACTTCCCAGGTCTCAAGTGGCAGGTTTGGCAACGCTGTGCAATAACCCATATGCATAGATCAGCTTCTGATTGCTTCCACGAAGGGTATAATAGACCCGTTGAACCGACATACACGAGGATATCGTCCAATCACCAGGAAGTATCAGGAGACAGGTTGCTCTTGATGACTTCACTGACCCACTCACACCAGGCTCATTTAGCCACCGATCAACTCAGGGAATTGAGAGTAGTTTTACTCTTAATTAGACTAGGAGAGTACTCACCTGTTTGTACTCACCTATTTGTGCTTGCGGGGGTTGAGCTCTGGTTCTTTGGTCCCGCCTCTCAACCGTCAGTTAACTGATGTACATATTCCTGAGCCTACTGGGCTCTATGATATCTACATTTTAAACTGTGTATGGAGTCAGCCTCCACCACATCACTGCCTAATGCATTCCATCTGTTAACTACTCTGACACTGAAAAAGTTCTTTCTAACGTCCCTGTGGCTCATTTGGGAACTCAGTTTCCACCTGTGTCCCCTTGTTTGCGTACCACCAGTGTTAAACAGTTTATCCTTATCTACCCTGTCAGTTCCCCTGAGAATTTTGTAGGTAGTGATCATGTCTCCTCTTACTCTTCTGTTTTCCAGGGATGTGAGGTTCAGCTCCTTTAGCCTTTCCTCGTAGCTCAATCCTTTCAGTTCCGGGACGAGCCTGGTGGCATACCGCTGAATCTTCTCTAACTTTGTCTTGTGTTTAACTAGGTATGGACTCCAGGCTGGAGCTGCATACTCCAGGATTGGTCTTACATAAGTGGTATACATGGTTCTGAAAGATTCCTTACACAAATTTCTAAAGGCAGTTCTTATGTTGGCCAGTCTAGCATATGCCGCTGATGATATTCTTTTGATGTGGGCTTCTGGGGACAGGTTCGGTGTGATATCAACCCCCAGATCTTTCTCTCTATTTGACTCTTGCAGGATTTCCCCTCCCAAATGATACCTTGTGTTCAGCCTCCTGCTCCCTTATCCTAATTTCATCACCTTACACTTTCCCGAGTTGAACTTTAGCAGCCATTTTCTAGACCATTCCTCCAGTTTATCCAGGTCATCCTGTAGTCTCTGTCTATCTTCATCCGTCTTGATTCTTCTCATAATTTTTGCATCATCAGCAAACATTGAGAGGAATGAGTCTATACCCTCCGGAAGATCGTTCACATATATTAGAAACAGGATGGGTCCAAGTACTGAGCCCTGTGGGACTCCGCTGGTGACATCTCGCCACTCTGATGTCTCCCCCCTCACCGTTACCTGCTGTTTCCTGTTGCTTAAGTACTCCCTTATCCACTGGAGCACCTTCCCTTTTACTCCTGCCTGTTGCTCCAACTTTTTTAAGTGTGTGTGTGTGTGTGTGTGTGGTGTGTGTGTGTGTGTGTGTGTGTGTGTGTGTGTGTGTGTGTGTGTGTGTGTGTGTGTGTGCGTGTGTGGTGTGTGTGTGTGTGTGTGTGTGTGTGTGTGTGTGTGTGTGTGTGTGTGTGTGTGTGTGTGTGTGTGTGTGTGTGTGTGTGCGTGTATTAGAAATAGTTTATATAATACAGGAAAAACTAGATTGGTTAGAAAGACGGGGTCCAAGAGCTAATGTCTCGATTCTGCAGACACAAATAGTTAACACACACACACACACACACACACACACACACACACACACACACACACACACACACACACACACACACACACACACACACACACACACACAGCCTGAAGGGGAACAGCCTACCTGTGACGACGCGCGAAAGAGACCTGGGTGTGGACGTAACACCTAATCTATCTCCTGAGGCACATATAAATAGGATAACGACAGCAGCGTACTCTACACTGGCAAAAGTTAGAACACCATTCAGAAACCTAAGTAAGGAGGCATTTAGGGCGCTTTACACTGCCTACGTGAGGCCAGTCTTAGAGTATGCCGCCTCATCATGGAGTCCCCATCTGAAGAAGCATATAATGAAACTGGAAAAGGTTCAGAGGTTTGCAACGAGACTCGTCCCAGAGCTACGAGGGATGGGGTATGAGGAGCGCCTGAGGGAACTGTGCCTTACGACACTAGAAAGAAGAAGGGAGAGAGGGGACATGATAGGAACGTATAAAATACTCAGAGGGATTGACAGAGTGGACATAGACGAAATGTTCACACGGAATAGTAACAGAACGAGGGGACATGGATGGAAGTTGGAAACTCAGATAAGTCACAGAGATGTTAGGAAGTTTTCTTTTAGCGTGAGAGTAGTGGGAAAATGGAATGCACTTAAGGAACAGGTCGTGGAAGCAAATACTATTCATAATTTTAAAACCAGGTATGATAGGGAAATGGGACAGGAGTCATTGCTGTAAACAACTAATGCTCGAAAGGCGGGATCCAAGAGTCAATGCTCGATCCTGCAGACACATATAGGTGAGTACACACACACACACACTTCCCCCCAGGAAAGAGCCCGTAGCAACTGTCTAACTCCCAGGTACATATGCTAGGTGAACAGAACATCAAGGAGTGAAAGAAACTCTGCCCATTTAATATCCACCTCGTCGAGGGAATCGAACCCGGGCCCTAAAGGGCTACGTATGACCCACGATAGCTATCCACTGGCTGAAATACGAGACACGCTTGAACACGAGACTGGCTGTGCTAACTAACGTGTAATTATCCGGTCGATAACAGTTAGCGCGCAGTATCTGCCGCTCCGTTTCTCCTCATATTCACATTCAAATGAAGCTATAACTACGATTTACATATAAAGGCGACCAATCCGTTAAAAAGGCAACGTTTTAGAACAGAAACTAAAAACACGATAGAATTGACGTTTTTAAAAATGCATCAACCTCCCTGGGTTACGTTTGGGGGCTGATCGAGTTCGTACGCGTCTGGTTAGGGCCAAACAGTCGTATTTTTGCACGGAGTGGTAAGTCGAGTCGAACAGGCTCCGAAGTTTACGGTAATAATTGAACCACCTGGTGACTACCAATCAAGAGCCGGGATGACTTTCCAGTCCCAAGTGAGTTAGTTTTCCCGAATCTGTGTAGTTTGTCGCGATCGGTGACAGTATATATATATATATATGTTGTGCCAAACAGCCAGAACGTACTACTTGGTCTAGTATGCAAGGCCCGATTTGCCAAATAAGCAAAGAGATTTTCGTTATTAAAAACAAATCCAATGGGTTCATTTGGATTAATGTTATTATATTATATTCAGAACATGAATTACTGACTTAGTCATGTTAGTTTTGGTTAGGTTAGTTAAGGTTAGGTTAGGTTAAGTTAGGTTACGTTAGGCTAGATAGGTTTGGTTAGGTTTGATCGTATTTCTATGTTAGGTTTAACTTAAATTAAAAAATGTTTTAATCATATATGATATAATGTAAAGCTTTATCATTTCACAAAGAAATTTTTGGCAAAATATATAATTTTAGGAAAACTGGGCTTATATATACCTAAAAGACAGAATATTAGTCTGTTAGTCTGTATATCTGTCTGTTTGTTTATCTGCCTGTTTGTCTATCTGTCCAAATCTATCTCTACTTATACATGTCGATCTCTATCTATCTATCTATCTATATCTATTTTTTGTACACAGGTGGGTACAAGAGCAAACTCCTGCTGACTCCTGCTAGCAGGCCGAGAACTTCATGGTAAACTTTACCCCGCTAATTACCCTGGAATACGGTCCGTCAATCGTTTAACAACCAGGTACCCAATCACTGCTAGGTGAACAGAGGTATACTGTTAAGGATTGGCGCCTAGTCAATCCTCCCCGGCCGGCAACTCTATCTATCTCGCTCGTTCTCTATCTAGTTATCTCTCTATCTAGATCTCTCTCTCTGGCTATATTCCTTAATTATCTCTGTATCTATCTATCTATCTATCTATCTATCTATCTATCTATCTATCTATCTATCTATCTATCTATCTATCTATCTATCTATCTATCTATCTATCTATCCATCTATCTATCTATCTCTATCATCCCCCCCCATTCGCCCCTCCCCTCACTCAACCCCCTTCGATTTCTTAATTTGGGTTTCCTTCTCTTCTGTTCCTTCTAATCCATTTCTTCTATTTGTTTATTAACACATTTAGGTACATCTGCACTTGTACAGCTCCCCTAGACTATATGAAGGGGAGTACAGTGTGTCAAAAAGCTATCTACGTGGAAATCCCCATCACACAGGATGGTTAGTGATACAGAGGCATGTGATAAGTGAACACATGTGTAGTGTGTGTAGTAGGAGCAGTGTGTAGTGTCATGTGATAAGTAGTCTGCACTGACAGACTCTGGGTGCATTATGAGGATTTCATCAACACAAGAGTGAATAAGGTAACAGTGATACTAAAAGTCCCCATCTCGCAGGATGGTTAATCATACAGGGCCATATGTTTAGTAGCCTTCACTGGCAAATTTAGGGGTGCAATATGAGGATATCTTTAAGATTTTTGTTTATTATTAATACATTAGGTACATCTGCATTAGTGCAGCTTCCCTAAACTATATGAAGGGGAGTACAGTGTGTCAAAAAAGCTTAAAAGTTGATGCTAGAAAATCCCCATCACACAGGATGGTTAGTCATACAGAGGCATGTGATAAGCAGTCTGCACTGGCAGACTCCGGATGCATTTTGAGGATATCATCAACACTAGATTGAATAAGGCAGCAGTAGTAATAAAAGTCCCCATCTCGCAGGATGGTTAGTCATACAGGGCCATGTGTTTAGTAGCCTGCACTGGCAAATTTTGGGTACACTGTGAGGATATCTTCAAGAATACGAGAGTGAATAAAGTAATTGCAAAGCTCCAGGTACCTCATGCCAACTGGTCTGAAAGGTTTAATAACTGGGCATTCGGTGATGTAGTGCGGGAGATCGTGCCGTAGTTACTGCTCACAGAGTTTGCAACTGGAGTGCTCAGGATTGGGAGATCCGTCACCTGCAGCCACCTGCCACAGGTAACGATAGCCCAACCTGATCCTGCAACCAATGTGTCGCACAGTCTAGTGGACGTTTTGTGCTGCCCATAGATGTAGGTTTCAGATCTGAACAAATCATAGCTTTTTATACTAGTACTTTCAGGTCGTTGGGAGTCAGTAAGTTCTTTCCTATCAGATCTGACTGTTTGGACCAATATAGTTTTGACAGCAGAGATAGGGATACCTAGATCTAATTCAACTTCAAACTTGTTACAACGCTAATTTGGCTGCAATGTCTGTCTCACTATGATTATCTTTAAGAATTTTTTTTNACATGAGCACAAGCAGCTGGGAACATGAGGACAAGCAGCTGGGAACGTGAGGACAAGCAGCTGGGAACATGAGGACAAGCAGCTGGGAACATGAGCACCAGCAGCTGGGGAAGTGAGGACAAGCAGCTGGGAAACATGAGGACAAGCAGCTGGGAACATGAGCACCAGCAGCTGGGAACGTGAGGACAAGCAGCTGGGAACATGAGCACAAGCAGCTGGGAACGTGAGGACAAGCAGCTGGGAACATGAGCACAAGCAGCTGGGATCGTGAGGACAAGCAGCTGGAACATGAGGACAAGCAGCTGGAACATGAGGACAAGCAGCTGGAACATGAGGACAAGCAGCTGGAACATGAGGACAAGCAGCTGGAACATGAGGACAAGCAGCTGGAACATGAGGACAAGCAGCTGGAACATGAGGACAAGCAGCTGGAACATGAGCACAAGCAGCTGGGAACATGAGCACAAGCAGCTGGGAACATGAGCACAAGCAGCTGGGAACATGAGCACCAGCAGTTGGGAACATGAGCACAAGCAGCTGGGAACATGAGCACAAGCAGCTGGGAACATGAGCACCAGCAGCTGGGAACATGAGCACCAGCAGCTGGGAACATGAGCACCAGCAGCTGGGAACATGAGCACCAGCAGCTGGAAACATGAGCACAAGCAGCTGGGAACATGAGCACAAGCAGCTGGGAACATGAGCACAAGCAGCTGGGAACGTGAGCACAAGCAGCTGGGAACATGAGCACAAGCAGCTGGGAACATGAGCACCAGCAGCTGGGAACATGAGCACAAGCAGCTGGGAACATGAGCACAAGCAGCTGGGAACATGAGCACCAGCAGCTGGAAACATGAGCACAAGCAGCTGGGAACATGAGCACAAGCAGCTGGGAACATGAGCACAAGCAGCTGGGAACATGAGCACAAGCAGCTGGGAACATGAGCACAAGCAGCTTGGAACATGAACACAAGCAGCTGGGAACATGAGCACAAGCAGCTGGGAACATGAGCACCAGCAGCTGGGAACATGAGCACAAGCAGCTGGGAACATGAGCACAAGCAGCTGGGAACATGAGTACAAGCAGCTGGGAACATGAGGACAAGCAGCTGGGAACATGAGGACAAGCAGCTGGGAACATGAGGACAACCAGCTGGGAACATGAGGACAAACAGCTGGGAACATGAGCACCAGCAGCTGGGAACATGAGGACAAGCAGCTGGGAACATGAGGACAAGCAGCTGGGAACATGAGGACAAGCAGCTGGGAACATGAGCACCAGCAGCTGGGAACATGAGGACAAGCAGCTGGGAACATGAGCACAAGCAGCTGGGAACATGAGCACAAGCAGCTGGGAACATGAGCACAAGCAGCTGGGAACATGAGCACAAGCAGCTGGGAACATGAGCACCAGCAGCTGGAAACATGAGCACCAGCAGCTGGGAACATGAGCACAAGCAGCTGGGAACATGAGCACCAGCAGCTGGAAACATGAGCACCAGCAGCTGGGAACATGAGCACAAGCAGCTGGGAACATGAGCACAAGCAGCTGGGAACATGAGCACCAGCAGCTGGGAACATGAGCACAAGCAGCTGGGAACATGAGCACAAGCAGCTGGGAACATGAGCACCAGCAGCTGGAAACATGAGCACAAGCAGCTGGGAACATGAGCACAAGCAGCTGGGAACATGAGCACAAGCAGCTGGGAACATGAGCACCAGCAGCTGGAAACATGAGCACAAGCAGCTGGGAACATGAGCACAAGCAGCTGGGAACATGAGCACAAGCAGCTGGGAACATGAGGAAGAGTGCCAAACCACTATGGCCACCATGGATCGATCAACGACCCGACAAGAAACGTCGAAGTCGTCGATGTAATAAGCCTAAGTGCATGGAGCGAAGAACCCCGAAGTCGTCCGCTGAGGCGTCTATCGACTGTCAGGCGCTTCTAACAGTTGTGTCTTAACGCTCGCGCTCTAACGAGCCATCGAGGGTGAATGTGAAGGTTGTTGTTGTTATAGATTCAGCTACTCGGAACAAGTTCCAAGTAGCACGGGCTATGGTGAGCCCGTAACTTACCTGGCACAGGAGCGGTGCCCGACGTGAAGGTGTTAAAATATATCTCTGAGTTGAACAACATTAGAGGAAAGAAGCGATGTCAGCTTTGAGAAAAATTTTGAGGATAGGTCGGTCATGGCGACGGCCTCGCTTCATGCGGGTCGGAGTTCGAGTCCCCTCGATGGACCAATGGTCGAGAATCATTCCTTCGTTCAGCCTATCTAACTTCTCCATCTTTTCCTTGCAATTGCTCTGTAATCATACTAATTACCTAATAATTCACAAATAAATCCTACTCTTAGGATGAAGAAATTATATATATATATATATGCAAACAAGCCTGAATGGTCCCCAGGACTAGATACAACTGAAAACTCACACCCCAGAAGTGACTCGAACCCATACTCCCAGGAGCAACGCAACTGGTATGTACAGGGATGCCTTAAACCACTTGACCATCACGACCGGACATAAGGAAGTGATAGCCTGAGCTATATGAACCACTTCCCCGCCGGCACCTGGATGGTTATCTTGGGCATAGCATTTTATCAAATCACCTCTTTTTTGGGGCAACACGTGAGGAACACAAATGCAAACAAGCCTGAATGGTCCCCAGGACTAGATACAACTGAAAACTCACACCCCAGAAGTGACTCGAACCCATACTCCCAGGAGCAACGCAACTGGTATGTACAGGGATGCCTTAAACCACTTGACCATCACGACCGGACATAAGGAAGTGATAGCCTGAGCTATATGAACCACTTCCCCGCCGGCACCTGGATGGTTATCTTGGGCATAGCATTTTATCAAATCACCCTTTTTTTGGGGCAACACGTGAGGAACACAAATGCAAACAAGCCTGAATGGTCCCCAGGACTAGATACAACTGAAAACTCACACCCCAGAAGTGACTCGAACCCATACTCCCAGGAGCAACGCAACTGGTATGTACAGGGATGCCTTAAACCACTTGACCATCACGACCGGACATAAGGAAGTGATAGCCTGAGCTATATGAACCACTTCCCCGCCGGCACCTGGATGGTTATCTTGGGCATAGCATTTTATCAAATCACCTCTTTTTTTGGGGCAACACGTGAGGAACACAAATGCAAACAAGCCTGAATGGTCCCCAGGACTAGATACAACTGAAAACTCACACCCCAGAAGTGACTCGAACCCATACTCCCAGGAGCAACGCAACTGGTATGTACAGGGATGCCTTAAACCACTTGACCATCACGACCGGACATAAGGAAGTGATAGCCTGAGCTATATGAACCACTTCCCCGCCGGCACCTGGATGGTTATCTTGGGCATAGCATTTTGGTTCATATATTATGGAAGTGGTTCATATAGCTCAGGCTATCACTTCCTTATGTCCGGTCGTGATGGTCAAGTGGTTAAGGCATCCCTGTACATACCAGTTGCGTTGCTCCTGGGAGTATGGGTTCGAGTCACTTCTGGGGTGTGAGTTTTCAGTTGTATCTAGTCCTGGGGACCATTCAGGCTTGTTTGCATTTGTGTTCCTCACGTGTTGCCCCAAAAAAAGAGGTGATTTGATAAAATGCTATGCCCAACGATAACCATCCAGGTGCCGGCGGGGAAGTGGTTCATATAGCTCAGGCTATCACTCCTTATGTCGGTCGTGATGGTCAAGTGGTTTAAGGCATCCCTGTACATACCAGTTGCGTTGCTCCTGGGAGTATGGGTTCGAGTCACTTCGGGGTGTGAGTTTTCAGTTGTATCTAGTCCTGGGGACCATTCAGGCTTGTTTGCATTTGTGTTCCTCACGTGTTGCCCCAAAAAAAGAGGTGATTTGATAAAATGCTATGCCCAAGATAACCATCCAGGTGCCGGCGGGGAAGTGGTTCATATAGCTCAGGCTATCACTTCCTTATGTCCGGTCGTGATGGTCAAGTGGTTTAAGGCATCCCTGTACATACCAGTTGCGTTGCTCCTGGGAGTATGGGTTCGAGTCACTTCTGGGGTGTGAGTTTTCAGTTGTATCTAGTCCTGGGGACCATTCAGGCTTGTTTGCATTTGTGTTCCTCACGTGTTGCCCCAAAAAGAGGTGATTTGATAAAATGCTATGCCCAAGATAACCATCCAGGTGCCGGCGGGGAAGTGGTTCATATAGCTCAGGCTATACTTCTTATGTACGGTCGTGATGGTCAAGTGGTTTAAGGCATCCCTGTACATACCAGTTGCGTTGCTCTGGGGTATGGGTCGAGNATTGCTACCACAGGCGTGGACCATCATTTATACAAAGCTAACCTGGATAAATTCATATATTTTCATCTCCCCTTACGTGGACAGAGTTATAGAGAAGTGATACAGTACACTGTGTGTGTTATTGAGCATTCACTCATAGTAGGTACTTGACGTGCATGGGGTGAGTGAGAGAGAGAGTGAGGAAGGTGATACAAGGACTTTTTTTACTCATGGGGTATGAGTCAGAGGCAACATTCACGTCTTCGTGACTTTAAAAGAACTCTTTTGTTGGCACCGGGGGGGGGGGGGGAGGGAGCTATCAGGAGAAAACGCCAAGCCATTACGACTATATAGCACTTGGAAAGGGGTCAGGATAAGGATTTGGGGTGGGACGAGGGGGGGGGGGAGGAATGGTGCCCAACCACTTGGACGGTCGGGAATTGAACGCCGACCTGCATGAAGCGAGACCATCGGGGGGTTCCTCCTCGGGGGCCTAGCAACAGTGTCGTTATATAATATAATTACCTGGAGATTACCTGAACTGGGTTTTGTGCGCTCGTCTCCTCCTCTCCAGTCCCGGTACTGAGCAAAGCTTGTCTTGTGAGAAATTGGTCTAAGAGCCTGTTGCTGGGAGCGGCTCGCAAGGCATTACACAACAATTCGTTTGATCCGGCACTTCCTGCACAAACTTGTCTAATTGATTCTTAAACACGTTCACTTTTGCTTCGGCAATAACGACATGAAATACAGTAAACTACAGAAGGCCTATTGGTCCATACCAGGCAGCTCCTATTGGTCCATAAGAGGAAGCTCCTTTTGGTCCACACGAGGCAGCTCCTATTGGTCCACACGAGGCAGCTCCTATTGGTCCACACGAGGCAGCTCCTATTGGTCCACACGAGGCAGCTCCTATTGGTCCACACGAGGCAGCTCTTATTGGTCCACACGAGGCAGCTCCTATTGGTCCACACGAGGCAGCTCCTATTGGTCCACACGAGGCAGCTCCTATTGGTCCACACGAGGCATGGTCCATATGAGGTGGCTTCTATTTATATCCACTCACAGTCAAATATATATGTCTAACCAACGCCCGAAACAATCCAGTTAGCCCTTGTCATTTATCTTATCCATTAATTTGTTTCAAACAAATCAACAACCATGTATTTACCCAAACCAGTATTTACCCAGGTCTTTTCTTACCTCCTATTTCTTTGGAGAAGACTAAAGAGCCAAGGAGATCCCCGAGGGAGATGCCTCCTCATTCGTCTCCAGCAGGACGTCTGCAGGTTCTATAATACTTTATAGAACTCCCATAGAAGGATAGTTATAGAACTATAGAAGGATAGTCTCTTGAGACTGATGGATGGTTACTATCCCTGTTGGTGGCGTGGTGATGGGCGGGTGGGGGAATGTGCGTTAAACTCTATTACTCATTCCGTCGATAAGTCGACGGCCTCGTTTCTTGTTTGGTCGGCGTTCGATTTTCGATGATCCAAGAGGCTCGGTACCGTTCCTTCAGCGTGTGTGTCCTCTCATTCCAGTTGTGTCCACTCCTATCCTGTTCTCATTGCCCTATAGTGCCAATTCTGTCATCCTATCCCGGCTCCCATGTAGGCTGTCTTCATATCCCGGCTCCTATGTAGGCTGTCTTCATATCCCAGCTCGTATCGTGTCCTCGTATCCCAGCGCCACTCCTGTCCTCATATCTCAGCTTCCTGTCCTCATACCCTCAGCTCTTAGTCTATCTCATATCCCTTCCTAGTGCAGTATAGTCATGCTGGCTTAGCTCTTTCTCCTCATGTCTCCTTCCTTTCCCAACAACACTGAATTTAACGAGACACGAAACAGCATAACATGATGCTGCTTTTAAGTGAGTACATTTAGGAAGTGAGGAGCTAGAGTTCAACCCGTCCTTTCACCTAATACGTCTCATACGTTAAAAACTCGACGTATTAGGTGAAAATTTTAGTAGCGTATTATTGAGTTTTTTTTTTATGTATCGGGTTAGGTGGGATGCTTGGGTTGGTACGTGGGATGCTTGGGTTACGAGTACACTTACGTGATCACTTACGTGTCTACTTACGAGATCACTTGCGAGTACACTTAAGTGATCACTTCCGTCATCAATTACGTGGTTACTTACGAGACTGTTATGTTAACAGTTTACGACCTTGGAACCTATGCGAGGTCCCTCTCAACCCAAAGACCAGAATTGATGAAACATTTACGTCTCCCCTGACGAAACCTGTATATCTTTCCTCAATTACTGTGGGTTTTATATAACAATAATAATAACCTTAGGTTGTGAAATGTTGGGTCTTGTAAACGGTTTAATAACTGCAGACTATAAGCCAACATGATCAAGGGATGATGTACCGGTTTCGTCAGAGGACAGACAAATACTGGGGTGCCCTTACTGGGGTGCCCTTACTGGGGTGGCCTTACTGGGGTGGTCTTACTGGGGTGGCCTTACTGGGGTGGTCTTACTGGGGTGGCCTTACTGGGGTGTCCTTACTGGGGTGCCCTTACTGGGGTGGCCTTACTGGGGTGCCCTTACTGGGGTGGCCTTACTGGGGTGGCCTTACTGGGGTGGCCTTACTGGGGTGGCCTTACTGGGGTGCCCTTACTGGGGTGCCCTTACTGGGGTGGCCTTACTGGGGTGCCCTAATTGGGGTGCCCTTACTGGGGTGGCCTTACTGGGGTGCCCTTACTGGGGTGCCCTTACTGGGGTGCCCTTACTGGGGTGCCCTTACTGGGGTAATAGTTGTTTGATAAGGCACAGCTATTTCTTTTGTGGAATGAGTTTATAACACCTGTTCTTAAATGCCTCCGGAATCTCACCAGTATCTAAGGTATTTCTTCGTATTATTCAAACTCTTGATATTTTCCTCGTAAACTCAAATGTCTCACCACTTTGGACTGGTCGGTAGAGCGACGGTCTTGCTTCTTGCAGGTCAGTGTTCGATTCCCGATAGTCCAAATGGTAGGGGGGCCCCCCATTCCGTCCCTCCGTCTAATCCCAGCCTTCCCCTTGCCCACCATATCCCTTTCAAGTGTTCCACAGTCGTACCGGTTTGGCACCTTTTTTCTTCTATTCCCTCTCGAGTTAACCTTTGACACACACACACGGCGCACACTTGTCCGAGTCCACCCTTATCACCATCTTCGTCATTCTTACTTACGTCAAAACCTTTTTTTTTATCAGCCGGTGCTCGAACGACCAAACCAGTCCGTTCCGTCCGTAAATTCGGTCACAAACCGATTGAAAACAAACGCGTGATTAATTCAGGTTAATTTTGGTTCCCTTCCTCCTCCTCCTCTCCTCCCCCCCCATGCAATTGGATGTCTCGCGGTTGCCTTTGCAAGTGTTTGCAAGCAGCCCTCCAGTGTTTGTTTAGGGGGGGGGGGGGATGCTATCTTAGTCTGCATTCAAGAGATGCGGTCCGCTCTCATTCTTATCTCGAGTGCCTCAGAAGTGCTTCGCCTGTCATGCGCTTATCTACTACTGGTTCTGTTGCTATTATTGTTGTTGTTACTGCTGGTTCTGTTGCTATTATTGTTGTTGTTACTACTGGTTCTGTTGCTATTATTGATGTTGTTACTACTGGTTCTGTTGCTATTATTGTTGTTGTTACTGCTGGTTCTGTTGCTATTATTGTTGTTGTTACTACTGGTTCTGTTGCTATTATTGCTGTTGTTACTGCTGGTTCTGTTGCTATTATTGATGTTGTTACTGCTGGTTCTGTTGCTATTATTGATGTTGTTACTGCTGGTTCTGTTGCTGTTATTGTTGTTGTTACTACTGGTTCTGTTGCTGTTATTGTTGTTGTTACTGCTGGTTCTGTTGCTATTATTTTTGTTGTTACTACTGGTTCTGTTGCTATTATTTTTGTTGTTACTACTGGTTCTGTTGCTATTATTGTTGTTGTTACTACTGGTTCTGTTGCTATTATTGATGTTGTTACTACTGGTTCTGTTGCTATTATTGATGTTGTTAGTATAGAGTGCACAATAAACTACCGCTCAAGGGATAAGTACAGAGTGCACAATAAACTACCGCTCAAGGGATAAGTACAGAGTGCACAATAAACTACCGCTCAAGGGATAAGTACAGAGTGCACAATAAACTACCGCTCAAGGGATGAGTACAAAGTACACAATAAACTACCGCTCAAGGGATAAGTACACAGTACACAATAAACTACCGCTGAAGGGATGAGTACAGAGTGCACAATAAACTACCGCTTGTAACACGGGACGGGTTCTCACTTCCTTCTTCTACCCTCTTTTCTCTCTTTACCCGTGTTCTTTACTTTGGTTCTTAACCAAGGGACCCCACGACTTTTACTCGAGCCGACTCCACGCCACGTGGTCTCAAGACGATTTACCGACTTGAGATTCTACAACCCGTATGACGTGAAAATAGACTTCTAGCAAAGTTCTAGGATCTCCTTTCCGCCGCCACCACCAGACCAGTAACCAACATGTGCAATGATCGAGGTCTGGATCGACCACGCTAAACAATCAACCTTGGGGTTGATTCCCCACTAGTAAAATAACCCTGGATCTTAGTGTGTAGTTAATTAAATCAACAGGAGTAATAATCCTGATTCGGTGTTAGAATCGGCGCCCAATTCAACTCGGCCACGTGGGAACCACGTGACAAGGAAATTCACATAAATATAACGAACACATGGAAATAATAAAAATACACATTAAGCTAATTAATTTATTCAAAAATTAAGCAAAATCTAAATAATTGAGCACTCCCTAACTGAATATTTTAACGGCAATGAGTGACCTATCCCTAAGAAACTCCAAGCAACTTTTACCTTCTATAGACAGCTAGATGTTGTGTTGCCTTGGGGAAGAGGTGAGATGGATGACCTCTCCCAGTTGCTGCTGAAACCACACTCTCCTGTCCTCTCACTCCACTACCCAGAGGCCTAGATCTGTATTCTTCCGCTAGTATCTAAGTTACTTTGCCAGGCTTAAGTTATAACAATTAACCTCTGTCGTACTGAATTATCCGGATTGATTGATTTATTGTACTAAAGTTAAATTACACAAACATCTTAAGGAAGAGCTATTCCCAATTACAAAATAGCTATTTGCCCTCTGAGAAATAGAGGACATGTCAACTCTGGTGACCTGTGAACTCATAGGTCACTCCGCCTCACAACCTAGTTCTTGCTTGTGACGTCACTGATGGTGACTTAAACTCCTTCTAATAATGAAATACTCTTGATATTATGAACAGTAGTACTATACAATCAATTTGAATGCAAAATGACTGAAGGTTAATTTCTCTAAATAAGTGAATACCATAGGATGATTCATTATGAACAAAGGCGTCAGGTTATCCTCACCACAATTCCCCCAGGGAGGATGCTCCCATGTGCTTGGGGTCAGGTCTCTACCCGAGCCTTCTAGAACCTTCTTACAACAACCTAGATTGTTACAACCCCCCGCACAAGCACTTAGTAAACCTTGTTAATTTGTTAAAACTAACGAGGTTAGTATCCAAACCCACAATTTAACTCATTGCCACAAACAAAAGCTAACCTAACTAAAGAATTTTGGCAATCATTAGTGTCCAACATCATCATAATAAACATGTTCAATTCATAAAATTCTCAGCTGTCACTGACAGCAATCCTCCAACATCAGGAAACATACATTCTACCCTTACTGACATAGCTAAATAACATGTCCCTACTCTAACATCAAAGACTAGCTATTAAAATCTTCTTGGTTCTTTTCCAAAGCATAAAAGTACTACTGGAGCGTACTACTGAACTATCAAGTTCACATTCGTGTACTATCCACTCCCCAATCAATGTCACCTTGACATACTAAGGAACACACCTAATTTTTATTACATGTATCTAAAAATATAAAAAAAAATCCTATAACTATATCATTGTTGTTGTTACTACTGGTTCTGTTGCTATTATTGTTGTTGTTACTACTGGTTCTGTTGCTATTATTGATGTTGTTACTGCTGGTTCTGTTGCTATTATGTGTTGTTACTACTGGTTCTGTTGCTATTATTGTTGTTGTTACTACTGGTTCTGTTGCTGTTATTGTTGTTGTTACTACTGGTTCTGTTGCTGTTATGTTGTTGTTACTACTGGTTCTGTTGCTATTATTGTTGTTGTTACTACTGGTTCTGTTGCTGTTATTGATGTTGTTACTGCTGGTTCTGTTGCTATTATTGATGTTGTTACTACTGGTTCTGTTGCTATTATTGATGTTGTTACTACTGTTCTGTTGCTATTATTGTTGTTGTTACTACTGGTTCTGTTGCTATTATTGTTGTTGTTACTACTGGTTCTGTTGCTATTATTGTTGTTGTTACTACTGGTTCTGTTGCTATTATTGATGTTGTTACTACTGGTTCTGTTGCTATTATTGATGTTGTTACTACTGGTTCTGTTGCTATTATTGTTGTTGTTACTACTGGTTCTGTTGCTATTATTGTTGTTGTTACTACTGGTTCTGTTGCTATTATTGATGTTGTTACTACTGGTTCTGTTGCTATTATTGATGTTGTTACTACTGGTTCTGTTGCTATTATTGTTGTTGTTACTACTGGTTCTGTTGCTATTATTGTTGTTGTTACTACTGGTTCTGTTGCTATTATTGATGTTGTTACTACTGGTTCTGTTGCTATTATTGATGTTGTTACTACTGGTTCTGTTGCTGTTATTGTTGTTGTTAGTATAGAGTGCACAATAAACTACCGCTCAAGGGATAAGTACAGAGTACACAATAAACTACCGCTCAAGGGATGAGTACAAAGTACACAATAAACTACCGCTGAAGGGATGAGTACAGAGTACACAATAAACTACCGCTCAAGGGATGAGTACAGAGTACACAATAAACTACCGCTCAAGGGATAAGTACAAAGTACACAATAAACTACCGCTGAAGGGATGAGTACAGAGTACACAATAAACTACCGCTCAAGGGATAAGTACAAAGTACACAATAAACTACCGCTCAAGGGATAAGTACAAAGTACACAATAAACTACCGCTCAAGGGATGAGTACAGAGTGCACAATAAACTACCGCTCAAGGGATGAGTACAGAGTACACAATAAACTACCGCTCAAGGGATGAGTACCAGCCACCGCTGTCGGCAACAATACAAAAAAAAACATATATATCACGTTGTCAGTTTTTCTCTTGACTTTTATCTATATTTCCAGCTCCCACTTCTGCCCTTTCATTGTGTATGATGCCCCCTCACTTGAACATGTCCCTCTCTTCCCACTGTGCCTATTCCCCCTAAGTATCTTGTATGTAGTGATCATGTCACATCTTGTCCCACCTCTCTTCTTGAGTAGTCATATGTATATCTCTTACCCTTGTCCCGATCAAACGCGATTATCCAGGTATTTACTAATCAGTTACACGGGTTTGTATCATTATGATCTATGAGACCTGCGAAATGCTGACCTATAGTTAGGTAAACTAGTTAGGAAGTTAAGTTTAGACAGTAAGAAGTTAAGGTAAACTTATATGGACGAATTTTCAAGATACATTTTAATTGTGAAAAATCTTTGGAGCACGAGAGTGGACTCGAACTAATGCCCGAGGTCACCCCCTTGCTCCAAGTTGGATTGTCTCATAAGTGTAAGTGTACTGCATATATTTATGTATATGTGGAATGACCACATATGAAGTAGGACGTGATAGCTGGAGCGCTTTCGACCCTGGTCAGGTCATTCTCAACAGGTCAAAAATATATAAAGAATGTATATATATATATATATATATATATATATATATATATATATATATATATATATATATATATATATATATATATATATATATATATGTTGTTAAATATGACCGAAAAAGTAAGATTAACAATTCTAACACGAATTTTCTCAATATTTCTTATGTTTCTTTTTACTGTCGATGGTAATTGAAAAATCAAATCTCCAAAATTCATATTTATTTCTAGTCTGACGCGACGCTTGAACGCGTTTCGTAATAACTTATTACATTTTCAAAGACTTTAGTTTACACACACACAACTGTAACCTGAAAACACTGAACAGAGTTTTACTTATGCTAACACTTAAACAGCTTGTCTTACATACTCGCATTAGGGTGAGGTGATATGTTGCAACAGTTTTGGATGAGGTGAACAAACTTTTGACCAACACAAGACAGAACACGGAACATTGGGTATTAATTGGATAAATGAGAGGGAAGAATGGAAGTAACTGCAAAGGGCCTATTGGCCCATACTTCCTCTTGATGCTTCTATATTGGTACGGAGTCTTGAAGTGGGTAGAATATAGTTGTGCATTCATTGGCTGTGATTGCTGGTGTTGACTTTTTGATGTATAGTGCCTCGCAAATGTCGAGCCGCCTGCTGTCGCTGTATCTATCGATGATTTCTGTGTTGTTTGTTAAGACTGGATGGCTTGAAGCCCACACCTACACTTGATAAAATAATTCACAACTGAATGATATCCTTTTGACTGAAGAAAATCACTCGTTCATTAATCTTCTCGTTTCTATTTCGCAGGCCTTTGCTTCTCACTGGCCATTTAAACTTTTAATATCACTAGTGCTGTACAACATATTGTTTGTACTATGTTATTTATTCAGTCATGGTCTAATGAACATTCTGGCGGTTTTATTATTTACAAAGATAATTGTAATGATCGATGTTAAGTAATTATCATCACAGTTTTCGTGAATGATCGAATTATTTACTTAAAACTGGTAAATTAACTCAATTATTATTTGACAACCGTTTATGGTAAATGTTATTGAGTGTTAATAACTTGGAAATTTGCCGCTGTTGATATAACCGAACGTAATGACACAACCACTACTACCACTACTACCACTACTACTACTACCATTACTACTACTACTACTACTACTACTACTACTACTACTACTACTACTACAATATTAACGGCTACGACGATAGTAACATTCACGAAAATAACAGTTATCATAAACACTGGCAATAACACTGCATCAAGATAACAAGCAGGTATGACCACCCGCAGGCCAACGAGGCAGTTAGCGACCCGTAGTTCCCGTCATCAACCCCAAATAAGCCATCATCAATTTTCTGCATCAAAGGTTGTCTTAAAAGCCTGTCCACCGGTTGTTTACGAGCGAAAACTCCTTAAATCTTTACCTCCACGTTGGATCCCTTCCTCGTGTTGTGCTCGTCTGAGCTCAGCCCTTCCTCGTGCTGTGCTCGTCTGAGCTCAGCCCTTCCTCGTGCTGTGCTCGTCTGAGCTCAGCCCTTCCTCGTGCTGTGCTCGTCTGAGCTCAGCCCTTCCTCGTGTTGTGCTCGTCTGAGCTCAGCCCTTCCTCGTATTGTGCTCGTCTGAGCTCAGCCCTTCCTTGTGCTGTGCTCGTCTGAGCTCAGCCCTTCCTCGTGCTGTGCTCGTCTGAGCTCAGCCCTTCCTCGTGCTGTGCTCGTCTGAGCTCAGCCCTTCCTTGTGCTGTGCTCGTCTGAGCTCAGCCCTTCCTCGTGCTGTGCTCGTCTGAGCTCAGCCCTTCCTTGTGCTGTGCTCGTCTGAGCTCAGCCCTTCCTCGTGCTGTGCTCGTCTGAGCTCAGCCCTTCCTTGTGCTGTGCTCGTCTGAGCTCAGCCCTTCCTCGTGTTGTGCTCGTCTGAGCTCAGCCCTTCCTCGTATTGTGCTCGTCTAAGCTCAGCCTGATCCCAAATGCGTGTGCGTCAGTTATAACGTTCTATAATAAAAAATTACAATATTTTTCACAAATATTTTCTAATAATTATGGTTTTGTGTGTATAGTTCCCCCTACAAGATGGCTTTCCATCCTGTTGGCAATTATTTGTAATGAGAGTACATGTGTGTGTACTCACCTAATTGTACTCACCTAATTGTGCTTGCGGGGGTTGAGCTTTGGCTCTTTGGTCTCGCCTCTCAACCGTCAATCAACAGGTGTACAGGTTCCTGAGCCTACGGGCTCAATCATATCTACATTTGAAACTGTGTATGGAGTCAGCCTCCACCACATCACTGCCTAATGCATTCCATTTACTAACTACTCTGACACTGAAAAAGTTCTTTCTAATTCTCTGTGCTCATTTGGGTACTCATTCCACCTGTTTCCCCTTGTTTGCGTCCCCAAGTGTTGAATAGTT
>WNGS01164858.1:30368834-30384514 GCA_020271785.1 Procambarus virginalis
ACACACACACTTTGTACCAATATACAAAAAGGGTGACAGACAAGAGGCACTGAACTACAGGCCAGTGTCCTTAACTTGTATACCATGCAAGGTGATGGAGAAGATTGTGAGAAAAAACCTAGTAACACATCTGGAGAGAAGAGACTTCGTGACAACCCATCAACATGGGTTCAGGGAGGGTAAATCTTGCCTTACAGGCTTGATAGAATTCTACGATCAGGTGACAAAATTAAGCAAGAAAGAGAAGGGTGGGCGGACTGCATTTTTTTGGACTGTCGGAAAGCCTTTGACACAGTACCCCATAAAAGGTTGATGCATAAGCTGGAGAAACAGGCAGGAGTAAAGGTAGGGCGCTCCAGTGGATAAGGGAGTACCTAAGCAATAGGAAGCAGAGAGTTACAGTGAGGGGTGAGACCTCAGACTGGCGTGAAGTCACCAGTGGAGTCCCACAGGGCTCTGTACTTGGACCTATCCTGTTTCTGATATACGTAAATGATCTCCCAGAGGGTATAGACTCATTCCTCTCAATGTTTGCTGACGACGCCAAAATTATGAGAAGGATTAAGACAGAGGAGGACAGCTTGAGACTTCAAGAAGACCTGGACAAGCTGCAGGAATGGTCGAACAAATGGCTGTTAGAGTTTAACCCAAGCAAATGTAATGTAATGAAGATAGGGGTAGGAAGCAGGAGACCAGATACAAGGTATCATTTGGGAGATGAAATACTTCAAGAGTCAGAGAGAGAGAAAGACCTGGGGGTTGATATCACGCCAGACCTGTCCCCTGAAGCTCATATCAAGAGGATAACATCAGCAGCATATGCCAGGTTGGCTAACATAAGAACGGCCTTTAGAAACTTGTGTAAGGAATCTTTCAGAACATTATATACCACATATGTCAGACCAATCCTGGAGTATGCGGCTCCAGCATGGAGTCCCTATCTAGTCAAGCATAAGACTAAACTGGAAAAGGTTCAAAGGTTTGCCACCAGACTAGTACCCGAGCTGAGAGGTATGAGCTACGAGGAGCGACTGCAGGAATTAAACCTCACTTCGTTGGAAGACAGAAGAGTTAGGGGGGACATGATCACCACATTCAAGATTCTCAGGGAATCGACAGGGTTGATAAAGACAGGCTGTTTAACACAAGGGGCACACGCACTAGGGGACACAGGTGGAAACTGAGTGCCCAAATGAGCCACAGAGATATTAGAAAGAACTTTTTTAGTGTCAGAGTGGTTGACAAATGGAATGCATTAGGAAGCGATGTGGTGGAGGCTGACTCCATACACAGTTTCAAGTGTAGATATGATAGAGCCCATTAGGCTCAGGAAACTGTACACCTGTTGATTGACGGTTGAGAGGCGGGACCAAAGAGCCAGAGCTCAACCCCCGCAAGCACAACTAGGTGAGTACTAGGTGAGTACACACACCACACACACACACACACACACACAACACACACACACACACACCACACACACACACACACACACACACACACACACACACACACACACACCCACACACACACACACACAATCCGAATGTAAACAGGTCATTACGCTTAATTAAGACACCGTGAGCGCGGGTGACGGTGTCAGGTTACCGCCGCCTCTCCCACTCAAATTAACACCAGCTGACGGATGATCCTATTTCATTTCCCATTTTCATAATGGATGAAGTTTTCGAGGACCAACATAAAGCTGCCGAGGTACATCCGCATTTGTGCAGCTGCCCTAGACTATATGAAGGGGAGTACAGTGTGTGTGTGTGTCACAAAACTAGCTAAGTGATGTTAAATCCTCATCACACAGGATGGTTAGACATTCAGGATCATGTGATCAGCAGCCTGCACTGGCAAACTCTGGGATCATTATGAGGATATCATGAACACGACAGTGAATACCGTAATTGTAATCCAGGTACCCCGGTACGAAAAGGCAATGTAAAGGATCTGGGTGTACTCATGTCGGAAGACCTTACTTTTAAAGAACACAATAAAGTAGCCGTCACAACTGCACGAAAAATGACAGGTTGGATAACAAGAACTTTCACACTAGAGATGCTATACCGATGATGATAATTTTCAAACGCTTGTGCTCTCTAGAGTGGAGTACTGCTGCACAATGACAGCCCCTTTCAAAGCTGGAGAAATTGCTGACCTGGAGAGCGTGCAGAGATCCTTTACTGCTAGAATCCACTCAGTAAAACATCTAAACTATTGGGACCGACTAAAGAGCCTAAATCATACTCCCTTGAGCGCAGGCGGGAAAGATACATAATCATTTACACTTGGAAAATATTAGAGGGGCTGGTCCCAAACCTGCACACAGAAATAACATCACACGAGACCAGAAGACATGGCAGGATGTGCCGAATACCCCCGTTGAAAAGCAGAGGTGCAACAGGTACTCTGAGAGAGAACTCTATCAACATCAGGCTGTGACTCATACGTCAGGCTGCGAGCAGCCGCGTCCAACAGCCTGGTTGATCAGTCCAGCAACCAGGAGGCCTGGTCGACGGCCGGGCCGCGAGGACGCTAAGCCCCGGAAGCACCTCAAGGTAACCTCAAGGTAACCCCATACCAACGGGTCTAAAACTTTATCTTTGTTACACACTATTATTGCTGCAATGTCATTATGGTGGGTTATAATTATTTGGGATAGTATCCATACAAAAGAGATTCAAAGCCCTTTGCTCTGTGCAGCGATTAGGTCATTTATAATTGGTAGCATGAGGTTTTTGTCGACGATCTTCCAGGAGAAGTTTCAATTGCTTGAAGAGCAAACTTTGAATCATAAAATATTATTCCTCCAATGTTTTTTAATGTACTGGTAACAAGTTGTAATGCTGCTAGTTCTGCTTGTGTGGAGGTCAGCCAGTTGTTTAACCGGACATTGATAGTCTGTGTGAAAATATTATTCTATAAAACCTGCATGCTGCTGCAGTCTAGTAGAAGATTGGACTGAGCCGTCGGTGTAGACACAGTGCTCCTGAGATCTTAAATTTTCGATTGAGGAGGCAGTTGTTCTAAGTGTGACAGCTTTGAGAAGAGCAAGATTCTCATTACCTTTCTTGGTGACAGGTGTGTATGATACTTGAATGGTGGGGTACAGATAAAGAAGAATATCGGAGGCAGTAAATTACACTTAAAATTAATGTGAGTTTGATGAGATTGTAGGCATTTTTGCTCAGCCATTTATCTATAAGGAGTGAGTTTGTATGTGTGGCACCAGTCAAAAGGGTGTTAACAGCACTGAATAATTGTCACTGAGCAATGCAGGAGATGTAGGGTCTCTCATGACTTTAAGGCAAAAGGTAGTGTTGACTTGCACGATTCTCTCTAGTATGGTTGGAAGCTTCAGTTTTTCCCTCATGAGTCTTGTGCATCTTGGGATACCAAGAATTATCCTCGAGTACCAATTTCAAGTAGGTGAGGACCAACATAATGCTGGCGAGGATCTTCATTAACAAGGAGGAAAAGTCATGGCCTCGTTAATTTATCGATAACTTACCTTTCTCGATTATATTGGTACTTTTTAAAAACAGGTGGGTAATGGAGAAGACTACTGCTGACTCCTATTAGTATAGGGCTGAGAGCATTTCCTTCCCATAGCTTATGGCATGTCTTACCCTGCAAGTTTTCCCTTAGAACAATCAACAATCAAACCAGTCAATCGGTTAAAAACCAGGTCACCAATTTATGCTAGGCACACATGGCCTAATAGATGAAGACTGGGGGTCCAGTCAGTTCACCCTGGCTAATACTCGAACACAGACCAAATTGCTGGCGAGGTGTGAGATGAGTGTGCTACTGAGCTGCCAGGGTTCGTATCCTCATAATCGTACATTTACCAAGGTTAAAGTCTACAAATCATCTTTCTGACCACCTCAAAGTGTATGTAGGTCTACATGAGATCTTGGTATTATTGTATTAACAATGGAGTATTCTCCCTAGCGAGGAAAGTTGAAATCTGTACATCCCAGCTAGTCTATCACAGCCGATGTTCTCAAAGCGTCAATAATATGCTTTCATTCTTTACTTCAACCCCTCAGCTTTGACATTGGTCAATCCCTTTAAAATGCGAATTAATTAGTTGACAGGGGGTTGTACTGGCAGGTTGTTATCTGGAGGTTATCTGGAGATGATTTCGGGGCTTTTAGTGTCCCCGCGGCCCGGTCCTCGACCAGGCCTATACCCCCCAGGAAGCAGCCCGTGACAGCTGACTAACACCCAGGTACCTATTTACTGCTAGGTAACAGGGGCATAGGGTGAAGGAAACTCTGCCTATTGTTTCTCGCCAGCGCCTGTTATCGAACCCAGGACCACAGGATCACAAGTCCACGTGCTGTCCGCTCGGCCCGACCGGCTTCCCCTTGTTGGCATAGATGGACACAGAATGGGGCCTTGAACTGGTCTATTGAACACCCCATTCGTGAAAGCTTGTCACTCTCTCTAATTTCTTCATTAGTCAGGTCAATTAGTCATAGCGCCAGAATACCCCCGAGCCTCCAAACAAATTACAAAGAAACTTTTATGGTTATTCCTTGTAATTTCAGACAGTGAACAATTCATCAAAAGTTAGACAGAAAAAAATATGGAAAAGAACAAAAATCTGATGTTAAAAAATGCCCGTCAATGGAAAGAATCGTAACCCTATACCTATTTTATTTGACTATATTTCACTATTTCCAATAATGCTTTGTATCACCAATTCTAACAATGGTTATTGTCATTGCAATATTACTCGTATATTTTATATTACACTATTATACATTTTAGTGTACAAAAAAAAATAAAAAACAAAGATTTCATACAAATCTATCACATTTGAAAAACCAGAAATTTGAGCACTTTGAGTCTGAGCACTTTCGGACCTCATGTCTCCTCGTAAAGACTAGCCAGGATAGCAAGAAGAGAATATATAGGGAACAAAAATGTGGGAAACAGGAAGGGGAGAGAATGGAGAGGGAGGGAGAGAAGAAGGGGAGAGAGGAAGGTGAGAGAAAGAAGAGAGGAAGGGAGATCAGAGACCAGAGAGGTGAGTGGGGTACCATAAAGTATGTAAACACAAGAGCCTTGCTGCTATTCATGCACTTAAAACACACGAACTTCGATGTTTCAAAAGCACATGACTGAGTGCCTCGTCAGAAAGACGATTGGACGATTTTAATTACGTTGTTAGAAAGTATAGGCACCGTGGAACACTGTTGTTCACTGCGACACTTCTTAAGAAACACTTACCTGATTTTTATGACATGAGACTTCAAAGAGAAGAATGGAAATCAGAGACAAAAGGTTTAAACGCAGGGAAGAATGCAGCGAAGATAAGAAAGTGACGCCTTATATCATGTTTACGACAAAATTATAAAAAAAATTGCATAAAATGTAAAATCTACGATATTTTAAAAGCTGAAATTAAGATCGAATGGGGTGGTGGGTTATGCATCGCAGTGCCTCTCAGCTGACTTGCCGATATTCGCGGTCACTAGCCGTCCTAATTCGCGCATCTCTATCGTCAGAAGACGCGGGCTTTGCAGGATAACCACCCTCAGCCTTATCAAAAAATCCAGTCTTATTTCCAGGCAAGTAGATATAGCAGCCAATTCGGTTCTGGCCTAGGCTCTGATCTTGTGAGAGAGCAGACTCTTACGTGCTCACTAAAAAAGCCAAGGAATACAAACGCGAGAAAGTGGGATGTCAGAGAAACAGAGGGAACAGCTTAGGCTATGTCTTCCAGTGTGCTATCCTCTTATAATCTTGTGCGCAAGAAATGACTGTCAATAATTACACAGCATGTGAGCAACATGAGGAGTTGTTCACTTCCAAAGTGTGTTAACATGAGGATGGTCTTGAAAGAGTTAAAGCATGGCCTTAAAGTCTGAAAGGTTGTATTGGGGTCAAGGATAATCATTATTTATTATTATTATGATTAATTGTAACCTGTTCATGGGACCGTGTGATACCCAACGTCTCGGGCAGAACTGTTGAGACTTTCTTAATTGGTGTTTGTTTACTGGAACATATTGGGGAGTAGGAAGCTGCTGTTGCTGATGCTGATGTTGTTGCTGCTGCTGCTGCTGCTGCTCCTGCTGCTGCTGTTGCATGGGAGGACCGTTGAGCAACAGAACCATCACTGCAGTATATGGCTCCATTGGTGGATGCGTTGTATTTAGTCGGCCAACAAACCCCTCCGCGTGCAGTATGTGGCCACAATGATGGCCATGTTGCCAGTCATCGAGTCAAGCTCTTCAGGAGACTGACGATGGTCCTGGACAGCGCGGCGGACGAAGTCTCCACCCACCGCTGCCACGACACACACGCCGCTGACGTCAGCACACCATTCAATAAACACTAACCAAACACCCATCATGACTTCTGACTTTTATTTTTAATAGATGCACAGTTCAACAAACTAAATGGAATGGAGAAATTAAATCGGCATAGTGCTAAAAACAACCATAAAAACTCGTATATGGACTCGTATAGAGAGGATCCGGCCGTGTTAAAGTTAGGAATGAGAACCCTCTCACAAAAGTGGCAGAAATGACTAGAACTGTGAACTCAACCAACTTTTGATTTTGTTGAAAATAAAATAAGTGTCGGCCAGCAGATCAAAAAAACCCGGTAACGGTGTTAAAGGCTAGATAACGGGGCCCTAAAATCAAAGAGCAAGAATTAAAAACTAGATAATAGGGCATAAAATCGGACACAGCAGAGCTAAACAAACATACAGCAGAGCTAGACAAGCATACATCAGAGCTAAACAAACATACATCAGAGCTAAACAAACATACATCAGAGCTAAACAAACAAACATCAGAGCTAGACAAGCATACATCAGAGCTAAACAAACATACATCAGAGCTAAACAAACATACATCAGAGCTAAACAAACAAACATCAGAGCTAAACAAACATACAGCAGAGCTAAACAAACATACAGCAGAGCTAAACAAACATACAGCAGGGCTAAACAAACATACATCAGAGCTAAACAAACATACATCAGAGCTAAACAAACATACAGCAGAGCTAAACAAACATACAGTAGAGCTAGACAAACATATATCAGAGCTAAACAAACAAACATCAGAGCTAAACAAACAAACATCAGAGCTAAACAAACATACATCAGAGCTAAACAAACATACATCAGAGCTAAACAAACATACAGCAGAGCTAAACAAACATACATCAGAGCTAAACAAACATACATCAGAGCTAAACAAACAAACATCAGAGCTAAACAAACATACATCAGAGCTAAACAAACATACATCAGAGCTAAACAAACATACATCAGAGCTAAACAAACATACAGCAGAGCTAAACAAACAAACATCAGAGCTAAACAAACATACAGCAGAGCTAAACAAACATACAGTAGAGCTAGACAAACATATAACAAGACCTAAAAAACTATTGAACGAGTTCTTGCACTGAGCGACACCAACTCCACCAAACAATCCGTATGCAGACGAGGAGTCACAATAACGTGGCTGAAGTATGTTGACACAATCCACACAAGCGAAGGGACGACGACGTTTCGTCCGTCCTGGACCATTCTCACAATCGACTTGAAAATGGTCCAGGACGGACTAAAACGTTGTCGTCCCTTCATTTTCTAGTGTGTGGATTGGTCAATAAACAATCCGGTCTACTTCCAATAAGAGTGAAAGCCCCCAGATGTGAGAGAGAGGTCTACAACCCGAGAAACATACACAGTATACCTCTTTCCTTCATGGTGGCTGTGGTGAGGAAGATGGTAGTGCTTATCTAACAAAACCTAACAGTAGACACTGGTAGTGTCTACGGGAAGTGAGGTCTAACCCTTTAAGCCCCGCCTGCTGGCCTTAATGTAACCTGGTGCGTTACAGATTAATTATTCTGTCGTTCAAACTGTTTGTCGAATCCGGACTTAAAGTTGTGGATAGAGGCACCTTCGACAGCTTTTTCCTTCTTTCAGTGCGTTCTACTTATTGACTGCCCGTACATAGTACGAATATTTCATTATATATCTTCGACTCATTGCGTTTCTAGCTTCTTACTGTCTCTCAATTTGAAGAGGCTATCCTTGTCCCTTAGTATCTTGTATGTTGTGATCATACGCCCTAAGTTCCTGCTGTCCTCCAGAGTGGTTAGATTCAACTTCCTTGGCCTATCCTCGTAGCTTAACCCTCTTAACTCTGGCACTAATCATGTTGCAAAGCTTCGTACTTTTTCAATTTTGGTTTCATGCTTCACCAGGTGTTGATTCTAGGCCGACGCTGCACATTCCAGTATTGGTTTAATAAATGATGTGTAGATTGTCTTGAAGATGTTTTTATATTTGTCAGCGTCCCATATGCTGCCGATGTTATCTTGTTTATGTGTGGCTTCGGAATTACACCAATTACAGCTACTCTAAAATCTTCCTCTTTCTTATTCCTGTAGTTGCCTTCCCCATATGGTGTAGATATCTCCTATATTTTTCTCTCCCTTTCATGTATTCATTTATCGTACATTTGTTGGGTTATGGGCTATTCATGCCCGTGCCACCTCTTGGGTGGCTTAATCTTTATCAATCAATCAATCATTTGTTGGGATTGAATTCCAGCAACCATTTGTTTTACCACTCCGGAAGTTTGTCAAGGTTCTCCTGTAACTCCTTGCAGCCCTCCTCTGTTTTTTTTTTAAATTCCTCATCAACTTTTTTGTCATCTACAAACATTAACATGTATATGAGCTCGCTCCCTCGTTCAGGTCGTCACATAAACGAGGAACAACAGCGGTTCCAGAACAGAGACTACTGAAACATCCCTTCTTACACATTCCTCCAGCTTGAAACCTCCTCTCTCTCTCTCTCTTTGCTTTCTGTCCTTCAGGTGCTCCCTTCCTATATAGTTATCCTAGCCTGCTTCTCCTTCATGTACAGCTGTCTTTTATGAGGATCAGTGTCAAATGCTTTTTACAAGCTAAGAAAATATAGTCTATCCAATCTTTTTTTGTCCTATCTTATTTTAGTAACCTTGTCATACAACTTTTAGTCAAGTTTGTCAGGCACGACTTTCTAAATCCCTGCAGCTGCCCTCTAGTCACATAGTTGGTCCACTCCTGATGCTGGTGGCAGGGCTGGAATTAGAACTCTTCTTTCTTCTTTTAATTTACTTTAATTAAACAATAACAAATGTATGTAAAGCTTATAAAGCTTACTAAATGAATGCGTTTAATACAATTTATCCGTTCAAATGAATGAAGCTCATTGACTTTACCAACTTGTAAGACTTTGACTCGATACGAAAATAAACAAAAACCAAAAACAATGGGCCGAGTTTCTTTCACCCTATGCCCCTGTTACCTAGCAGTAAAATAGGTACCTGGGTGTTAGTCAGCTGTCAGGGCTGCTTCCTGGGGGGGAGGCCTGGTCGAGGAACGGGCCGCGGGGACACTAAAAAAAGCCCCGAAATCATCTCAAGATAACCTCAAGATATGGTGGTTGGGGTTGTGGTGGTGGTGGTTGGGGTTGTGGTGGTAGTAGTAGTAGTAACAAAGGTGGTGGTGGTGCCAAAGGTTGTGGTGTTTGGTGGTGGCGGTGGTGACAAAGGTAATGGCGGTGTCTCTGAATGGGCCTTCAGGTAAGGCCCATTCAGATGGGTCTGGGATGGGAAGGTCTCTGAATGGGCCTTCAGGTAACATCCTTGGGGCCTTACCCATGTCCCAGACCTCTGGCAGGTATTAACGAGACGAGGAGGAACAATAAAATCATAAGCGATAGAGACATCGAGAGCATACACCAGGCGCCTCCGGTATATGCACTGGGAGATATACTGTCAGTCGTGGAGTATGCTCAGAACTAAAGTATACTCACTGGTGGGTCAATAAATTAGAGTAGCGTCGTGGGGCATTAACAGCCCTCCAGAGGGTGATGATGGACCTTAAGCCCAACATCAAGAATAAGAGCAGAAGGTGGAGAGAATGGAGAAGGAAGAATAGAAATTGGAGAAAGAGAAAGAAGATGGCAGCGTAAAGTTGGTAGAGAGGTAACTTCCATCACTGTGGGGGTGATGGGAGACTGTAACTCCCATCACTGTGGGGGTGATGGGAGACTGTAACTTCCATCACTGTGGGGTGATGGAGACTGTAACTCCCATCACTATGGGAAGACTGATCTTTGCCAGTAAATAAACTCTTATCTCGGTTGACGTAGGCAAGTGTTGGGTACGTTCTCTCACCTTCCCTCCCCCACTTCTACAGCTACTCCATTCCCTCCTTCCCTCCCTTTCCTCTCCCTCCCTCCAGGAGGGAGGGGAAATAAAGATGTAATAATTGCCAATAAAGATGTTAATAATAATAAACTGCCAGACCTCCCTGGCAGTTTATTATTATTAACATCTTTATTGACAAAAAAATAATTACAATTTTACCTAATCTGAGGAATTCAATTAGGTGTCATTAGAGGGAGGATAATGCTGGTATTCACTGTCACACAGGACAGAGGGTCACACACAAACAATATAAACTGTAGGCTGAAGCACATATATATATGTTGACCAGACCACACACTAGAAGGTGAAGAGACGACGACGTTTAGGTCCGTCCTGGACCATTCTCAAGTCGATTGTGAGAATGGTCCGACTTGAGAATCGACTTGAGAATGGTCCAGGACGGACCGAAACGTCGTCGTCTCTTCACCTTCTAGTGTGTGGTCTGGTCAACATACTTTAGCCACGTTATTGTGACTCATCGCCTGCACATATATATATATATATATATATATATATATTATAGTATATATTATATATATATATATATATATATATATATATATATATTATATTATATATATATATATATATATATATATATATATATATATATATATATATATATATATATATTATATATATATATATATATATATATATATATATATATATATATATATATATATATCGTGGGTATAATCAACTATATTAGACTATATACACGTTTCAATGTATGATTATGTAAAACAACTTTCTATTGTGCACTGTCACACAAGGGCAGGGATGGGTTCATTGAGATGCGGTTTAAAATAATATAAATTAAATTTATTCTTCATTCTTTAAAATGAACAAGCCATTTTGGATAAATTGTTAGGATGTCGTCCAGTACACCTGATTCAATGAAATAGTTAGACAGTTGGTGGTACATTAGGCCAGGAGGACTAAAATCTTTTACGGTTTAAAATTCAACAATACAGTGTTCTAATAAATGCATTAAAGGTTTGTCACAGAGTTTACAATCTGAATATTCTGGTAGTGGCTCAGCCTCACTAACCTGCCCGATGAGCTTATAGCTAAGGCAAATTCGTGCAATGACTACATCATAATGTCTGGTCCGGTTACTGTGCTGACCATCAATTAGCCAATAACTCTGCTGACCAATCAATCACCTATTATTTCAAAAGTTGTCATAGCTTTTAATACTGCAGTTTTCAGATATCTGGGAATTTCTTACTTCTTCTAAATCCGAAGTAATTTCTTTAAATTATATGTTTCTAATAACTGCATTAGATAGTCCAAGGTCACAATCGGTGTTTTCTATCCTGCAAGCCTCATGGTCAATGGATCTACAAAGTCATGTTTTCCAACTCCAACATGGGATGGAATCCACACAAATTTTATACAAGAGTTATTATCATTGGCAAAAATTCCATTCTTTTTAATATTACAAGCTACTTCCGACATACATTGTGATGGGTTATTTAAGAACTGCAGAGCACTTTAGAGTCACAAAATATCCCTCCACCACCGTCTGGCAGTTAATACCTGCCAGAGGTCTGGGACATAGGAAAGGCCCCGCGATGTTAAACTGAAGGCCATCCAGAAACACCGCCACCACCTTTGTCACCACCACCATTACCATTTGTGGCACCAACATCACAACCTTTGGCACCTTCACCATCACCATCTTTGGCACCACCATCACCATCTTTGGCACCACCATCACGACCTTTGGCACCTTCACCATCACCATCTTTCGCACCACCACCACCACCTCCACCTTTGGCACCACCACCACCACCACCACCTCCACCTTTGGCACCACCACCACCAGTATTGCATATGCTGCCCTCGTTACTCAGTTAATGTGTGCCTCCGGTGTTAGGTCTCCAGTTACATGCACTCCTAAAACTTCCTCCTCTTCAGAAGATTGCAATTGCCCTTCGTTCATCTTGTAATGAATTTGAGGTCATCTTGCTCCAACTCTTATCCTCGTAACCTTACATTTATCAGGATTAAAGTCTAGTAACCATTTCTAAGATCATCTTTGGAGGTGTCTAGTATATCTTGTAACGCACCGCAGTCCTCCTCTGTTATGAGTCGCCTCATTAACTTAGCATCGTCAGCAAACATGGATAAGAATGTGTGTGATTTACTAATTTGTGCCGACCGGATCGACCGGTTCAACGTCCTACCAGCGAGCATCAGAAATATTACAGGAACAACCGTGGACATCTTCAAGAGGAAACTAGATTGTTTCCTTCAAGGAGTGCCGGACCAACCTGGCTGTGGTGGGTATGTGGGCCTGCGGGCCGCTCCAAGCAACAGCCTGGTGGACCAAACTCTCAAAAGTCAAGTCTGGCCTCGGGCGGGCTTGGGGAGTAGAAGAACTCCCAGAACCCCATCAACCAGGAGCCATAGCTCTTGGACCCTGCCTTTCTAACTGTGGGGTTTCTAATGTATTGCTTTCCGACAAATTTTTCTTCTGTCATATCTACAACATATTTCTCTCTCACAGACGCATCCACCCCGTTGTAGCTCTTTCTAACGTCTCTGTGACTCATTTGGGTACTCAGTTTCCACCTGTGTCCCCTTGTTCGTGTATCCTTCGTTTTAAATAATCTATCCTTGTCTACCCTGTCAATTTCCCTGATAATTGTGTATGTGGTGATCATGTCTCCCCGGCTCTTCTGTCTTCCAGCGACGTGAGGTGCAGTTCACGCAGCCTTGCCTCATAACTCATGCCCCTTTAGTTCTGGGACTACCCTAATGGTAGTAGGCACCTTTGAACTTTTTCCAGCTTCGTCTTGTGCTTGACAAGGTACGAGCTCCATGCTGGGGCCGCATACTCCAGGATTGGTTTTACATATGTGGTATACAAGGTTCTGAAGGATTCCTTACACAGGTCTCTGAAAGCAGTTCTGATGTTAGCCAGCCTCGCATACGCCGCCGATGTTATTCTTTTGATGTGGGCTTCAGGAGACAGGTTTGGCGTGATATCAACTCCTAGATGGCCAACTTTCTCTCTGGCCGTTTCGTGAAGGACTTCATCTCCCATTCGGTATCCAGTGTCTGGCCTCCTATTTCCTCTTCCTAGTTTCATTACCTTACATTTACTTGGGTTGAACTTTAGTAGCCATTTCCTTCAGTTTGGAAACGTCAGTTTGAATAACGTTTCCTTCTGTTTGTCTAGGTCATCTTGTAGCCACATACTATCTTCCTCTGTCTTGATCCTTATCTTGAGGTTATCTTGAGATGATTTCGGGGCTTTTTAGTGTCCCGCGGCCCGGTCCTCGACCAGGCCTCCACCCCAGGAAGCAGCCCGTGACAGCTGACTAACACCCCAGGTACCTATTACTGCTAGGTAACAGGGGCATTCAGGGTGAAAGAAACTTTGCCCATTTGTTTCTGCCTCGTGCGGGAATCGAACCCGCGCCACAGAATTACGAGCCCTGCGCGCTATCCACCAGGCTACGAGGCCTCTAATCCTCCTCTTAATTTTTGCCTCATCAGCAAACATTGAGAGGAACGAGTCAATTTTTTTTTTTTGGGGGGGGGGGGGGGTGGATCATTTACGTATATCAGAAACAGTATCGGTCCAAGGACTGATCATTGTGGGACTCCACTGGTGACTCCCCGCACTCTGAGACCTCATCTTTCACAGTGACTCGTTGTGTTCTGTTGCTTAGGTACTTCCTTATCCAGTGGAGTACCTTCTCTTTCACTCCTGCCTGCACCTCCAGGTTGTGCACTAGTCTCTTATGTGGTACTGTGTCAAAGGCTTTCTGGCAGTCCAGAAATATGCAGTCTGCCCAGTCCTCTCTCTCTTGCCTAATTTTGTTGTCTGTCATAGAACTCAATTAAACCTGTTAGGCATGATTGCCATTTCTGAACCCATGCTAATGTGTATTATGAAGATCTTTCGCTCCAGATGTTCTACTAGCTTTTTCGTACAATCTTCTCCATCATCTTGCATGGAATGCAAGTTAGTGACATTGGCCTGTAGTTAAGTGCCTACTGCCTATCATCCTTCTTGNCAGTTACTGTTTACATAATACCCTTGAGGTATCGAATCCCGGCACTGGACTACCAAGAACGTCCTCGCACGGCTTGACATGTCAGGTCAAGTGTTAGAGCGACTTGCTTGTTGGTTAGTTGGTGTTAATATTGTTATATTGGTCGAGGTTATGTCATTCAACGTTTGATAACCACGTTCTCTGGTGGCCTCTCTGGTCCCTGGTGGCCTCTCAGGTCCCTGGTGGCCTCTCTGGTCCCTGGTGGCCTCTCTGGTCCCTGGTGGCCTCTCTGGTCCCTGGTGGCCTCTCTGGTCCCTGGTGGCCTCTCTGATCCCTGGTGGCCTCTCAGGTCCCTGGTGGCCTCTCTGGTCCCTGGTGGCCTCTCAGGTCCCTGGTGGCCTCTCAGGTCCCTGGTGGCCTCTCTGGTCCCTGGTGGCCTCTCAGGTCCCTGGTGGTCTCTCTGGTCCCTGGTGGCCTCTCTGGTCCCTGGTGGCCTCTCTGGTCCCTGGTGGTTTCTCTGGTCCCTGGTGGCCTCTCTGGTCCCTGGTGGCCTCTCTGGTCCCTGGTGGCCTCTCAGGTCCCTGGTGGCCTCTCAGGTCCCTGGTGGCCTCTCAGGTCCCTGGTGGCCTCTCAGGTCCCTGGTGGCCTCTCAGGTCCCTGGTGGCCTCTCTGGTCCCTGGTGGCCTCTCAGGTCCCTGGTGGCCTCTCTGGTCCCTGGTGGCCTCTCTGGTCCCTGGTGGCCTCTCAGGTCCCTGGTGGCCTCTCAGGTCACCAGGGACCTGAAAATGATGACCAAAAGTTATACATCTTGGGAGAGAGAGAGAGAGAGAGAGAGAGAGAGAGAGAAGAGAGAGAGAGAGAGAGAGAGAGAGAGAGAGAGAGAGAGAGAGAGAGAGAGAGAGAGAGACACACAGACAGACAGACAGACAGACAGACATCTACGTCCTCTAAATTTTTGTGAAATATGCGAAAAAGTTAACAATAATTACGACAAAGGTGTTAAGTTTCAGCACCACTTCCATATTTAACAATACATTTTTAGAGAGAAAAAGATTGCGAGAGGTTGTGTGTGTGTGTGTCCAGCACACTAGCCAGCCCTTCCTCAGGATTTGACACTGCGTAACATATAGAACCGTTTTGCCTATCCAGGCACGTACCAACCCAAGCAACCCATCTAACCAACCCAACCCGATTCACAGAACGTGAATATTACAAGGCTGTAATTTGTAATAATACATTGTATCGAATGCTCGTTTTCTTTAAAAAAAAATTACAATAAACTAAGAGATTGGGATGTATTAGATGAGAGGACAGGGAGGCTTAACATTCTATACACAACGTTCTCAGGTTTGGGGGGGGGGGTGGAGGGTGGATGGGGGGCGTGGGGGGGGGGGGTGGAGGGGGGGAATAATAA
>WNGS01164858.1:30458654-30483654 GCA_020271785.1 Procambarus virginalis
CCCAAACACTTCTTAGGTCCAGCTACTGCTTGGATCTATATCTATCTATCTATCTATCTACAACACTCCCTCTCCCCCCCTTCTCTGTCTTTTATCTATCTCTATCCTTCCCCTGTCCCCCTCTCTCCCCTCGTTTATTTACGTATCATTCGTATCACTGTGACATAGATTATGCCCAAGCCTTCAGTTATTGGGATACTAACGCTAATAATATCAAACTGGCTCCGGGACTGGTTGGGAGGACTGGGGGGATCCTTTCATAAATGATCTGCGTCAGACGTTCATTAGTTAATCCTGTTACATGTCCTATTTTTGTTGTGACTGGGTGGAAGAAGTAGATTTTTATGTGTCCTTCGTTCTTTTTGGATGGAAAGCGCTTCTGTGATAAAGAGTATGATTAGTTAGATTAAAACTTAGCAATTAAGGAAACTGCAGAAAGTCTATTGACCCATTCGAGGCAACTCATATTGATCCATACGAGGCAGTTCCTATTGGCCCAACAAAGCAGCTCCTATTGACCCATACGAAGCTGTTCCTATTGATCCATACGAAGGTGTTCCTGTTGACCCATACGAAGCTGTTCCTATTGATCCATACGAAGGTGTTCCTGTTGACCCATACGAAGCTGTTCCTATTGATCCATACGAAGGTGTTCCTGTTGACCCATACGAAGCTGTTCCTATTGACCCATACGAAGCTGTTCCTATTGATCCATACGAAGCTGTTCCTATTGATCCATACGAAGGTGTTCCTGTTGACCCATACGAAGCTGTTCCTATTGATCCATACGAAGGTGTTCCTGTTGAACCATACGAAGCTGTTCCTATTGATCCATACGAAGGTGTTCCTGTTGACCCATACGAAGCTGTTCCTATTGATCCATACGATGCTGTTCCTGTTGACCCATACGAAGCTGTTCCTATTGATCCATACGATGCTGTTCCTATTGGCCCATACGAAGCAGCTCCCCTTTATATGGATCTAACCATTGTTTTTCTTATATTTACCAAACAACTATTTATCATATTTATCTTTATTTTTATATTCACATAACAACTATGTGAATAGTTGTTACGACACACGCTATTCATTGTGACTGGTGATCAGAGCTGGTTGGTCATTAGTTTGATTTAATTGATTATTAAAAAAATCTTAGTAAGAGGATTACCAGGGGACTATCCCCATTGGTTCATGTGAATAATTAGAAGCAGCCTCGCGTGTGCCAACAGACCTTTGCTATGACTTTTGTTCTTGTGTTCATTAACACTTATTAATAATCTCCACCTCAAATGTATATATATATATATATATATATATATATATATATATATATATATATATATATATATATAATATGGCTTTGAAGTATAGTGTAGTGGATACAGCGTGCAACTGCCATCTCGTTGGCCAGTGTTCGAGTCCCCTGGTGGGTGGAGTGTCTAAAAAGTTATATATATATATATATATATATATAATATATATATATATTATATATAATATATATATATATATTATATATATATATATATATATATATAATATAATATATAATTATATATATATAATATAGGGGGGTACCACCTCTGGTGCAATTATAGGGACCCACAGCCTCAGAGAGGGAACACAGAGCATTCAGGGAAAAACTTGCCATTTAACTCTGAATACATGAGGGTGTTCGCTTCTCCTACCACCCCCTTTTTTATGGTGTACACTTTATTAAGCAAGGTTATACAGTTACATATCTGATTGTATACAAAAATGAGCATTAAGAGGACACAAAAATAGTTCGATTCCTAGAGGCTGTAGATTTCCTCGAACTCCTCCGACGTTGGGCAGGAAATATATATATATATATATATATATATATATATATATATATATATATATATATATATATATAATATATATATATATATATATATATATAATATATATATATATATATATATATATATATATATATATTAGTATATTTTGGTAGCAGTCTTTCCTGTAGACATATGTTATTAAATATGACCGAAAAAGTAAGATTTAATTCTAACACGAATTTTCTCATTTTCCTTATGTTTCTTTTTACTGATGACGGTAAATGAAAAATCAATTCTCCAAAATTCATTCTTTATTCTAGTCTGACGCGACACTTGAGCGCGTTTCGTAAAACTTATTACATTTTCAAAGACTTCAGTTTATCCACACACAACTTTATGACAGCATTTGGCTCTTATACCTGTAAAGGTATATACTTGTACAGGTATAAGAGTAAAGGTATATACTTGTACAGGTATAAGAGCCAAATGCTGTCATAAAGTTGTGTGTGGATAAACTGAAGTCTTTGAAAATGTAATAAGTTTTACGAAACGCGCTCAAGTGTCGCGTCAGACTAGAAATAAAGAATGAATTTTGGAGAATTGATTTTTCATTTACCGTCATCAGTAAAAAGAAACATAGGAAAATTGAGAAAATTCGTGTTAGAATTATTAATCTTACTTTTTCGGTCATATTTAATAACATATATATATATATATATATACATATATATATATATATATATATATATATTATATATATTATATATATATATATATGCAAACAAGCCTGAATGGTCCCCAGGACTAGATACAACTGCAAACTCACACCCCAGAAGTGACTCGAACCCATACTCCCAGGAGCAACGCAACTGGTATGTACAGGGATGCCTTAAACCACTTGACCATCACGACCGGACATAAGGAAGTGATAGCCTGAGCTATATGAACCACTTCCCCGCCGGCACCTGGATGGTTATCTTGGGCATAGCATTTTATCAAATCACCTCTTTTTTTGGGGCAACACGTGAGGAACACAAATGCAAACAAGCCTGAATGGTCCCCAGGACTAGATACAACTGAAAACTCACACCCCAGAAGTGACTCGAACCCATACTCCCAGGAGCAACGCAACTGGTATGTACAGGGATGCCTTAAACCACTTGACCATCACGACCGGACATAAGGAAGTGATAGCCTGAGCTATATGAACCACTTCCCCGCCGGCACCTGGATGGTTATCTTGGGCATAGCATTTTATCAAATCATCTCTTTTTTGGGGCAACACGTGAGGAACACAAATGCAAACAAGCCTGAATGGTCCCCAGGACTATTTGTGTTCCTCACGTGTTGCCCCAAAAAAAGAGGTGATTTGATAAAATGCTATGCCCAAGATAACCATCCAGGTGCCGGCGGGGAAGTGGTTCATATAGCTCAGGCTATCACTTCCTTATGTCCGGTCGTGATGGTCAAGTGGTTTAAGGCATCCCTGTACATACCAGTTGCGTTGCTCCTGGGAGTATGGGTTCGAGTCACTTCTGGGGTGTGAGTTTTCAGTTGTATCTAGTCCTGGGGACCATTCAGGCTTGTTTGCATTTGTGTTCCTCACGTGTTGCCCCAAAAAAGAGGTGATTTGATAAAATGCTATGCCCAAGATAACCATCCAGGTGCCGGCGGGGAAGTGGTTCATATAGCTCAGGCTATCACTTCCTTATGTCCGGTCGTGATGGTCAAGTGGTTTAAGGCATCCCTGTACATACCAGTTGCGTTGCTCCTGGGAGTATGGGTTCGAGTCACTTCTGGGGTGTGAGTTTTCAGTTGTATCTAGTCCTGGGGACCATTCAGGCTTGTTTGCATTTGTGTTCCTCACGTGTTGCCCCAAAAAATGAGGTGATTTGATAAAATGCTATGCCCAAGATAACCATCCAGGTGCCGGCGGGGAAGTGGTTCATATAGCTCAGGCTATCACTTCCTTATGTCCGGTCGTGATGGTCAAGTGGTTTAAGGCATCCCTGTACATACCAGTTGCGTTGCTCCTGGGAGTATGGGTTCGAGTCACTTCTGGGGTGTGAGTTTTCAGTTGTATCTAGTCCTGGGGACCATTCAGGCTTGTTTGCATTTGTGTTCCTCACGTGTTGCCCCAAAAAATGAGGTGATTTGATAAAATGCTATGCCCAAGATAACCATCCAGGTGCCGGCGGGGAAGTGGTTCATATAGCTCAGGCTATCACTTCCTTATGTCCGGTCGTGATGGTCAAGTGGTTTAAGGCATCCCTGTACATACCAGTTGCGTTGCTCCTGGGAGTATGGGTTCGAGTCACTTCTGGGGTGTGAGTTTTCAGTTGTATCTAGTCCTGGGGACCATTCAGGCTTGTTTGCATTTGTGTTCCTCACGTGTTGCCCCAAAAAAGAGGTGATTTGATAAAATGCTATGCCCAAGATAACCATCCAGGTGCCGGCGGGGAAGTGGTTCATATAGCTCAGGCTATCACTTCCTTATGTCCGGTCGTGATGGTCAAGTGGTTTAAGGCATCCCTGTACATACCAGTTGCGTTGCTCCTGGGAGTATGGGTTCGAGTCACTTCTGGGGTGTGAGTTTTCAGATATATATATATATATATATATATATATATATATATATATATATATATATATAATATATATATATATATATATTGGTATACTGGCAGCAGGTTTTCTTTTACACATGTCTCATTGAATATGACCGCATATTCTGTATTTACTATCTTCTGATTTAGGGCTTCTATCCCTCTAACTATTTTCTTAGCATCAGGGCTTAGCTGAAACAGGAGTTCTCCAAAACTCATTTTCGTAATTTCTGGGTGAAGAAAAGATGTGGATTACTATAGAATGTATTACACTTATTTAAACAATTTGCACGACGTTTCGAACCTCCATGGTTCATTTCAAGTGAGGAAATGTTACAATGTGGTTTGATTATATACCCGCACTGGGTCAGGTGATAAAACAATAAAGGTGAAAACATAGGGGATACATAGGGATAAATGGGTGAAACATAGAGGTAACCGCAGAAGGCCTATTGGCCCATACGAGGCAGCTGGCATCTACATACAAAGATTAATCCAGTGTAATTGGCCTGTTATGTTGAACATTGTCTTCTGTGTTGGCATCGTTATGTTCTGGTCTTGTCCTTACTCTCATTGTGGGAAGAGTAAATAGTTCCGTGATTTGGGTGTTCATGGTAGGTATATATATATATATATATTTATGCATATATATATCACTGCTTTGTGATATATATGCATATATCACAAAGCAGTGGCTGGATATATCTGTGAGAAAATCATTTAGAGGTAACGGGGTGATTTGAACCCCCGCTGAAGTCACCTTATTGCCTCAAAATAATATATATATTATATATTCCACTGCAACCCTTCCTGTAAGCAGACGGGTAGAGTCTACAGAACTTCCAAGTCCTGTAAGACTTGGCGGCCTTGGTGTCCGCACAGCCTCCCAAATTGCTCTACCAGCCTTCCTTTCCTCCTCCCATGCATCGCACGACCTCGTCAGAGATATCTTACCTGCAACCTTGAGAGACTCAGCAGGAATACACGATCCTGCTTTCACTGAATGTTCAATCAGTGGGATGTTCTGGCAGCCCCAGCAACCATTATAGAGCCAACCAAACAACACAAACAGTCCGGCTGGGACCACCTCTCTTGGAGAAAGTAGCTGATGCCATGCTCAGCGCCGCAACATCAGACAAGGAGAAAGCCCGCCTCAGAGCAGTGCGTGCCCCCCATGCAGGAGACTTCCTCCTGGCAGTACCCATGTCAGCAATGGGCACGCGCCTAGATCCAGAATCCCTTCGTGTAGCAGTGGCCCTCCGCCTTGGTGCCCCAATTCACACTGAATACAAGTGTATTTGCAACAGGGTGGAAGCAGACCAATACGGACTGCATGGGTTGCATTGTGGAAGCACAAAGGGCTGGCATGCAAGACACAACGAGGTCAATGACATCATCAAGAGAAGCCTCGTCTCAGCTAAGTGCCCAGCGGAGAGAGAACCTCGCATCCTAGGGGTCCAGACCCGGATTTCCCCGCACTTCGCCCTGATGGCATCACCATATACTCATGGAAGAGGGTAGACAGTTGGTGTGGGACTACACATGTGTATCCACCCTGGCTGACACCTATGTACACTTCGGAGCTGATCAAGCAGGTGGGGCGGCCAACCACAGGGAAACAGCAAAATCTCTCAAATACAGGCGACTGGCAGGCCAATACCTCTTTGTTCCCATAGCGTCTGAGACACATGGCCCCTGGGGCAAGAGTGCCTTGGGATTTCTCAGGAATTGGGTTCCAAGCTCATCGACGTCACCAGAGACCCAAGGGCTTGCAGTTTTTTGTTTCAGCGCCTCAGTGTGGCGATCCAGAGGGGAAAAGCTTGCTGCGTCCTCGGTTCCTGTCCGGAAGCGGAGGAGCTTCAGAGATCCATAACCTTTAGGCATTTGTCTTGTATGTTTTGTAACCTTTAAATACACAATAAAGCATAAAAAAAAGGAGGGGGTGGTAGGAGAAAAGCACACAGAAACTGTATTGGAGGGGACCTACATTCCCTCCAATGCGTTATGTGTGATTTCCTCCGAGGCTATGGGTCCCCCTTCTTCCAGCCAGAGGTGGTACTTTCTTCCCTTCCTATTTAAAAATATATATATATATATATATATATATATATATATTATATATTCTATTATATATATATATATAATATAATAANCCCTCAAGATAGCGTGAGGGCCCTCCAGATAGCGCGTGAGGGCCCTCAAGATAACATAAGGGGCCCCTCAAGTCAGCGTAAGAGCTCTCAATATAGCGTGTAGACTCTCAATAGCGTGAGGGCCCTCAATATAGCGTGTAGACTCTCAAGATAGCCTGAGGGCCGTAAGATGTCTGCTCCTTGTATGGCAGTCTGCTCACTCGAGACAGTTAAGCAAGTCTCAGCTGCGTCTGGGTACAAGTGACAGGATGTATACATCCCAGCGAGCAGTCGTCTACTTAGGGAGGTTGTATGTTGGCTCGCAGGATGGCGGTGTGTTCAATCACAAGGATGAACATCCTCGCGGGATTTCTTCCTACTAGGGGGTGGGAGGGAGGTCGTGCTGCCATGGCGGTATATTCACTCATAGGATGGGTGCTGTTGCCCAATAAATTAACCATCCGTGGGGGAGAAAAACAAAATAAAATAAAATATTGGAATGATTCACCAGCTCGACGAAGTGGGAAATTCTTCTGATACACTCCACATGATATACAATTTCAGCAGGGAGCTCCTGGCACACGGAGTTCCAGCAGGGGCTCCTGGCACACGGAGTTCCAGCAGGGGGCTCCTGGCACACGGAGTTCCAGCAGGGGCTCCTGGCACACGGAGTTCCAGCAGGGAGCTCCTGGCACACGGAGTTCCAGCAGGGGGCTCCTGGCACACGGAGTTCCAGCAGGGGGCTCCTGGCACACGGAGTTCCAGCAGGGTGCTCCTGGCACACGGAGTTCCAGCAGGGGGCTCCTGGCACACGGAGTTCCAGCAGGGGCTCCTGGCACACGGAGTTCCAGCAGGGGCTCCTGGCACACGGAGTTCCAGCAGGGAGCTCCTGGCACACGGAGTTCCAGCAGGGTGCTCCTGGCACACGGAGTTCCAGCAGGGGGCTCCTGGCACACGGAGTTCCAGCAGGGAGCTCCTGGCACACAGAGTTACAGCAGGGAGCTCCTGGCACACAGAGTTACAGCAGCAGAGCTTCTGGCACACGCAGTTACAGCAGAGAGCTCCTGGCACACGCAGTTACAGCAGGAAGCTCCTGGCACACGGAGTTACAGCAGAGAGCTCCTGGCACACGGAGTTACCGCAGGGAGCTCCTAACACACAAGACAACAGACTAACGTATCATAAGTACCACTCTCCTCGTCAGGGGAGGTGAGTTAGAGTTCAGCTTCACTAACAGCACTTTGTATTCATCTTGCGGAGCAGCGAAGTCTTCGAGCCTTTCTTTACCGTCGTGTTTAGAATATATATTTAGTGTTTTGGGTAGCAAAAAGATGGTATACCTTGAAGCCGACGACATCAACGTAAACTTGTTCGCGCTGTGTAGAAAATGAGGGTAAACCCTGAATTCTATTTAGTTTCCTTGATTATATTGATATCCATCCTGGTCGAGGTGGGAGGATATTCATTTCTAACAAAAGTATCCCTGTTTGTTTGCCTGAGTTTACCTTGGTCGTCGCTTGCTTGGTCGTCTGAAGCATCTTGCTCGTGTTGGATGCGCTGATTTTAACACACATCTGAGGATGAAGTTTGGTCATTACACGAAACGTTTTCGTTATAAAATCATAAGAATTACGGAAATGGCTAAAAAGCCTCTTGGTTCATACGCGGAAGCTCCTCTACTTAGCTTCGTTCTCGACTCTCATTCTGGTAGCCCGGGTTCGATTCATAACGGAATAACAATGGTTGGGCTCGTCTCATATCATTCCTTGATAATGTTTTCAAACTCGAAAACATCCTAAATTTTCGTTTAAATGAAAATTTGAGTGAAATTCCTATTTTGAATGAAATTATGAATGTGTCTTTGGGGGTCGACCGCTGGATGGAATGGACTTGGTCTGAGGACGGGTTGCCAAAGTGTGAACAACCATTAAAGATAAGAAAGAAGTCATCCCCATTCCGACGATAAATAATAGTCTTGAACTCTGCTGGACAGCCATCCACATTTTTTCGAAATTAAATAAAAAAAAGCATTAGCATTACATTGACCCATTGCTGACCCCAGCGCTATCCCGTCTATTTGTGTAAACAGTTTATCAACGAAAAAAAGAGAATTCGATGTTGTAGTCTTTGATAACTCCTAAACTGTTTCCTGTTTAAACCAAAATTGCACGATTCTTCTCGAGGTAAATAAGGAAGTATGAGATGAGAAGTTCCTCTAAGGACAATATTTGTGAATAAGGATTCACCATAACAACATAATTATTAAATTTAAGTGCCACAGTTCCTTTAACAACTTGAGAAATGAGAAAATGAAATGAATAACAACTTGAAATGAAAGAAAAAACTTCTCATTCGTGTAATTATTATTATTAAAACGGGCTACAATAGGCAATACAAATGTAGCTAGTTTATAAATAAACGAACCAATAGAAGAAATTATAGGTCTGACTACACAACACTTTATGTTTATGACTTTTTTGGAAGACTATACAGCTAACCTGGTATAGAGCCACATACAAAAAGATCATTATAAATTTGATCACCTATTTTGACTTTCATTGTCTTAAAAAACCTATGTAATTTGTCTTCAAGCTTTAAAATATAAGATAACGTATCAACATTCAACAATCTGAATTTAGAAATGTCCGTCAAAATACGATGAACTTTATTGCAATAATCTATTTTAATTAAATTGTATCACTTCACGATCCTTATCAGGTCTGGTAATTATTAGATTTCCATCATTTTTTTTTTTTTTTTTTCTTCAAAATATCAGTATCTTTAGAATTTTCTTGCTTTTAGACAGTGATGCTAAAGATATTGATTCTAAATGTGAAAGCAATGAAAATAGTGGAATGACCACAGGAAATCCACAATCTCCATTGCTTTCAAATTTGTACATGGAACTTTATGCAAAAAAAAAAAAAAACTAATCTTACCACTGGAATCATTCCATGGTTGACGTAAGTTGATGATATTTTGTGTATTTGGTCCAACAAGTACAGTTTCTAAATTAAGCAACTGACATAGCTTTTCACATATGTCAACTTGCTTAATTTAGAAACTGTACTTGTGGTCGATCTCGAACCCATTGTTGATGTGACGACTTATATTGAATTTTGTAACTAGCTCATCAAGATTGTAACTTGCTTAGCTAAATGAACTGTGGAGTTCAGTCCCTGAGCCCATTATGTGCCTCTGTAACCCTTTCCACTACCACCCACAAGATGGGTATGGGGTGCATAATAAATGAACTAAACTAACTGGTCCTCAAATGTATATCTAGAGGATTTTTTTTAGCAAAACTAAACGATCAGTCCACCTCTATAAATTTACTATAGAGACTGAAGTAGATAATATTCTGCCATTTTTACATCTCCAAATTCATAGGGAAGAGTGTTCTTTTTAAGTTTAGTGCTTACACAAAACCCATTAACAATTTGTCACATGTTCATAAGTACTCTTGGCATAAGATATAATGATAAGCAATTTACTTTTTCCTCCATGTATCTAAGAACTCTTCGAATTGTTCCTCCTCAGGTCTTAGATAAGGAGTTTCAAAATATTGATTCTGTTGATTTCAAGCTTTGTTATCAAGTAAGTTTCTTGGAAGCTTGTCGTAGCTAAGCTCATCGTACATGTTATCAAAATCAGCATTGAGAAAATTCGCCCCCCAAAAATGTGTTATGTTTACTATATTTCCTTGGGTTCGAAAATATAGTCAAGACCCTGAAACTTTTTTATGTACATGTGGTGTTTAATTATAAAAAATACTATTAAAAATTATAACTGTGTTACTTACAAAATACCCCATAAAGATTATAAGGCATATGATACCTGTGGGAAAAAGAGAAGAAGCAGGGTAGCCATGATCACCGTGTAAATAATACTCAGAAATTGAGAGGAAGTTCATTAAGAAAGAATATGCCATAAAAGTTACTTTATCATAAAATACGGGCAACGCTCAAAGGGGATAGCTTTCAAATAGCACAGTTCCCCGTAAGCCGGCAAGTTACACTTTCTATGAGCGTTGTATTGACCGATTTTTATTTAGCCGGTGATTGGTAGGTTAGTCTGGAGCATATTGGTGAAATAGTCACAACCCTGAATACCACAGTTGCTTGTAAAGTCCAGTTGGAGCATTAATGAAGCATTCTCACCCTTTAGTATCATTGCTTAAAAGGTTTGCTTGCAGCATTAGTTAAGCGCTGCAATTGGTCCCGAAGGGCGAGTTTATTGGTTGAGTATCACTCATCCTGAGAGTGAACACGCTCGCATAACATGTTCAAAACACCCCAGCAGAGAGCACACCCGCTGGGTTGTTCATCCTGTGAGTGAACACACTACCATAGCAACATGTACAACAACCCCTAATAGGAAGTAATCTTTCTGGTGCTGTTCATCCTGTCCTTTCTATCCAGACGCAGCGGGAACTTACTTAACTGTCTCAAGTGAACAGCCTGGCAAACAAGATATTAACATTGTACAAACCCTCAAGTTTCGTTATCATGCTGGTATAATTTAGGCGGGAATCTTTAGTTAACAATATATGTTTGTGTCAAAGTCGGTTACTAACTCAAGAAGGGATTTATTGTACTACATACAGTCTCTTAAGTGGGCACAGTCTTGTAGGAAAGGGAGGTTACATACGATGGCTTCTCATATACTCCAGATTCTGCCCCTTAGCTGCTGTCTTCATCCCACTTCTCTATGGGTATTCCAGACGAATTTTTGTTATTACACATTCTCTCCCTCGGCCACCTGTGTTTTGATTGAAGTTGTCGACTGCGACTGCTCTTTACTATCGTAGAGATTCAGACTTGCTTTTCTATTCTTTCCTCGGCTACCTTGTCACGGTGATGTTGTTTGAAGGTGATATGTAAAAGTGTCTTGGGGGATGAAGCATTCAAATATGATCTTCTTCAGTACCCTCGGCGGCCACCACATCTGCTCCTTCGTTCTCACAAATTTCATTATGAGAGGGACTCTACATGACCATGATCAACCTTCCAAGGCTGGATAGCATTTTCACAGTTATCCTGATTTAAGCTGCCGTCTCTGTATTCTGTCCGGCTTTTTCTAAGGCTTTGCAGTGCCAAACTCGTGTCAGTGCAGATCACTGTTCCCTCTTGCGGTCCGTTCTAGATATCTTAATGCCATAACATCGGCAGTGAGCTCCGATAGCATTCAGGCGGCGTGGTTATCAACCCGTGCTTTTTCTTCATTTTCTGTCGAGGAAAGCATTATTGCAAATGACAATGTATGCTGCTCCAGTCCTGCCATAATGGGACAGATTAGCCGATCACTGTAAATTTGACCTAATAAATTTGACTTTACTGACTCTATTGACATGCTGGACCTCTTAATTGTCATCTCATTTGTTCTAATCTGTCATGATTTATCCTCCCTGGTGACATGCCTGCGGGCGTGAGGGTGAGCTCACGGAGCTTGCTCAAGCAGGTGGAGTTATTCGTGCAAGCGAAACTGATGAATCATGCAACTTTGAGCTATTTCTGGTCGTTGCTATTCTTAGTGCAAACCTTCAGACCTCAGTTTTTACTTGCTAATATCTCTGTTGTGGGAAGTCTTTGGAAATCTTAATGGCCATCTTAGCATTCAGTTCCTTGGTCGTGTTTGTAGGGTGTGTGGGCAGCTACAGTGTGGTGCACTTATCTAGTTGTACTCACCTAGTTGTGCTTGCTGGGTTGAGCTTCAGCTCTTTGGTCGCGCTTCTCAACCGTTATTCTACTAGTGTACACATTCCTGAGCTTCTAGAGCTCTATCATATCCATATTTGAAACTGTGTATGGAGTCAGCCTCCACCACATCACTTCCTAGTGCATTCCATTTACTAACTACTCTGACACTGAAAATGTTCTTTCTAATGTCTCTGTGGCTAATATGAGTACTCAGCTTCTACCTGTGTCCCCTTGTGAGTGTACCACCAGTGTTAAATAATCCATCCTTGTCAACCCTGTCAATTCCTCTGAGAATTTTGTATGTGGTGATCATGTCTCCTCGAGTTCTTCTGTCTTCCAGCGATATGAAGTGCAGTTCACTCAGCCTTTCTTCGTAACTCATACCTCTTAGTTCTGGGACTAGCCTAGTGCCATACCTCTGAACTTTTCCAGCTTCGTCTTGTGCTTGACAAGGTACGGGCTACATGCTGGGGCCACATACTCCAGGATTGGCCTAACATACGTGGTATACAAGGTTCTAAAGGATTCCTTACACAGGTTTCTGAAGGCAGTTCTGATGTTAGCCAGCCTTGCATACGCCGCCGATATCATTCTTTTGATGTGGGCTTCAGGAGACAGGTTTGGCATGATATCAACTCCTAGATTTTTCTCTCTGTCCGTTTCGTGAAGGACTTCATCTCCCATTCGGTATCCAGTGTCTGGCCTTCTATTTCCACCACCTAGTTTCAGTACCTTACATTTACTTGGGTTGAACTTTAGTAGCCATTTGTTGGACCATTCCTTCAGTTTGTTTAGGTCATCTTGTAGCCTCATCTGTCTTAATCCTCTTCATAATTTTTGCAGCATCAGCAAACATTGAGAGGAACGAGTCTATTCCCTCTGGGAGATCCTTACATATATCAGAAACAGTATAGGTCCAAGAACTGATTCCTGAGGGACTCCACTGGTGACGCCTCGCTACTCCGAGACCTCACCCCTCATAGTGACCCGCTGTCTTCGGTTGCTTAGGTACTCCCTTATCCAGTGGAGTACCTTCCCTTTTACTCCCGCCCGCATCTCTAGCTTGTGCACTAGTCTCTTATGTGGTATTGTGTCAAAGGCTTTCTGGCAATCCAAAAATATGCAGTCTGCCCAGCTTTCCCTTTCTTGCCTGATTTTTGTTGCCTGGTCATAGAATTCAACTAATCCTGTGAGACATGATTTGCCATATCTGAACCCATGCTGATGTTGTGTAACAAAGTTCTACCGTTCAAGATGTTCCATTAGCTTTTTTTGCACAATCTTCTCCATCATCTTGTATGGTATGCAAGTTAGTGACACTGGCCTGTAGTTTAGTTCCTCTTGTTTATTACCCTTCTTGTTACTCTTGTTATATTATATCGGGACTACATTAGCCGTTTTCCAAATTTTTGGCAGATCACCTGATAATTAACAGTGATTTGTTATAAACCATGGAGAGTGGCTGGCACCGAGCTTCTGCTCCTTCCTTTAGTATCCAAGGTGAGATTCCACCCGGGCCTATAGCCTTTGTCACTTCCAACTCTAGCAGATGCTTCCTAACCTCCCCTCTGGTAATGACAAACGTATCTAGTGGTGTTTGGTTAGATCTTCCCTCTCTTTTCTCTGGGACTTCTCCTTGCCCTACTGTGAAGACTTGAAGACTTCGTATTGAGTTCTTCGCACACTTCTTTGTAGTTTGTAGTGAATTTTTCTGACCCTATCCTTAGTTTCATTACCTGTTCCTTCACTGTTGTTTTTCTCCTGATGTGGCTGTGCAGCAATTCAGGTCGAGTCTTTGCCTTGCTTGCTATGTCATTTTCATATTGTCTTTCTGCCTCTCTTCTCAACCTGACATATTCATTCCTGGCACTCTGGTAAATTAAATTAAATTTTGCCCCGAGGGGCGAGTTTATGGGCAGCGCCACTCATCTTGTAAGTGAACATACCGCCATAGCAGCATGTACAACACTCCCAAATAGGAAGAAAACCCGCTGGGTTGTTCATCCTGTCACTTGTACCCAGACACAGCTGGGACTTTCTTAACTGTCTCAAGTGAACAGCTCCTCAAACAAGAAGACTCTGGTATCTTTCTCTGCTCCCTAGTGTCCTGTTATTTGTATAGTTTCTCCACGCCCTTGTACTTTTTTGCTCTGGTGTGTACTCACCTATTTGTGTTTGTGGGGGTTGAGCTTTGGCTTTTTGGTCCCGCCTCTCAACTGTCGATCAACTGGTGTACAGTTTCCTGAGCCTACTGGGTTCTGTCATATCTACATTTGAAATTGTGTATGGAGTCAGCCTCCACCACATCACTGTCTAATGCATTCCATCCATTAACTACTCTGAGACTGAAAAAGTTCGTGTGTTGGCAGCTATGGTGTGGAATGTGAGGGCATCACTGGGGCATGGTATGTGGCAGCTATAGTGTGGGAGGAAGATGGACAAAGCCGGGACTGTTCCCTCGGGCACCGTGGGGGGCACCCTGGGGCACCCTGGGCCCAGGTCTGCTTACTATACCAAGGTCAGGAGAAGCGGCCGTCACCACGCACCGCAGAGTTCACTCATACGCTGGGTGATCTGAAACCTATATCTATGGGCAGCACAAAACGTCCATTAGACTGTGCGACACAGTGGTTGCCAGGATCAGGTTGGGTTACCGTTACCTGTGGCAGGTGGCTACAGGTGACGGATCTCCCAATCCTGAGCACTCCAGGTGCAAACTCTGTGAGCAGGAACTGCGGCATGATCTCTCACGCTACATCACTGAATGCCCAGTTATTAGGCCATTCAGACCCGTTGGCATGAGGTACCTAGAGCTTTGCAATTACTTTATTCACTCTCGTATTCTTGAGGATATCCATATATTGTACCCCATATTTGCCAGTGCAGGCTACTAAACATATGGCCCTGTATGACTAACCATCCTGCGAGATGGGAGCTTTTATTACCACTGCTGCATTATTCACTCTTGTGTTGATGATATCCTCATAATGCTCCCAGAGTCTGCCAGTGCAGACTGCTTATCACATGCCTCTGTATGACTAACCATCCTGTGTGATGGGGATTTTTTTGCACCACGAAGCTAGATTTTTGACACACTGTACTCCCCTTCATATAGTCTAGGGCAGCTGCACAAATACAGATGTACCTCATATATTAAAACAAAAACAAAACAAAAAAATGTCACGAAGTGGTTACCTTGAGATGATTTCGGGGCTTAGCGTCCCCGTGGTCCAGTCCTCGACCAGGCCTTCTTTTTGTTACACACCCCCAGGAAGCAGCCCGTAGCAGCTGTCTCACTCCCAGGTACCTATTTACTGCTAGGAAACAGGGGCATCAGGGTGAAATGCCCATATTAGCCCATTTGTCTCCGCCTTCACCGGGGATCGAACCCGGAACCTCAGCACTACGAATCCGAAGCGCTGTCCACTCAGCTGTCAGGCTCTCCTGTGTGTGTGTGTGTGAGCTTTGTGTACAGTGTTACTCATACAATGAACAGTACAACAACATTGATAGTTTCTCAATGTAGTGTAGTACATGCAGCTGTGGCGGTGTGTACACTCACAGGATGAGTGCCGCTGCCCAATACTGTCACTGTGGCGGTGTTCACTCACAGGATGAGTGCCGCTGCCCAATACTGTCACTATGGCGGTGTGTACACTCACAGGATGAGTGGCGCTGCCCAATACTGTCACTATGGCGGTGTGTTCACTCACAGGATGAGTGCCGCTGTCCAATACTGTCACTATGGCGGTGTGTTCACTCACAGGATGAGTGGCGCTGCCCAATGCTGTCACTGTGGCAGTGTGTTCACTCACAGGATGAGTGGCGCTGCCCAATACTGTCACTATGGCGGTGTGTTCACTCACAGGATGAGTGCTGCTGCCCAATACTGTCACTATGGCGGTGTGTCCACTCACAGGATGAGTGACGCTGCCCAATACTGTCACTATGGCGGTGTGTCCACTCACAGGATGAGTGACGCTGCCCAATACTGTCACTATGGCGGTGTGTCCACTCACAGGATGAGTGACGCTGCCCAATACTGTCACTATGGCGGTGTGTCCACTCACAGGATGAGTGACGCTGCCCAATACTGTCACTATGGCGGTGTGTTCACTCACAGGATGAGTGACGCTGCCCAATACTGTCACTGTGGCGGTGTGTTCACTCACAGGGTGAATGTCGCTGCCCAATAAACTCGACCCTCGGAGTAAAATTAGAATATTAATTGATTTTTGTTTTTCACCTTCTTTGATGTCATGGTAATTATTGGTATTAGGAGTCAACACTCTTTGTGAAATGAGTTTGCTGCATCTGGTAGTGATAAAATCTTATTTTGTTGGTGGTTCATTAAGTGGTTTTTCCTTCTCACACTTCACGGAAAATTTTCCTTAAATTAACAGCCTTGAGGAGCAAAGGAACTCTTCGTGGATTCTGTGGAATTTTACCGAGAAGTGAGAATGTACTCACCTAGTTGTACTCACTTAGTTGTAATTGTGGGGGAGTAAGCTTTGGCTCTTTGGTCCCGCCTTTCAACTGTCAATCAACTGCAGTACAGGTTCCTGAGCCTACTGGGCTCTATCATATCTACACTTGAAACTGTGTATATGGAGTCAGCCTCCACCACATCACTGCCTAATGCATTCCATTTGTCAACCACTCTGACGCTAATTTTTTTTTGTAATATCTCTGTGGCTCATTGGGCACTCAGTTTCCACCTGTGTGTGTGTGTGTGTGTGTGTGTGTGTTGTGTGTGTGTGTGTGTGTGTGTGTGTGTGTGTGTGTGTGTGTGGTGTGTGTGTGTGTGTGTACTCACCTAGTTGTACTCACCTAGTTGTGCTTGCGGGGGTTGAGCTCTGGCTCTTTGGTCCCGCCTCTCAACCGTCAATCAACAGGTGTACAGTTTCCTGAGCCTAATGGGCTCTATCATATCTACACTTGAAACTGTGTATGGAGTCAGCCTCCACCACATCGCTTCCTAATGCATTCCATTTGTCAACCACTCTGACACTAAAAAAGTTCTTTCTAATATCTCTGTGGCTCATTTGGGCACTCAGTTTCCACCTGTGTCCCCTAGTGCGTGTGCCCCTTGTGTTAAACAGCCTGTCTTTATCAACCCTGTCGATTCCCCTGAGAATCTTGAATGTGGTGATCATGTCCCCCCTAACTCTTCTGTCTTCCAACGAAGTGAGGTTTAATTCCTGCAGTCGCTCCTCGTAGCTCATACCTCTCAGCTCGGGTACTAGTCTGGTGGCAAACCTTTGAACCTTTTCCAGTTTAGTCTTATGCTTGACTAGATAGGGACTCCATGCTGGAGCCGCATACTCCAGGATTGGTCTGACATATGTGGTATATAATGTTCTGAAAGATTCCTTACACAAGTTTCTAAAGGCCGTTCTTATGTTAGCCAACCTGGCATATGCTGCTGATGTTATCCTCTTGATATGAGCTTCAGGGGACAGGTCTGGCGTGATATCAACCCCCAGGTCTTTCTCTCTCTCTGACTCTTGAAGTATTTCATCTCCCAAATGATACCTTGTATCTGGTCTCCTGCTTCCTACCCCTATCTTCATTACATTACATTTGCTTGGGTTAAACTCTAACAGCCATTTGTTCGACCATTCCTGCAGCTTGTCCAGGTGTGTGCGCGCGCGCGCGTGTGACCTCTCCCTGTTGATAGTGTTGTGCCTTTAATTGCTGCTCAATTTGTCCACTTAACTTCACTTAATCTCCACTTGAAGGTACAAGCAGAGGACGTGGAAGATAACAGTGTCTTGTAGCACTTGATCAATGCGAGAGATGGGGCGCAATTGATCAGACCCGGGTTCGATTCCTGCGGCTGGACAGACGTGTCTGAATATGTTTTCTTTCACCTCGCAGTAAATAGGTACCCGCGTGCTAGGCAAGTGTCTAGGTGAAGGTGGGGGGGTGGTGGTGTGAGCTCTTTCATCTAATGCTTCTGTTTACCCTAGCATTTAATAGGTACCAGGAGTTAAAAGGTTGCATTACATGCTTCCTGCCCCNATAAGTACAGTCCTTTGACAACCGTTTCAAGGACTTCCTTGTAGCTGAATCTCTTTCACAATCGTTCGTAACTTTTCTGTTTTATATTACTGTGGCCAATTAAGTTCCATCTTATATATGGATAGAAACCTCATTTTTATATATTTTTATACACAATTCATATAATAATCTTCTTAACCCATATTATTTTTTTAACCCCCCCTGTACCCAATTAATTATTTTGGACCCCTCCCCCTGTGTCACAATAATTATTTTTTGACCTCCACCTGTACCCCCATTAATTATTGATCGACCGCTTGAGCACCCTCATCAACCTATCAGGAGCCATCAAAATTATCACAGAAAATCGAGCTTCCTTGTAAATGAATGCCATATTAAAATGCCATAACTATTACTTAATTAATTCATTGCGTAGCATATCATGAACATTTAACTGGGAGATATTAAATTAACTGACAGATATTGAATTAGATTGACTGGCACATATTGAATTAAATTAACGGAAAGATAATAAATTAGATTACCAAGAAAATACAAAATCTGAGTAACTAATTATAGGACATTGAATTTGATTAATTAGAAGATGTTGAGCTAGATTTTATAGAGGATATTGAGTTAAGTTGACAGATATTGAAATAGATAAACAATATTATAATTAATTTGAACAACCAAAATATTATTTATATTTAGATATTGCCCGTAGAGTGAATTTGTTGGGGGCCGTCACTCATCCTGTGAGTGACCATTCCGTCATAGTGACAATATTGGGCAGCATCACTCATCCTGTGAGTGACCATACCGTCATAGTGACAATATTGGGCAGCATCACTCATCCTGTGAGTGACCATTCCGTCATAGTGACAATATTGGGCAGCATCACTCATCCTGTGAGTGACCATATCGTCATATCAGCATGACCACTCTCCCGTCCCTCCCCATAGTGAGACAATCCACTGGATTGTTCGTCCTGTCACTATCTCCCAGACGCTGAGCGGGTGATATGTGTAAGATATCGTGTATAGTGAAGATATTACTGTGATGGGTGTTGTGTATAGTGAAGATATTACTGTGATTGGTGTTGTGTATAGTGAAGATATTACTGTGATGGGTGTTGTGTACAGTGAAGAAATTACGGTGATCGGGGTCGTGCTTAGGTAATATAAAAGCAAGAACTCAATAAGATGAGGGAAGATTGATTGATTGATAAAGATTAAGCCATCCAAGAGGTGGCACGGGCATGAATAGCCCGTAAATGAGGGAAGGTTGTTGTTGTTATAGATTCAGCTACTCGGAACAAGTTCCAAGTAGCACGGGCTATGGTGAGCCCGTAACTTACCTGGCACAGGAGCGGGGCAAGAAGCACGGGCTATGGTTAGCCTCGTGGACAGGAGATGTCTCCCGTGATGAGGGAAGGAGGCGAAGGACAATAAATAGGCTAGAGAGAGAGAGGTGAGAAGCAAATCTTAGAGGAAGAAAAAGCAAAAGGCAAAAGGTACGAAAGGTTAGGTGTAATAAAGAGTAATAGGAATTACTCTTTATTACACCTTACCTTTCGTATCTTTTGCCTTGTTTTTCTTCCAGTAAAGATTTTCTTCTCCTCATCTCTCTCTTGCCTATTTGTTGTCCTTCGCCTCCTTCCCTCATCGCAATCGACTTGAAAATGGTCCAGGACGGACCGAAACGTCGTCGTCGTCCCTTCACTTTCTAGTGTGTGGTCTGGTCAACATATTTGAGCCACGTTATTGTGACTCCTCGTCTGCCAGAAGTCAATAGGCTGCTTTCCGATCAAGCCGATGCAAAAAAAATCTATGAAAGTGTTCACTCAAAATATTTGTTGCTACTCCACATGTACTTACACCTCCTGTTGCATTTAAATATTTAGATCATATTGTTATGTGTGTAATGGTTGAAAAGACGTTTGTACTCAGTGTACTAAAAGACACCATATCGTAGCTCAGTCGCTTAAGGCAGCGTCACGGATGCTGTCGGACGCAGGTTCGAATCCTCGTCAAGGCCCTTGTGGATTTATTCACTTGAAAAGACATTTGTTTTGTTTGTTTATTTTTATATTTCAAAGGTGGAGAAAGAGTTTACTCCACACGAAAGCAGACTCTGCTATAGTTGAATTATTCATCGTATCCTCCACAATTTATAGAACATATTTCGGCAAAAGGGTATTTGATCCAAAAGTGTTCTGTGGGCCCCCCCCCCAGAAAAAAAAATCCCCTTTTGTACTATTGGTAATGCGAAGTACTAGAGACCGAAGGCTAAACCCAAACTGAACTTTTCCTAAGCCTAGTATGGTACATAAATGTACTGCACTATGCGTTTAAGTTTGCGTATATTAGGCCTAAAATTGAATTATTAGGCTTAGGAGAGGTAAGATAAAATTGCGTTTAGTTATGCCCTTCTAGAATCCGGACACAATATAAAGTTAACTTTTGGAGAATTTTGTCGAAATATTGACTTGAAGAGATAAGTGTCATCTCACCACTGATGTGATGCTGAGTGGGATGTTTCATCTTATCTCTGAGGTGATGTTGGGAGTTGTTTTGCCTTTAATATGTGAGTAGTAAAAATATTTTGTTATTGAGACTTTTGTTTTCAAAAAGTTTTGAAAAAATAGCTGCTTCATTTACATATATAAAAAAAGCTTGCGAGAGTGAAACCTTCACAACCCAAGGTTATTATAAGCAACCTCGCAGAGCTTCATAGCTCGTAAACTGTTTACCAAATGTAGATAAAGCCGCCATGATTGAAGGAAGATGTAGCGGTTTCGCAAATGGTTGTGTAAATGCTTAATGAATACAGGTAGTGGTCAGTGTGGTCTAGACTTTTTAAGTAATATATTATAAAATGTACTTGTCTTTTTTCACCATTTAGATATTTCCAACGTTTTAATTAGACTTAGAGAGTGCAACATGAAGTTCCAATACAGGAATATAGTATAAAGAACTTTAGACTTAAATAAACTTGTATAATTTACTACACTTAGACATTAGATTTGTAATGCACTTCAGACTGTGAAGTACTGTGCAATTGCATGACTGTGACGAGTACCGTGACGTGCCATGGTCCCACCTGTCACTAACCCTGGTCCCACCTGTCACTAACCCTGTCCCTGGAGGACAGAAGAAAATGTATTTACGTTGATTAACGTTGCATAAATGTATGACCACGTTTGCGGGTAGGAAAAAACCCTCAACCACTCATCTTTCCCCTGTCACGATTTATCTATCTCCATCATCACCTGTCTATCTGGGTTTATTTTATGCTTATCGCTTATCTCTCTTCCCTCTCTGCACTTATGCAACGGAATATCCATTTCAATATAAGAAGGGCCCGCCTTCTCATTCTGGTCATAAATAAGCTTAATACACTTCTAAGCCTCGACTTTAATTGCTTTTCTTCGGCTCGTATAGTTCCTGGGCGAAACTGTTTGTGCGTAAACCCCCCCACGTCCCTAGATGTGTTTGCAGGGTCGAGTTCGGCTCCAGGCCCCGCCTTCCGAACGTTCGTAGATTAATATAATGACTCACCTCACGTTTTTATCACATTTACATTAAAAAAAAATTGTGTTGGGTTAGTTTCAAGAAGTTCTTCGTCGAGCCTATTTCATTTATGGACATCTTTTAACACCGAAAAGATTCTTTCTGACATCTCTGTGACTCATCTGCGTCTTCAGCTTCCATCTATGACCCCCCCCCCCCATCTAGGACAGCGGTTCCTAACTCCGAGCAATGTTGCTTTGTCAATTTCCCTTAGAATCTTATATATCCTAATCATGTCCCCTACATTTCTCCAGTGCGGTGAGGTCAAGCTCCGTCAGGTTTTTTCTCGTAGCTCAATCCTTTCAGCCAGGAACAGATGTTATTGCTTATCTTTGGTCCTTTTTCGAGAGTTATTAGGTATTTTTTTTTTAGATGAGGGTTCTATTCCAGGGCTGTGTATTCACGAGTAGGTCTTGCTTTGGACGTGTGTAGGCCCAGGAAGGCTGGCTTTGCCACGTTTCTGGAGGATAAACTGATGTCGGTCAGCACGCCGTATGCTGCTGCTGTTTGTCTGCAAATGTGTTCATTGGGCATTAGATTTGGGGGGTTATGTCTACGCCAGGTCTTTCTCTGGTGGAAAATCTGTCTCCCATTCATCCTATATTACCGTACTGGTCTTCGTACTCTGTTCTACTCCTCATATCTTTACACTGACTGGGTTAAGTTCTATCAACAATTGCAGGCGACGAGTCACAATAACGTGGCTGAAATATGTTGACCAGACCACACACTAGAAGTTGAAGGGACGACGACGTTTCGGTCCGTCCTGGACCATTCTCAAGTCTATCAAAAATCCTTTGAGAACACATATGTGTTCTATCTGTCACAGTGTTCCTGTGTCCCGACTCTTCTCATTACCTTTGCGTCAGCTGCAAACATTGATATAAAGGAGTCAATGTTCTGTCAGGTCGTCGACATATATCAGAAAGATCACAACACCGACCCTTGTGGTAATCCCCTCACATCCTTCCTCCACTGTTTTATCTTCACTCACTTTAATAAGACTTTATCAAAATCCTCAGATTAGGCAAAATTGTAATTAATTTTGTCAATAAAGATGTTAATAATAATAACGATCTTAATATAACCCTTTGCTTAGTTAGTGTTGTTGTTGTTGTGTGTGTGTGTGTGTGTGTGTGTGTGTGTGTATGTGGTGTGTGTGTGTGTGTGTGTGTGTGTGTGTGTGTGTGTGTGTGTGTGTGTGTGTGTGTGTGTGTGTGTGTGTGTTCTTGAATGGTCAAGTTTTATAGCGCCCGAGTTCCGCCTATCGGTCAAAGGCATTGATTTCCAAGCTTTATTATTTTCTAATATCTAACTTGTTAAGACTGTTTATCGTATTAGTCTCCAATTATCTCTCTCACTAGTCCAGTTCATTTATACTACGCTCTCTACTCTTACGATGAATTCACTAACATCTCAGCGACTCATCTGTGCTACAAGTTTCCACTCAAGTCTCGTCGTTTCTCCCTTTTGTTCTTCTATGCCTTCTTCTGGTGATTTATTCACACAGGGACGAATTAAATTATTTTGTGAAGGATATTGTTTCCTTGCGTCACGAAATTAATTATATAAAAAAATTATGCACTCGGCAGAGCAAGATGAAAATTATCAAAAGCATAAGGAAGCTAAGACACCCAACGCACTAGTCTTAAAAAAATAAAAGAATTGACGCGCCTTGGTCCGTCCTGGTGCACTGTGGACCATTATCATTACACGACTCGATAATGGTCCAAGACGAACCGAAACGTCACCAATTCAATTATTTTCCGATGTGTGGGTTGGGCGCCAAAGTTGTTTAGCCCCGTTATTGTGACTCACTGTCTGCATTAGGAAATTTAGTCGCGGGTGAATAATATTTGTGATAAAGGCTGGAGGGTGAATGACACCTAAACAGTTGAAGAAGAACTGATGAAGAGACCAAGAAGCTTCGATGGGTTTGGAGACGGTTGGCTCTGCGAGCTGCCAATCAGTCTGGCTCAAGGCGTTGTAATTTCCTGCCGGACGAATCACCAGCTAATCTTTGATTAGCTACTTCGGTGGGATGGAAGAGACAGTAATTTTGGTAATGTTAGGATAGGTTAGAGTAGATTAGGTTAAGTTAGGCTAGGCTAGGTAAGGTTAGTCTTAATTAGATTTGGTTTAGATTAAGTTAGATCAGGTAAGGTTAATTAGGCTAGGTGAGGCAAGGTTAGTCTAGGTTACGTTAGGTTAGTCTAGGTTACGTTAGGTTAGGCTATGTGCAGGGTTAGATTAGGCTAGCTTAGATTAGGCTAGGTTAAATTTGGTTTGATAAGGTTATGTTTAATTATGTTAGGTGAGGCAAAGTTTATCTAGCTTATACAGTATTAGGTTATATTAGGGAAGGTTAATCTAGGTCAGGTTAGGCCGATTTGCAATATCAAAGACCAGCTGTAGGACTAAAAAGCTGGTATACGAATGACCAAAGATTAATGTGAGGAAGGTTAAGATACAGTGTTGCTCACTCCCCTTCAGAATACACCCACAGGCAAGCTTCACAAATGACTGCCGCACTTGTAAAGTAACCGAGCAGAAAGCATTCTCTAGGTATGATTTATTAACTAGATTAGNGCATATTGTGTATATATAGGCATAGGTTAAGTTAGGTTAGGTGTTTAGGTTCTGTTGGCGATTATTTGTATTTGTAGTACGTGGGTGAAGCATTTATAGCGTTGTGATTCGAACAAATTCGTCAGTGAAGCACTTGTTCCGGATATGTTCGAACGTCAGCAGTTGTGAGTCGTGTGTAAACCGCTTTTTCTTCATAAACAGGGGGTTTGGCGGGTGCATGGAATCACTTTTGGATCTTTGTTGGAGGACGGGATGTTACACACGACTCACAACTAATGACGTTCGAACGCTTCTGAAGCAAGTGCTTCGCTGACGACTTTTGTTCGAACCACAACGCTGTAAATGCTTCACCCAAGTACTACAAATACAAATAATCGCCAACAGAACCTAAACGCCTAACCTAACGTAACCAGTGCCTATATATGCACAATATGCTAATATACATTAATATTATTTATATTTGAGAAAATTACTATATATACTGAACAGCAAGTTAAAATTGATGAATGCGTCTGCGGGGTCGACCGCTGGATGGAATGGACTTGGTCTGCAATCCGTTCTCACACTAGGCTGTTTAAAGCAGCGGCCGTC
>WNGS01164858.1:30488654-30492771 GCA_020271785.1 Procambarus virginalis
TGAAGGAGTCAGCACCGCGGACTGAGCGGGACCACACAAACTCTCCCCGGGTTGGTCGGGTATTCAATCGCCCCATTTGTGTCTTGGCGACGTTCCAGTTTAATTACCCCCCAGCTGTATTTATCACCACAGAGTTATGCAACGTTTACACATCACAGTGCACGGTTATACAATGTTTACACGACACACTACACAGTCATATAATGTTTACACGACACACTACAGAGTTATACAATGTTTACACATCACAGTGCGCGGTTATACAATGTTTACACGACACACTACACAGTCATACAATGTTTACACGACACACTACACAGTTATGCAACGTTTACACGACACACTACACAGTTATACAACGTTAACACAACACACTACACAATTATACAACGTTAACACAACACACTACACAGTTATACAATGTTTACACGACACACTACACAGTTATACAACGTTAACACAATACACTACACAGTTATACAACGTTAACACAACACACTACACAGTTATACAACGTTTACACAACACACTGCACAGTTATACAAAGTTTACACAACACACTACACAGTTATACAACGTTTACATAACACACTACACGGTTATACAACGTTTACACTGCAAATGCAGTACAAAGACATAATATTTATACCTCAGTTGCACATTTAGACTATAATTACAGGCCTCATTAAAATTTACACATCATTTACACTAATTATACACCACTGTTACACTATCTTACCATTTTAATTCACATAACCACTAATTATAATACACAATTACACTACATTATTTTGTTGTAATTCAATAAATCTTTTTAATTTAGGTTTAATAATCAAACAGACTTAGTAGCCATAGTAACAGATTTTCGATATATATTGATTGTAATGAATTGAGGAATTACTAGGCGAGGCTAGCCTAGATTGGGCAAACTTTAGCACAGAAGTAATACGTTATAGATATAGCTGATTTCAATACAGTAAACACAAATTGGGTGTAATAATAAGGTGGTACTCGGATAATTACGGCACTAAAGAACCAGAGGCTATTAAAACAAGAGAAAGCTATATAAATTAAGCAAGTGCTTGCAACTAGCTTTTGAAACAAGCAAGTGAACTGTGGTGGATATGTGGGCCGGCGGGCAGCTCCAAGAACCAGGCAGTTGTGGACTAGGATCAGGGATTGGGAGGAGCTTGGGATTGGTGCCCAACCACTTTGGCTATCGGGGATTGAACGCCGACCCGCAAGAAGTGGAAATCAGCTGACAAGTGTGGACTAGACAAATATATAAACGGGTGAGGGGTGGGTATAAATGTGAGGTCATTGGTGCAGTAACTGACTAAGATAAACACATTTTTTAGTTAAGTTCCTGAGTTTAATACCTGTATATTTGTCTGTAAAGGCTGAGCATGGGGTCCACTACCACTCACAGGATAGGTATGGTATCCACTACCTCTCACAGGATGGATACGATATCCACTAGCACTCACAGGATGGGTATGGCGTTCACTAGCACTCACAGGATGGGTATGGCGTTCACTACCACTCACAGGATGGATACGATATCCACTAGCACTCACAGGATGGGTATGGTGTCTACTATCACTCACAGCATAGGTATGGGGTCCACTACCTCTCACATTATTGGTATGGCATTCACTGCCACTCACAGGATGGGTATGGCATTCACTGCCACTCACAGGATGGGTATGGCATTCACTGCCACTCACAGGATGGGTATGGCATTCACTGCCACTCACAGGATGGGTATGGCATTCACTGCCACTCACAGGATGGGTATGGCATTCACTGCCACTCACAGGATGGGTATGGCATTCACTGCCACTCACAGGATGGGTATGGCGATCACTACCACTCACAGGATGGGTATGGGGTCCACTACCACTCACAGGATGGGCATGGAGTGGATAATAAATGAACTAAACTAACAAACATAGTCCAATAAGACATGTGTAGTTTCCGTCATTGTGTTTATGTCTGTATCCTCGACCCTCTAAATCAGTATAACATCGCCAATCCTCCAAGATTCTGATGATTCAGTGAATATGCAAAACAAGATTTGAGTAAGCGCATCTCCTCATTATCTCAGAACTCTGTCAAATACTTAGTCTGGTCCTGAGAATTAGTTGGGCTTTATCTATTGTATTTGTTGAATAACTTCCTTCCTGGTTCCAACCACATGATCCGGTTGGTATAGCGACGCCCTCGCATTTTTTTTACCGGGTCAGCGTTCGATGATCCGACGGTCGAAGTGGTCGGGCACTGTTTCGTTCACTGCGTCCCATACCAACTCCTCATTCTCCGTTACCAGGCACCAGGTACAACAAGGCTACGACCATCATAGGCTGAACGACCTCGCCTCGTCGTTATAACTAACCTATTCTGAGGCAACGACCCACAAGACCTCCCAACAACGTTTCAAAGCAACGCTAGTGCGCCGTTACGACGTGTAAATAACGGGGTTACGTTGTGTGTGTGTGTGTGTGTTACGAAGCGTCTGTCAGTGAGATGAAGGGGGGGGGGGGTAACCCAATCCTGTTTACACACACACACACTCTGACCCTCAGTTTGACTGCTATCGGCACCACCGGCTACTACACTCAGGTGCTTTAGTGGAACTGAAGGGACAGGGCCTCTAACGGCGTATTTGTCAGCCATTGTGTGTTTATGGTTGTGTGACCCACCAGCAGCCATGGCATGGGGGGGGAGTGATTATTCCAATCACTGCTTGCTTAGTTGAGCATTGATTCCAGTCATAGCTTGGTTAGTTGAGCATTGATTCCAATCTCAGCATGGTTAGTTGAGCATTGATTCCAATCTCAGCATGGTTAGTTGAGCATTGATTCCAATCACTGCTTGCTTAGTTGAACATTGATTCCAATCACTGCTTGCTTAGTTGAGCATTGAATCTAATCACAGCTTGCTTAGTTGAACATTGATTCCAATCACAGCTAGCTTATCTAAACATTAATTCCAATCTCAGCTAGCTTAGCTAAACATTAATTCCAATCTCAGCTAGCTTAGCTAAACATTAATTCCAATCTCAGCTAGCTTAGCTAAACATTGATTCCAATCGTTGCTAAGCTTATCACTTCCATCGAATCACAGCTTAGATTACCATTTCCAACCAATCATAGTTTACTTTATTATTCCCGTTAACAAATTAAATAAATATTGTGTCACCCTAATAAGTTGAAGCACTGCAAAGTGACCATCGTCCTCTGTCATACTGTATAATATATGAATACAACAATATTCCTCATCATAAACTCTTGGTAAGTTAATATGCTACATTATTCCAGCTAAGGCGGTGTTATACTCACTTTACAGCTTCTAAGTGTCATTACGTTATCTTACTACCCCAACATATGTGCGTACGTCTGTATGTACGTTTGTATGTACGTCGTACGTCTGTACTTTTTTGCAGAAACTATATATGACTTTAAATGATTTGTGTGTGTGTGTGTGTGTGTGTGTGTGTGTGTGTGTGTGTGTGTGTGTGTGTGTGTGTGTGTGTGTTAACAATGCCATCATGTGGGTGTCTGCTGGGAAAAGATAGTGTAATAGGCCTATTGTTTTTAAATGTATTCTTCTGCTCCTAGACTAGACAAATAATTCTAAATCTAAATCTAATGTTGCTTGATCCTTGCATATCTGGTTATCGCACCATGCGGCCATTCTAACACAAAATATAGTAGTGAGCACAAAATCATATTTCCTGATTTTTTTTTTACCTGATAAAATATATTATCTAACACAAAATTGTTTTATCAAATATGATAATGGCCAAGACAAAAAAAAGTGGCATGGGCTTATCCCATCACAAACCTTTTAAAGACTAGCCACCTCAAAACTAGCCACTGGAATACAAACTGGTTAGGTTAATCCCAACTAGAAATTGGATTACTTAGAGGGAGATTAACGATCTCCAAACAAGCTGAACTGCAGTTCCACAATCCATTTACAATCATCCCACAACCGTTTCAAAACCTATTATAACCACTCCACACAACCACTCCACACAATCACTCTCTCTCTCTCTCTCTCTCTCTCTTCTCTCTCTCTCCCTCTCTCGATCTCTCTCTCTCTCCCTCTCTCT
>WNGS01164858.1:30492796-30514389 GCA_020271785.1 Procambarus virginalis
GCTGTGTAATGTTGATTTCAAACGATCCTTACCTTTCATCTCATTCCTGAAGCGCAAGCCCTATGCTGATAACTACACTCTAACCTTCACATACAGTAAGGAAGAAATGCCAACTGCTTCAAGAATCATTAATCACAAACTTCCAGCAATTTCTACCTGGGGTAGAGAGTGGCAGGTTTGCATTTGCTGCTGAGAAAACACAGGCGATGACTATAACTAGATTGCAACATTGGAAAATCAGACAGGTTGTCAAATGGGGTGGCCAAACTCTAGAGTTCACAAGAAGAAATTGACATCTTGGTATGATTATTCGACTGTGTCAGTGACAATGAAGAGCCATGTGCTTAACCTAGCCCAAAAGGCAGCCAGGAAACTTACAAGCCCTACGGCGCATCTCTCACCTTCTTGACAGCAAAGGCGGCAAAACCTTAAATGAAGCACAAGTTTGATCGCATCTTGAGTATGAACCCCTTTCCTGGATCGCTTGCCCCCCCCCCCCATCAATTCACAGACTTTTTTGGACGAAGTAGAGGCCGATGCAAAAGGCTCATCAGCTAGATCTTGACTACAGTTCGGGTGGGAACCGTTCGTGAAGGTTAGGTGGTCTTACTGTTATGTACGTTCTCAAAGTTTTGCACTTGGCCCAACTCCGTGAAGTACCAGGACCTGGTTGATACGGGGTTGATGGGGTTCTGGGAGTTCTTCTACTCCCCAAGCCCGGCCCAGAGTTTGGTCCACCAGGCTTGACTTGTGAGAGTTTGGTCCACTAGGCTGTGCTTGGAGCGGCCCGCAGGCCCACATACCCACCACAGCCCGGCTGGTCCGGAACTCCTTGGAGGAATAAATTCTAGTTTCCTCTATTAGATGTCCACGGTTGTTCCAGGAAATATTTCGTATGCTGTGCATGGGAGGAGCGTGACCAAACCGCGGACCTCTGGATGTTATACAGTGTTCTCTGATTGGGCATATGGGCAACCCCTGCTCTTCACTGGCTCTAAATCTACATTTCTTCCGATATCGTTTAACCCGGGTCTCATACGTTGTTTATTTACTGTGTAGATTTGGGACCTGGCCCTCCAGTATCTTCCAGGTGTATATTATTGATATCTCTCTCGTCTTCCCTCCCCTCTCCCATTTTTTTTCTCCCCTCCCCTTCCTCTAATAATTTTGGTGCTTTATCTTGTCTATGTTTGCCGTATATGTTCTCTGTATTCCCTTCTATTTCAGGCAACTCTCTCCTGGCTCTAAGGGGGGAAGTGAGTACTGAACAGTACTCACGACGGGACAGTACAAGTGACTTGTAAGAGTACAGCCGTTGTGATGGGATCCCTGGGATTTGAAAGTTCTCGTAATCCATGCCATCATTTTTCTGGCTGTCGCAATATTTGCTTGGTTATGCTCCACCTAAACGTTAGGTCGCAGACATCATTATTCCCAAGTCCTTTACATGTTGTTTTCCCTACTATGGTGCAGCATTTGATTGTGTTTTGTACCCTGTATTATGTTTAAGGGTCCTCCATTTTTACCGTACCTGAGTACCTGGAAGTTGGTCATCTGTTAACATCATATTATTTTCCGATGCCCAGTCGACAACTTTATTAATATCAGCTTGAAGTTTTCAATGTCTTCAGCCGAGGTAATTTCCTTTAAGCTTTTTGTGTCATCTGCAACGGAGGATACGAAGCTGGTGAACTTGTATTTTTTTTCTATTATCTGATTATGAAATAAGGGACAAAAGCAGCGGTGCAAGGACTGGACCCTGAGGGTACAGAGCTTTTAACTGCACTTGGGATAGATTTTTATATGGTTGACCGTTACTACCCGAGTCCTGTTTGACAGAAAGACTGAGTATCAGCTCCTACTTTACCGTTATTCCAATTGAATTCATTTTGTGTGCTATCACATGATCACATTTTAGTCGAAATGCCTCCCTTGCCGAAGTCACGTGTATACCACATCTACATTGTTTTTCTTCGAATGCCTCAGTGACTTTATCCTAGTGCTCAATGTAGCTGTGAGAGGCACGGATCTTCCCGCTCGAAAAATTACATTCGATTGGCCTGGGTTTGTGAGTCATTGGTCTCCATGAAATTGGTGATCCGACTCCAAATCCTCTCTCAAATACTTTTATGATGTGCGATGTTAGTGCAAATGGTCTATAAATTTTTGCCAATGCTTCTGCAGACTCCCTACCCTTGTGTAGAGGGGCTAGTCTGCTACTTTAAAGTGCCACCCGTAGCCCTAGGCTCTCAACCTTCAACAGTCACATGCTGGAAGTGCCTTTCTCAAGAATATCACTCCATCAGCGTCATTCACTCCTAGGATGACTCGCATCTGCAACTTGGTTCTGCGTCAACAGGTTGATACAGGGAGATCAGGTCAATTGATCACATAAAGGCTCTGGCACACATTTGGCTACAGGCTCATCCTGTTTCCTTATATGATTGTTACCTAATTTTGTTAATGATTAAAGTTTTATATCCTATTGATGCGATATAATATGGCTCATGAAATGACATGGTGTGGGTTTGCCTCTAGAAGTAGGTTTCAAATGAGCTGAGGTAGGATTACGGCTCTTGCTTGCAGGTTTCACCAGGTTTTTTATATGATAGTTCCCTATGATAGTTTTATGTGATAGTTTTAAAGTACATTTCCTAAGAAAATAAATGAGATCTCTAGGATCAGACTTTAGATGAACTGAGGTAATATAACAGCTCTTGCTTGCAGGTCTAATTGGTACGTAGTCATTTGACCCTCCTTTCGAAACTTAGTCTTAGTTTAATAGAGAGAGGAGAGAGAGAGAGAGAGAGAGAGGAGAGAGAGAGAAGAGAGAGAGAGAGAGAGAGAGAGGAGAGAAGAGCATAGAGGTGAAAGCGAGCTGAGAGAGAGTGAGAGAGAGTGAGAGAGAGGAATGAAAGTCCGGGCGGAGTAGAGAGTGCTTGCGAGGGGGTTCGTCCGGGTGGTTGTGGGTTATGAGACGGGTGGAGCCAGACTTAGTATCGTTTAGGTGGTGGTGCGGTGCTGTTTGTGGCCAGACGCCGATTATATCTGGATAACCAGAGTGCTCGGCCTAGTCTGGGCTAGTCACCCGTCATGGCCCCGCGGACTGGTGCTGCGAAAACAATCCATTTCCGGAGTTTTCTTGATAACTCGGAGAACAAATTGTTGATAATCATGTCCGTTTGCGCTATCCGGGTGGAGAACGAAGATGGATACTACGCAGATGAGGAATTGTCATAGTGGTCAGGTTTGTTTGGTGAGAAAATAATAGGGTTGTTTTTGTTGGGATGATGGCTATTGCAACCACCATGGTTGCAGGGTGGGGGCGTGGGGCAGGATGGTGGAAGTAAGCAAAGCGTGATTTGATGATGAAATGGGGTGGTAATGTTGGGAGTGGTTGTTGTAGTGAGGTGGTTATTGTAAACGAGGGGGTGGTGATAATCTTGTGATCTGGATGTTTGTGGTTGTTGAGGTTGAAAGGCCAGAGGATAGTGACGAGTGTGGTAGTAGTGGTGATGATACATGGTATTTGTTGTGGATTAGTGCCTAGAACGTCGGTAGTAATGATGGTGATAGCAGCGAGGGTGATGATAGTGGTCACAACACAGTGTTGGAGTACATTCTCAAGTGCAGCGCGCAAGTGGCTTTGCAACAATATAAAAACCACCAATGTTAGACTCTAAGTTACCTTAACCAATAACACCTTCTTGATAAGTAAATAAATAAAGGTTGAGGTTGGTCAGTGGTAGGCTGTGACGTGGGGTGTTGTTAGTCGTGGTAATAGTGACGTTGGCAGCAAGTATTGGTGTAGTGAAAGGGAGGCGGTTGTGCTAGGATTGTTAAACGGATCGCAGTAAGTGGTCTTAATCTTTGACTGCCTCAAACAACAATCTTTATGCGTTTAAATATCGTCTTCTCTCTCCTCTCTCCTATCTTCCTCTCTCTCTCTGTATTCATGTCTCTCTCTCTGTCTCTCTCTGTCTCTCTTCCTCTTCGTCTTATCTCTACTTTCTCTCCTCTCTCTCTCTTCTCCTCTTCTGCTATCATATCAAAACAACACACACACCACATACACATGCTCCGGTAACGTATGTATAGGGAAGTACACTTAAACAAAACACACGCACGTTCCCAAAATTACGCAGTACTGGCATGTAATCCACATCTACTGTCCGAACTAACAGATCTGCTCTACTATAGAAAGAATGTAAGAGAAGGAGCCCGGTGCATATGATCACAACATACAAAGTACCTAGGAAGGGTGTAAGGGGTACAAGGTAAAAAAAAAGGAGAGCACTTTCAATCATGAGGTAAAAATAAGGAGATGTTCATAAGAGGAAGATTTAAACGCAAATGATCCAAAAACATTCACGAAATCTCTCATACGTATAACCCAGGTTGGATAAGTCAGTAATATACACGGAAAGAAACACGCAGGAAGGATCTCCATCAACTGAAATAGGAATTGGAGGTCACCTCCATCCCAGGTTGAAGGGGCAACTATGATTAAGAAATAGAATGACTAGTGTGTCGGACAACAGGTAGAAAATACCTGGAGCAGGGAGCAGAGAACCAGATATGCATCCCTCTCTCTATATCCTTTTCTCGTTTTCCTCAACACATTCCATCTCTTTCCCCTTCCCTTCTCTCTGTGCCTCCTTCTCTTCCTCTATTTTATTACCTCCTTCCATCTTTATTCCTCTCTCTTTTCTCACACAACTCGCATCGTCTATCCCTCCTCTCCCAGCTTCTCATCCTTTCCTTCCTTCCAGCCTTCTACTCCCTCTCTATCCCTCACTTCCTTCCTATTACCTACTCCTCCCAGGCCTCCCTAATCATCCCCTCACAATCCCTCGCCTTCCGTATGCACTCTCCTGCTCTCTCACACCTACACGCACACACACACACACACCAGCACCACACACACACACACACACCACACACACACACACACACACACACACACACACACAACACACACACACACACACACACACCCACACACATAACACACACACACACACATACACAACACTACACATGCCTCCTGTAACGTAGTATTAGGGAATACACTTAAACAAGACAACGCACGCTCCAAATACGCAGTACCGGCATGTATCCACCATCAGATCACGATGCTTCATTGCTCCTAGATTGACTAAACAATTAATTATCGTCTTCTCCTGTGTTCAATAATATCGTATTTCAGTGATATAACCATTTTATGTTTAGGCAATTCGTTGTGGAATGGTTGTGTGGCCCAAGATTTGTTATTGGTGTTGAGGAGCTGCCAGCGCCACTTCCAGACCAACTCTGCTGACTTTGGCGATAAGGATGATTCAACAAATTCGAATCATGCCTGTTGGTTCTGAGATTTGCAGTCGGTCTACGAGATGTAGCCGGTCTTTGAGATGGAACCGGTGTACGAGATGGAACCGGTGTACGAGATGGAACCGGTGTACGAGATGCAACCAGTTCACTAAAGGGGACAGATTTCTCGAGAAAATTGCTTGAGAATCTGGACTAACAAGTGGAGCCATGTAACGAGAAGGTACGACATCATGTCCCCAGTCGCTCGTTCCTCACGCTGAGCGCAGGCTTAACGAGGAACGCCAGGGCGCAGCGGGTCGACCCTTTTGTCTCTTTCTAAACTTTTAATGCGAACTTTTTTTACAGCCATCTCGCTCGTCCAACCTGCAACCCTCCCCATATGGTTCACGTGTGAATGATAAGGTTGAGTGCGATCGCGCCCGTATTCCTGGACTCCTCTATAGTGAAGCTAGTTCCAAGTTCCAAGGACCCAAGAGTTCAAGTTCAAGTACGTTTATTGCGGCAATAAAATACATCTCAAAGGGACTGAGTAGCTTAGGTTATTTCTACCCCCCACCCCCTAGGATCCTTGAGCAGGTAAGCAGGGGATGGAAGGCAGGGGCGAGGATGAAGAAATCTTGAGCTAGGAACTGGAGACGAGTCGAAGAGATGAGAAAAAGTTGGTGGCTCAACCACCGTGGATAAGACTTGCAGCTGACGCTGTGACTTGGAGTTAAGGTGGAATTCACATGGTTGCTCCCTGGTGTGTCTTGCAGGAGGCCGGGCATCTCGTCGCGGATCTGGTGGTGCTCTTCGCTACGACATATCCTCGATGGTCTTCTCTTTTCTCCATGATTTTATCAGGCTCGGTTCGTCGGTCTTCTTCTTGGGCTTCTTGGCCGGTCCGTTGTTCTGGCTATGCGTTGTCATGGTGGTACTGTCGTTGGAGGTAGTGTCCAGAAGGAAATCTTCAGTTGAGTAAGGATATTTCTGTGGAGGACATGTCGATCCAACCGAGACTTCCTTATCCGATGAATCGGCTGACTCAAAAGCAGAGGCGGTGAATCTTGAGGGTAGAGTTGTCGTAGCAGATCCTGCAGCAGATGTGGATAGTTCTATGGTGCACACACGAGGTGAAACTGTGGCAGTTGTTGAGGGATGAGAAGGAAGCTGCGTCGGTGCCTGGGTGGCTTGTGATACAGTTACAGCTGTTGACAATAGGTCCGTAAGTGCGACGGCGCTCACAGTGATGTCCGAGACCGGATCCGGAGCTTGAGAACTTGTGGTTAAAGTGGTTGTAGTATAGACTTCATCAGGAACGTTGAAGGCTGAGAGACCATTTGCTTTGTAAATAATTTTCAGAATTCTCACATATTTTTGGGGGGGTTGGTGCCAGCTATCATACTAGCCGTCGACGTCAAAGCTTGTGTTGTGCTATACAGTGATTGCTCGGGGTGGGATGGAGGTGGTGACTGCTGGCTCGGTGACTGGCTGGGAGCTGGGTCTCTATTGGCTTGGTTGTTAGAATATAGTGGTATTTTCTTCTTCCGAAACAAAACCGTAATACAAGAACTTCAGTGTCTGCTCCAGAAGTACTACTATATTTACGATCTTGTGAATTAGTTGTGTAAATTCTAGATTTTCTTAACATGTTATTAAATATTATATGTAGCATTTTTGTGCATAGTTAAGACTATGTTAGCTGCTTTACTTGCTTTGGTAAATTAAAGTTTGTGGATGAAACATCTATTTTTCATAAGCCGAACTGCAGCTTTGGGATAACCAGTTGCAAAAACAGCTCCGTTTATGCGCTATTTTTTATCAGGTATTAGTCAATGCTCATATCCCAGCTTTTGATTTGTCCTCATTTTCCATCTCTTAGTTTATCCTCATATCCCAGCTCTTAGTTTATCCTCATACCCCAGCTCTTAGTTTATCCTCATATCCCAGCACATAGTTCATCCTCATATCCCAGCTCTTAGTTTATCCTCATATCCCAGCTCTTAGTTTATCCTCATATCCCAGCTCTTAGTTTATCCTCATATCCCAGCTCATAGTTCATCCTCATATCCCAGCTCTTAGTTTATCCTCATATCCCAGCTCTTAGTTTATCCTCATACCCCAGCTCTTAGTTTATCCTCATACCCCAGCTCATAGTTCATCCTCATATCCCAGCTCTTAGTTTATCCTCATATCCCAGCTCTTAGTTTATCCTCATATCCCAGCTCTTAGTTTATCCTCATATCCCAGCTCATAGTTCATCCTCATATCCCAGCTCTTAGTTTATCCTCATATCCCAGCTCTTAGTTTATCCTCATACCCCAGCTCTTAGTTTATCCTCATACCCCAGCTCATAGTTCATCCTCATATCCCAGCTCTTAGTTTATCCTCATTCTCCATCTCTTAGTTTATCCTCATTCTCCATCTCTTAGTTTATTCTCATATCCCAGCTCTTAGTTTACCCTCATATCCCAGCTCATAGTTTATCCTCATATCCCAGCTCTTAGTTTATCCTTATATCCCAGCTCTTAGATTATCCTCATATCCTAGCTCTTAGTTTTTCCTCATATCCCAGCTCTTAGATTATCCTCATATCCCAGCTCTTAGATTATCCTCATATCCTAGCTCTTAGTTTATCCTCATATCCTAGCTCTTAGTTTATCCTCATATCCCAGCTCTTAGTTTATCCTCATATCCCAGCTCTTAGTTTATCCTCATATCCCAGCTCTTAGTTTATCCTCATATCCCAGCTCTTAGTTTATCCTCATATCCTAGTTCTTAGATTATCCTCATATCCCAGCTCTTAGTTTATCCTCATATCCCAGCTCATAGTTTATCCTCATATCCCAGCTCTTAGTTTATCCTCATATCCCAGTTCTTAGTTTATCCTCATATCCCAGTTCTTAGTTTATCCTTATATCCCAGCTATTGGAATGGCCTTGAATTCTTTCTAAGTGCAATATTGTTACGGGCAGAGGGGAGTTACGTCAACCAGCCGGCAAATCGTTTTCATGTGTAAATACATAGTTAAAATGTATACAGAGGGTTTCCCAGCAACTCACTTTCAGACAATGCTCAGACATCTCGTATTTGAAATCTGTGTTTTCTTATGATAAATCAATAATATTGATTTTTTCTATAATTTGATGTATAGTTTACTGGATTAGGCTAGGCTAGCAGCCTGTCCTCGAAAACAAAGGTCAAATGCTAGTAAATTCAATCACTGCGTATGAATGAAAAATGATTGACTTCTTACATTAATATTGTCACTAGGAAGTGTTCCTCGCAAGATGATGGATGGTCTGGAAATTATACAGTAGTGTATGTTCGTGTTGTATTTACAGCTGAGGTTGATACAAATGCGTATTAATTTCACTGTTCTACATTGTTTTAAAAATAAAAGCTTAACAAGAGTCTTATTCTGAATTATCAATGTATCGTATTATTAGTTTTACACCTGCCTGTTATTTACACGTTTAATAATAAATTAGTTTGGTAATGCTTTTATTTCCTATCCCCATCCTAACTGATACTAAAGGTCTCGCCCACGTTTCCAAACAGCGTGGATGTGGAGGTATCCTGTGCTGCCAAGCTGCATCACTTATGAGCCCATCCCTGCCTTTGTGTGGCAGTGCACAATAGAAAGTTGTTTTCACATATTCATACAGTAAAACATTGATTGTAACCATGATATATATATGTGCCAGTTTAGACCTATTGTCTTGTGTATGACCCTCTGTCCTGCGTGACAGTGGATACCATAATAAGACTTAATTGAAATCCTCACATTAGGCAAAATTGTAATTAATTTTGTCAATAAAGATGTTAATAATAGTAAAAGTATCCTGTACTTGGCAATGCCGGCCTAACGCTTTCTCGGGTATTACCCAAGCCAAATTCTCTGATGAAGTGAATCTGATTATAACTATAATGGATATAATACATCACAATCTGAAATGACGGTGGCGGAAGTCCCAGTATTAGCTAGGATTAATATACCCGGTTATGAGTTCCAACAGGACTGGTTCCCTCGTCTTCGCCTGTACCTGCTAACAAGGAGACTGCGTAAGTCAAGCAGTTTAGGATATTACAATATATTACCAATGCAGACATTGATTAAATGCATCGTGGCGACCCGCGATCTAATTAGATACGTTATGATGCCGGTTTTCGTCTCAGATGAGAGAATAATGATTAGCTCCTTGGTAAATCAAGCCTTGCCAACTCGACTTTCTAATTTAGGCAAAAATGCATTATATATTAATGATAAAACAAAAAGAGTTGATTTGATGTTGGGCTTAAGGCCTATCAATCACCGGAGGATTATTAAGGTCACCACAACAGTTTACTAATCAACCAACAGGTATATTTTAGTTCTGAACATAGTACAGGACTAAACTATACCCAGTATATTACACTAATAAATGCGGTACATTCCTATATGCACACATCACTTGAAGCTGGGTGCTGAGACGAGCAACTGTGAAGTTTTTTTGGGGGCTCTACAAATCATAATGTAGACTGAAATAATCTTATCAATTATATTTGAGAACATGGCTGATAATAAAGTTATAACAAATTTTATTAATAAATTACAAAACAAATTGGATTACAGTAAACTCATGACCACAAATTTAACAAGATCTAATTTTAAACTGAAGTGTCATTGTGTATTGTTTGGTCGCTTCATCTTGATGATGTTGTAAGGGCGAGGGAGCCATACTGGTTGGTATTGGGCTTGAGGCCTTATAAGCGCTTGTGGCTTAAGCCCACCAAAGCAACTTACTGACTAACAAGCATACTTTAAACCTGAACGAGGCACTCTCGGCGTGTATAGAGAGATCTGGATACAGCTTTCGATATATATATATATATATATATATATATATATATATATATATATATATATATATATATATATATATATGTGTGTGTGTGTGTGCGACCAAGCCTGAACGGTCTCCAGGCATATATGGAACTGAAAACTCACACCCCAGAAGTGACTCGAACCCATGCTGCCTGGAGCACTCTGCATCTGGCGTACAGGACACCTTAACCACTCGACCAACACGACCGGACAAGAGGATGGTAGCCGAGGCTAATTTCCCATCCTCCCGCCGGCACTCTGATGGTAATCTTGGGCATGGTATTTTATCAAATCTATATATATAGATTTGATTTTGATTATATTATATATATATATATATATATATATATATATATATATATATATATATATATCTGAAAACTCACACCCCTGTACATACCAGTTGCGTTGCTCCTGGGAGTATGGGTTCGAGTCACTTCTGGGGTGTGAGTTTTCAGTTGTATCTAGTCCTGGGGACCATTCAGGCTTGTTTGTATATATATATATATATATATATATATATATATATATATATATATATATATATATATATATATATATATATATATATATATATATATATATATATATATAGATATATATATTTATATATGTTGTTTTTGGATTTATGATATCCCCACTTGGGGATTGTCAGCCCCAACGAACTCAGTATATAGGCAAGACAACAACGTCTCTTTCTAGGCGATTAACAATGCACAAACAAGAGGGCTCCATCAAGGAGCATATGATCGCAACACACAACGAGACGATCACCAGGGATATTTTGACGAGCAACACCGAAATAATTAATAGATACAATGACAACAGAAGATTAGACATGGGTGAAGCGCTCCATTTCAAGAAATCTAGACCAGCCATCAATAACCAGCTAATACTCAGTTACACTCTAGCCACATCAAGACCCCGGGCCAACTTAGAAGCTGGACCGAATAATCCGGTAAACAGGAACGGAAGCAGCCACAAGAACATAAGCTGCCAACATGTCACACTCTATGTTGATATATTTAATACCTTATTAATATCCCCCAATGTAATGTCATTCATCCATATGTTACCTAACCACATCACCATAAGAGGATATAAAGAGGTGTTAAGCACAGTAGAATTTGTCTTTGAGAATGTGAGGAGAGACCTTACGAGACACATCATAGGCGTCAGACCCAAATAAAAAGTACAAATAAACTTTGGAGAGTTCATATTTCAACTTACTGCTTCAGTGAAAAAAAACATAAGGAATACCGAGAAGATTCGTGCCAGAATCGTAAATCTAAAACATTCTGTCGTTTTCAACGAAATATGTTTAAAAGTAAGACTGCAACCAATATATATATATATATATATATATATATATATATATATATATATATATATATATATATATATATATATATATATATATATATAGCCGAAGCTATTTGAACCACCCCACGGCTATCACCTCATTTTGTCCGGTCTTGATGGTCAAGTGGTTTAAGGCGTCTTGTACATACCAGTTGCGTTGCTCCTGGGAGTATGGGTTCGAGTCACTTCTAGGGTGTGAGTTTTCATTCGCATATAGTCCTGGGGACCATTCAGGCTTATTCGCATTTGTGTTCCTCACGTGTGCCCCAAAGAATGAGGTGATTTGGTAAAATGCTATGCCCAAGATAACCATCCGAGTGCCGGCGGTGGGGTGGTTCAAATAGCTTCGGCTATCACCTCATTTTGTCCGGTCGTGATGGTCAAGTGGTTTAAGGCGTCTTGTACATACCAGTTGCGTTGCTCCTGGGAGTATGGGTTCGAGTCACTTCTGGGGTGTGAGTTTTCATTCATATATATATATATATATATATATATATATATATATATATATATATATATATATATATATATATATATATATATATATATATATATTATATATATCCTTTATCATACTGGCCAAGTATTCTGTTCATGGCTCAGTTATTAATCAGATCTAATAACAGTCTAATTACCTATGAACAATTTGAATTAAATCGGGTGTCTTTGAAAAATAATAATTTGATTATATATTTGTATTCGCACAATAATATTTCCAACAGTGTAATTAAGCCTCCTCATATGAGTGACTCCCGCGTGTCGGAGCACACCAGCAGCTACACTAGCCAGTGACCTCACGAAAGTGCTCAGTTAAGTCATTCTTAAATTAAGTCAATCAACCAGAAAATATCCATAATCGAGTTCATTACATTGTCAGGATGTCACGTGATGTCGACTCGAAGCTGTTAAGTCCAAGATGGTGGCAACAATGCCTCGGCTTCCTGAATTCATGACATCAGCCTGTTGGAAAGGTTCTAAATGCCAGATAATCGCCCAGAAAGCATATCTCCCTCGTCCCCCCATTTCCCCACGCGGTGGCCTGAGGCAATATCACCCACCACATGTCTTTCTGTATCAGTGAAACTATGTTGATCAGTATAAGACCACCGCCTCACGTCGACCAGTAGGAGGAATCAGCCCCATATCGACCAGTGTGAGTTACCAACCTCAAAGCTAATACAATATTTAGCTTGGCGGGAGGTTCAATGCGACAAACGACCTGAGCGCCTAGAAGCACCTGGCGGAAACAGGAGTAATTGGAAACCGAAGACCATTACTCTCTCACAGTCCAGTTACCTGTCTGGGTGTAATCCAACCCGGAGGCTCGTGTCAGGGATATTGATTGGCTTTCCAGCCGGCCACAGGAACAGGGATTACGTTTTCAGCCTGTCACAGGGATAGGAATTACCTTTCCAGCCGGCCACAAGGATTAACTTTCCAGCCGGTCACAGGGATAAGAATTAACATTCCAGCAGGCCACACGAACAGGAATTAATTATCCAGCCTGTTATTGGGACAGGAATTGACATTCCAGCCGGCCACACGGACAGGGATTAATTTTCCAGTGGGACACCGGAAAAGGAATTGACTTTCCAGCCGGTCACAGAACTCTTTATCAGCACACGCAAGAGTTATTGGCTTATATACCACTGTCAAAAAATATCCTGGAATTCAGTCAAGTTTCAAGGCGAAACATAAAAGGGAACGACGGAAGAAATGAACCAAAATGTAACAGACGCAATGAACATGGAACATAACGGGTAAGCAAAGATCGGTCAACGTAACAGACAATAATGCAAGAAAGAGACCAGAGGCATAACAGACAATAACGCAGGCAAGGAAACCGAAACGTCAAAATAACGCAAGAGATGAACCAGAAACGTATCATGGAACGACGCCAGAAAGAGAGAGAGAGAGAGAGGCTGAACTTGAAGTCTCCGGCAGCACTGGTGAATAGAAGCGGCTGAGAGAGACATAATACCACAGTATATGACCTGAATCTTGACGTATGGCAGGAACACCGTGAAGCTGTACCGGGAAACTCGCAATGTTTTCATCCTTCTCAAACTTCCGGCATCCGTTCGTCTGATTTGCATCTTTTAAATTCGGCTTACCAAACTGAGAGTTTTCCAAGACGCCAAACGACGCACTGACAAGTGTCTGTCATCTTGGCCTGTAATAATACATCACAATAAATACTACCAATAATAAGCACACATAAATTACATAAATTACACTAATTACACAGTGGTAGAGTGCGCGGCTGTTAATTCTGGGGTCGTAGGTTCGTGCCCACCTCACAGCCCTGGTAGATTTTCTCTATAATAATAATGATATATATATATATATATATATATATATATATATATATATATATATATATATATATATATATATATATATGTCGTACCTAGTAGCCAGAACGCACTTCTCAGCTTACTATGCACGGCCCGATTTGCTTAATAAGCCAAGTTTTCATGAATTAATGTTTTTTCGACTACCTAACCTACCTAACCTAACCTAACCAAACTTTTTCGACTACCTAACCTAACCTAACCTATAAAGATAGGTTAGGTTAGGTTAGGTAGGGTAGGTTAGGTTCGGTCATATATCTACGTTAATTTTAACTCCAATAAAATAAAATTGACCTCATACATAATGAATTGGGTAGCTTTATCATTTCACAAGAAAAAAATTAGAGAAAATATATTAATTCAGAAAAACTTGGCTTATTAGGCAAATCGGGCCTTGCATAGTAGGCTGAGAAGTGCGTTTTGGCTACTAGGTACGACATATATATATATATATATATATATATATATATATATATATATAGTTAAACAGTTTCACTAATTAGGCCTAGTGTTCTCCCACCTATACACTAGGCCGAGTGCTACACCAGTCAAATCAGAACAGATAAGGCACAACAGGAAAACTGCCAGTCAAGCCAATAGCCTGTCGTCAATTACGATAACAAAATACCTCCTCCAGCACCAGCCACTCCATCAACTATTCCAGCCACATTGTCTACTATACCACTGTCTAGTAACCACACCACTGAGTCTACCAGCCACATTATTTACTCTACCAACTACATCATCTAGTCTACCAGCCTCATCCTCTGGTTTACCAGCCATCCTGGTAAACCAAAGGGAGCCGGTCGGCCGAGCGGACAGCACACTGGCCTTGTACTCACCTAATTGTGCTTGCGGGGGTTGAGCTTTGGCTCTTTGGTCCCGCCTCTCAACTGTCAATCAACAGGTGTACAGATTCCTGAGCCTACTGGGCTCTATCATATCTACATTTGAAACTGTGTATGGAGTCAGCCTCCACCACATCACTTCCTAGTGCATTCCATTTATTAACTACTCTGACACTGAAAAAATTCTTTCTAACGTCTCTGTAGCTCATCTGGGTACTAAGTTTCCACCTGTGTCCCCTTGTTCGTGTCCCACCCGTGGTGAAGAGTTTGTCTTTGTCCGCCCTGTCAATTCCCCTGAGAATTTTGTAGGTGGTTATCATGTCTCCCCTTACTCTTCTGTTTTCCAGGGATGTGAGGTTCAGCTCCTTTAGCCTTTCCTCGTAGCTCAATCCTCTCAGTTCCGGGACGAGCCTGGTGGCATACACTGGTCTTGTGACCCTGTGGTCCCGGGTTCGATCCCGGGCGCCGGAGAGAAACAATGGGCAGAGTTTCTTTCACCCTATGCCCCTGTTACCTAGCAATAAAATAGGTACCCAGGTGTTAGCTGTCACGGGCTGCTTCCTGGGGGTGGAGGCCTGGTCGAGGACCGGGCCGCGGGGACACTAAAGCCCCGAAATCATCTCAAGATAAGCTCAATATAAGATCCTCACCAGACAATCTACCAAGCACACTATTCAGTCTTCCAGCCAGACCATTCAATCATCCAACCATATCATCCAATTTCCAAACACATCAAGTTAACCACCATCAACCAGTGCTAAGGACGAAACAAGAATCCTAACATTAATTCCCAGACGTTCAACAGGGCGTAGAAAATACGCTTAAGTTGAATTAAACTCTTAAAACCCCTTTGGCTTTTAAGATTTTTAATGGCTAAATCTCTTTCTCAATAAACCTTAATTATTTCCCACAAGCTCAGCCGGTCAAAGTTTTAGAAGTCAAAAATGAGATTAAAACGCTCGACCGGCAAGTTACTCCCCCTTTAATAAAAAAAAAACAAGCCCCCTCAATTATTCTAACGCCATTGAAAGTAACAAACAGGTTCAAACAGCCATCAGTCCCTCCCATCCCCTAATCCACGAGGACAAACGCCCCCACCCACTCACAATCACCATCAAAGCCTGGAGAAGTGAAGTGCAGGCGATGTGTCACAGTAACGTGACTCATCGAAGTCACGTACCTTCGTCGGGACGACGAAGGTACGTGTCGTCCCTTCACTTTCTAGTGTGTGGTCCGGTCAACACAAGTGGAGTGGTTTGGCTGATCAGGAAGGATTGCACATCCAAGGTTAGGAAAGGTAATTATCAAGAGAAAGCACAATAAGCCATTACGAATATTCGGTAGGGATACGAGGATAAGAATTCAGGATTGAACGTCGACCTGAAAGAAGCCCGGCCGTCACTTTACCGTCCAATCCAAGTATTTCCCAATCCTATATTTGCGAAGGCTTCAGAGACTATATAACAGAAACCATAACAAATAGTGTACCTCTGACAATATTAGCAATAATATTCAACCCTCCACAAAGCGACAGAAAACTGGGAGGAGAATGACTGAAACAGACCAGCTGTTGCCACAGATGCAAAGAACAGTTTGCCTCGATTTTCAATCATTGGGGGGGGGGGGGGACTTGGACCGCGTTAAGATAGATTTTGAGGAAGGAATCGTTCAGGACGTTGTTTGCAATACACGTCAGACCATTTCTGGTGAATGCAGCACCAGCGTGGAGTCTTATTCCCTTTTTCATATGACTAAACAAAGCTGAAGAATGGTCAGCGGGCTGCCACTATACTATTCAAGAGCCGAGAGGACTGAATTGCGAGGAATGACTAAAGGAGTTATATCTTATACAAATGAAAGATAAAAATATAGGGGAGACATGTTTACTACATATGAGTTTCTCACGGAAATAAATACGGCAGACGAGGACAGATTATATAGCAGGCGTGGCATAGGAAGAAGGGGATGGAAAGGAAGAAGCCAGAAGAGCCGCTGAGACGATAGAAAGAATGTGTCAAAATAGGGAAGAAGTGGAATGCACTAAGAAGTAAAGTGCTGGAGACAGATTTCAGTAGATTCTAGAATCTATACACCAGTCACTTAAAATTTGAGAGACAGAACCTAACAACTGTTGCCCATCCCACGTAGCTACAAATAGGTGAGTGCAACTACGTGAGTACGAACCCGTCAACAAAGAGCCTCTCACCCAATCCTCTTACCCTTACCTAAAATTAAATTTTCCTCCTCCCCCTTATTGAACCCTTTTGTCAAAAAACTTTTCGAAGGACATTACCGGAGCAGCAGCCTAGCACCACCGGCTGGCCGGACAGCCGGGCCTCCCTGCCTCCCTCCCAGGCTCCCACAAGTGTCCCGATCCCGACTACGGCTTCAGCTCACCACAAACACAACATATTTGAAGTTCATTCAAAAATAATATTTTAAATCTGCTTATCGTGCTTTTCAGTATCTTCTCATTTTGGCTCTCTGATGAAGTCAGAAGTTATATTCTATTTCCACATACTTCCAAAGAGTTGTAGACAAACTAGAGTGATCTAAAAACACCTGTTTCAATGCGTTAACTAAGTTAATTGCCAATTATAGTTGTACGAGTGCTTTGGCGGAGCAATGCGTCCTCAGGGTCTGTTCATTCCACGCAGCGGCCGACCCCACAGACCCATCACCCATCATGGAACTGGAGATCACATGTTATTCATTCAAACTAGAAATTTTTCTCAAATTTTAATTATTATTATTATTATTATNTTATCTCAATCATTAAACATAATGTATTTTCACTAATACTAATAATTCAGAGTTTTCTCGTGTAGTAATAAAATATTTATAAATATGAAAATTATAAAATTATAAATAAATAAATTTATAAACGGTATGTCTCCCTAAATGTCGAGTTAATAATAATAAAAATTAATATATATTTTTTGCGTTTGGACGTAATTACGTGAATATTTAAAACAAGAAGAAGTTAATTATATATTCATCACTTAATCTATATGCGCAATGTTTTAAGACCCAACCTTAGGCAAATATATATAGATAAAAATATGTATCAAGCTTACTTTAGTTTATTCTGCTGTTTAATGAATTTCCTTTTAGCTTTTGTGTGGGGTTTGAGCACAAGCTTTGGGCCCCAGATTTGAGATTGTGGCTATCTGACTCCCAACTCTCAGGTGCTGTGAATGGCCTTTACGTCCTCATTTTAACGTTTATTCCACTTATACTGTTAGTATGTGGCGTGTACATCCCTGGCTTTTATTTTTATATATTTTCAACCATCCAATCCTCCTGTTTTGGTAGTACTATATTAACGATGAGGACCATAGTACATATACCGACGTACAACGCAATTAGAAAGTAGAAATCGGTACTATTGATTTTGAACAAAGAGGAAAAGATTTTCGATTTATGTACCAAAGGCAAACTAACCTAATCTAACCTCCCTAGGCCTAATACACGCTATCTGAGGCCTAATAGTACATATAGTACATATATGTGCTATACTAGGCCTAGGAATATTTAAGTTTGCTTTTTGACTTCATTTTTTTCGGACTCTATACAGTGTATGAACCGTACAAAATTCTACTGTCTAATAGCTTAGTACGTCAATCTTAGTACTATGGTTCACATTAAGCACTACTACCTAACAGGAGGACGGGTTGTCTCAACCTAATTTCCTTTCGTTCAGTTTCCGTTCACATCGAGCAGTCTGTGTCTTGTTCACGTCATTTCTCATGTTTGTTTTCTGCCATTGATCGTCTCCTCTTGTGCTTCTCTTTTCCCCACTGTTGATTGTTGTATTTCTCTGCAAACAATACTCGTGTCACTTTATTCATATACCAGAGTTATGGTCAAGTTCTGGGTCTTTATGGATTTACGTTGTGTGGGTTCCATGCTGGTGCGTCGTACTGTGGTGATGACCGCACACGAGTGATGTTTAATACTAAAACATGTGTGTTGATGCTTGTTTTGTCTTTAAGGTTCACATGAGCCGTTAATTTCAAGATTTTTTTTTACGTCCTTCTTCTGTTTGTGCTAAGATGCTTCATTGCCAAGTAGTTATACGTTGTGTCATTTCCGATCGTGTTACACAGGTCATGACCAGCCTGGGTCCGAGGAGCGAGCCTTGTGGTGCCTCACTATTACTTCCTTGTACTCTGACTTTCTACCCCTCCCCCCTCACACCCTCACGGTCATAGAGGGCTTCGAGGGCCGGCACGGAGAGTGAGGGAAGGCTTTGATCTCTTTGTGAGTCCGCTTCTACAAAGCAATATTGCTTGCATGAGACTGCATAACCTGCTTGCAGACACGTATTTTGCCTGCATCCTGTTTCAGACAATGTGACCATTATCCTGTTCTCAGGAAGAAAGGAATAGAGAGCCAAGTCTCAATTAATCTCCTGTGCAACAAGTTTGTGTGTGTGTGTGTGTGTGTGTGTGTGTGTGTGTGTGTGTGTGTGTGTGTGTGGTGTGTGTGTGTGTGTGTGTGTGTGTGTGTGTGTGTGTGTGTGTGTACTCACCTAGTTGTGCTTGCGGGGGTTGAGCTCTGGCTCTTTGGTCCCGCCTCTCAACCGTCAATCAACACGTGTACAGGTTCCTGAGCCTACTGGGCTCTATCATATCTACACTTGAAACTATATATGGAGTCAGCCTCCACCACATCACTTCCTAATGCATTCCGTTTGTCAACCACAGTGCGTGTGCCCCTTGTGTTAAATAACCTGTCTTTATCTACCCTGTCGATTCCCTTGAGAATCTTGAATGTGGTGATCATGTCCCCCCTAACTCTTCTGTCTTCCAACAGAAGAGTTGGAACACTCTTCTGTGTGTGTGTGTGTGTGTGTGTGTGTTGTTGTGTGTGTGTGTGTGTGTGTTGTGTGTGTGTGTGTGTGTGTGTGTGTGTGTGTGTGTACTTTAGTACTTTTGTTTGTCTATGCTTTGTGGGAAATTCGAAGTTTTCTCGAATATGAACAGTATTTGACCATTCCTCAGAGAGCGACACAAAACGGTCGACTAACAACCAAGTTCCTAATTACTGCTAGGTGAACAGAGGCAACGGGTGCAAGGAGACGTGCCTAGCTATCTCGCCCTGCCCAGAACACTCTTCTGTGTGTGTGTGTGTGTGTGTGTGTGTTGTGTGTGGTGTGTGTGTGTGTGTGTGTGTGTGTGTGTGTGTGTGTGTGTGTGTGTGTGTGTGTGTACTGGCCTATTTGTGTGTGTGTGTGGTGTGTGTGTGTACTGACCTATTTGTGTGTGTGTGTGTGTGTGTGTGTGTGGTACTCACCTAGTTGTACTCACCTAGTTGTGCTTGCGGGGTTGAGCTCTGGCTCTTTGGTCCCGCCTCTCAACCGTCAATCAACAGGTGTACAGTTTCCTGAGCCTAATGGGCTCTATCATATCTACATTTGAAACTGTGTATGGAGTCAGCCTCCACCACATCGCTTCCTAATGCATTCCATTTGTCAACCACTCTGACACTAAAAAAGTTCTTTCTAATATCTCTGTGGCTCATTTGGGCACTCAGCTTCCACCTGTGTCCCCTAGTGCGTGTGCCCCTTGTGTTAAACAGCCTGTCTTTATCAACCCTGTGTGTGTGTGTGTGTGTGTGTGTGTGTGTGTGTGTGGTGTGTGTGTGTGTGTGTGTGTGTGTGTGTGTGTGTGTGTGTTTACTTGCCGCCATGAGGTTGATTAATACCGAATTGACACATCTCCATTTCAAATGGTTAAGATTAATGGTCATAACTGTAACGCTTAATGGGGAAACGCACATGTTCTGTCTGCCATGTCGAAATTCACGTGTCAGAGGTCAGGCCAATATAGTGACTAATCCCAATGGACCGATAAACTTGCTTCATCTCTTTCTTGCCACGCCCAACTACTTGGGCTTGACGGTAGAGCGACGGTCTCGCTTCATGCAGGTCGGCGTTCAATCCCAGACCGTCCAAGTGGTTGGGCACCATTCCTTTCCCCCGTCCCATCCCTAATCCTTATCCTGATCCCTTCCCAGTGCTAAATAGTCGTAATGGCTTGGCGCTTTCCCCTTGATAACTCCCCTCCCTCTTTCCTGCCACTAGAGTCTTGCTAAACTTTGTGCCCGAGATTCAGTTTCTTTTTATTCGACCTGAATTCTGGTTCACTCTGGCCAACTTTCAAGAATGTTTTGCCGACTTGCAACTCTCTTCGGTGTTTTCTGCGAGATCAACAGCGTTCTTCTGTAGTCTAGTGTTAGAATACTTTCCTCCTTCCTTAAACTGTATAGCCAGCTTATCAGGATTGTAACTTGTTTAATTCCTAATTTATATTAAATTGCTTAAAACACTAAACTTTTTCTTCATAGCATATTTACACGTGTCTGTAACTTGTTTAGCTAAATGAATTTTGCGGTTCAGATCCTAAGCCAATTCGTGACTCGGTAATCTTTTCCATTACCGCCCACACATGGATATGGGATCCACTACCATTACAGGATGGATATTGGTTCACTACCACCTACCACTTATAAGATGGAAATGGGGGTCCACTATCACTACAGGATAGGTATTGAGTCCATTACCACTCACAGGAGGGTATGTGATCCGCCACTCACAGGTTGGGTATGGAGTCCATTACCACCACAGGATGGGTTCCACAACCACTCACAAGCAGTGTATAGGGTCCACTGCCACTCACAGTTTGGGTGTGGTGTCCACTTCCACTCACAGAATGGTTATGGATTCCACTACCACTAACAGATGGGTTGGTTCCCACTGCTACTCACAAGATGGGTATGGAGACCATTACCATGCACAGGATGGGTACGGCGAATAACAAATGAATTCTGACTCCATGCGTCAAAGTG
>WNGS01164858.1:30522718-30549495 GCA_020271785.1 Procambarus virginalis
TCACTTCCGTATAAGGTCAGCATAAAACAATCAGACTGCAGACCAGAGCATGGGGACTATCCCAGAGACGCAGGGGGGACTATCCCAGAGAAAGCAGGGGAGACTATCACAGAAAGAACAAGGAAACTATCCCAGAGAGAGAAGGCAGACTACCCCAGAGACGAGAGCAGGCAGACTATCCTTGTTGGATATTTGGAATTTGGCATCCAATTACTGCCACAAAGAGAAGGCTTACTCACAATCATTTTAAATCCTATCGAAATCACATCAATGTGGCACGAGTTGTGTGTTCAGATGGATTGCGATCCAGGCTCGTCCAACATGGCTGCTGGGTGGACCAATTCCTATAACTTCATGGAATAATTATTTGACATTTCCTCTTCCCTATCGTTCTAATTTGACGATACATGTTTTGCCAACGTGTGACTCACCAACTCTAATGGTAAACCACACTTTGGTTTACCAGTATACGTCACCATTCAAATTGCAAACTTAATATTCTTCAATTTATGTCGATAAATGTAAGTTTGAGTTACACTGTTGTACATCTGTTGAGCCCAGCCAGAATTTTAATCATCCGTTTAAGAGGTTACGACTAAAGTATATCATTCTAGCACTTGTCAATGCAGGTGGATGATTTTCACATAAGCATGTATCAGTGTAAATGGATGTAACAACTGTTAAGCGCAAGTCACTGCAGGGGGCTGACTTCCACATAAACGGATGTCACTGTAGGTGGTTGACTTCCATATAAGCGGATGGGAGGCATGTGGTTGACTTTCACATAAACGGATGTCACTGTAGGTGGTTGACTTCCATATAAGCGAATGGGAGGGCATGTGGTTGACTTCCACATAAGCGGATGTCACTGTAGGTGGTTGACTTCCATATAAGCGAATAGGAGGGCATGTGGTTGACTTCCACATAAGCGGATGTCACTGTAGGTGGTTGACTTCCATATAAGCGAATAGGAGGGCATGTGGTTGACTTCCCATAAGCGGATGGAGTGCAGGTGCAGGGGGCAGCTGCGTGTTGTTATGGAGGGGTGGAGGACCACAGGCCGTAATGTCATAATACTCCCGCGCGTCACTCCAAGACGCAGGGGACTGAACAGAATTGTTCTGTTCTATGATCTCCTTCTGTGAATGGCAAAGCTTGCCATAAATACGTGACCACATCCCTAATCTCTCCTTTCTTATCTTTATATCCTATTATCTCCTTTCTTACACTATCTTTCCTTAATCTAAACTTCTTTATCCTTCCTTCCTTTACTGTGTCCTTTCCTACTGCAGTGATGTGAGGTTTTAAGTTATTTAGTCTTTCCTCTTAACTCATATCTCTTATCTCAGTTAGAGGCTTAAGTAAGTACTCACCTAGTTGTGCTTGCGGGGGTTGAGCTCTGGCTCTTGGTCCCGCCTCTCAACTGTCAATCAACTGGTGTACAGGTTCCTGAGCCTATTGGGCTCTATCATATCTACACTTGAACTGTGTATGGAGTCAGCCTCCACCACATCACTGCCTAATGCATTCCATTTGTCAACCACTCTGACACTAAACAAAATTCTTTCTAATATCTCTGTGGCTCATTTGGGCACTCAGTTTCCACCTGTGTCCCCTAGTGCGTGTGCCCCTTGTGTTAAATAGCCCGTCTTTATCTACCCCTGTCATTCCTCTGAGAATCTTGTACGTGGTGATCATATCCCCCCCTAACTCTTCTGTCTTCTAACGACGTGAGGTTTAATTCCTGTAGTCTCTCATCGGAGCTCATACCTCTCAGCCCCTGTATTAGTCTGGTGGCAAACCTTTGAACTTTTTCCAGTTTGGTCTTATGCTTGACTAGATATGGACTCCATGATGGAGCTGCATACTCCAGGATTGGTCTGACATAGGTGGTATACAAAGTTCTGAACGATTCCTTGCACAAGTGTCTAAATGCCGTTCTTATGTTGGCCAGCCTGGCATATGCTGCTGATGTTATCCTCTTGATATGGGCTTCAGGGGACAGGTCTGGCGTGATATCAACCCCCAGGTCTTTCTCTCTCTCTGACTCGTGTATAATTTCATCTCCCAGATGATACCTTGTATCTGGCCTCCAACTCCCTACACCTATCTTCATACTTTACATTTGCTTGGGTTAAACTCTAACAAACATTTGTTCGACCATTCCTTTAGTTTGTCTAGGTCTTCTTGAAGCCTCAAGCAGTCCTCCAGCAGTCTATCTGTGTGTGTGTGTGTGTGTGTGTGTGTGTGTGTGTGTGTGTGTGTGTGTGTGTGTGTGTGTGTGTGTGTGTGTGTGTGTGTGTGTGTGTGTGTGTGTGTGTGTGTGTGTTCACCTAGTTGTGTTTGCGGGGGTTGAGCTTTGCTCTTTCGTCCCGCCTCTCAACTGTCAATCAATTGTTTACTAACTACTTTTTTTCCACACCACACACGCGCACATATACACACCCCAAGAAGCAGCCCGTGACAGCTGACTAACTCCCAGGTACCTTTTTACTGCTAGGTAACAGGGGCATTCAGGATGAAAGAAATTTTGCCCATTTGTTTCTGCCTCGTGCGGGAATCGAATCGAACCCGCGCCACAGAATTACGAGTCCTGCGTGCTATGCACCAGGCTACGAGGCCCCCTGTGTGTATGTGTACTCACCTAGTTGTGCTTACGGGGGTTGAGCTTTGGCTCTTTGGTCCCGCCTCTCAACCGTCAATCTACTGGAGTACAGATTCCTGAGCTTCTCGATCTCTATCATATCTACATTTGAAACTGTGTATGGAGTCAGCCTCCACCACATCACTTCCCAGTGCATTCTATTTACTAACTACTCTAACACTGAAAAAGCTCGTGCGTGTACCACCCGTGTTAAATAGTCCATCCTTGTCTACCCTGAGAATTTTGTATGTGTTGACAAAATTTTGTTGTAATTTTAAGCTCGATCATGTAGTCAAAGACTAGGACATAATGGTCACTGGCTCCTAGTGGCATTTTATGTTCCATATTCGTAATGTCTTCCTTATTCTGGGTGAAAATCTGGTCTAATAGGCTTGGTATATCCCCTTCCCTTTCTCTTGCGTCTTCCTTCACATGTTGTGTTAGGAAATTCCTGTCTATAAGTACCACTAATTTTGTTCGCCACGTTTTTTTCCCCCACTACAGGGATTTCTTCATTTCAAATCGATCTCTCCGTGATTGAGGTCCCCCATGACCAACAGTTTCGCTCTCATTATGTGAGCTGTTCTTGTTACCCTCTGCAGTTCATCAATACGTGTCTTGTTGTTATCATCATATTCCTGTCTGGGCCTTCTACTGTTTGGTGGGGGACTGTAGATTATCAAGATCACAATCCTCTTTCATCACCTGTCAGAATCCCAAGTATGGAGCTTGTGTTTCCATTAGTCCTCTGATTCTCTAGTTCCTTAAATTTCAATTTCCGCTTTATGAGGAGTGCCACTCCCCCTCCATGTCTCTGTGTCCTTTCTTTCCTAATCACTTGGTATCCCTCTGGGTAGATTGCATCGGAGATCATATCATTTATTTTAGTTTCAACTATTGCAATTATGTCAGGATCTGCTTCTCTAACCCTTTATTTTATTTCCTCTGCTTTATTGGATACCCCATTAGCATTGGTGCACCAAACCTCTTGGAACACCAAGAGTTTTGGTGTTCCAAGACTCTTCTTGGCAACTCTGTTACCAAAGTTTATATATCTCATCTGCATACATGTCTCCCTCGGTGTGTGTTGCAGGTGAGAGATAGATGAATCCCATCCTAATAAGTGGCTGCGAGGTGGGTAGTGCCCAGGAATAGGAAGGGGGGGATGAGAGACTGAGAGGATCTGGGAGCCAGAAACGTGGGCAGATGGGGTCTGGGTAATTAGGGAGATCTGGGAGCGAATGGGGTCTGGGCAGCTAGGTGTATCTGAAGGGCATCGTGGGTCTGTGGGTCGGAAGGGTCTGATAGAGTGAGGTTGGGAGTCAGAAAGAGTGTGTGCTAGGGGCAAGGGAGAAGCAGGGGCAGGTATGGGTTTTGGGATAGAATGTGGATAAGTGGGAGGCAGGAACTCAGGATGGGAGTGGAGCAAGAAAATGGGCGTTTGAAAGAGTGGAGAGGTGAAGGATAGAGGGGCTGGGGGGTCACGACGTGAGGGGGTCATACTGGAGACGAGTCTGTTCTTGTTCGTGATGTTCCTGGTTTCAGGAATTCTTCTTAGTAAATTTGGTTGATTCCTTTTTAGTATTTTGTAAGTGGTGATCATATCACCTCATTTTCTTCTATCTTCTAGTTTTGACCTGTTTAACGCCTCTAGTGTCTCCTCGTACCTCTTGCTTTTCAGTTTCGAAAGTCATTTTGTAGCATGCCTTTGCACCTTTTCCAGTTTCTGTATGTGCTTCTTGAGATTTGGTCACCATACAACTGCTGCATATTCTAAGTTTGGTCTCACAAAAGTCATGAACAGTTTCTTTAGTATTTCACCATCCATATAATTAAAAGCAAGTCTGAAGTTGGAAAGCGACACATACGCTTCTCTCACAATGTTCTTTATGTGTTCCTCTGGCGACAGCTTACTGTCCAAAACCACCCCCAGGTCTCGTTCTTTATTAGAGTTCTGTAATTCCTTTCCACATAATTTGCAAATTGTGTATGGTCTATTTACCCCGATTCCACATTCCATAACATGACATTTATTCACATTGAATTCCATTTGCCACTTGATGCTCCAAGCACTTACTTCATCTAGATCTATTTTAAGGGCCTTACAATCGTCTGCATCTCGTTTCTTACCCAGTATCATTTGCAAACATGTTCATATAATTCTGTATTCATTTTGGTAGATCATTTAAGCAGGCGATGAACATTACTGGTGCATGGACTAATCCCTGTGGTACTCTGCTAGTAGCACAAAGGTGCCCAGAAAACCACCTTTCATTATATCTTGTGCTGAGAATCCTTCAAAACATTCATCTGTTGGTGTCTTGTCCTCCCCTGTGGCGGCGGCCATCTTTGTTGTTGACATTCTGCTATTATTAGGAGATCAACTTTTCCAGCCCAGATTTTTCAGTCACACTTATTTCTTGTCTCTGAGTTACTTTTCAACTTCCCTATACCTTCATGTATTCTGGGACACCACTTACAGCCCTCTCCGTCTTCCCGATACTTAGGCAATTGGATATTCCTGGAGCCTGCTGCAGTGTGACTCCTGCCTCCTGGAGCAGGCTCACAGGAGGCAGGTGTGTGCCCCCCCTCCCCCCCTGGTGTCTGTGTGTGCGTGCGTGCGTGCGTGCGTGCATGCGTGCGTGCGTGTGTAACAGAATCGAGCTGTTAACTCTTGGACCCCGCCTTTCAAATCGATGTACATTTCCTCTATTATGTCTACAGCATATTTTTTTCTCTCTAATATTTGTGTATTACAATTGTGTATTGTGAATTCTTGTGAGTGTGTGAGTGTGTGAGTGTGTGTGTGATCTTGTGAATACGTAGTATGTCCGGGCGTGTGTGTGTGAGTGCGTGCGTGTGTGTGTGTGTGTGTGTGTGAGTAAAAGTATCGACCAGGGGGGGGGGGCTCGTAATGCACCAGGAGTGACGCAGTGCGCACCGACCTCTATTAAGATGCACGCTATAACTCAACGCATTAGAGTGCGTTATATTTGACCCTCCTAGTTAGCACTCTTGATCACCTGACACTGCTATAAAATAGCGTCACCCTCATAGACTGGGAGCCTCAAATGACACAACTTTTTTGGCCCATGTTGAAACAGCGTGAGAGTCTTTCGTGAGTGTTCATTAAAGCCCACATTGCAGCGTGTGTGTGTTACAGAGGTGCGAGGTCACAGAGGTGCCCTGTAGGGCCCTGCTTTGTTTGACTTGTTGGAGAAGGTCGTTTGAGGAGGGGCCCTTGAGAACTATTTGTTTCTTGAACACTGAAGGACTTTCTGCTCGGAGAAGGGGTCTAATGTAACCTGTTGCACATTAACTTCTGTACCACCTTCCACATTAACTTCTGTACCACCTTCCACACTAACATCTGTACCACCTTCCACACTAACATCTGTACCACCTTCCACACTAACATCTGTACCACCTTCCACATTAACTTCTGTACCACCTTCCACACTAACATCTGTACCACCTTCCACATTAACTTCTGTACCACCTTCCACACTAACATCTGTACCACCTTCCACATTAGTCAGACTCTAAATCACAACAATCTGGGATAATTTTTAATAAATTGATGATTTAGATCCACTTTTTGTAACATATTCGCTTACACAGCGACCCACTCAGAGTCTGCCGCCCACAGCCAAGCCCCACTTAACCCACAGACGCCGGGCCCGTGCCCCCGAGACGAGCAAATTCTCCAAACCCAGTTTGTGTATCAGTTTATGCTATGAATATGTAAATGTTTTCCTGGCGGGTATGGCAGGGAGGCGAGGACGGCTGCACCTCCTCTCCTGCAGCTCTGGATTAGTCGACTTACCGGAAGTAGGAGACGAGGGCGTGAGGCGAAGTGAAGTGTCAACAGGATGTTTCGACAGGATGTGTCAACAGGATGTGTCAACAGGAAGTGAGGTGTCAACAGGAAGCGAGGTGTCAATAGCAAGTGAGGTATCAACAGGAAGCGAGGTGTCAACAGGAAGCGAGGTGTCAACGGAAGCGAGGTGTCAACAGCAAGTGAGGTATCAACAGGAAGCGAGGTGTCAACAGGAAGCGAGGTGTCAACAGGAAGCGAGGTGTCAACAGCAAATGAGGTATCAACAGGAAGCGAGGTATCAACAGGAAGCGAGGTGTCAACAGCAAGCGAGGTGTCAACAGCAAGCGAGGTGTCAACAGGAAGCGAGGTGTCAACAAGACACCTCAAGCGAGGTGTCAACAGGAGGGGGGGGGAATTATAATTAAAATCAACAAATAAAATCCACCCACTCTTCAATAAGAGACTAGTGACGGCGTAATTCCACACGAACACTAACAACCACATAATTTCAGAACCACGGAAGCCTTTGAGAAAATAAATTGGTCCCCCAGGGGCCGTGTGTGATTACAATGGCCTCACTCTGTGTTCCCTTAAGATCCAAGAAAATGTAATTAACAGAAAACAAGCTTGACTGTATATCCCCGCGAAGGGGTATGAGAAGTTGGGATTTGGAGGAAGGAGTGAAAGGAACGGGGGCCTTAATACCACTTCGGGGATCGAACGCCGAACCTGCAAGGAACAAAGCCTGTCCCTGAAGCGACAAGTCCAAGTGAATGGGCGGTTTATATAAACATAAGAATACAGGAAACTGCAGAAGGGCTAGAAAATTTGTTTATTTGGCCTATATATATTATATATATATATATATATATATATATATATATATATATATAATATATATATATATAATATATATGTCGTACCTAGTAGCCAGAACGCACTTCTCGGCCTACTATGCAAGGCCCGATTTGCCTAATAAGCCAAGTTTTCATGAATTAATTGTTTTTCGACTACCTAACCTACCTAACCTAACCTAACCTAACTGTTTCGGCTACCTAACTAACCTAACCTATAAAGATAGGTTAGGTTAGGTTAGGTAGGTTGGTTAGTTCGGTCATATACCTACGTTAATTTTAACTCCACTAAAAATAAATTGACCTCATACATAATGAAATNTTTTGACAAGTTTAAAAATATTGGTTGAACATTAATGTTGAGCCAAGTTATTACACAAACTTTGAAGGGGTTAATAGAAAGGCCAAGTTCGGAATGGACATTATTAAAAATATTTTACCTATGAGGACTTTATTAAACCAAGCACGCACACGGGGCCAGCTGCGTGCTGAGGGAGATGAAAGAAAGGGATAGGGGGAGGGGGGGGGGGGGTGAGGCCTTTGTGGTAGGGAGGGGTGAGGCTGGCCACGTGAGGTGAGGTGAGGTGTGAGTAGACATGTGACGTGGGGGATGAGGTAGACATGTGAGGTGTGGGGGGGGGGGGAGGGGCTGAGGCTCGACAATAATCCAACTAGTCTTCTTCTATTGGTATGAAGGAAAGAACCTCATCATATGGCTTGTTCTATTGACAAACAGGGATGGTTCAACAAGCCATTGCAGCATCACTGAGCAACGAATGAATTCCTTAACATTATTGATCTCTTGGAAGGTGCGGTAATTACCAGGACGAAGTGCTAAGCCAGAACGAATGTATAACGATTGGAAGGGATATGAAGATAAGGAGCTGGGATATAAGGAGGAGGAGCTGGGATAGAAGGAGGAGGAGCTGGGGTATAAGGAGGAGGAGCTGGGATATAAGGAATAGGAGCTGAGATATAAGGAGGAGGAGCTGGGATATAAGGAGGAGGAGCTGGGTTATAAGGAGTAGGAGCTGAGATATAAGGAGGAGGAGCTGGAATATAAGGAGGAGGAGCTGGGGTGTGAGGGCAAGGAGCTGGGATATAGGAAACGGAGCTGAAATATAAGAAGCAGTGGGAGATCAGAAGAAGGCACAGGTATAGAAGGAGCTGGAATATAAGAAGAAACTGGGACATAAGGAGAAGGCGCTGAGAAATAAGGAGGAGTTGAGATATAAGAAGACCCTGGGATATAAAGAGAAGACGCTGATATATAAGGAGGTGCTGGAATATAAGGAGAAGGCGTTGGTATATAGGAAGAAGGCGCTGGGATATAGGGAGAAGGCGTTGGTATATAGGGAGAAGGCGCTGGGATATATGGAGGAGCTGGGAAAGGACGGAGAGAAGGAATGGTGCTCAACCACTGACCTGCACAGAGCGAGGCCGCCATAACCCGGACCACCCCAAGTTGTTGGTAATCTTGTGAAAGCTTCCCAAGGTTGTGAAGAGCAATAAAAGTAATGATGACACTGTCAGTTTATTTATTCATTGAGATCACACTATCACTGATGGCCCAGAAATTACAAAGTATTTCACCCGAAATTATTTACAGTCAAGTATGTCAACATTAAGCCAAGTATCTAAGGTTTACCTGTGTCGGAAATCAAGTTATCGTGACCAAATGGTAAGAGAGAGATACTTTCATTCAGTCACGGATGTTGGATGATATTCTGACCCCCTCCACTTGGACCGGTTGGCACAGTGACGTCCTAGAATCGTACAGGGTCGGCGTTCGATTCCCGATGAATCACTCTCACCTTGTCCTCATACCCCAGTTATCCTCGCTCTCATATCTCAGCTCCTTATCCTATTACCCCAGCTCCTTGTCCTCATACCCCAGCTCCTTGTCCTCATACCCCAGCTCCTTGTCCTCATACCCCAGCTCCTTGTCCTCATACCCCAGCTCCTTGTCCTCATACCCCAGCTCCTCGTCCTCATATCGCAGCTCCTTGTCCTATTACCCCAGCTCATTGTCCTCATACCCTAACTCCTTGTCTCCATACCCCCCAGCTCCTTATACTCAGAGCTCCTTGTCCTCATCTCCTACGTCCTTGTCCTCATAGCCCTTCCCAGTGCAATGTAGCCACACTACCTTAACTGTTTCTCCTCATAATTACCTCATCTCTCGTGGGCTACCATAAGCTTGCCCGTGCAGGCTACTAGACTTACGTCTCATGTCCTCCCTGGATGATATGACCTATCATCCTGTAAGGTTATCTTTAGATGGTTATCTTGAGATAATTTCAGGTCTTTAGTGTCCCCGCGGCCCGGTCCTCGACCAGGCCGTGTGGGTAGGTGGGTACAGTTGATGAACTCTGAGCCAGCTCTTGGTCTATAGACTGTAGTCCCCTCATGTAGAACAAGGATAGCAGTGCACGCGTGTGTGTACCAACTAAGCTTGTTGATACATAATAAAAAAAAAGAGCGAGGAGCAATAATAAACTATTTAACTACAAGTCCTTTAGTTGTAAAGCTTCTAATAATGTTGTAAAGCTTTGAACAAATCAAGTTGTAAGTAATATTGAAAGAAGGCGCCAAGCCAGGAAGGTTGTATGTAGCATGTAGCATAATCAAGTGATTTTTTAGTGAAAGTAAACACGGGCCTACTTGGAATACAAGTCATCGTTTACGAGGCGACGTAGAATGCAAGTAACGGAACACGAGGTGACGTCGAATGCAAGAAGTACCAGAACACGAAGATACGTGGAATACAACAGAGCACGAAGCTATACGTGGAATACAACAGAACACGAAGCTATACGTGGAATACAGCAGAACACGAAGCTATACGTGGAATACAACAGAACACGAAGCTGTACGAGGAATACAACAGAGCACGAAGCTATACGTGGAATACAACAGAGCACGAAGCTATACGTGGAATACAACAGAACACGAAGCTATACGTGGAATACAACAGAACACGAAGCTGTACGTGGAATACAACAGAACACGAAGCTATGCGTGGAATACAACAGAGCACTGGCCAAAGCAACACTTGTAGCCTTGGGAAAAATAATTACAGCAACGAAAAATAATTACTTGGGACAGCCTATTGTGAAAGTTTCGTCAGGATGGACACATTACGTCATTTCAAGACGACAATTAAGCTATGGGCTGACTCAGCCGGCACATGTTGGGCAAAATGACGTTTATTTAACGTTGGATCAACGTCGATAACGTTGGATCAACGTCGATAACGTTGGATCAACGTCGATAACGTTGGATCAACGTCGATAACGTTGGATCAACGTCGATAACGTTGGATCAACGTCGATAACGTTGGATCAACGTCGATAACGTTGGATCAACGTCGATAACGTTGGATCACGTCGATAACGTTGGATCAACGTCGATAACGTTGGCTCAGTGGTTCAACTCAAGTATGTTGTGCCTACTGGGGAGAACGCAGGTGTGAATTCCCTCTTACAAATGACGTCTGAATTTAGCCGTTTGTCCGTATGGCCGAAAATGGACGTAATTTGAAAATTAAAAAAAATTGAAATTAAATTTTGGATTTTTTTTTCCAAAACAGTAAGTTAAGAGTCTTCTGATAGGTTAGGAGGGCAGGAAATTCTCCTAAAGTTTCAAAACGTTATGAAAAACGTTGATTTGTAAGTTTCCTCTCCTAACCTTACCGAGTAAGCCAGAGGATTCAAACAAAAAACGGGTTTCAGTACGTCACTTTTGTGAGCCGATTTCATTTCAAAATACGGCATTTTTTTGGCCATAGCGCGCATACGAGTGAAAAGCGACGTTATTTTTAAGAGGACGGGTTGTACTTCCAGAGAACGGAGACGGATACGTCCCCCCCCCCCCCACACACACACAAAACGTTACTACGATCCTAATTTTTACGCTGTAATAACGTTGCTACAACTTTATTTTTTTAAATAGCAGAACCCATTATTGTAAATACTAGAAGCTATTATTAAAATGGCAAAGGTCATTAATAAATATAGTATAACGCATTATTATATAATAGAGCCAATTATTAATTAGCAGAGCCTTGAGAATAAGAGAAGAGAAATAAGATCGGTACATAGACTCACTACATTAAACCATTTAACTCTATAGGCTTGTCAACAATAGAGTCCCCCCCCCCTAATAGGCATGCGTAAGAGGTCACGGGAAGAAAATTGGATTGCTACCACTGTTGGTAAGGGCGACAGGTCAACGCGATTACAAGAAATATTTTCAAGTGGTTGACGTAGGAGAGAGTCCTGAAAGTGGGGGTCCCAAGACGTGAGAGTGTCTTGAGTACTCAAACTTGCATCATCATCATCATCATCATGTAGGCTACTCAGATCACCAGCAACATCTTGAGTACTCAATCTCCAGCATGATCTTCACTACTCAACTTCGACCAAGCATCTTGACTGTTTAATCTCTACAGCATCTTTAAGTAATTTCCACCAGCATCTTGACGAAGTAATTTCCTCGATCGAGCTACGTGATTAGCTAATCTCCACAACCATCTTGATTAGCTAATCTCCACCAGCGTCTTCACTAGCTAATCTCCACCAGCATCTTGACTAAGTAATCTCCACCAGCATCTTAACTAAGTAATGGCTGAGGAATGCTGAACTGTGTAATTACTATATGAGTACTGGAACACTTTATGATATATTGGACTTGTACCCAAGATTAACCATGTAATGCATCAATAATACAATGTATGTATGTGATGTAACTATATAACATGAGCTTATAAAAGCACCTTATAATCACCTTCAGTGATTAAGTGCTTAATTGCACACTAGTTTCTCTATCAGCTATCTCACCCTGTCAGAGTAAAAGAGACAAATGTATGTGAATGCATGTGTGTGTATATATATATATGTATATATATATGTATATATGTATATGTACGTATGTGTGTATGTATATGTATGTGTATAAAGTATATATGGAAGCTGATCAGAATTACATTTCACCTTTGTAAATGCACATTAATGACGCTATGTAAAAGACACATCGAACACTTTATGTAGGTCGTACGTAAATCTGTGTTTCTATGTATTTACGTATGTAGGTTAGCTTAGCATTTTAAAAGCACCGAATCACCTTCTGTGGTTGATTGTTCAATAAACCCCTGAACTATATGTTTAACACATCTCTAACCCTGTCTATGGAGGACAGAAGAAAATGTATATATGCTAGTTAGCATTGTAAATGTGTGGCCACGTCTGTGGTAGAAAATAATAATAATAATAATAAAAAAATGCGTCCCGGTTTGTTGCAACTTCTCTTAGTTCAGGGACCTCTCCTTGTTCTACTGTGAAGCCTCCTGGTTCTACTGTGAAGACCTCCTGGAATTTCTGGATGATTTCTTTACACACCTCTCTGTCATTCTTTGTGTATCTGTCGTCACACGTTCTCAGTTTCCTCAACTGTTCTTTCACCGTTGTTTGCCTCCTGATGTGACTGTGGAACAGATTTGGGTAGATCTTGGATTTATTTGCTATGTCATTTTCATACTGTCTCTCTGCCTCTCTTCTTACACTGAGTTATACATTCCTGGCGCTCTGGAATTGTGACATATCCAGTCTATACCCTCTAGCAGTTTTGGCTCTAAGTTTTGTTTTGTATGTGGATAGATGTGTATGTGGATATATGTGTATGTGGATATATGTGTATGTGGATATATGTGACATCCAAACCACATACCAGAAAAGTGAAGAAACGACAGTTTTGGTCCGTCGTGGATCATTATCAAGTCGTGTAACTGAAAGAGAGTGGACAAGACAAAATGTGATGAGAGAGAGAGAGAGGCATGAGAGGTGGGATGATTGCAAGAGAAAGTTGACGGTAAGAATAAGATGAAAGATAAGAGTAAGATGAAAGAATAAGTCGATGAAAGGAAAGAATACGATGAAATTAAAGAATAAGACACATATGGATATAAAGGCCAACAATATCTCCTTGCAGAGCACCAGGGAGGGTGTCCAGGCCACTCTTATAGACTTCGGATTAGTTTTAAGTTTACAATGGAATTAATAAAGAGCTTATCTATAATATAACATCTACAACAATTCCTGCATTAGTTGTAATCTTGAATTTTTCATATAAATAAATGAAAGTTGACAAATTAACATTTCAAGATAGATACTGATAAATGATCCCCCCCCCCCACCACGTTTACATAGAAATCAAAATAGCTGAAGCATTCAACTAAATTTCTGGACACCAATTCCTGTACTCTTCATACCATAAGATACATGTAACAAAATTCCAAAGTTGTGTATATAAAATTTATAAGCATAATAAGATACTTCAACAATATATAGCAAAGAGAAGTAGATACAACATGTAAGAATTACAAGTTGTATATATGAACTTTATGAGCATAATAAGCTCCTGCAAATATATATAATGCAGAGGGAAATAGACATATGAAAAAATTACAAGCTGCATATATGAGCGTTATAATCTTAATAAAATAAGGTAAAATAATATTATAAGCTTCCTTGCCTGCACTGAATTATTATTTTCGACTTTCACCAAGTCAACAGGTATCTCCGCCCTGGGATGGTTAGGGAAGGTAAAATTGTCAGGAGAAAGCCGGGTACTAACAGTCAATCTTACCTTAAACACGTCTCCCCATAGACTGTAACGGTAACGATACGTCATCAGTAAATATGAAATACAATTGTTATCGAAGACTGTATGGCAGCGAAACCTAGTCATCTAAAAATAATCACCCAACCACTAGGCTACAAACGTTGCTTATCCTACACGTGGACGCGAGGATCCAACATGACTGGCCTCAGATTGAGCATCATCTACATGCTCTCCAATCCCCTCTGTCACCCCCATATTATTTGATATCTAATTTCGTAGGAAGTTTATACACCATATACTGAAGTTTAAGTTGGAGGGAGGCCGGCCCTTCAGAGGACGGATGGAGAGTCTTTAGAGAGTTCCAACAAAGTGAGCAACATCTACGTCCAGGGTAGTTGGTTCGCGCTCTCGCTCCAACCAAGCCCATCCTCCTGAAATGATAATACTTATAGTAACTATTTAATCGAAAGTACCACTTTCGCAACTATATATATAATACTGATAAGTGTGTGTGTGTGTGTGTGTGTGTTGTGGTTGAAATTGTTTCCTGTTTGTACAAATTCAATAATACAAAAATCAACTTTCCTGCGGTCCATCAGTGCACACGGCTTGGTACTTTCGACCAAATAGTTAATATAAGTACTTTCAGTATAGGAGGCTGGGCTGCTGTCACCTGCAGGCTAGGCTGTTATCACCTGTCCTCAGGCTAGGCTCTGTACTATTCCCGCCGACATACGACCTTGATTTATAGTTATAGTTGTTAGTACTACAATGTACTCAGTAATATTTATCTTTTAAACGTTTCCTTCATTTTACAAAGTATCTCTCACATTGATCACGCATCTTCCTACCACTCATACTTATCCCTGCCCTTGACGGCACTGTCAAGCGTGGCCAGTCGCTCCGCTGTAAGGTACGGGATTGAAAGCCGTACGCTAGAGTATCGCTAACAACACCCGCTCCTAATTTCTTATAAATAATGGAAGTGCAGGGATCTATATAATAGCAATAATTACCAGTTCTAACTACATGGGACAAGAAATACACCTTGGGGTACAATTTTACAAAAGGGTTTTTATTTAAAAAATACCAGATTTCCTCACACTGATTAGAACAGGGGGTGGGGGGGGGGGGTGTACTAGGATCCACCACAAGATTGATTCAGACAAAGGGGGGGGGGGGGCGGGGGGGGGGAGGAGGTTCCGTACCACCAACACACCTCATGAGACCACTGCACAAGGGACCACACACAACGGTTTAGGCCTCTACAAACAGGGATTTGTAGTTTGAATGGAGGTCACTACTCCATTCCACTCCTCTTAGGGCACTACAAAGAGCATGGGTTTTAACAATACACTACTCTCACCACAATACACAGATGGATGTACAATGTAAATGTGGATAACCCCATGTGACACACAGCTGAGCACATGTACCTGAATTAACAACACACCACTCTCCCTACACACACGGTTCTAAAATCCTTATTTCTACAAATTCCTATCTCTAACTTATACAAAAAGGGAAGTACCGCTGTAAACATCTATAATACTGCACTTATCGTATTTGTTGGAGATCCATTCCAAGACACTGGTCTTGTCTTCACTGCCTCTCTCTCTCTCTCCCAATTGAATGAGAAGGCCTTACCTATGTGCTTCCTGCCCGGTTCCAATAATGTCTCATCCCTATACATGTCATACAAATTTCCCAATAGTTCATTTATATGTCTTATAATGTTCCAGGCTGTTTTTCTACATTTAACACTGTTGTTTCTCTATATTGTCTTGCATTGAATCTGCTTTTTAACTATTTTATCAGTTTTGTTTACATTGGTTTTTAGGAGATGACCTTTTCCTGCTAAGATGGTTCTCTGTATATCTGCAGGGGTAAAAGTACCAGACTGGTTTTCAACATTTAACACTGTTATTTCTGCCTACACAAGGGTCTCTCTCTTACACCGCCTACAAAGAATGTCACATTTCGATCGTATGGATTACATAAGGCCAAAAATTGTCGTACTAGAAAATGGAAACGGTTGGAGAAAGTGATGCCCAACCACTTGGGCTGGACGGCAGAGCGACGGTCTCGCTTCATGCAGGTCGGCATTTAATCCCCGACCGTCCAAACTATTGGGCACCTTTCCTTCCCCCCCCCCCGTTCCATCCCAAATCCTTATCCTGACTACTTCCCAGTGCTAAATAGTGGAAATGACTTGGCGCTTACACCCTGATAGTTCCCTTCTCTTCCGGCAAGTGACGTATTGTCCCTTTTCTGTTTTGGGTCCTCTGGTAGGCTAACAGAGGACACTTTAAATTGACTTTTCTCGACGTTGGGAAAACCTTAGGAGGACGAGGGGGTCCATCACCATTTGAGAATTTGTTTTCAGTCTAAGGAACACTCAACTGTGTCCTTTCCCAGATGCAGCGAAGTCTAAGCCATGTGAACAAAAATGCATCATAATAAGCCCTTACTATGAATGATGAACACTCAAGCTTCGTTTTGAACCTTTCCTCCATTCAAAATGAAGCTTATTAAGTCTGCATTTTGAAGGCTCCCCCCCTACACAGTTTACAAACAAGCTTAGACATTGGTTAGGTTAAACAACGTTAGAGGGGGGTTATTTAACGCTAAGGTTATGGTGTCGAAAAAGGCTCCAAAAGACTGAACAGGAAGGAAACGTATGATATCGGAACTGGAAGAACGAGCCATACACTCACAACAGACGCACAGCTGTCGCACCTACACCCAGCAGCAGACCTGCAACCACGACATGCAGCAATGCTGCAACAGCAGGTATATAGCTTCAATATCCCCACACACATAATGGACCAATCTGGGAAAAAAACTCCCTGTCAAAATATTTAATAGAAAATAACCTCATTTATCTATGCCAACATGAAAGGAATAAAAACAAAGGCGAAAAACAAAATGCTATTCATAAATGGCCTCATCACAGAGGCAAATGGTGTGTCTCGAGCTTTTACAGAAGCCCATATAGAAGCAGAGTCCTAAAAGTGGCTCACAAGACTCAGCAGAGTCCTAAAAGTGGCTCACAAGACGCAGCAGAGTCCTGACAGTGGCTCACAAGACGCAGCAGAGTCCTGACAGCGGCTCACAAGACGCAGCAGAGTCCTGACAGTGGCTCACAAGACGCAGCAGAGTCCTGACAGTGGCTCACAAGACGCAGCAGAGTCCTAAAAGTGGCTCACAACACGCAGCAAAGTCCTGACAGTGGCTCACAAGACGTAGGAGAGAAGTCCTGGAAGCTGTAGTGGACATGAACGCAACCCCACCAACGCTAAACAGAAGACACAGATCAACATATTGCACACGAGAGGGTAAGGTGTACTTGTTCATGTTTCAGGGAAAAACTTTCCTCCCCATGCAAAAGACGCAACGTTACAGCGTCGCTACAACGTAAAATAACAACGCTGACGTGGTTAAGTTTTGAGTGTGTTTGGTGAGGGCTGCCACCAGAGGGAACGACGCGGGAAGATGAGAGTCAACTACGCCGCAACACGCCCCTCTTGGGTGGTGGGGGCTGTCGGCCTCAACGATATTAATATGTGTACGAGACGACAGCACCTCTCTTTTAAGGTGCATGACATTGTACAATCTGTCTTCATTATTCACCCTGCACTTGCCTGCACACCTTGTTCTTGCCTCCACACACACCCTACACTTGCCTCCACACCCTACACTTGCCTCCACACCCTACACTTGCCTCCACACCCTACACTTGCCTCCACACCCCACACTTGCCTCCACACCCTACACTTGCCTCCACACCCACCCCACACTTGCCTCCACACCCTACACTTGCCTCCACACACACCCCATACTTGCCTCCACACCCCACACTTGCCTCCACACACACCCCACACTTCCCTCCACACCCCACACTTGCCTCCACACCCTACACTTCTCTCTACACCCCACACTTGCCTCCACACCCCACACTTGCCTCCACACCCCACACTTGCCTCCACACCCCACACTTGCCTCCACACCCCACACTTGCCTCCACACCCCACACTTGCCTCCACACCCCACACTTGCCTCCACACCCCACACTTGCCTCCACACCCCACACTTCCCTCCACACCCCACACTTCCCTCCACACCCCACACTTCCCTCCACACCCCACACTTCCCTCCACACCCCACACTTCCCTCCACACCCCACACTTGCCTCCACACCCTACACTTCTCTCTACACCCCACACTTGCCTCTACACCCCACACTTGCCTCCACACCCCACACGTAAGGACTAACTACCCCTGCCAGCAAAGTTTGCCCCTGGGAACATTAAGGTATAGTTCTCTCAGTCCTCGGCAAGCGTTAAGTTATGAAGACAAAAATGGGAAGGAGCTTAATCCAGTTGATCAAATTCACGGACAAAGTATTTTTGTATTAATATACACTGAACGAACTTAAAACACATCCAAAATAAATAAATCTGTCAACAAGTGCAAGTGGATGACTTCCATTAAATGTATGGCATTGTAGGTGGATGACTGCCATTATATGCATGACATTGTACGTGGATGACTGCCATTATATGCATGACATTGTACGTGGATGACTGCCATTATATGCATGGCATTGTATGTGGATGACTGCCATTATATGCATGACATTGTAGGTGGATGACTGCCATTATATGCATGACATTGTACGTGGATGACTGCCATTATATGCATGACATTGTACGTGGATGACTGCCATTATATGCATGACATTGTAGGTGGATCACTTCCGTATAAGGTCAGCATAAAACAATCAGACTGCAGACAGAGCATGGGGACTATCCCAGAGACAGCAGGGGGACTATCCCAGAGAAAGCAGGGGAGACTATCACAGAAAGAACAAGGAAACTATCCCAGAGAGAGAAGGCAGACTACCCCAGAGAGAGAGCAGGCAGACTATCCTTGTTGGATATTTGGAATTTGGAATCCAATTACTGCCACAAAGAGAAGGCTTACTCACAATCATTTTAAATCCTATCGAAATCACATCAATGTGGCACGAGTTGTGTGTTCAGATGGATTGTGATCCAGGCTCGTCCAACATGGCTGCTGGGTGGACCAATTCCTATAACTTCATGGAATAATTATTTGACATTTCCTCTTCCCTATCGTTCTAATTTGACGATACATGTTTTGCCAACGTGTGACTCACCAACTCTAATGGTAAACCACACTTTGGTTTACCAGTATACGTCACCATTCAAATTGCAAACTTAATATTCTTCAATTTATGTCGATAAATGTAAAATTTGAGTTACACTGTTGTACATCTGTTGAGCCCAGCCAGAATTTTAATCATGTGTTTAAGTTACGACTAAAGTATATCATTCTAATTCTAATGTAAGTGCTTGTCAGTGTAGGTGGATGACTTTCACATAATCGAGTGTTAGTGACAGTGCACGACTTTCATGTAAGCACGTGTCAATGCAGGTGGATGATTTTCACATAAGCATGTGTCAGTGTAAGTGGATGTAACAAATGTTAAGCGCAAGTCACTGCAGGGGGCTGACTTCCACATAAACGGATGTCACTGTAGGTGGTTGACTTCCATATAAGCGGATGGGAGGGCATGTGGTTGACTTCCACATAAGCGGATGTCACTGTAGGTGGTTGACTTCCATATAAGCGAATGGGAGGGCATGTGGTTGACTTCCACATAAGCGGATGGGAGTGCAGGTGCAGGGGGCAGCTGCGTGTTGTTGTGGAGGGGTGGAGGACCAACAGGCCATAATGTCATAATACTCCCGCGCGTCACTCCAAGACGCAGGGGAGACTGAACAGAATTTGTTCTGTTCTATGTATCTTCTGTGAATGGCAAAGCTTGCCATAACATACGTAACCACATCCCTAATCTCTCCTTTCTTAATCTTTATATTCCTTATTATCTCCTTTCTTACACTATCTTTCCTTAATCTAAACTTCTTTATCCTTCCTTCCTTTACTGTGTCCTTCCCTACTGCAGTGATGTGAGGTTTTAAGTTATTTAGTCTTTCCTCGTAACTCATATCTCTTATCTCAGTTAGAGGCTTAAGTAAGTACTCACCTATTTGTGCTTGCGGGGGTTGAGCTCTGGCTCTTTGGTCCCGCCTCTCAACTGTCAATCAACAGGTGTACAGTTTCCTGAGCCTACTGGGCTCTGTCATATCTACACTTGAAACTGTGTATGGAGTCAGCCTCCACCACATCACTTCCTAATGCATTCCATTTGTCAACCACTCTGACACTAAAAAAGTGTGTGTGTGTGTGTGTGTACTCACCTATTTGTACTCACCTATTTGTGCTTGCGGGGGTTGAGCTTTGGCTCTTTGGTCCCGCCTCTCAACTGTCAATCAACTGGTGTACAGATTCCCGAGCCTACTGGGCTCTATCATATCTACACTTGAAACTGTGTATGGAGTCAGCCTCCACCACATCACTGCCTAAAGCATTCCATCCGTTAACTACTCTGACACTGAAAAAGTTCCTTCTAACGTCTCTGTGGCTCATGTGGGTACTCAGTTTCCACCTGTGTCCCCTTGTTCGCGTCCCCCCAGTGTTGAATAGTTTGTCCTTGTCTACCCGGTCGATTCCTCTGAGGATTTTGTAGGTTGTGATCATATCTCCCCTTACTCTTCTGTCTTCCAGTGTCGTAAGGTGCATTTCCCGCAGCCTTTCCTCGTAACTCATGCCTCTTAGTTCTGGGACTAGTCTAGTGGCATACCTTTGGACTTTTTCCAGCTTCGTCTTGTGCTTGACAAGGTACGGGCTCCATGCTGGGGCTGCATACTCCAGGATTGGTCTTACATATGTGGTGTACAAGATTCTGAATGATTCCTTACACAGGTTCCTGAACGCTGTTCTGATGTTAGCCAGCCTCGCATATGCCGCAGATGTTATCCTTTTTATGTGGGCTTCAGGAGACAGGTTTGGTGTGATATCAACTCCTAGATCTTTCTCTCTGTCCGTTTCATTAAGTACTTCATCTCCTATTCTGTATCCTGTGTCTGGCCTCCTGTTTCCACTGCCTAGTTTCATTACTTTGCATTTACTCGGGTTGAACTTCAACAGCCATTTGTTGGACCATTCACTCAGTCTGTCTAGGTCTTCTTGTAGCCTCCTACTATCGTCCTCAGTTTCAATCCTCCTCATAATTTTTGCATCATCGGCAAACATTGAGAGAAACGATTCTATACCCTCTGGGAGATCATTTACATATATCAGAAACAGTATAGGTCCAAGGACTGACCCCTGCGGGACTCCACTCGTAACGTCTCGCCAATCTGAGACCTCACCCCTCACACTGACTCTTTGTCTCCTGTTGCTTAGGTACTCCTGTATCCAACGGAGTACCTTCCCTTTCACTCCAGCCTGCATCTCCAGCTTTTTCACTAGCCTCTTGTGTGGCACTGTATCAAAGGCTTTCTGACAATCCAAAAATATGCAGTCTGCCCACCCTTCTCTTTCTTGCCTTATTTTTGTTGCCTGGTCGTAGAATTCAAGTAACCCTGTGAGGCAGGACCTGCCATCCCTGAATCCATGTTGGTGCTGTGTTACAAAGTTCTTTCGCTCCAGGTGTTCCACTAGCTTTCTTCGCACAATCTTCTCCATCAGCTTGCATGGTATGCAGGTTAGGGACACTGGCCTGTAATTCAGTGCCTCCTGTCTATCCCCTTTCTTGTATATCGGGACTACATTAGCTGCTTTCCAATTTTCTGGCAGTTCCCCTGTTGCCAGAGATTTGTGTGTGTGTGTGTGTGTGTGTGTGTGTGTGTGTGTGTGTGTGTGGTGTGTGTGTGTGTGTGTGTTGTGTGTGTGTGTGTGTGTGTGTGTGTGTGTGTGTACTCACCTAGTTGTACTTACGTGGGTTGAACTTTGGCTCTTTGGTCCCACCTCTCAACCGTCAATCTACTGGAGTACAGATTCCTGAGCTTCCCGATCTCTATCATATCTACATTTGAAACTGTGTATGGAGTCAACCTCCACCACATCACTTCCCAGTGCATTCCATTTACTAACTACTCTGACACTGAAAAAGTTCGTGCGTGTACCACCCGTGTTAATAGTCCATCCTTGTTTACCTTGAGAATTTTGTATGTGTTGGCAAAATTTTGTTGTAATTTAAGCTCGATCACGTAGTCAAAGACTAGGACATAATGGTCACTGGCTCCTAGTGGCATTTATGTTCCATATTCGTAATGTCTTCCTTATTCTGGGTGAAATCTGGTCTAATAGGCTTGGTATATCCCCTTCCCTTTCTCTTGCGTCTTCCTTCACATGTTGTGTTAGGAAATTCCTGTCTATAAGTACCACTAATTTTGTTCGCCACTTTTTTTTACCCACTACAGGGATTTCTTCATTTCAAATCGATCTCTCCGTGATTGAGGTCCCCCATGACCAACAGTTTCGCTCTCATTATGTGAGCTGTTGTTGTTACCCTCTGCAGTTCATCAATACGTGTCTTGTTATCATCATATTCCTGTCTGGGCCTTCTACTGTTTGGTGGGGGACTGTAGATTATCAAGATCACAATCCTCTTTCCATCACCTGTCAGAATCCCAAGTATGGAGCTTGTGTTTCCATTAGTCCCCTGATTCTCTAGTTCCTTAAATTTCAATTTCCGCTTTATGAGGAGTGCCACTCCCCCTCCATGTCTCTGTGTCCTTTCTTTCCTAATCACTTGGTATCCCTCTGGGTAGATTGCATCGGATATCATATCATTTATTTTAGTTTCAACTATTGCAACTATGTCAGGATCTGCTTCTCTAACTCTTTCTTTTATTTCCTCTGCTTTATGGATACCCCATTAGCATTGGTGTACCAAACCTCTTGGAACACCAAGAGTCTTGGTGTTCCAAGACTCTTCTTGGAAACTCTGTTACCAAAGTTTATATATCTCATCTGCATACATGTCTCCCTCGGTGTGTGTTGCAGGTGAGAGACGGATGCATCCTATCCTAATAAGAGGTTGCGAGGTGGGAAGTGCCCAGGAATAGGAAGGGGGGAGATGAGAGACTGAGAGGATCTGGAAGCCAGGAAGGGGGGGGGGCAGATGGGGTCTGGGCAGCTAGGTGTATCTGAAGGGCATCGTGGGTCTGTGGGTCGGAAGGGTCTGATAGAGTGAGGTTGGGAGTCAGAAAGAGTGTGTGCTAGGGCAAGGGAGAAGCAGGGGCAGGTATGGGTTTTGGGATAGAATGTGGATAAGTGGGAGGCAGGAACTCAGGATGGGAGTGGAGCAAGAAAATGGGCGTTTGAAAGAGTGGAGAGGTGAAGGATAGAGAGGCTGGGGGGTCACGACGTGAGGGGGTCATACTGGAGACGAGTCTGTTCTTGTTCGTGATGTTCCTGGTTTCAGGAATTCTTCTTTGTAAATTTGGTCGATTCCTTTTTAGTATTTTGTAAGTGGTGATCATATCACCTCTTTTTCTTCTATCTTCTAGTTTTGACCTGTTTAACGCCTCTAGTATCTCCTCGTACCTCTTGCTTTTCAGTTTCGAAAGTCATTTTGTAGCATGCCTTTGCACCTTTTCCAGTTTCTGTATGTGCTTCTTGAGATTTGGTCACCATACAACTGCTGCATATTCTAAGTTTGGTCTCACAAAAGTCATGAACAGTTTCTTTAGTATTTCACCATCCATATAATTAAAAGCAAGTCTGAAGTTGGAAAGCGACACATACGCTCCTCTCACAATGTTCTTTATGTGTTCCTCTGGCGACAGCTTACTATCCAAAACCACCCCAGGTCTCGTTCTTTATTAGAGTTCTGTAATTCCTTTCCACATAATTTGTAAATTGTGTATGGTCTATTTACCCCGATTTCACATTCCTTAACATGGCATTTATTCACATTGAATTCCATTTGCCACTTGATGCTCCAAGCACTTACTTCATCTAGATCTATTTTAAGGGCCTTACAATCGTCTGCATCTCGTTTCTTACCCAGTATCATTTGCAAACATGTTCATATAATTCTGTATTCATTTTGGTAGATCATTTAAGCAGGCGATGAACATTACTGGTGCATGGACTAATCCCTGTGGTACTCTGCTAGTAGCACAAAGGTGCCCAGAAAACCACCTTTCATTATATCTTGTGCTGAGAATCCTTCAAAACATTCATCTGTTGGTGTCTTGTCCTCCCCTGTGGTGGCGGCCATCTTTGTTGTTGACATTCTGCTATTATTAGGAGATCAACTTTTCCAGCCCAGATTTTTCAGTCACACTTATTTCTTGTCTCTGAGTTACTTTTCAACTTCCCTATACCTTCATGTATTCTGGGACACCACTTACAGCCCTCTCCGTCTTCCCGATACTTAGGCAATTGGATATTCCTGGAGCCTGCTGCAGTGTGACTCCTGCCTCCTGGAGCAGGCTCACAGGAGGCAGGTGTGTGCCCCCCTCCCCCCCTGGTGTCTGTGTGTGCGTGCGTGCGTGCGTGCATGCGTGCGTGCGTGTGTAACAGAATCGAGCTGTTAACTCTTGGACCCCGCCTTTCAATCGATGTACATTTCCTCTATTATGTCTACAACATATTTTTTTCTCTCTAATATTTGTGTATTACAATTGTGTATTGTGAATTCTTGTGAGTGTGTGAGTGTGTGTGTGATCTTGTGAATACGTAGTATGTCCGGGCGTGTGTGTGTGAGTGCGTGCGTGTGTGTGTGTGTGTGTGTGTGTGAGTAAAAGTATCGACCAGGGGGGGGGGGGCTCGTAATGCACCAGGAGTGACGCAGTGCGCACCGACCTGTATTAAGATGCACGCTATCACTCAACGCATTAGAGTGCGTTATATTTGACCCTCCTAATTAGCACTCTTGATCACCTGACACTGCTATAAAATAGCGTCACCCTCATAGCCTGGGAGCCTCAAATGACACAACTTTTTTGGCCCATGTTGAAACAGCGTGAGAGTCTTTCGTGAGTGTTCATTAAAGCCCACATTGCAGCGTGTGTGTGTTACAGAGGTGCGAGGTCACAGAGGTGCCCTGTAGGGCCCTGCTTTGTTTGACTTGTTGGAGAAGGTCGTTTGAGGAGGGGCCCTTGAGAACTATTTGTTTCTTGTACACTGAAGGACTTTCTGCTCGGAGAAGGGGTCTAATGTAACCTGTTGCACATTAACTTCTGTACCACCTTCCACATTAACTTCTGTACCACCTTCCACACTAACATCTGTACCACCTTCCACATTAACTTCTGTACCACCTTCCACACTAACATCTGTACCACCTTCCACATTAGTCAGACTCTAAATCACAACAATCTGGGATAATTTTTAATAAATTGATGATTCAGATCCACTTTTTGTAACATATTCGCTTACACAGCGACCCACTCAGAGTCTGCCGCCCACAGCCAAGCCCCACTTAACCCACAGACGCCGGGCCCGTGCCCCCGAGACGAGCAAATTCTCCAAACCCCAGTTTGTGTATCAGTTTATGCTATGAATATGTAAATGTTTTCCTGGCGGGTATGGCAGGGAGGCGAGGACGGCTGCACCTCCTCTCCTGCACCTCTGGATTAGTCGTCTTACGGGAAGTAGGAGACGAGGGCGTGAGGCGAAGTGAAGTGTCAACAGCATGTTTCGACAGGATGTGTCAACAGGATGTGTCAACAGGAAGTGAGGTGTCAACAGGAAGCGAGGTGTCAACAGGAAGCGAGGTGTCAACAAGACACCTCAAGCGAGGTGTCAACAAGACACCTCAAGCGAGGTGTCAACAGGAGGGGGGGGGGGGAATTATAATTAAAATCAACAAATAAAATCCACCCACTCTTCAATAAGAGACTAGTGACGGCGTAATTCCACACGAACACTAACAACCACATAATTTCAGAACCACGGAAGCCTTTGAGAAAATAAATTGGTCCCCCAGGGGCCGTGTGTGATTACAATGACCTCACTCTGTGTTCCCTTAAGATCCAAGAAAATGTAATTAACAGAAAACAAGCTTGACTGTATATCCCCGCGAAGGGGTATGAGAAGTTGGGATTTGGAGGAAGGAGTGAAAGGAACGGGGCCTTAATACCACTTCGGGGATCGAACGCCGAACCTGCAAGGAACAAAGCCTGTCCCTGAAGCGACAAGTCCAAGTGAATGGGCGGTTTATATAAACATAAGAATACAGGAAACTGCAGAAGGGCTAGAAAATTTGTTTATTTGGCCTATATATATATATATATATATATATATATATATATATATATATATATATATATATATATATATATATATATATATATATATATATATATATATATATATATATATATATATATATATATATATATATATAGGCCAAATAAACAAATTTTCTAGCCCTTCTGCAGTTTCCTGTATTCTTATGTTTATATAAACCGCCCATTCACTTGGACTTGTCGCTTCAGGGACAGGCTTTGTTCCTTGCAGGTTCGGCGTTCGATCCCCGAAGTGGTATTAAGGCCCCGTTCCTTTCACTCCTTCCTCCAAATCCCAACTTCTCATACCCCTTCGCGGGGATATACAGTCAAGCTTGTTTTCTGTTTGACTGTATATATATATATATATGTTCTGTATATATATATATATATATATATATATATATATATATATATATATATATATATATATATATATCACTGAAAACTCACACCCCAGAAGTGACTCGAACCCATACTCCCAGGAGCAACGCAACTGGTATGTACAGGGACGCCTTAAACCACTTGACCATCACGACCGGACATAAGGAGTGATAGCCGAGGCTATATGAACCTTTGGTTTGTATGCATTTTGTGTATGTTCTGCATTTTAAGGGTGTGTTAAGCTAGTTGAGTGATGGGTAAGAATGTGCAATTTTCAT
>WNGS01164858.1:30586397-30600908 GCA_020271785.1 Procambarus virginalis
GTAATATTAATAATAATAATAATAATAATAATAATAATAATAATAATAATAATAATAATAATATAATATTTTATTTAGGAAAAGTACATACATAGATGCAATTACAAACATTCTGATTTGTACTAGATAGAGCTAGTACATACGATACCTAAAGCCATTAGTTCGCATAGCGTTTACTTAGTTGTCCTTGCGAGGGTTGAGCTCTGCTCTTTCGGCCCGCCTCTCAACTGTCAATCAACTGTAACTAACTACTAACCCCCCCCCCACACACACACACACCTAGGGGGCCTGGTAGCCTGGTGGATAGCGCGCAGGACTCGTAATTCTGTGGCGCGGGTTCGATTCCCGCACCAGACAGAACCAAATGGGCAAAGTTTCTTTCACCCTGAATGCCCCTGTTACCTACAGTAAATTAGGTACCTGGGAGTTAGTCAGCTGTCATGGGCTGCTTCCTGGGGTGTGTGTGTGTGTGGTGTGGAGAAAAAAAAGTAGTTAGTAAACAGTTGATTGACAGTTGAGAGGCGGGCCGAAAGAGCAAAGCTCAACCCCCGCAAACACAACAACTAGGTGAATACACACATAAAGCAGCTGTCCAACTCCCAGGTACCTATTTACTGCTAGGTAACAGGGGCATCAGGATGGAAAGAAACTTTGCCCATTTGTTTCTGCCTTTTCCGGGAATTGAACCCGGGCCACAGAATTACGAGCCCTGCGCGCTGTCCGCTCAGCTACCAAACACACATACCAGTGTATGTGTGTACTCACCTAATTGTACTCACCTAATTGTGCTTGCGGGGGTTGAGCTTTGGCTCTTTGGTCCCGCCTCTCAACTGTCAATCAACAGGTGTACAGATTCCTGAGCCTACTGGGTTCTATCATATCACATTTGAAACTGTGTATGGAGTCAGCCTCCACCACATCACTTCCTAGTGCATTCCATTTATTAACTACTCTGACACTGAAAAAATTCTTTCTAACGTCTCTGTGGCTCATCTGGGTACTAAGTTTCCACCTGTGTCCCCTTGTGTGTGTGTTGTAAGAGTACGTCAAAAAAATGTTTTCGCTTCTTGCTATTGTCTACTGAACCACATATGTGTGTATGCCGGATCTTCATTTTCAGACGTGAGGGTTGGGAGAAGGTCAACCAATAAACACGTTTTTGTACAAGGATACAGACTCGAACAAGGGCACAATTAGTGTATTCAACGTATCTCCCCCTTCAGAACACTTTTCATCAAGCAATGTTTCTCTCCTTTTCGTAACGACCTTTCGTCAACCAACGCCCTACCCCCCCCCCCCTACCCCTAAACGGCGACAACCCCCAACACACAACCTAACCACAACGTTAGTTAATAACGTTTTCAATAACGTTGCAACAACGTCCTGACGATGTTGGTCTCAATGAAGAGAGATGGGGCTACTACTAATACTATACTCCACACTAACCGTGCCCCATCAATGCTAAATGCTGACCATAACAGCCTCATTCCGCCCTAAACTATGAGTCCTTCTGCCTGGCATCCGATATGTGGGGCCGTGAATGCCTGGCTCAGATAGACGAGGTCGCGGTCCAATGTAAAGAGAGGCGGGTGACAAGAGCTTGACACGTTAATGGCCATTACACCATACAGGAGTTCAAGGCCATTGTTGCCAACATGTGCATTAATGGGCTGTGTTGCCAACATATGCACACAAATGAGGTGTTGCCAACATATGCAAACAAATGAGGTGTTGCCAACATATGCAAACAAATGAGGTGTTGCCAACATATGCAAACAATGAGGTGTTGCCAACATATGCAAACAAATGAGGTGTTGCCAACATATGCAAACAAATGAGGTTTTGCCAACATATGCAAACAAATGAGGTGTTGCCAACATATGCAAACAATGAGGTGTTGCCAACATATGCAAACAAATGAGGTGTTGCCAACATATGCAAACAAATGAGGTGTTGCCAACATATGCAAACAAATGAGGTGTTGCCAACATATGCAAACAAATGAGGTGTTGCCAACATATGCAAACAAATGAGGTGTTGCCAACATATGTAAACAAATGAGGTGTTGCCAACATATGCAAACAAATGAGGTGTTGCCAACATATGCAAACAAATGAGGTGTTGCCAACATATGCAAATAAGTGAAGGATTGCCAACATACGTAAACAGTTATATATAGGTTTGCTAACATATGCAAACAAGTGTTGGGCTGCAAACATATGCAAGCAAGTGTAGGGTTGCCAAGTACATGTAATCATGTATAGGGTTACATACATATGTAAACATGTGTAGAGTTGCCAACATATGTAAACAAGTGTAGGGTTGTCAATATGCAGACGATGAGTCACAATAACGGGGCTGAAGATACGATGACCAACCCACACATCTGGGGCCAGATTCAGGAAGTAGTTACGCAAGCACTTACGAACCTGTCCATCTTTTCTCAATCTTTGGCAGCTTTGTTTACAATAATTAAACAGTTAATGAGCTCCAAAGCACCAGGTGGCTGTTTATAACAATAACAACAGTTGATTGGATAGTTTTCATGCTTGTAAACTGTTTATTAAATGTAAAACAAAGCCGTCAACGATTTAGGAAAGATGTACACGTTCGTAAGTGCTTGCGTAACTGCTTCGTGAATCTGGCCCCAGAAGATAAAGAGACGACGACGTTTCGGTCCTTCCTCTGGACCATTATCAAGTCGATTATGATAATGGTCCAGGATATGGCCCGAAACGTCGCCGTCCCTTCACCTTCTGATGTGTGGGTTTGGTCATTGCTAACAAGTGTAGGGTTCCCAAAATATGTAAATATGTGTGTAAAGTTACATATGCATATGTAAACCAACAACATATAGGGTGACCAACAAACATCAATTTGAATGACATTAATATTGTCTGATTTTTATGTTGACTCTTTACATTTATTTTCGAAAATATTTGTATTATTATTCGTGACAGGGAACAATTAACCGGAGTCCGGTGACAGGGGAGAATTTAACCGGAGTCCGGTGACAGGGGAGAATTTAACCGGAGTCCGGTGACAGGGGAACAATTAACCGAAGTGAGCCGACAAACATCAGTTTAAGGTCGACATGTTTCCCTTTTAGCACTAAAACAGAGAATTAATTGTTTAACAAGACTCCTATATCGCCTTCGTTCTGCTTCTAAAATATAACAAAACATGAAAAAGATTTGATTTAAAATATCTTAAATAACACGGTCATCCCTCACAAGGACTCCCTCTCCTCTGGCGTGTTAAATATTAGAATACAAAACATACGTAGTAATGAGTAACTCTCCTTACTCATATATTTGTGGCAATGAGTCACGATCTGTACTCATGTATCAGGATACTATCAATAGTTACAGAGAAATCACATCGACGTGATATATATATATATATATATATATATATATATATATATATATATATATATATATATATATATATAACTGAAAACTCACACCCCAGAAGTGACTCGAACCCATACTCCCAGGAGCAAAGCAACTGGTAACTACAGGGCGCCTTAATCCGCTTGACCATCACGACCGGACATAAGGAAGTGATAGCCTGAGCTATATGAACCACTTCCCCGCAGGCACCTGGATGGTTATCTTGGGCATAGCATTTTATCAAATCACCTCATTTTTTGGGGCAACACGTGAGGAACACAAATGCAAACAAGCCTGAATGGTCCCCAGGACTAGATACAACTGAAAACTCACACCCCAGAAGTGACTCGAACCCATACTCCCAGGAGCAAAGCAACTGGTAACTACAGGGCGCCTTAATCCGCTTGACCATCACGACCGGACATAAGGAAGTGATAGCCTGAGCTATATGAAGTGGTTCATATTCCCTGCGGGGAAGTGGTTCATATAGCTCAGGCTATCACTTCCTTATGTCCGGTCGTGATGGTCAAGCGGATTAAGGCGCCCTGTAGTTACCAGTTGCTTTGCTCCTGGGAGTATGGGTTCGAGTCACTTCTGGGGTGTGAGTTTTCAGTTGTATCTAGTCCTGGGGACCATTCAGGCTTGTTTGCATATATATATATATATATATATATATATATATATATATATATATATATCATTGAGACAGTCAGCTGGAGCAATAAGGCGACTCGAACCGGCGATCAGGAAATTCCCAGACCCCAGCCTGTTATGGAAGCTGGGGCGTACGGTTGAGGGAATACTTTACCTACACCAGGGGGGGTGTATATGGGTGTGGGAAGGGGGGGTTAGATAGGGGGGGGTTATGGGTAAAACTTGTACTGGCTTTTGTAGAAGTCTCCAGACTTCCTGCATGGATTCAGTGGAAGTCGTTGTTGAATTCTGAGTTGTGGTACAGCGGTAAGGTGCGCGGATATTAACATTGGTATCAATTAGTCACGATCTATACTCATGTTTCCGGAGATTAACATTAACAAATAAGTATTTTTTTAATATAATAAACATATAACCAACACCATTTTTAATGCTTACCTATTAAGTTATTATTTTTTAGATGTTAATTATAATTTTCTGAACCATTTCCAGGTTGTCTGAAAAATTTGCCAAATGTTTTTGGAGTTGTTGTGTTTCTCTCCAGCGTCAAGATACTGTAATGTTGACTCACGCGACGGGGCTGCCAAGGAGCCTCTAACTTACACAACTGGTGTTGAGACTCTTAGAAGGGCGTGGGAGAGAGGGAGAAGAGAGAGAGCGGAGGAGAGGAAGAGAGAGGGAGAGAGAAAGAGAGAGGGAGAGGGAAGGAAGAAAGGGGATGGAGAGGAACAAAGGAACGGAAGACAGGGAAAATACAGAAGGATAATGAGGGTGGACTTAAGTGGGTTACGAATATAAATAAATAATATATGTATATATTATTTATTTGTATTCGTAACCCACTCAAGTCTACTCTCATTACCCTTCTCCACACACACACACATTATATATATATATATATATATATATATATATATATATATATATATATATATATATATATATATATATATATATATATATATATATATTCATTCGTGTATACTGGCGGCAGGTTTTCATTTGGACAGGTTTCACTGAATATGACTGCATATTCTGTATTGGTCATTTTCTAGATCATTGGAATATATATGTCCATTTACAATTACTCATGCAACCCCAGTATGATGAAGTGATTTGATGAAATATCTGTGCCCAAAAGGGTCAATGAGAACTGTCAGGTATTGGGTTAAGGATCAGACGCCTTCCAATATTTTTGTACAGTCAGTTTGGCCGAGTGGTTAAAGTACTGGACACGCGAAGAGGCGTGATGGCCCTGGCTGACCGGATTCGAATCCTTCAGGGGTGAAGAGTTTCCTGATGCATGTTAGCTTGGAGACCATTCAAGCTTTATATTATATTATATATATATATATATTCTCGACTAGTGCTTCGAGTGAATTAGTGACAGAGCTCCTTCCTGAATACTTAAGAGACTGCCGGCGGGACACTCTTCAAGGCTATTTACTCCGACCAGCTTCTCCGAACCACTGCAAACAGACCCAGTTGGATAGCCCAATAGTAAGCAACATTGCCTGAGCAATTCTGGATTCGGTTTCTGGGAAAGATAAAGCACGCCTCCTCGCTATGCAAGCTCCTCATACTTGGGACTTTCTGTTTGCTGTCTCCTATTTCTTATTGGGCAAATGCCTGGACTATCGGGTTTTAACTATTGATTTTGCCCTATGGCTGTACATCGGCAGACCAATACAACAATCATGGTCTCATCTCTCGTACCTCGGAGGGAAAATATTGCTAGACATGAACCAGTCAATGACATCAAGAGATGATTAGCTGCAACCGAAATGTCCAGCACAAAGAGAACCTCATCTGTTCAGACAGATGGATACAATAGAGTTGAGCGTCATGGGGCCGTCACCAACAGAGACACAAAAAACTATTTAGTACAGGGACTTAAAACATGGTTACAGGTTCGTGCTGATAGGCTCAGAGACCCCTGGGAAATGTGCACTTAAGTGTCCGTAAAAGAGCTGGGTTAGGAAGTCATTAGGCAAACCAGAAACTCTAGAGCGGACAATTTCCTGTTCGAGCGACTCAGTGTCGCGCTCCAGAGGAGAAATGTTTGCTGCATCTTGAACGTTCACCCCATCTCTGAGGAGCAAGGTGAGGCTTTTGAACAGCGATTGTCATATACGTGTGTGTAAGAAGAGGGGTTGTTGTTCTGCCGACCAGTCCAAGTGGTTGGATAGTCATTAATGGGAGATGTCGTTTATGTTATGAGAGCGCAAGAAGATATAATACAAGCTACTAAGTAGACAGATTATAAACAAGATTAAGTAGCTTAGTTATTTTGTTAAATTTATTAAATGTAAAGTTAATAATATAAACATTTGATGTAGGCAAACGGACATACGCATATACATAGGATAAAAGCAGATTGTTGGATTCATGACAGTTAATGGAAAGAATCCTTTTCTAACCTGGCCGAGTAAGCCGGACGACTCAAACAGAAAACGGAACAGTACGTCACTTTTGTGAGTCGATTTCATTTCAAATTACGTCCAAATTTGGCCATAGAGCGCATACGAGCCAAAGGTGACGTTATTTTTAAGAGAACAGGTTGGACACAGAGCGTCAATTTGTTAAATTGACCAGGTAATTTGCTAAGTAGGTTAGAACATTTGTTAATTAGGATAATTACCTCTAAAATAGGATATTTAATTTCGTCACGTAACAACAACATTGGAAAATGAAAACAACAATGGAAAACAGAGGTGTTAATGTAGCACAGTTAATGTTAACATTAATGTAGAGCAGCTAAGAAAATGTGAGCCATAAAGGAAATGGGAAGACCTGGTGGGGAAGGGGTAACTGTGGATAAAAAGCTCATCCTTGTGTCTGGTACGTGTCGAGGTGGCTTACTCTGACCTTCATGCGTGTCGAGGTGGCTTACTCTGACCTTCATGCGTGTCGAGGTGGCTTACTCTGACCCTCATGCGTGTCGAGGTGGCTTACTCTGACCTTCGTGCGTGGCGAGGTGGCTTACTCTGACCTTCGTGCGTGGCGAGGTGGCTTACTCTGACCTTCGTGCGTGGCGAGGTGGCTTACTCTGACCTTCGTGCGTGGCGAGGTGGCTTACTCTGACCTTCGTGCGTGGCGAGGTGGCTTACTCTGACCTTCGTGCGTGGCGAGGTGGCTTACTCTGACCTTCGTGCGTGGCGAGGTGGCTTACTCTGACCTTCGTGCGTGGCGAGATGGCTTACTCTGACCTTCGTGCGTGGCGAGGTGGCTTACTCTGGCCTTCGTGCGTGGCGAGGTGGCTTACTCTGACCTTCGTGCGTGTCGAGGTGGCTTACTCTGACCTTCGTGCGTGGCGAGGTGGCTTACTCTGGCCTTCGTGCGTGGCGAGGTGGCTTACTCTGACCTTCGTGCGTGGCGAGGAGGCTTACTCTGACCTTCGTGCGTGGCGAGGTGCCTTACTCAGGCCTTCGTGCGTGTCGAGGTGGCTTACTCTGACCTTCGTGCGTGGCGAGGTGGCTTACTCTGACCTTCGTGCGTGGCGAGGTGGCTTACTCTGACCTTCGTGCGTGGCGAGGTGGCTTACTCTGACCTTCGTGCGTGGCGAGGTGGCTTACTCTGGCCTTCGTGCGTGGCGAGGTGGCTTATTCTGGCCTTCGTGTGTGGCGAGGTGGCTTACTCTGACCTTCGTGCGTGGCGAGGTGGCTTACTCTGACCTTCGTGCGTGGCGAGGTGGCTTATTCTGGCCTTCGTGCGTGGCGAGGTGGCTTATTCTGGCCTTCGTGTGTGGCGAGGTGGCTTACTCTGACCTTCGTGCGTGGCGAGGTGGCTTACTCTGACCTTCGTGCGTGGCGAGGTGGCTTACTCTGACCTTCGTGCGTGCGAGGTGGCTTACTCTGGCCTTCATGCGTGGCGAGGTGGCTTACTCTGACCTTCGTGCCTGACGAGGTGGCTTACTCTGACCTTCGTGCGTGTCGAGGTGGCTTACTCTGACCTTCGTGCGTGGCGAGGTGGCTTACTCTGACCTTCGTGCGTGTCGAGGTGGCTTACTCTGACCCTCGTGCGTGGCGAGGTGGCTTACTCTGACCCTCGTGCGTGTCGAGGTGGCTTACTCTGACCTTCGTGCGTGGCGACGTGGCTTACTCTGACCTTCGTGCGTAGCGAGGTGGCTTACTCTGACCTTCGTGTGTGGCGAGGTGGCTTACTCTGACCTTCGTGCGTAGCGAGGTGGCTTACTCTGACCTTCGTGCGTGGCGAGGTGGCTTACTATGACCTTCATGCGTGGCGAGGTGGCTTACTGTGACCTTCGTGCGTGGCGAGGTGGCTTACTCTGACCTTCGTGTGTGGCGAGGTGGCTTACTATGACCTTCATGCGTGGCGAGGTGGCTTACTATGACCTTCATGCGTGGCGAGGTGGCTTACTGTGACCTTCGTGCGTGTCGAGGTGGCTTACTCTGACCTTCGTGCGTGGAGCTGCTGGAGTGTACTTACCTATCAGAGACTACTGGGGAGTGAGGGCTAGTATGTCCCGTCTGCAAGCCCTGTTGTACCTGTTGCGTTATAATGGAAATATTCTGGCGTTCGAGTATTTTGCCGAATCTGGCCTTTTCAGTTGTATCAACAGGCATTCCACCTGTTGATCACCCCCTACAGGGCACAAGAACTTCCTTACATTTCTTCGATTCAATGGCATTTCTGGCTTCTACCCGTGTTCTCTCGTGCTACTTTCTTTCACTTTAAAAGAGGCTATCACTGTCCAACTTGTTAATTCCCCTCAGAATCTTGCATGTTGCCGTCATATATTCGCTCTGCTTCTTCTTCTCTAGTCCCCGGGTTATAAAGTATATAGTTCAATTAATCTATCCTCAAAGATTAACCATCTTAGCTCTGGCCGTAATCTTGTTGCAATCCGTTGTACTTTTCAAAATTTTCTTGTTTCGTTTATGCTTCAGAAAGTGCGAATTCGAGGCTGGTGGAGGTAGTGAAGGGTGGAGCGGAACTGTGGGTGGTGGGGACAGTTGTGGGGGTTGTTGATCCTTACACTCACCTCAGTACTTACACGCACCTGGAACTTCCTCCATTACAATGCTCACCTGGAACGCCCTCCATGTCTTCGTCCATTAGAATGCTCACCTGGAACGCCTTCCATGCCTTCGTCCATCAGAATGCTCACCTGGAACGCCCTCCATGTCTTCGTCCATCAGAATGCTCACCTGGAACTTCCTCCATGTCTTCGACCATCAGAATGCTCACCTGGAACTTCCTCCATGCCTTCGTCCATCAGAATGCTCACCTGGAACTTCCTCCATGCCTTCGTCCATCAGAATGCTCACTTAAATGTCCTCCTGACTTTGCTGGAAGTCTGCTGGAAATTTGCTGGATTAGTGATGGAAATCAGAGCTTTTACGTAATTATCAACTTGGTTTTAGGTACACTACAAGCTTCTTAAAGAGATATTGCTGCTTACTGTCCGTAGCTAAATCTGTGTCGACGAGAAGTCATCACATCTGTATAATTATTGTGTTGTATATACGAGAGCCTTGAACTAGAGGGTGAGATAACGAGTGTATACACACACACACATATACACTTGCGATAACACGAGGACCAGCCACTTTGACTGGTCGGTACAGCGACGACCTTGCCTCTGGCAGGTATATATAGGCGTTCGATCCCCCCCGATGGGCCAAATGGTTGGGTATCGTTACTTCCCTCCGCTAGATCCTCCCCCCCCCCCTCTCTATCCCGGTATCCCAGCTCCTGTCATGCCCAGGTATAGCCCTTCAATGTGCTATCATGTCCAGGTATAGCCCTTCCATGTGCTATATAGTCATATGAGCATTGTGTTTTCTAACTATTTCCTGTTCATTCCTGACTCGTGATTTACGTTACATTTTTGTACCTCGGCAATGTGGCGTTACGTTGAGAATAGGCTACAATGTAGACTACATCGGGTTTACATAATAAAACTGGGTGATATTGACGTGAGGTGGATGTGTGTGTGTGTGGGGTATACCCATACCCTACCCACCTAAGGTATTTTGAGTGGGTCTCTTTTTTTCCTCTTCCTTTACCCACCTAGTTTCTTTTCCTCCTCCTTCGTGCTATATCAGCGTTTGTCTCCCCCTCCCACCTCTTTTCTTCTCCACTTTCCTCTATCTCCCTCGACTCCTTCGATTACCTCCTGCCTCTTCGACTGTTCATGGCTCCCCTCCTATCATCCCTCCATCCCTTCCTCCATCTATTCCCCTTCCTTCTGTCCCTTGCTTCGTTTATTACTTCCCCCCCCCCCACCTTTCCTCCCCTTCTTTATCTGTTTTCCTTCTCGCCACTCTCGCTTGTTCTAATAATCTCCCCCCACCCCCAACAGGGTCACTTTAGCTACGATCGGACGACCTACAAGTGCGACATGACGCAGGCTACTGCGCAGGTCTACTTCTACTGTCTACAGTCGCTCTTGCCCTGTCTACTGATGCTGACAGGATGCTGCAGTATCATCGTGCAGGTCCGACGCAACACTGGCAAGCTGCTTGATGCTGGCATGTAAGGCGCTCGCTCACCTATACTGGTTTGTGTGCTTAATGACACGACACTTGACGTGTATGTGTGTGTGTGTGTGTGTGTGTGTGTGTGTGTGTGTGTGTGTGTGTGTGTGTGTGTGTGTGTTTTACAGCCTCACTTAGCCAGTAACCGGGTTCTTTATTTCAATAACTAAGTATGGGGCCTTCTAGAGCCTCTTTTTCATCGATTCCACCCCAAGTTATTAGTAAGCTATCAAGAATTAGCAGTAACAAGTAATCGTGCATGTTAAAAGGGGTAAACAATACTAATCAGCACCTTCACAAATTATACTTCTTATAATATATCTATATAAATACATATCTATATATCACACTGCGAGTGTCACTTTCGCACAGGACACTAATACAATCAATTCTGCAGTCTTCTTCTATTCCTGGTGATTCTACTCCATCTTCTATTATACAACATCTGCGATGTATTGTCCTCACTCCGACAAGTTCACCTTAATCAATACAACATGGGCCACTCCTACACCGTAACGTAACATCACGGTATTAAAAAGCAAAAAACACTTCTTCCTAATAACACACTGGCAGAGGTCTTTATCAACACGCTGACAGGGGTCACAAATAACGCGTACAGGGGTCACAAATAACGCGTACAGGGTTCTTTACCAACACCCTGACAGAATTCTCCAGCAACACGCTAGCAGAACTTCTCAACAGACGGCCAGTACTGTCGTCTGGTACTCCACTTGGTCTATCCGGGTACGTTTATCCACCCACTTAATAATTCACACGTATAATAGCCGAAACACTGTTTCTACCGACGGCCGCAACTTGTTCTCGCTGGAACACGTCGTGCGTTCCTGACTGCCTTGGGTGAACTGACTTCTAGAGCCCAAGATACCGTTCTCATAACATCTGTGGACATAAAAGCCATGAACTTGACAGTAAGTACACAAGGATAACATATGATGACAGTCTTTCACCGGGAAACAGAAAATATAATTGGATGCACGCAACAGATGGCGTTGACATCTCCATCTTTCTCACCAGAGGGCATTGCCATCGACTCACCTCCCAGATGAATCGTGATCAGGAGCATTCTACGTTGGCGTTGACCTTGCTATTCCTCCGCCAACAGATGGCATTGTCCTTATCATACACAAAAGCCTTGGGGTTCGGGTGCATTTCTGCAGATAGCGTTGCTATTGCCTTACCTCACCCTACATGTTGTGTTGATATCGTCACAGTGTGTGTGTGTGGGGGGGGGAGGTCAGTGTAAGGTAACTTTCCAAAAGTCTTGCCCTACCAGGAATCGAAACCCAGGGAAGTGGGAGGTGACAAATATGAGTCCCAGATGGTAAATATCTCATTTTATTCTCATATTATTATTATTATTTTGATAATAACTGTTTTTAGTAATTACTGAGGTCGTACGATGGGGTCGAATCCACATGTCTGCACCCACCGGGCTCGCGGGTTCGAGTCCATTCTACTGCCTCGCTTCTCATTAATAGATTCATCTATTTCTGATTCCACTGTGATTAGTTAATAGTATTATAATTGAAGGTGTTCAAATACCCAAAACACGTGTAAGTGTTGTTGTTTTTCGTTGTTTTTAGATTTAGCTACTCGGAACAAAAAGTTTCACGTAGCACGGGCTATGGTGAGCCCGTAGTAAGATGTTTGTGTAAGTGTATTATTATTAAAACTATTATTGGCAATATTCTTGATTTATTTTATCGTCGTCAATACATTGACCACTAATCTCACACTTGAATGCTATCAATGTACTCACCGATATCATTATAACTGGTAATAATTCTTCCTGTTGCACCCAGGCCCCAGGAGCTCGTGGCCAGCCGCTGCAGGAACATGGTGAGGTCTACAGCGCTCCTCCTCGCCCTCCTCCTCCTTTTCCTAGTTTGCGTCATTCCCATCTGCGTCTACAACGTCAGAACGCTCATCACGGGTGACGTAAGCGTTCCTCTCAACGTAGCCATCTACATGCTGTACTGGGTACAGTATGGCGTCAATTTCCTGGTTTACGCCGCCGTCAACTCCAAATTCAGAACGGCGTACAAGCAGTTCTTCCAGTTCGCCCGGGACAAGGTTTCCCCTACAAGAGCGAGAAACGATCCCTGCAAGCTACAAATGTCTCACCTCCTGCTAACAGTCTCCCACCTGCATACTGTCACTATCATGGCTCTTCCACGCCACACAACCCTGAGGAAGAAGGCCAGTGAGAGTCCCCAGCAGCTCCTTCTGCTGCTGCTTCTGCTGCATCAGCCAGCCCCGTGCCCTGGGTCTCGAAGTCAGCGGCACAGTGTCAGATCGTCCCAATGCAGCTCTGGCAGTACTTTCACCCCTCGTGGCCTACAGGGGTGCTGTACTGTGGCGTCCAGCCAGGAGTCCATCGCCTCCTTTTGGGGACGATGACAGCCCCTCCGAACTCGAACCGAAGGCAAGAGATAAAATAATATATATCAGATTGATATTATAGCATGTTTAATTAAATGTAGGCGTGTCTGAAAAGATTAAGGCATGTTTGACGAAGCTTAGATATGTTTGATGAGATTTTGAAACGTTCAAGGAAATTTAGGTGTGTTTGAAAAGATTAAGGCATGTTTGAAGAAGTTTAGACATGCTTAATGAGATTTTGAAATATTATTTGATATTAAGGCAGTTTTGAAAAGGTTATAGCCATGTTTAAGGATATTTAAAGAATGTCTTAGGACACTTAGGCATGTTTAAGGAAATTGGGGAATATTTGTAAGATTTAAGCATATTTAATGAGGTTTTAGCCTTGTTTAAGGATATTTGAGCATGTTTAAGGAAATTTGAGAATGTTAATGAGAAATAGGCATGTTTAATGAGATATAGGCAAGTTTAATGAGATATAGGCAAGTTTAATGAGATATAGGCACGTTTAATGAGATATAGGCAAGTTCAATGAGACATAGGCATGCTTAATATGGTTTAAGCCGTGTTTAAGGATATTAAGACATTTAAAAAGATTTATGTATTTTATTACAGAGAGGTATATATGACATTTTGACACAATAAATAAGATACTGATACCCTAATATTTCTTATGACTTCTTAATATTCCTTATGCCATCCCTAATAATTCTTTCCATACTGAATAATTTTTATATCACCTCAACTATTTTTATACCACTAATATTTCTTATGATATTTAATATTTCTTATGACAGCTCTAATATTTCTTATGATACCATAATATTTCTTAAGAGAAACTCTAATATTTCTTATGCCAACCCAAATATTTCTGATTATTCCATGATATGTCTTATGACAACCCGAATATTTCTTATGATACCCTAATATTTCTCTTGAGAACCCAAATATTTCGTAAGACGTCCTAATATTTCGTAAGAACGTCCTAATATTTCGTAAGACGTCCTAATATTCTTATGCCACTCTAACATTTCTTAGAAACCCCCTAATATTTCCTGTGACAGTGTAAATTACCTGACACTGTTGTTTGAGGACATCTGATCAGTTTGATTACATTTTATATTGCTAATAATAACTGAAAATTATACAAAGTTGAGAATGTAGCAGTTCTGATGTCATTGTGAGAGATCTGATCATTGCAATGGATCTGATCATTGCAATGGATCTGATCATTGCAATGGATCTGATTACATTACAAGTGATCTGATAATTTTAAATGAGTGCTAATAACATTATAAGGGAACTAATTATATTACAACTTACTTATTACATTGCAAAATACCAAATTACATTGCCAATTGACTCATTACATTGCAAGTGACATGCAACTCTGGCTACATCTGCTGACAGATTACTACAAGTTCTTCTTTTGCAAAATATAAAACACTAAATCATAATAAAGTTAATGGTCAACAGTTTGAGCAGAAACGCGAGCAGAAGTGCGAGTGACGGCTGTTGTCTTAGATTTACCTACTCAGAACGAAATGTCCACGTAG
>WNGS01164858.1:30601908-30613125 GCA_020271785.1 Procambarus virginalis
GGTTGTGTGGCGTGGAAGAGCCATGATAGTGACAGTATGCAGGTGGGAGACTGTTAGCAGGAGGTGAGACATTTGTAGCTTGCAGGGATCGTTTCTCGCTCTTTAGGGAAACCTTGTCCCTGGCGAACTGGAAGAACTGTTTAAGCTGTCCTGAATTTGGAGTTGACAGCGGCGTAAACCAGGAAGTTGATGCCATAGTACCCAGTACAGCATGTAGATGGCTACGTTGAGAGAACGCTTACGTCACCCGTGATGAGCGTTCTGACGTTGTAGACGCGATGGAATGACGCAAACTAGAAAAGGGAGGAGGGCGAGGAGGAGCGCCGTAGACCTCACCATGTTCCTGCAGCGGCTGGCCACGAGCTCCTGGGTCCTGGGTGCAACGGAAGAATTATTACCCATGTAATGATATCGATGATTACATCGATAGCATTCAAGTGTGAGATTAGTGGTCAATGTATTGACGACGATATATAAATCAAGAATATTGCCAATAATATTTTTAAATATGATACCACATACACAAACATCTTACTACGGCTCACCATAGCCCGTGCTACTTGAAACATTTTTCTTCCGAGTAGCTGAATCTAAAACACAAAAACAACAACACTTACACGTGTTTTGGGTATTTGGATGAATCTATTAATGAGAAGCGAGGCAGTAGAAGGACTCGAACCCGCAAGCCCAGTGGGTGCAGACATGTGGGTTCGACCCCATCGTACGACCTCAGTAATAACTAAAAACAGTTATTATCAAATAATAATAGTAATAAGGGAATAAAATGAGATATTTACCATCTGGGGACTCATATTTGTCCCTTCCACTTCCCTGGGTTCGATTCCTGGCAGGGCAAGACTTTTGGGAGTTACCTTACACCTGACCCCCCCCACACACTCACGCAACACACACGCACGCACCACACACATGCACACTCCACACACACACATGCATACACATACAACACACACACGCATGCGCACACACACATGCACACACACGCACACACACACACACACACACACACACACCCACACACACACAACACACACACACACACACACACCACTGTGACAATATCAACAACAACCTGTGGGAGAGGTATGGCAATAACAACGCTATCTGCAGAAATGCACCCAAACCCCAGGCTTTTGTGTGTGATAAGGACAATGCCATCTGTTGGCGGAGGAATAGCAAGGTCAACGCCACGTAGAATGCTCCTGATCACGATTCATTTGCGAGGTGAGTCGATGGCAATGCGCTCTGGTGAGAAAGATGAGATATCAACGCCATCTGTTGCGTGCATCCGATATATATTTTTCTGTTTCCCGGTGAAAGTCTGTCATCATATTTATCCTTGTGTACTTACTGTCAAGTTCATGGCTTTTATGTCCACAGAAGTTATGAGGAGGGTCTTTTGGGCTCTAGAAGTCAATTCACCCAAGCCCGGATCTGGATGGCGTGAGCAAAATCTCCTCCGCTTAGCAGACGGGTACCGGATGCGACCCACTTGTGGCAGGAAGGTACCTCATAAGAGGACGCGAGGCCGGCCCCATCAACCATGCTGTACAGTTTTGCTTTCCACCTCCTCGAGCACTCGGTCGTTCTGTTGGACGGGGTTCCGGCAGCCGTGGTCGGGTCTACCCATCGCCGCATTCGCGCTTGGAACGCGGGTAGGAGAGCGCTGCCACTACCACTGGATCCTCCGACTCTACTAGCGCCCCGAGCCGCTTGTTCTTTTGCAGCCGGATCGATGTGGCAAAGTCGGTATTCCTACTCCACCGTCTTTCACGTCCGCGTGGATAAAGGCATTGGAGTATCGTGAGGCAGCCGCAGCCACCACGAGTGGCGTGCCGCAGCCGCCGGTCAAGCCTCGCCAACTCCGTTTTAGCCACACGTCCGAGGACAAGGCGGTGGTTCATCTTGGGGATTAGGTGGTGCTTTAGTAGGTATAACCTCTGTTGGGGTTTGAGTGGCGCCTTCGTGATGTTGGTCAGCCGTCCTCAAACAGGGAACCGTAGGATAAGCGTCTGCCCCCGGCCCCGATAAGAATCCCTAGTACTTATACTCGTCCGCCACGCTCATAGTACCCATTGCATCGTCCCCGACGTAGTATGCCTTCCTAGTGGGGACATGCCACGTCTTGCGGTGTGCATCGATCGCTATGCTTAGCGTACGGCATTTTGCAGCGTTTACTTTAAGACCAGAGCCACGCAGTGTGTGGCAAATACTCGTTAGAGTGTCTGTAGTCCGGCAGCCGTTTCCGCTGCCACAACCGATCGTCTGCGAACGCCAGTGCTGATATCTTTTCTCCCCCCAGTCCGACCCCTAGCCCCAGATCCTGGCAAACGCTGTGGCCACGCCGTCTAGAGCAGCCAGGGTAGACCTGAGGCTTCTGGTCTCTGCGATGCCTGTCGGAAACCAGGAACCCTGGGCCCATATCCCAGGCATGCCACAAGACGCACGGGCTCGGGTGAAACGTCATGACGATATCACCCGTTCGTAGCCGGCCGCCTGCGGCAAAGAGGCTTCGAGGTGGAACGCGAAGTCCGTATACCAGATGGAGGGACCTTCTGCAAGCCTGACATCATAGCTTGCAAAGGTGATGAGGCCTTCATATTAGACACCCAGGTCTCAGCTGATAACTTCCCACTCTCCCGTCCACATCAGAGCAAGTGCGACAAGTACGGCACCCCCGAGATCCTGCAGAAGGTCCGGAGTATACCGGGAAGCATACAGCATCCGCCTCTTCAATAACCCTTAATTGGAGAGGAGGATGGTGCAAGGAGAGTGCACGTGGTTTAATGGATATGGGTCTCACCAAGAGCGACCTCGAGATCTGCTCTGTGAAGGCCCTGACCTGGACATATTCAATATATAGAATATGGTCCAAGACCACATCACGGGGCAGACCACCGTAGTCCCGGATCACTGTGCACAGGGTGCATAAGGGTCAATATAGTCTCGCTTAGGTGACCGCAGCCACGATAGCTGGTAGCCAACTATCTAAGCAGAGTTGTCATCCGGAGTACCACTTCTCCCAATGGCTTCTCACAAGAGGTTGGAGGACCTGGCCGGAGCCCGCGAGTGGGTAAGGCGACGGCCGGAGGGACCCCATGCGCATACATGATATCCCTCCCGCTCCGGGGCCTTGTTAGGAGCTTCCACTGTGTCTAGTTTTCCATGTATGCCGATGTCAAGTCATCAACCCTGCCGCTTAGGCAGCTTGCTACTTTGGCCTTCAGCGTTTGTTCTTTTTTAATGTTATACTGTGCACCTCTACCTATGTGTGCTGTGTCCCATATAGAAAAAAAACCAATACAAAAGATTTTCCATTAATTTTATGTTTTTTTCAGGTTATTATTATGTATTATTAGTATCATCTTAACTCTTGTGGGTGTGATGAGATCTGCCATATTTGTGTATTTTAGTTTGTGTGTTGTTAGGGTATTAGGTTGCTTAGGGTGCCATCTCGCCATGCCCTATGGCTGGGGGGATCGGTGCCCTGAAGCTATATCAAAACCCTATACCCCCCCGAAGTGGCAAGGGGAGTTAGGGGACAAAAAAAATTTTTAGTCTGGAACGCCCGACGTGTTCCAGCGAGAACAAGTTGCGGGCCGTCGGTAGAAACAGTGTTTTGGCTATTATACGTGTGAATTATTAAGTGAGTGGACAGACGTAACGTACCGGGATAGACCAAGTGGAGTTACGAGACGACAGTACTGGCCGTCTGTTGAGAAGTTCTGCTAGCGTATTGCTGGAGAATTCTGTCAGGGTGTTGGTAAAGAACCCTGTACGCGTTATTTGTGACCCCTGTACGCGTTATTTGTGACCCCTGTACGCGTTATTTGTGACCCCTGTCAGCCTGTTGATAAAGACCTCTGCCAGTGTGTTATTAGGAAGAAGTGGTTTTGCTTTTTAATACCGTGACGTTACGTTACGGTGTAGGAGTGGCCCATGTTGTATTGATTAAGGTGAACTCGTCGGAGTGAGGACAATACATCGCAGATGTTGTATAATAGAAGATGGAGTAGAATCACCAGGAATAGAAGAAGACTGCAGAATTGATTGTATTAGTGTCCTGTGCGAAAGTGACACTCGCAGTGTGATATATAGATATGTATTTATGTAGATATATTATAAGAAGTATAATTTGTGATGGTGCTGATTAGTATTGTTTACCCCTTTTAACATCCACGATTCCTTGTTACTGCTAATTCTTGATAGCTTTCTAATAACTTGGGGTGGGATCGATGAAAAGGAGGCACTATAAGGCCCCATACTTAGTAATTGAAATAAAGAACCCGGTTACTGGCTAAGTAAGGCTGTAAAACACACTCACACACACACGTACGTCAAGTGTCGTGTCATTAAGCACACAAACCAGTATAGGTGAGCGAGCGCCTTACATGCCAGCATCAAGCAGCTTGCCAGTGTTGCGTCGGACCTGCACGATGATACTGCAGCATCCTGTCAGCATCAGTAGACAGGGCAAGAGCGACTGTAGACAGTAGAAGTAGACCTGCGCAGTAGCCTGCGTCATGTCGCACTTGTAGGTCGTCCGATCGTAGCTAAAGTGACCCTGTTGGGGGTGGGGGAGATTATTAGAACAAGCGAGAGTGGCGAGAAGGAAAACAGATAAAGAAGGGGGAGGAAAGGTGGGGGGGGGGAAGGAAGTAATAAACGAAGCAAGGGACAGAAGGAAGGGGAATAGATGGAGGAAGGGATGGAGGGATGATAGGAGGGGAGCCATGAACAGTCGAAGAGGCAGGAGGTAATCGAAGGAGTCGAGGGAGATAGAGGAAAGTGGAGAAGAAAAGAGGTGGGAGGGGGAGACAAACGCTGATATAGCACGAAGGAAGAGGAAAAGAAACTAGGTGGGTAAAGGAAGAGGAAAAAAAGAGACCCACTCAAAATACCTTAGGTGGGTAGGGTATGGGTATACCCCACACACACACACATCCACCTCACGTCAATATCACCCAGTTTTATTATGTAAACCCGATGTAGTCTACATTGTAGCCTATTCTCAACGTAACGCCACATTGCCGAGGTACAAAAATGTAACGTAAATCACGAGTCAGGAATGAACAGGAAATAGTTAGAAAACACAATGCTCATATGACTATATAGCACATGGAAGGGCTATACCTGGACATGATAGCACATTGAAGGGCTATACCTGGGCATGACAGGAGCTGGGATACCGGGATAGAGAGGGGGGGGGGGGAGGCTAGCGGAGGGAAGTAACGATACCCAACCATTTGGCCCATCGGGGGGATCGAACGCCTATATATACCTGCCAGAGGCAAGGTCGTCGCTGTACCGACCAGTCAAAGTGGCTGGTCCTCGTGTTATCGCAAGTGTATATGTGTGTGTGTGTATACACTCGTTATCTCACCCTCTAGTTCAAGGCTCTCGTATATACAACACAATAATTATACAGATGTGATGACTTCTCGTCGACACAGATTCAGCTACGGACAGTAAGCAGCAATTTCTCTTTAAGAAGCTTGTAGTGTACCTAAAACCAAGTTGATAATTACGTAAAAGCTCTGATTTCCATCACTAATCCAGCAAATTTTCCAGCAGATTTTCAGCAAAGTCAGGAGGACATTTAAGTGAGCATTCTGATGGACGAAGGCATGGAGGAAGTTCCAGGTGAGCATTCTGATGGACGAAGACATGAAGGCGTTCCAGGTGAGCATTCTGATGGACGAAGACATGGAGGAAGTTCCAGGTGAGCATTCTGATGGACGAAGACATGGAGGGCGTTCCAGGTGAGCATTGTAATGGAGGAAGTTCCAGGTGCGTGTAAGTACTGAGGTGAGTGTAAGGATCAACAACCCCCACAACTGTCCCCACCACCCACAGTTCCGCTCCACCCTTCACTACCTCCACCAGCCTCGAATTCGCACTTTCTGAAGCATAAACGAAACAAGAAAATTTTGAAAAGTACAACGGATTGCAACAAGATTACGGCCAGAGCTAAGATGGTTAATCTTTGAGGATAGATTAATTGAACTATATACTTTATAACCCGGGACTAGAGAAGAAGAAGCAGAGCGAATATATGACGGCAACATGCAAGATTCTGAGGGGAATTAACAAGTTGGACAGTGATAGCCTCTTTAAAGTGAAAGAAAGTAGCACGAGAGAACACGGGTAGAAGCCAGAAATGCCATTGAATCGAAGAAATGTAAGGAAGTTCTTGTGCCCTGTAGGGGGTGATCAACAGGTGGAATGCCTGTTGATACAACTGAAAAGGCCAGATTCGGCAAAATACTCGAACGCCAGAATATTTCCATTATAACGCAACAGGTACAACAGGGCTTGCAGACGGGACATACTAGCCCTCACTCCCCAGTAGTCTCTGATAGGTAAGTACACTCCAGCAGCTCCACGCACGAAGGTCAGAGTAAGCCACCTCGACACGCACGAAGGTCACAGTAAGCCACCTCGCCACGCATGAAGGTCATAGTAAGCCACCTCGCCACGCATGAAGGTCATAGTAAGCCACCTCGCCACACACGAAGGTCAGAGTAAGCCACCTCGCCACGCACGAAGGTCACAGTAAGCCACCTCGCCACGCATGAAGGTCATAGTAAGCCACCTCGCCACGCACGAAGGTCAGAGTAAGCCACCTCGCTACGCACGAAGGTCAGAGTAAGCCACCTCGCCACACACGAAGGTCAGAGTAAGCCACCTCGCTACGCACGAAGGTCAGAGTAAGCCACGTCGCCACGCACGAAGGTCAGAGTAAGCCACCTCGACACGCACGAGGGTCAGAGTAAGCCACCTCGCCACGCACGAGGGTCAGAGTAAGCCATCTCGACACGCACGAAGGTCAGAGTAAGCCACCTCGCCACGCACGAAGGTCAGAGTAAGCCACCTCGACACGCACGAAGGTCAGAGTAAGCCACCTCGTCAGGCACGAAGGTCAGAGTAAGCCACCTCGCCACGCATGAAGGCCAGAATAAGCCACCTCGCCACGCACGAAGGCCAGAATAAGCCACCACGCCACGCACGAAGGTCAGAGTAAGCCACCTCGACACGCACGAAGGTCAGAGTAAGCCACCTCGCCACACACGAAGGCCAGAATAAGCCACCTCGAAACGCACGAAGGCCAGAGTAAGCCACCTCGCCACGCACGAAGGTCAGAGTAAGCCACCTCGCCACGCACGAAGGTCAGAGTAAGCCACCTCGCCACGCACGAAGGTCAGAGTAAGCCACCTCGCCACGCACGAAGGTCAGAGTAAGCCACCTCGCCACGCACGAAGGTCAGAGTAAGCCACCTCGACACGCACGAAGGCCTGAGTAAGGCACCTCGCCACGCACGAAGGTCAGAGTAAGCCTCCTCGCCACGCACGAAGGTCAGAGTAAGCCACCTCGCCACGCACGAAGGCCAGAGTAAGCCACCTCGCCACGCACGAAGGTCAGAGTAAGCCACCTCGACACGCACGAAGGTCAGAGTAAGCCACCTCGCCACGCACGAAGGCCAGAGTAAGCCACCTCGCCACGCACGAAGGTCAGAGTAAGCCATCTCGCCACGCACGAAGGTCAGAGTAAGCCACCTCGCCACGCACGAAGGTCAGAGTAAGCCACCTCGCCACGCACGAAGGTCAGAGTAAGCCACCTCGCCACGCACGAAGGTCAGAGTAAGCCACCTCGCCACGCACGAAGGTCAGAGTAAGCCACCTCGCCACGCACGAAGGTCAGAGTAAGCCACCTCGCCACGCACGAAGGTCAGAGTAAGCCACCTCGCCACGCACGAAGGTCAGAGTAAGCCACCTCGACACGCATGAGGGTCAGAGTAAGCCACCTCGACACGCATGAAGGTCAGAGTAAGCCACCTCGACACGCATGAAGGTCAGAGTAAGCCACCTCGACACGTACCAGACACAAGGATGAGCTTTTTATCCACAGTTACCCCTTCCCCACCAGGTCTTCCCATTTCCTTTATGGCTCACATTTTCTTAGCTGCTCTACATTAATGTTAACATTAACTGTGCTACATTAACACCTCTGTTTTCCATTGTTGTTTTCATTTTCCAATGTTGTTGTTACGTGACGAAATTAAATATCCTATTTTAGAGGTAATTATCCTAATTAACAAATGTTCTAACCTACTTAGCAAATTACCTGGTCAATTTAACAAATTGACGCTCTGTGTCCAACCTGTTCTCTTAAAAATAACGTCACCTTTGGCTCGTATGCGCTCTATGGCCAAATTTAGACGTAATTTGAAATGAAATCGACTCACAAAAGTGACGTACTGTTCCGTTTTCTGTTTGAGTCGTCCGGCTTACTCGGCCAGGTTAGAAAAGGATTCTTTCCATTAACTGTCATGAATCCAACAATCTGCTTTTATCCTATGTATATGCGTATGTCCGTTTGCCTACATCAAATGTTTATATTATTAACTTTACATTTAATAAATTTAACAAAATAACTAAGCTACTTAATCTTGTTTATAATCTGTCTACTTAGTAGCTTGTATTATATCTTCTTGCGCTCTCATAACATAAACGACATCTCCCATTAATGACTATCCAACCACTTGGACTGGTCGGCAGAACAACAACCCCTCTTCTTACACACACGTATATGACAATCGCTGTTCAAAAGCCTCACCTTGCTCCTCAGAGATGGGGTGAACGTTCAAGATGCAGCAAACATTTCTCCTCTGGAGCGCGACACTGAGTCGCTCGAACAGGAAATTGTCCGCTCTAGAGTTTCTGGTTTGCCTAATGACTTCCTAACCCAGCTCTTTTACGGACACTTAAGTGCACATTTCCCAGGGGTCTCTGAGCCTATCAGCACGAACCTGTAACCATGTTTTAAGTCCCTGTACTAAATAGTTTTTTGTGTCTCTCTGTTGGTGACGGCCCCATGACGCTCAACTCTATTGTATCCATCTGTCTGAACAGATGAGGTTCTCTTTGTGCTGGACATTTCGGTTGTAGCTAATCATCTCTTGATGTCATTGACTGGTTCATGTCTAGCAATATTTTCCCTCCGAGGTACGAGAGATGAGACCATGATTGTTGTATTGGTCTGCCGATGTACAGCCATAGGGCAAAATCAATAGTTAAAACCCGATAGTCCAGGCATTTGCCCAATAAGAATAGGAGACAGCAAACAGAAAGTCCCAAGTATGAGGAGCTTGCATAGCGAGGAGGCGTGCTTTATCTTTCCCAGAAACCGAATCCAGAATTGCTCAGGCAATGTTGCTTACTATTGGGCTATCCAACTGGGTCTGTTTGCAGTGGTTCGGAGAAGCTGGTCGGTGTAAATAGCCTTGAAGAGTGTCCCGCCGGCAGTCTCTTAAGTATTCAGGAAGGAGCTCTGTCACTAATTCACTCGAAGCACTAGTCGAGAATATATATATAATATATAATATAATATAAAGCTTGAATGGTCTCCAAGCTAACATGCATCAGGAAACTCTTCACCCCTGAAGGATTCGAATCCGGTCAGCCAGGGCCATCACGCCTCTTCGCGTGTCCAGTACTTTAACCACTCGGCCAAACTGACTGTACAAAAATATTGGAAGGCGTCTGATCCTTAACCCAATACCTGACAGTTCTCATTGACCCTTTTGGGCACAGATATTTCATCAAATCACTTCATCATACTGGGGTTGCATGAGTAATTGTAAATGGACATATATATTCCAATGATCTAGAAAATGACCAATACAGAATATGCAGTCATATTCAGTGAAACCTGTCCAAATGAAAACCTGCCGCCAGTATACACGAATGAATATATATATATATATATATATATATATATATATATATATATATATATATATATATATCTATATATATATATATATATATATATATATATATATATATATATATATATATATATATAGTGTGTGTGTGTGTGTGGAGAAGGGTAATGGAGTAGACTTGAGTGGGTTACGAATACAAATAAATAATATATACATATATTATTTATTTATATTCGTACCCACTTAAGTCCACCCTCATTATCCTTCTGTATTTTCCCTGTCTTCCGTTCCTTTGTTCCTCTCCATCCCCTTTCTTCCTTCTCTCCCTCTCTCTTTTCTCTCTCCTCTCTCTTTCTCTCTCCCTCTCTCTTCCTCTCCTCCGCTCTCCTCTTCTCCTCTCTCCCACGCCCTTCTAAGAGTCTCAACACCAGTTGTGTAAGTTAGAGGCTCCTTGGCAGCCCCGTCGCGTGAGTCAACATTACAGTATCTTGACGCTGGAGAGAAACACAACAACTCCAAAACATTTGGCAAATTTTTCAGACAACCTGGAAATGGTTCAGAAAATTATAATTAACATCTAAAAAATAATAACTTAATAGGTAAGCATTAAAAATGGTGTTGGTTATTGTTTATTATATTAATTAAAAAATAATACTTATAGGTAAGCATTAATTGTTGGTTATATGTTTATTAATTAAAAAATACTTATTTGTTAATGTTAATCTCCGGAACATGATATAGATCGTGACTAATTGATACCAATGTTAATATCCGCGCACCTACCGCTGTACCACAACTCAGAATTCAACAACGACTTCCACTGAATCCATGCAGGAAGTCTGGAGACTTCTACAAAAGCCAGTACAAGTTTTTACCCATAACCCCCCCCATCTCTAACTAACCCCCCCTTCCCACACCCATATACACCCCCCCTGGTGTAGGTAAAGTATTCCCTCAACCGTACGCCCCAGCTTCCATAACAGGCTGGGGTCTGGGAATTTCCTGATCGCCGGTTCGAGTCGCCTTATTGCTCCAGCTGATTGTCTCAATGATATATATATATATATATATATATATATATATATATATATATATATATATATATATATATCACGTCGATGTGATTTCTCTATGTAACTATTGATAGTTCCTGATACATGAGTACAGACCGTGACTCATTGCCACAAATATATGAGTAAGGGAGAGTTACTCATTACTACGTATGTTTTTGTATTCTAATTTTAACACGCCAGAGGAGAGGGAGTCCTTGTGAGGGATGTCTGTGTTATTTAAGATATTTTAAATCAAATCTTTTCATGTTTTGTTATATTTTAGAATCAGAACGAAGGCGATATAGGAGTCTTGTTAAACAATTAATTCTCTGTTTTAGTGGTAAAGGGAAACATGTCGACCTTAACTGATTTTGTCGGCTCCGGTTAATTGTTCCTCTGTTATCGGACTCCGGTTAAATT
>WNGS01164858.1:30618721-30633262 GCA_020271785.1 Procambarus virginalis
GGCTTGATGAAAAATGCTTGAGTAACCCCTCACTAATCTGGCGCCCTTGGGAGGTGGAGATATTTGAGGTAAATACTTCGAAGTCTCTATCTCTTTTAAGGTCTGACTTGGTGTAGTGGGTTAAGGCATACTAGTTATGGCAGCTATTGGAAGATAGTTGTGCTTTCTGGGTTCGAGTCCCACTGGTGGGTGTTGTCTAAAGATTGTTAATCTTCTCTTGTGGTTCATGCAAGTATGTGCTTATAGCATAGACACGAGTTCTCCCACATTGACAGTGGCTTGATGAAAAATGCTTGAGTAACCCCTCACTAATCTGGCGCCCTTGGGAGGTGGAGATATTTGAGGTAAATACTTCGAAGTCTCTATCTCTTTTAAGGGTCTGACTTGGTGTAGTGGGTTAAGGCATACTAGTTATGGCAGCTATTGGAAGATAGTTGTGCTTTCTGGTTTCGAGTCCCACTGGTGGGTGTTGTCTAAAGATTGTTAATCTTCTCTTGTGGTTCATGCAAGTATGAGTTATAGCATAGACACGAGTTCTCCCACATTGACAGTGGCTTGATGAAAAATGCTTGAGTAACCCCTCACTAATCTGGCGCCCTTGGGAGGTGGAGATATTTGAGGTAAATACTTCGAAGTCTCTATCTCTTTTAAGGGTCTGACTTGGTGTAGTGGGTTAAGGCATACTAGTTATGGCAGCTATTGGAAGATAGTTGTGCTTTCTGGGTTCGAGTCCCACTGGTGGGTGTTGTCTAAAGATTGTTAATCTTCTCTTGTGGTTCATGCAAGTATGTGCTTATAGCATAGACACGAGTTCTCCCACATTGACAGTGGCTTGATGAAAAATGCTTGAGTAACCCCTCACTAATCTGGCGCCCTTGGGAGGTGGAGATATTTGAGGTAAATACTTCGAAGTCTCTATCTCTTTTAAGGGTCTGACTTGGTGTAGTGGGTTAAGGCATACTAGTTATGGCAGCTATTGGAAGATAGTTGTGCTTTCTGGGTTCGAGTCCCACTGGTGGGTGTTGTCTAAAGATTATATATATATATATATATATATATATATATATATATATATATACCTGTGTGTTTTTTAAAAATATAAATATACCTAAAAAAATATACCTTTAAAATATATATACCTATATACCTTTAGGTATATATATATATATATATATATATATATATATACATATATATATATATATATATATATATATAATATACATATATATATATATATATATATATATATATATATATATATATATATATATATATATATATATATATATATATATATATATATATATATATATATATATATATATATATATATGTATATATACCCCACATTGCTCGGGTCTGACTGTCAGTCTCCCCCTCTCTCTCTCTCTCTCTATTTCTACCTATTGATCTCTTCCTGTCGTTATCAAGCTATCTCTCTAGCTATGTCTTCGTCCTCTTCCACTCTATCTCTCTCAAGAAGCATTGAAACAAAAGTATGAATCTCAGATGCCTGGGTTTCCTTTTATCTCCTCTATTTCCATATATCACACTTGATACCATGAAAATGTCCTAGGATTTTTTTTATAATTGCTAATATTTGTAAACGCATCTGCATTAGGTCTAACACGACCAACTTATGTCCGTCCCATAACCCAGACCATTCCCCCCTGCAAATTTGGGTGAGGCTAGACCCAAGAGTCTGGCCTCCAGCTTTGAACATACACAAAGACAGACAAACACTGTATATACGTCCGAAGATGCTCTGAATTACAATAACATGACTTAACAAAGGTCATTACATCACTCTCCTGTTTCCTTATGCGCTAATGTTTCTCCATTCCATGAAAATGGGAAACAGTGTCGCGTGTGTGTGTTTGTTTTCAGTACATTAAACAGCGTTTAACAGAATTTATGCTTGTAGAGAGACTGTTGGTTGTCCTGGAAATAGACTAAATTCGAGTTCCGAGAACTCCTCGTGGGTCTGAGGGCCCCTTGCAAGGGCCTAATAACACACAATTTAGGTTCAGGAGCTCAGGATCGACACAGGACATGTGTAGTGAAGATTTTTGCTCAGGTGAAGAGTGTATACCGATTATACTCCCTCAGTTGTGCAGTGAAGAGTGTGTGGAGTGAAAGACCTGGGTGGGGAAAATTGTGTGCAGTGAAAACTCCTGTGTAGTGAAAACCCTGTGTAGTGAAGATTGTGTGTAGTGAAAACCTTATGTAGTGAAAATTGTGTGTAGTGAAAACCTTATATTAGTGAAGATTGTGTGTAGTGAAAACAATGTGTAGTGAAAACCCTGCATAGTGAAGATTGTGTGTAGTGAAAACCCTGTGTAGTGAAGATTGTGTGTGTGTGTGTGTGTGTGTTGTGAAAACCCTGAATATTGAAGCTTATGTGTAGTTAAACCCGAATGTAGTGAAGATTGTGTGCAACGAAAACCTTATGTAGTGAAAATTGCGTGTAGTGAAAACACTTTGCATTGACGATCGTAACTCTGATTTACCCGTATGTAGCAAAGATGGGCAGTGAATGAAATCGTGCTTGCAGTGAAGAGGTGTACTTCAGGTGGTCGCGCATGTTAAGATATCACTCGCGAAATCGAGCGAGACTCTTTGGGAGTACCGAGTGCTTGTAGAGGTCGGTTCCTGTTCACTGCTACTGCTAATACTATTATTATTTGATGTAATATACATTTGTATCGCCTCCGTTGCTAGTTGACACATACCGAGACTCACAACACTCATGCACATCACTACTACCAGAACTTATCACTAATTTGTATACATTATCTCTGAGAAGAAGAGAGATAATGATATAATTATGTATATGTAAAGCTTTTCATCATATGGAAAGTGTCTTATCTGTTATGATAATGATAAGCTTGTCATACAGGATCAGGATGTAGAGAAGAATACAAGACCAAAGTTCCCCCCTGCTAATACGCAGTCTCACACTGGAAGTCGCTTGGCGTGGCCGTCCTCACTCAAGACAAACTCAAGGAGTTCAAGAACACGATGAGAAAATAAGTACAGATATATTAGAGAACATAATGCAAGTTTTTAGTAATAAGTGAAAAGAAGTTGTTCTTGGACCTAAGAAGCTAAGAAGCGTGTTAGCGAAAACATACAAATAACAACTTCAGTTTAAGAACGATGTAGAAGAGATCGGAGTTGAGCTTGATGATGAACGGAACTGTGGAGGAGAGTCCTGACACCACAGTGCCTGAGGCGTGGATCATGGCGGCTCAAGGGTGGGCGTGGACGGTGTCCTGCGTGGGCGGCGTCGGTAACCTTGTCACCATCTCCACCATCGCCCACCAGCTGTACCTCGGGCGGTTGTGGAGACGACACTACCACTATGGCCACAGGGCCGGACGTCCAGTGGTCGCTCTGGAAGGTGATACATTACTTCTGCTGCACCTCAGCTTCTGTGACTTCCTCTACTGCGCCGTCAACCTCCCGTTAACGGCAATCACTTATAACTACTCCATCGGACTCTCAGACACGGTGCCCAGCAAGAGTTTCTGCACGGGTGCTGCGTTATTCAGATACATCAACGCCCTGGCCGAGTGGACAACGCTTGGCCTGCTGACGGTTCAACGCTGCGTGGATCTGGGACGCTCCAGGGGCGCTAGGTTCTTCAGACCACGCCCGACCATTTCCTTCATCGTGGCCATCTGGCTGGGCAGCGTCCTTCTCCAGATGGACGCCATCGTGCAGGTCAGTTGATGACCACAAAAGTCAACTTGTATTGTTCTTATGTTAAAGTAAATCAGCACTCTCACACGCCCACCTATTTCTATAAATTTTTGTTCTACATTTTCGCCTCTCCTTCAATACATTTGAGGGAGAGTTCTTAATTTTATATTCTTAAAGAGGATTGTGTTTCTAATTCACCAATGAATAAATGGATGAATATTTATCATAGTTCACCATATAATCCACTTTTCTGTTTCGTTGTCTCTTGGGCATTGCCTTGAAGTCTTCCCATTCTAAATACGTTAGATTACAGCTGCTTCTTATTCCCTCTAGGAGTGTAGGAATTTATGCTATATTAAAATACATTACATTTCCAGTGTGAGCAGTTTTTAATGCTCACAAGGAAATCACAATAACGTTGTATATCGATGAGAATAACTTTGTAGCGAGACGGATCCCTGGATAAATAAATCTGGGCGGATCCCAGGATAAATAATCTTTAGCATACAGTGGTCCATGGGTTAAGACGCACGTCTGGGGTTTACCCAGGATGCTGGTTCGATCCCCATCCTCCTCCAAAGATATTTTAAATGTACTAATGTTAACGCATGCAAAGTCTTGACAGTCTATGTACGAAAAGATAGGGGGTTATGGAACAATTACAGTGGCTACTTAAGTATAGTCACTGAGTCGACATGAAATTAATCAAAATAATGTCACAAACATTTATTACTTCGGAACCGTAATCAGGAGTTACGGTTGCCTGGATTTAATCAACTGTTGTGGATTGCATTTTATGGAAGGTCAGTCATTGGTCTCTAGACCATTTAGCTTTGTGTATTTCCAAACTTCTAATGTTCTTTCGGACCCTTTCCACCACTCACGCTTACCAAGACGTCCTTAAAAGCTGGCCTTTTTTGTATTTATTAAAAAATAAATTCGTTCTTCTGAATTGTAGGTTAACTGTGCAATTTATTGCAGAGTCAAATCATTACCTTTAATTTGTATGTGAATTTGTACTCATCTGTGTTTGTACTCACCTGTGTGTGTACTCACCTGTGTTTGTACTCGCCTGTGTATGTACTCACCTGTGTTTGTACTCGCCTGTGTGTGTACTCACCTGTGTTTGTACTCGCCTGTGTGTGTACTCACCTGTGTTTGTACTCGCCTGTGTGTGTACTCACCTGTGTTTGTACTCGCCTGTGTGTGTACTCACCTGTGTTTGTACTCGCCTGTGTGTGTACTCACCTGTGTGTGTACTCACCTGTGTTTGTATTCACCTGTGTTTGTATTCACCTGTGTGTGTACTCACCTGTGTGTGTACTCACCTGTGTGTGTACTCACCTGTGTGTGTACTCACCTGTGTTTGTACTCACCTGTGTTTGTATTCACCTGTGTGTGTACTCACCTATGTGTGTATTCACCTGTGTTTGTACTCACCTGTGTCTGTACTCACCTGTGTGTGTATTCACCTGTGTGTGGACTCACCTATGTGTGTATTCACCTGTGTGTGTACTCACCTGTGTCTGTACTCACCTGTGTGTGTATTCACCTGTGTGTGTGTACTCACCTGTGTCTGTACTCACCTGTGTGTGTACTCACCTGTGTTTGTACTCGCCTGTGTGTGTACTCACCTGTGTGTGTACTCACCTGTGTGTGTACTCACCTGTGTGTGTACTCACCTGTGTTTGTACTCACCTGTGTTTGTACTCACCTGTGTTTGTACTCGCCTGTGTTTGTACTCACCTGTGTTTGTACTCACCTGTGTTTGTACTCACCTGTGTTTGTACTCGTCTGTGTTTGTACTCACTTGTGTTTGTACTCGCCTGTGTGTGTATTCACCTGTTTGTATTCACCTGTGTGTGTGTACTCACTGTGTGTGTACTCACCTTTGTGTGTATTCACCTGTGTTTGTACTCACCTGTGTTTGTACTCACCTGTGTTTGTACTCACCTGTGTGTGTATTCACCGGTGTGTGGACTCACTGTGTTTGTACTCATCTGTGTTTGTACTCACCTGTGTTTGTACTCACCTGTGTTTGTACTCACCTGTGTCTGTACTCACCCTGTGTGTGTACTCACCTATGTGTGTACTCACCTGAGTTTGTACTCACCTGTGTGTGTACTCACCTGTGTGTGTACTCACCTGTGTGTGTACTCACCTGTATTTGTACTCACCTAAGTTTGTACTCACCTGTGTGGGTGTATTCGCCTGTGAGTTTATTTACCTGTATGTACGCGCCTTTGTGTAATTACCTGTGTGCTGGAATTTTTTTTTGCATCATTCATCGTAAACTTTCAGTGCACAATGAAAATGAATTGAACAGTGAATTGTCAATGGAACAATGAAAATCTCATATACCTATAAGAAAATACTGGAGTCGTACAATGGAATCGAACCCGCGTGTGTCTGGGGAGTCCAGGAATACAGGTTCGATCCCATCGCACTGCTCCAATAACTTTAGTCATTAGCTTACAGCTGTAGGGAACTAGCATGAACATGCATCTATCTCATGTCACGTGCGATGGCTGTTCCTTACAGGGTCAATACAACTACGACTTCACTACCTACAAGTGTGACTATACGAGTGTTAAGGCGCGCATCTACTTCTATTCCCTGGAGTCCCTCCTGCCCTGCTGCCTCATGTTTACTGGCAGCCTGAGCATCATCTTCCAGATCTGGAGGAACACCAGGATGCTGCGAGCTGCTGGAATGTAAGGAACGAGAGTACTGCGTTACTCTCCATTTGGTGCCATGAATCGGGATCGGGTGTAGGATTTTTGGAATTTCTAGAATGGATGCGTAAGTCACCTCTCCCGACCAGCCCTCACTATTAACTGACGCGATTGATTGATTGATAAAGATTAAGTCACCCTAAAGGTGGCACGGGCATGAATAGCCACGTAAATCTGACGCGATGCAAACACCTGCTTCGTATATTGCAACCCGTCCTCGCAAATTCGTATAGTCAATATTGACTTATTAGTTACGTGCATAGGTGACATACTTAACATAATAGTTTCCCTTGAAAAGCTTCATAGAAAACACCGATCTTACCTAACCTACTTAGTATGTTAAAATAAGCATCTTATAGCTTCGTAATTACAATTGTTACTTAACCTATTATAGGTATAGGTTAGGTAATAATTGTAATTACGAAGCAATAAGATGCTTATCTTAACATACTAAGTAGGTTAGGTAAGGTCGGTGTTTTCTATGAAGATTTTCAAGGGAAACTATTATGTTAAGTATGTCACCTATGAACTTATTTAATAAGTCAATATTGACTATACGAATTTGCGAGGACGGGTTGCAACTACACACCAGAGGGTGTATCCCGCTTCTCGGTGTGTACTTGCGGGCTGACCCAGCAAGCTAGCTAGTGTCCTGGTCTTAACCCTTGTGCATTTGACAGGTCATAAGTCCAACACTAAACTATCATGGTATCAGCATATGACTTTCTATTCCTGTATTTTTCATTTGATACAGCTTATCCTACTGTAGTAGATCAATTCGCATTTGAATGCTTGTCATTTTCGAAATATTGTTCTTAGGATTCCTTTGAAGAAGTGTTATTATTAACATATCTCCAGTTATTCAACTTTATATATCAACTGTTAAGTTTGATTTATATCCCGGCTCAGTTTAGAGAACTGTACTGTAAAATGGACATAAACTCACATGGAAGTTTACAAAGGATAAAAACGTTAATCTTGAGCATTCGGATCCTTACGAAAAACGACGAAGAAACGTAATTTTTCATTCTCTAGAAAGACAGAGCAGCCATGCTATAAGAGTTAGCAAGTCCTTCACTGCCCACTGAATCACTTTGAAGGGAGTATATCGTCTCTGACTCTCAGCCCTTGCGCTTTAGTTCATTTATGAATTATTCGATGATATTTGCGATAATTGTTTGTTTATTAATGATGGTAATCAGTGTCTCATAAAATGAACTTGTGGAACTAGGGGGCGATATTATAAAGAATAATGAAGGCAATGCGTCATTGGTGGAGGGAAGTGAGGCATAAGGTGAGGCTATGACGCAGATGTGTCGTCGCCGCTGCCACCAATTTTCATGTTTCACCAGGCACACAGTGTGGCAAATTAATTTCCTCTCGGTAAATAATTGCCGTTTAAAGGTTTAAATATATGTATATCCTACATTTGCCCTATAAAAAGATATACGTGGATTTAATGCATAACTTGCTGCCTCGCATTGATTAATATAGGTCTTCTGCAGTTTAATGCATCCTTATGTTATCTCTGCAGGCCAAAGGATCTTGTGCAACAGCGTTTCTGCAGGATGCTGAGGTCTGCTGCACTCCTGCTGGCACTGCTGCTGCTCTACCTAGTCTGCGTGATCCCTGTCTGCGTCTACAGCGTGGTATCAATGGTCACCGACGATAAACACGTCCCTCTCGGCATCGCCATCTTCATGAACTACTGGATCCAGTACGGCATCAACTTCCTCGTCTACGCCGCCAGCAACGCCAACTACAGGAAGGCTTACAAGCAGTTCTTCAAACTAATTGTGGAACAAACTTGGAAAACATATAAATCACTTATATGTAATTGTAGTAAAAGTCCATCTATACTGCAGTTATCATCAGCTATCGTTCGAAGTGGATCTGTTGCCATTCTTCCTCTTTATAGCTCACTGGAGTTCTCTGAGGCAGACCCTGGAGCCGATGGCTGTATATTGCCTCCTCTCGGCTTTCACTTTCTGAGCAGCTCCTCCTGTAATGGAACTCTCTCTCACAGAGGTCCAACAGTCATAGTAGAGCACTTCTAGTAACTGAACTCCTTCCAGGGGTCCAACAGTTATATTAGACCACTTCTAGCAACTGATCCCAATCACCCATATGTTCAACAGACACAGTGGATCCCTTCAAGTAACTGAACTCCATCGTTTATGGGTTCAACAGGTACAGTGGATCCCTTTCAGTAATATAATTATCTACCAAGGGTTCGACAGTCACACTTGACTCCTCTAAGTAACTTATGTCCCTCTCCCAGGGGGGGGGGGGTTACACTCCCGGTGGACCACTGGTCTCAATGTTAGAGACGTTACCGTGCACACCATCTTGAAATACTCTGTTACCAGGCAGTAAATTTGAAGGTTATCACAATGAGCAGTGAATCCTTTCATGTTTCAACACACTCAGATGTAAGTCATGCAAGTACTTCTTTATTCGCCCCATAGAAATTGTATATGAAATATAAAGAACCAGTCTCATTATTATGAGTGGGAAAGGACTGGACGAAAGGTATTTGCACGAAAAGAATGAATGTATATAAATGTAATGAATATGACAATACACGACGAGCACTGTACACCTGTCTTACGATGCGGTGGGCCACTGTTGTGTCTGACTGCTGGAGTGTGGTAATGCACGAGACCACTGGACACCTCGAGAAATAATGTTATATTATGTTGCTGCTATTTTTTTTTAATTAAAGTAATTATTATTAGGATGATTAATTGTGGATATGTGTCAGTTGTTTTAGAGGTGTTTGATTGAGGTGTCCAGATGCACAGTACCCTCCACTTATCCTGCTGGTTAGGTTGGTTAACTTAAGTTGCTTATGATGGGTTAGGCTAGGTTAGCTTTCACCAGCATTAAAGGGGTTAGTCATTCACTCAATATGCCCAAACCTTGACAGCGTGCTCTGCCCAATCATAGGCATTTCTCCATAACGTTTCATTTCTTACTATAGTCCTCCTAATTCAGCCCATTGTGTTTATTTTTACTGCTGGGATTCCCGACTTGCCATACCGTCACTTTTCTCACGTACACAACGGCAGGCACCACAATCCCTTTCCTTTCATTTTGTTTTCTAAATAGGGATTTCATTGTACCAGGCATTTTCCCAATTAACCAAGCTGCCATCATTGTAACAACTCGAATGATGGTACATATTAACAACCTGTACGCATTGTGAATAAACTAGCCCTTCTGAGTATGTTTCAGCGCGTGAGAATCTATTCTCCAGGAAATGATAACACAGTCACTTCATATTGCACTTCTTATCTTATCACCAGCTAGTGTTGCAATGGCTAATTCACTTATGTATTGCCCCAATTGCCGAGATGTGCTGGTACTGGGAATTCATGTTGATTTGCTTGGCGTAATCATGATGCTAGTTAAACAAATNTTTTGAATTAATATACATTATCAGTCCAAGTCTTCTCCTTATCACTTTCTCGCTCTCTTTATCTCTGATAGGACGCGTTATATAAAGGGAAAGAGAGATTTATCTCATGAAATAGTGTAATCTTGAATGATATTTGCATTCTTTTGAAGTACCGATCAGGATGCTGCGGGTGGCTCAGCTGCCACCAGTCAGGCTCAAGAAGGGATTGATACAGCCGTCCACTCTCAAGATACACTCAAGAATTAGCACAGGTTATTAGTGAACATAATGTATATTATTGGCAACCATTAGTCAAGAATATTCTTCTCGAACTTTATGAGCAAAGAAGCATGTAATTAAAGGGAGTCAAAAGACAACTTCAGTTTAAGAACGATGTAGAAGTGATCGGAGTTGAGTTTGATGATGAACGGAACTGTGGAGGAGAGTCCTGACACCACAGTGCCTGAGGCGTGGATCGTGGCGGCTCAAGGGTGGGCGTGGACGGTGTCCTGCGTGGGCGGCGTCGGTAACCTTGTCACCATCTCCACCATCGCCCACCAGCTGTACCTCGGACGGTTGTGGAGACGACACTACCACTATGGCCACAGGGCCGGACGTCCAGTGATCGCTCTGGAAGGTGATACATTACTTCTGCTGCACCTCAGCTTCTGTGACTTCCTCTACTGCGCCGTCAACCTCCCGTTAACGGCAATCACTTATACTACTCCATCGGACTCTCAGACACGGTGCCCAGCCACAGTTTCTGCATGTGTGCTGGGCTCTTCCGCTATGTCAACGCCCTGGCCGAGTGGACAACGCTTGGCCTGCTGACGGTTCAACGCTGCGTGGATTTGGGACGCTCCAGGGCGCTAGGTTCTTCAGACCACGACTAACTCTCCGTTTCATCGTGGCCATCTGGCTGGGCAGCGTCCTTCTCCAGATGAACGCCATTGTGAAGGTCAATTCTTGCCTCTAATATTCAACTTGTATTAAATCCCTGATATATATATATATATATATATATATATATATATATATATAATATATATATATATATATATATATATATATATATATATGAATGAAAACTCACACCCCAGAAGCGACTCGAACCCATACTCCCAGGAGCAACGCAACTGGTATGTACAAGACGCCTTGAACCACTTGACCATCACGACCGGACATCCGAGTGCCGGCGGTGAGGTGGTTCAAATAGCTTCGGCTATCACCTCATTATGTCCGGTCGTGATGGTCAAGTGGTTCAAGGCGTCTTGTACATACCAGTTGCGTTGCTCCTGGGAGTATGGGTTCGAGTCGCTTCTGGGGTGTGAGTTTTCATTCGCATATAGTCCTGGGACCATTCAGGCTTGTTCGCATTTGTGTTCCTCACGTGTGCCCCAAAGAATGAGGTGATTTGGTAAAATGCTATGCCCAAGATAACCATCCGAGTGCCGGCGGTGAGGTGGTTCAAATAGCTTCGGCTATCACCTCATTATGTCCGGTCGTGATGGTCAAGTGGTTCAAGGCGTCTTGTACATACCAGTTGCGTTGCTCCTGGGAGTATGGGTTCGAGTCGCTTCTGGGTGTGAGTTTTCATTCGCATATAGTCCTGGGGACCATTCAGGCTTGTTCGCATTTGTGTTCCTCACGTGTGCCCCAAAGATGAGGTGATTTGGTAAATGCTATGCCCAAGATAACCATCCGAGTGCCGGCGGTGAGGTGGTTCAAATAGCTTCGGCTATCACCTCATTATGTCCGGTCGTGATGGTCAAGTGGTTCAAGGCGTCTTGTACATACCAGTTGCGTTGCTCCTGGGAGTATGGGTTCGAGTCGCTTCTGGGGTGTGAGTTTTCATTTGCATATAGTCCTGGGGACCATTCAGGCTTGTTCGCATATATATATATATATATATATATATATATATATATATATATATATATATATATATATATGTACATATATATATATATATATTATATATATATATATATATATATATATATATATATATATTATATATATATATATATATATATATATGAATGAAAACTCACACCCCAGAAGTGACTCGAACCCATACTCCCAGGAGCAACGCAACTGGTATGTACAAGACGCCTTAAACCACTTGACCATCACGACCGACAAAATGAGGTGATAGCCGAAGCTATTTGAACCACCTCACCGCCGGCACTCGGATGGTTATCTTGGGCATAGCATTTTACCAAATCACCTCATTCTTTGGGGCACACGTGAGGAACACATATGCGAACAAAGTGAGTTTTCATTCGCATATAGTCCTGGGGACCATTCAGGCTTGTTCGCATATATATATATATATATATATATATATATATATATATATATATATATATATATATATATATATATATATATATATATATATATGTCGTACCTAGTAGCCAGAACGCACTTGTCAGCCTACTATGCAAGGCCCGATTTGCCTAATAGGCCAAGTTTTCATGAATTAATTGTTTTTCGACTAGCTAACCTACCTCACCTAACCTAACCTAACTTTTTCGGCTACCTAACCTAACCTAACCTATAAAGATAGGTTAGGTTAGGTTAGGTAGGGTTGGTTAGGTTCGGTCATATATCTACGTTAATTTTAACTCCAATGAAAAAAATTGACCTCTTACATAATGAAATGGGTAGCTTTATCTTTTCATAAGAAAAAAATAGAGAAAATATATTAATTCAGGAAAACTTGGCTTATTAGGCAAATCGGGCCTTGCATAGTAGGCCAAAAAGTGAGTTCTGGCTACTAGGTACGACATATATATATATATATATATATATATATATATATATATATATATATATATATATGTATATATATATATATATATATATATATATATATATATATATATATATATATATATATATATATATATATATATATATATCAGTGCCAATTAATAGAATACGAAAGATATAATAAGTTAAAATATAATATGTGTACAGAAGGAGAACTAAAACGTAATCAAAGCTAACGACACACTTGTTGAAGACGAAAATTAGTGCAACCCGTCCTTAGGTTATGCTCGTCCAAGCTGTGACCGTCCCCCAACCCGTCCTCAGGTTGGGGGACGTCCCAATCTGAGGACATTCCCCCGTCCCGCCTACAAGCAGGCGCATCGAACAGCTTGGTTGATCAGACCAGTAACCAGGACCCCCTGCTTAGAGACCGGACCGCGGGGATACTAGTCCTCGGAATCTTCACAGCTCGTGCAAGCTGTGACCGTCCCCAACCCGTCCCAAGTTTATGCTTGTCCAAGCTGTTACAACCCTCATGGGGCAGTCATTGACTTTTATGTACTGGTTAAACGTAATGATACCTGAACAACCAGGCTGTGAATCTTATGTCAGGCTACGAGCAGGCCCATCGAACAGCTTGGTTGATCAGACCAGTAACCACGAGGCCTGCTCAGAGACCGGACCGCGGGGATACTAGTCCTCGGAATCTTCAACAGGTAGGTAGTAAAGTGCATTGAAAAATCGATGTTTTCTCATATATAAATTATTATTATTATATACTAGGTTTTGGTATACATTGTGGATTAGATTTGTGTAGGCGTTTAGGTTCTGTTGGTAACTATTGTATTCACAGAAGTACAATTCAAACATTGGGAGCAAGCGATGCACTGTTCACGAAAAGTTCTGAGATTATCTGCTGTGAGCAGCATGGGGAGTGTTTTAATATATAAACAGGAAGCTTGGCGGCCGGTTTAACGAACACTTGGCTTTTGTTCATGAGGATGGGCTGAACTAGTATGTTAATACTTGAGTGGAGGACTCTGGAGTTACTACTCAACTCGGATCTCACTTTGAGGATGTGAATAGATACCAAGATATTAAGATCTAGTCTGAAAGAAATGTAGATGAAACTGGGGAAATCGGTAGTGTATATTAAATCATTCCTACTTGCCTATATGTTCTTAATTTGAGATTTATTGTTCCATTTAACATACATTTACAGTTGCGGGAACTAGCAGGAACATGTGTCACGTATGGTGGTTGCTCTTTGCAGGACCAGTTCAACTACGACAGCACCAACTACAAGTGCGACATGACCAACGCCAAGGGACGCTTCTACTTTTTCTGCCTGGAGTCCCTCCTGCCCTGCTGCCTCATGTTTACTGGCAGCCTGAGCATCATCTTCCAGATCTGGAGGAACACCAGGATGCTGCGAGCTGCTGGAATGTAAGGAAGGAGAGTACTGCGTTAATCTCACACTGGTGATGTAAAGTAGTACTGGGGTTGTTTAGCTTTGGAGTTAATCTTACTCTTGTTAGGCTTCATTAATGTGATGTAGTGACGTTTATGGTACCATTAAATAGACATAAGATGACACTGAAGTGTTCAGAGAAGGATGGCAAAGTTAATCCTCTGCTTCAGGACCTTTCCATATGAAAGGTGATTAAGAAAGCATAATTTACTTTCTTTGAAAAGGCAAAGAGTCAAACAGAAACCAAATTTGAAGCACACAAATGAAGGGAAGGGCGTGAAGAGCAATATTACCCTTATGCTACGTCGCTAATTCGGCACTCCTCCTGCTCTTGAGGAAATTTTGGAGGATTATAAAACCAGTATGTGTTCCAGCGATTTTTTTTTTTAGCGAAAGTGATGGCGATTTTGATAAGCAACATTTAACTTTTCAAACGCCCGAATAGTGGT
>WNGS01164858.1:30647067-30657165 GCA_020271785.1 Procambarus virginalis
GTTGTTGTCTTGGCTTACCGGTTGAATAATTACTCTCAAATTTGAAAGCGTACCATAACTGTCAAGAATAATGTTGGTATAAATGGATGGGTATTAATGTACAGTATAATAGTTTATGATTAAATTTTTTTAATAAAATTAACTAACTACCTGTAGTTGGTAATGTATTATCTGTATTATCATCTTGCCTTGTAATATACTCGACTGTATTTTCAAAAAATCTTATTCAAGGATTTTTTAGGTATCAACAAGAAATTTGAGCCAAAATATTGCTATGCAATTTTTATTTGATTTGCAGGAATGGGATATCATTAGTGTTATATATATTCTTCAGCCTTCCCTTGCCAATTGGCATCTCTCACTGTTGCACACTCAACCTTAATAATCCTGTTATCTGTTGCTCCTCATGTAATCCATACACTTGGGCTGGTTGGAAGAATGGTGGTGTCACTTCTTGCAGGGTCACCGTTCAATCCCCTGATTGTCCAAATGGTTGGGCACTGTTGTCTCAATCTATCCTCATGTTCTGGCTCCTTGTCATCTTATTCCTTCCAAGTGTTATATAGTGATACAGTATTAAGTTTAATGCTTTCTCTTGATATTTACATTTACAGTCTTAGTTATTCACACAACTCTTACTATGCATTTATATTATGATACATATTTACTGTATGCGCTCGCTTATCCAGATTTCACTTAATCGTATACTGTATTTGGGTTAAACGGTCAAAATTGCATCCGGATAATTTTATGGCAAAACTTCGCCATATCCGGACATAAACCCGGATAACCAGAGGTTTGGTTATGTAAATTTTCAAGAACACATTTCAATGTCTACAGTATCAAACAAGAACACAGACTACAACAATGTAAGCTGACCTTTCTCTTTAAAATTCTAAAATTTTATTAAAATAAATTTTAAATTTTAAATTCTGTTTTTGATTTATAGCGTGTGGAAATTCATATTATTTTTATTTTGGGATTTATTATTTTGGTTATTTTTGGACTTCCCCTGTAAGAATTCTGCTTATCCGGATGTCTGGCTTATCCGGTGAGGGGTCCTTCGCATATAGTCCGGATAAGTGAGCTTAGACAGTACTGTACTTCTCTGAGCTCATATTTGCCTTTTTATTTAGTTTTTCCTTCAAACATTCTCCACAGAAATTTTTTATTTTTCTTCTGTATATCTTGGTCAAAGAGTGTAATTACTTAAGCAATTACCAAAGTATAGTTACAGGATGAGAGCTACGCTCGTGATGTTCCGTCTTCCCGATACTCTTTTGTCAAATAACGACTTGAAACTACTGACGGTGTTCGCCTCTACCACCTTCTCACTTAATTTCAGTTTCATCCAGATAGGGATGCTGGTTAGATCCCATCATATGGCTTTGTGTCTATCATATGTGTTGTGGGTTTATTTATTATTCTTATTATCCTGCAGCCATGACCCCAAGGGCTGGGCCGTTGATAATGCAACAAATGAGGCGAGACAGATTGCAAAACCTCGACGTCGTAACAATATTTGGTCGACTGTAATGGAGGAGCAGGTAAAGTATTTTAATTAAAGTTGACCTTTTCTTAGGATGGACTGACATTGGTTTGTTATAAAGTGAATTGACATAGTTTGGTCAGAAGATTGACAGAATTGTTGTTAGATTAGATAGCATGTCAGTGTCATGAGATGGGTTAACATAGGATGGATTACCCTAGGATTTCCCTGCACTTCATGTGAGTATCTGCTCTGGGATAATTAAAAAAATATATAATTTTCATAACATAAAACTAACCCAAGTATTATTGTGCAAAATATTGGGATAAATTCTTTTCACTCTTAAGATGCTTACAAAACATGTTAGCTGTAAACGAAGTTTAAACATCTTTACATTGACATAAAATAAATATTTGTAATAATTTCAATGAAGAAATAGAGATTAACAGTATTTGGGGGTGGAAAAAACCCAAGATTTGGATTTAATTCAAATCTTTAACAAATTTAGGTCATTCTAGAAAATGTTTGAACTTACCAAATTCTTCTTGCTCACTTAGGACCTCTCTCAAGAAATAGGGGGCTTTGGTCTTAAACGAAGACTGGATCAGGGTGATCGCAATGTTGAAAGCTATGATTACACACAAGCCTTAAAAGCCCGAGGCATTGAACTGGATGATTCGGCAGAGGAGGAAGAGGAGGGGGAGGAAGAACAAGAGGATAATGAGCAGGAAGATGAAAATGAAGACACAAAAAAGAAAAGGCAAGTTATGTCCTTAAAAGTAAAGCAGAAAATTTATTTGAGAAAGATTGATTGATACTGTATTGCTTTACTTTTAATTTTTTATTCTTATTATTGTCAGCATGAACATATCAGGCTAAATTAACGTGTTTAAGCAGGATTTCCTATGTGCTCTTCTATGGTGGGCAGCTCACAGGGAGGGTATAAATAGATCTGAATTATTGATCTATATTAGATAAAATGTGGCAGCAACTCATTTGGTTACTTTTTCGGAAAATGTTTTATTTTCTCTTCACTGTAAACAGAAGGATTAGTAAATGCAGGTTTTCCCAGTATATTATTTATCTTTGTGCAAGTTTTTAAAAAAATTTCCTTGTTGAGTAGCTGAAGAACCTGAAACTTTACTATTAAAAGCAAAACAGTAGATACTTGGATAATGAATTCCAGAGTTTTGGATCATTTCAGGAAACTTAGAAAAGTAGTTCAAAGATAACTTGCATTGCAGGTATACTGTACTGCTATTCAATGACTGCTTTAAAGTGTTTTAGTAAGTTATGAGAACCAAGCTTCATAAACAGGCAGACATGTTGGCAGACAGGCAAACAAAGAGTGTGAGCATGCAAGCAGGTAGGCATGCAGGTGGTTTCATAGAATTGTGTGGTTCCAACTGCTTCTTGACATACTGTTATCTGACGATCTTGTTTATTTGGGTATCTTTAGCGATCTGAAGTCTTCATGGAAGTTCCTTGACCACTAGCATTGTTTCCCAAAGTCTTTTGGCTTAACACAGGCTTATATTCAACAACTCACAGATGTCCACCTGGTGGGCTATGCTGTCTTCATAAACTTGCAACATGATTTGACCCATTCAATCCTCCGGTGGGTAATGTAGAGATCTCGCTAGTGCCATCAGTAGTTTTAATTGTTCCACCAGAACTAATCAGATGGTTTAGAGGTTTCTATTTTTCTGCCCTCTGAATTTTCATAAAGTGCTCTTGATGTAAATTCTCCATCATATAACACCATGTAAGCAATATTTACGTTCCCCTAGCAAGTTCAGTGTAGCACGTCCTGGCTAAATGGGATTCTTTCATGGCTAAAACATAAAAATAGTTGGAAGTTGGAAACTGAAAGATAAACAAACTGAGATACCGTGAAATTAAGGAATAGTGTGGGCTCATGTCAAATTAGTGGAAACTGAAGAATGAGGAATGGCTGACTGATTTTAATTATAACTGGTGGCTGTCTGATGACTTATGCGCAGTCAATATCAGAAAGTCATCAGTCATCACTCATCTACTAGCCACAATCACTGACACAAATGCAAGTCATCAATGTCTGATGAATATATTTGTCTGCGACTGTCTGACGATTGTGTTTGATGGCTGTGTCTTTTGATAGTGATTGTTGACTATCATGATTGTGATTGCAGGCATTCTTTTAAGGGTGCAAGTAAAGAGGTAAAGCAAGTTTGGAGCAAGGTTGACGCTCTAAATTATTATGACCGTGGCAGGGTGGGCCAACCAAGTACCGATACTCCTACACACAACCTCGATAGAATCCTTGGTAAAACCGATGCCTTTGACATCGTTCTCCATATGCCTTTCTGCATAAAGGTATTGGCATTCCAAGTGATGTGTAGGTCCTTTTGACTATCCCATGACACGGTACTAAATAGTCTTTCTAGCTTAGTACCTTCTTTTGATTAATACTTTCCCCTATACTCATACACATTATGTAAATTGTAGCTACATGCAGATTTACAGTAACTGGGGACAAGAGGGGCTAGTGTTGAGACATGCTAAAGTAAAATAAACCCATTATACTGTACAGTATTACAGCCTTACTATCCAGATGTCCACCCATGAACCCTCATGGCCATAATCCCGCCCAAACTCCACCCACCCATACTGACCCCTCATCCACTCACTTCACACACTGAGCCCATTTGCACTCGTACATTCTTACCTCGTATACACTTACCTCATACATAGCACCAGAACCCCATATACATACTCGATACATACCCCACATCTCATCCATACCCCAGTGGCCCTTGTACCCACCCATGGGCCTGCCCACGCTATCATTTGATTGGCATTATTGTACAGTGTGTAATGTAATAATCATCCTGCTTATAATCCAACATTACGCCAGCCATTATTGACTAAGGGCGTTGATATAATTACAATTACAGGTAATTTGTCACTGGGTTATAGTGTCGGGCTGTAGGTGAATATTACGACTTGGTTTAACCACTGCACTGCTCAGCATTAAAATACGACACACCCTTTGTGCGTTGAAAATAAATTCTTTCCAAAAAACAATTTTTTCTTCTTATATTGTTAAAATGCAGTCTCTGATCACAGGAAACTAAAAAAAAATATATTGTATGTGACATACTTTCGCCTCGATAGAGCTGAGAAGTTGAGCATATTATGGGCACTGAGTGATGGAGCGCTCAAGGTCACCTTGTCCCGCCACCCCATAGGGTCTCAGTTGCCGCGAATATAATATTTCACAATTATTTTGATGTTTCTCATCTGCTTCTTCTCTGGTTTTATGCTGTAATATTATTGAAAAGGATGTAATTTGTGGAATTTATGTAGTTCAGTGTGTGGAACATCGCTACGCTCAAAATTATAGGACTCGTATGTGACATGCATATTATTTTTTACGATCAGTCAAACTGTGTTTTTGCTGTTATTACACTATATACACACATTGTATACTGTATACCTATCTCCATATGTGTTCACCATGGCAAACCACTAAGTTGATATGGTGAGTCCAAAAAACAAAGAGTGGGCTGCCACACCCAGCCAGGCATCCTTCACTCCTTCAACACCTAACTCACCAACATTACTCCTCCCACAATACTGTTTGTGGTGTTCTTACACTATATAAACACATTATATATAACTATCTACACATTTTATTCACCATAACTGTAAAACTAAGCTGGTATAGTGTTCAAACAGCATAGTGGCCACTGCATGACGAAGTCACACAGCAGATTACGGCCTCACTCACTCCCTTACCTAAATGGCTCTTCTCAACATAAGCCTTTTGCTGTTATTACAATCTATCCACACGTTATATATAAGCATCTATGTTTGTGTTCACCATAGCGAACCATTAAGCTGGTATGATGATTCCAGACAATAACGTGTTGCCACACACCAGCCAGCAGCCGATGCCACCTCTCCCTCCCTCGCCAACGGTACTCCTCCCACTGCTAATTCACATTGCTAATTCTCACCACAATCCTGCTATTATCAGAATCCTGGTCACTAAATCATGTAAATGAATAATTTTCCAAAAGTTTATTTTGTAAAGGAACATGAGAAATTGCTTGAAGAATTTTAGATGCATGAAATAATGGCAGTGTTCTGTTGCTAGTGCTGTGAACATCTTGAACTGCATTGATTAACTGATATCTGAACATTGTACACAGTCTTCATCACAGTCAGGGTCTTCTGTAATACTAACATGGCTAAATAATACCAGATACATATATATTTGGAAAATTTTAGGTGATGCTGTGGTCAAAAGCTGAACAGTAATGCTGTTAGCTCATGCTGCGTGCGTCAGCCTTGGTTGCTCACTCAGTACTGAGGCCTTCACACCCAGGAATGTTGCCCACTATTTATTTTTAAAATGGTGTCTGTTTCGGAGAGCCCTGATGAAGCTGATGTGAACCCGTGTAGCCGCGGGAGTTTTGATGATACACTGTACTGTACCTATAAGATCCCTGAGACGTGTTGCGCACCACCCATCGAGAGCCTCAAGGGGCGTTGCGCAGGGCAGTGGTTATTGATAGTACAGTACTGTATACTAAATTCCTTTTAACATTCATGATCTTCATAACTCGTCATGTTTATAAAGGAAAAATCCTTAACCTTTAGACAGTAGTTATCGTCATTCATTAATTCACGTGGTAATGCGGTTATCGTCATTTGATGATTTAAACAATTATTGTCTGGGTTTTACATGTATGATGCAAATATAGTATGAATATAATAGCTCTATGTGCATGTAATGGCATTTACTGTGGCCTATGGAAAAAAAAAATCCTGCTACATTTCATGGTTATGTGTACTAGGTGAATGTGGTTATCACCATGACTGTTACTAGGGGAATGCGGTCATTGTCATTCAACAACTTAAACCATTTCTGTCAGTTTTACATGTATGATGTAAATATAGCTATAATAGATTTCTGTGGATGTAATGGAGTTTACCTTCACCCATGAACAAATTCCTGCTACCATTTCATGGTTACGTGCACGAGGAGGAGTCTACCGTCATGTGTGTGTGTGTGTGTTCCACATTGGTGGCTTACGTTGGCTTTCGTTCAATCTATACTCTCGCTCATATGGTGCCAGTTAGGTCATATGTCATTGCTCAGAGCCCAAGACCATTGTGTATTATGTTCATATCCTTTGTCACAACTCTGTATTGTTGTAATGGAGTACCCTGTACTGTGTATATACCAGGTAAACCAATCATCAATTGAGACATGTCAGTGAAACAATTGTATGTGAATTATGTGATTTATCAGGTTATTCAACACACATACTTTTTTAAATAAAGAGAAATAAGTGGTAAACAATCGGTGAAACCTTCGAGGACAACACAGAAAGCCTCACCAGAGTCAGGCACCGGGTGGTGACAAGGGTCAGAGACAGCCACCACACGCCCTTCGAGAGCGCCTCCACCCAGTGAAATGATAAATATTACTTATGTTTGTGTTTTTCTTACATTTTGCATACAAATTTATAATTCTATCATAAAAATTATTTTGGGGAATTTTTATATTTTTTGCACTTAGGCAGGTATGGCCATTTCTCCATAGCCGCTGGTTAAAACATGGGTGATTTGTTAATGGTGGATTAGCTATGCTGTCAGATATTGGCAACACTGAATGGATACCTAATATATGGTATGCCGACCAGCAGCATATTTTTTGTGTAATATGGTATCTCTGCAGGTACAGTATTGTATCTACAGACTAGGGCTGTATTTTTCATCTTTATCATGCCCCTCTTGTTAGGCCCCATTTAAAGTTCAGTTTTGGCCACGGTACTATAAAATGGATATAAATTCACTTAAAAACATAATCCCAGGAATTGGAAACTTTCCTTATTAAGATAGATTATAGAACCTGATTGAAGTCAATAAATGAAGGAAACAGTATAACAGAGGGAATATAAATAAGATTTAAATGTATTGACACAAAATAGAACATGAAACAATGGATATAATTAGGTAGTTTACATTCAGGAGAGATGGGTTTATATGGCTTGGGAAATAGGGTGGCTGATTTATGGAGCAAAGTACAAGTAACATAATAGATGTGGGATTAGTGGATTGTATTAAGCGTAGGTTAAATCCACATACGAGTGAGTTTGGGTGGAAGGAGCTTCATCATTTGGGGCCTATTAGGCTTCTGCTTCTCTTTCAGATAAATCATTGGTTTTCAATGTAATTTTTATTTTTGTATTCAACTTAATAACTTTAAGTGGCAAGTAATTGGTGACCATTTCTTCCATTACATAAATTGGTATGGTTGAGATTCTTTGGCATGTTTGTCATTTGTTATTATGTGATAAGTTTTGTTCTTTAAGTTGGTGATGGTCGTCTTTGTTTCCATTCTACATTGATATAATGTATACTACTTAAATTTTTGATGTTCTGTTACAGTTTCTATTCAAATGTCCCTTTTGAACCTTGGATGGTAGAAGCAATGTACTTGGTGTAGAGGGATACCTTTCATGTTGAAAGTACTATATAAACTTGCATTATATTTATTTTTGATCAAAATCACTGGCTAATTCAGCATTAATGTTTCAACAGACTAAACAGAAAAAGACATGTAAAAGAGAGAATCGGCTACAAGAAAACGAAAACGAAAAGTGGGCAGCGAAACTTGATGGATGTGTGTGTGACAGAGGGTATGACTGATGAAGAAGTTGGTCATGCCTTAGCAGTGGGTTTAATGGAAAGGAAGCCAGAACTATAGGTATGTAAAGGACTTGCCATCATGTTTATTACAAATATAATTGGAAATATCTATTCATATTGAAGAATTAGCTTTCTCAGTATATATATTTTGAAAGCTGGTGTTGACCCTACATCTTAATCCCAATCACTTGGACTGATCGATGGTGTGGTGGCTTCACATCTTGCAGGGTCGGCATTTAATCCCTAATGGTCCAAGTGGCTGGGCACTGTTCCTCCACCCCTTCCTCCTATCTCAGTTCCTTTTTGTCATATTCCCTACAAATGCTGTTACTGTATAATCATATTGGCTTAGCACTTTCTTCTTTTTAAAATTCCTGTAGTTACCTTTCTCTTCTGCTGGCAATTTCCATCTGGTCTCTTATCTTACTTCCCAGTCTCATTCCTTGCCTTTGCTGGACTGAATTCTAGTAGCTATTTGTTTGCTTATTCCTGAAGTTGCAGCAGCCTGCAGTCTTCCTCTGTCCTTACCCTCTTTATAAGCTATGAATCAACTGCAAATATTGACATGTATGAGCGTGCCTCATAAGAAAGGTTTTTTACTTTGTATTCCTACTGTTTCTAATCTAAGACAGAGCAGAGCAGAGCCCTGCAGGGCTCTGGTTCTGCCCTTGTACGTACCTGTTATTGATTTTGAGAGTTTTTGTACTATTGAGCTGGCCTTGGGCCAGGTTTGTCTTATGATAACTTGATCTAAAAGTCATTACTTTGAACGGCCTTCAGGCGCACATAGTCATGCAACCCAGATGATCTGGCACTTCCTGCAGGAACATGTCTAATGGGGCACTCTGACAGTTCCTCTCAATATAACCATTTCCTCTCTGCAAGGTGCTTTCCTTATCCATCTTTTATCACAAGTTATCACAAGTCAAACCTGGCTTCAGGCCAGGCTCGGGGAGTAGAAGAACTCCCAGAACTCTTTTTCAAGTATGCTCTAGGTATCCACTCATGCTTCTCATTATTTCTGCTTGCTTTTCATTCTTATTTATAGTGAATGTATGTCAGGAATATTAGTTTTGTAATTTTGTCTCCTACTTGGGTTTCTTAAATATTAACCCCAAGAAGAAGTCTGCCAACTTAATGACACTGGGTGGGGGGAGCACGAGTCACAAGGTCCACCTCAGAACTAGTACAGTACTGGTTTGTCAGCAGCACTGGCTTGGAGCATCCCCCACCAAACTGCTCGTTTGTACATTTAGGCTCGTATGTATGTGTGCTCATTATACATTTTCAACCCTGCAAAAGTTAATGAATTGTATATCATTGTCTAGACTATCAAAAACTGGACCTATTTACTGTCAGGCATAGACCCACTTAACAGCCAGTACTTAAATTAATAGGCTTTTCAAAGTAATGGAATGGAGGGTCATCCTGGTCATACCCATCTTGACAAGGTGCTAACTATAGCACATTTCTAAAGTTAATTAACTCTTCCCACCAGCATATATACTGACAGAATTATGTACAGGAAACATGTGAGGGAGAGTAGTTCTTCATAACTAAAGTTTGAAAAACAAATGTAAAATAATAATGGAAACTTTGGCAAAACTGGGAACAGCAGTCTATTACTGTCCCCCCTTAACTTGGCAAACAGTTTTTTACTTTACAAAAAAATGCATTCAAATCAGACCATTTAAATAACTTGAAATATAGGTACATACGTAGCACATATTTTGATACTATCCAAAGCTAAAGCCAAGCTTTGTATGGGAGGTAACATAGGACAAAATACTTCCCCTCCTCCCTAAGCAATCAACGGTTAATGAGAATTTATTTTAAACAATGTGTCGGAGAGTTTTTGGCAACGTACAAGATGCATCCACCCACTCTTCTCTCATATCGTGTCT
>WNGS01164858.1:30666448-30683288 GCA_020271785.1 Procambarus virginalis
AAACGCCTAGCAGGGGCAGACCCCAAGGAACTTGTGGAAGGTGGCCCCAAGTCCCAAGGGCAGTACTTACAGGGCACCTAGGGAAGGGAACCCTAGGCGCATGCAGCCCGAGTACTGGAGAATCACTCCCGGCTCGCGCACCACCTAGAAACAGACACCACACTCTAGGTGCAGTGCTGAAACAACCACTGGAGCCGGAGCACATAACGGTGCCTATAGCATCAGCCGAAGAACTGATGGGTGGATAGCCGGCGTGGGAGGTCTGGGGCTCCACCTTCCCCTCCCGGGGAGGGGGGAGCTGCGCAGACAGCGGCGCGGTGACGTGTGACGTCACACTAGTTTGCTTGTTTTTCTGTTTGGGAGTTCTATCCACTAGTTCGGATTTTGGTAGCAATTTTAACCAGAATAGGGGTTTGTTTTGGGGCGCTTACCTTTCTGGGTGCCTGTCCCGGTCGATGGCAGACATAGAATGCTTCCAACCACACGGGGGCTTCTATAGGCCATTGCTCCCCGTGCCTCTCTGAGGGGGCCCGGTTCTGGCCGTGGTCTCGGTAGGCCTAAGAACTCCATACACATGACTGATGCCAAAGTCTGAAATTAGCATATCAGCCTGGGATAGCTCCGGGGAGCCGACGGGGCTCCCCCCAGAAAAAAGAGTTAGAGATGGAGGGGACTGTAAGGTATATAGAATAACAATACATACATACTACGATAGGAAAATATATGCCAAATGTCTTTATATGACATTACTGTACTTTCAAACTGGTCATAATATGCACTGGGCAAAAATAAATGATTACAGTATACCCTATTAAATAAAACCAAACAAAATTTCGAAGCCATTTTGCATGTTGTATTCTGGGATACTGACCAAAAGCTGACATCACTTTCTAACTTAATCAAACCAAGCCTAGCATACCTCAACTTAATACATCCTAACCTAACAATATATATTGTTTTAACAAATGGAAAATAAGCTGTCAAATCATCTTGTGTAGGATTTAACCATACCTGGAGAGGGTTCTGGGAGTTCTACTCCCGAGCCCAGCCTGAGGCCAGGCTCGACTTGTGATAAACCACATCCCAGTATGATATACAACAAAAACACTAACCTCTGCATCAAGCTCTGGTGCTAGGGGTGCAGGGGGATTGGTAATATCAAACCGTTCAGTCCAAGGCAGAGAAAGTTTAAACTCTGCTAACTTTTGCTTCAAGCCATTCTGTGGGAGAAAAATAGAATTAATTACATGATACCTATGTATAGATCTTGTAGCACCAACATGGGTCTTGTATACCTGGAAGGGAAGGGGATTAGCAGGGGAAAGTGCCAAGCCATTATGACTATATAGCACTTCGAAGAGCTCAGGATAAGGGATGGAATGGGAGGAAGGAATGGTGCCCAACCACTTGAACGGTCAGGGATTGAACGCCGATCTGCATGAAGCGAGACAGTCACTCTACCATCCAGCCCAAGTGGTTGGGCAACTGTATACCTGGAGTGAGTGAGTTCTAGGAGTTCTACCCCCCCCCTGCCCTGCCTGGGGTGTAGCACCAAAATGAGTCCTGTAGCAAAATAGTCGTATGTCCTTGACTCACAATCAGAGAGACCTGGGTTAGAGAATACATCTACAGAGTAGATGTATTCATCCAATAAGTTTCATCCAAATCGTCCGATGAACGAATAAGAAAAATTGAAAACAAAACAAAAATTTAACTTAATTTTTTTGGATAAAACTAATTATTAAATTTAATATATGCTATTATGATAGCTGAGAGTCATACATGATTTCAGTTGACACTTGTGTTTGATGTTTTTTTTTCATATGGGAAATTTTTGACAATTCAATATTTTTTTCTCCCCTCCACATCCCCCTGTAGAATACATCTACTCTGTAGAATACATCTACTTGTAGATGAATACATCTACAGAGTAGATGTATTCTACTGAATAAATACAGAGACAAATTATTTAAGACTATCACCCATTTCTGTCATTTTCATTTAAAACTTCCATGTATAGACTGGACAAGTACACAAGTGGGAGTAGTTAAATATAGATGGGAGTTGCTTCACATGGGCCAACAGACCTTCTGTAAATACCTGTATTTTTATTTATACATATGTACGAGCACAATCAAATTTTTACACTCCCAAATAGGTTTAAAAATTCAACACAAAATGTCTAGTAGCATTTGTTATGTAAACTTGACAATAACTGACATTTTATATGATCTGGTGCTGTATGAGCACACAGCACCAGTTATGTAAACATTTTGGCTTATGTAAGAATAGTACTGTATATATATATTTAAAATTTCCACAAAAAAATTGTATAAGAAACAAAAATAGCATCCTAAATAAATGAGGAACATCTTTAGTATAAATTTTACCTATACATTATAATACCTGTACCATAATTTAATGTAGATAAATTATTATATATGTTGGCGTACAAGTCGATTCGACGCATAGCTGACCCCTAAAATTTTTAGGTGTAATTCAGGTTTAGGTCTATATTTACTAGATAAGATGACCCCCCCAAAATAAGGCAATACCATTTCCTCTACCCTACTGTATGGAAAGAAAAAGCTACAGTATCTCATAAATACATGGAAGCTTAACAAATATTTATTGCATAAGGTTAAGGTGCTAGACTTACTTCTTTCAACAGCAATGTCAACTTCTTGCCTCTGCTAAACTATTACCCAAGTTTCTTTTGTTGGTATCACTCATAGGAAATATAAATAAACATGTGTAAATTAGCTAAAACACAATAGTATTAAAAATTTATTACAGAAATACTGGTAATATAGAATGGTAATATCAATATCAGTTTTCCCCACAAACCCATCGTTCAACAATTAGCCGCTTTGTGTTGGTGGTGCCATTGGTATGCCGATTTGCTGTTGTAAATTGTGAGTTTGCAGGATTATGTTTCTTACTGAAACATGAGTTTCATTAGGAAATAATTGTGATGGGCAGTGAGATTTATGGCAGTGGGTACAATAAGTGTTAGGTCAGGCATTTTACTTGTTTCTCTGCTAGTGGTAAAGATTCACATTTTATATTTGGCAGACATGTCGACCCTTGGTTTTGAAGAGATTTTTAAGACTTCAAATGTTGACTTATATTATATGCCACATATACAGTAATACCAAAACTATTGAAGGGGTTGTCATTATGAACTTGTTGAAATTTATCAGCAACCCATTGATAATGGAATCAAATGTGATATTTCTTACATAATTCAGTCACAGTCTTTAGGCCTCACTACATTTTTTCTACATTATTTGTATGAATAGAAAATTTCAACTTACCACATCATTTTTAAACTCTTTAACTACTTTCTCAGAGAGGACGTGGAGACCTGGTTTCAGCTCTCCTCTCGAAAATGCCTCTTGCAGCTGTTGGGAAAACAGTTTTAATCAAGCCATTCATCAATACAGTATAAGGATAGCCTACTACTAATTCATAACTGTGCAGCACTGATAATTTAAACAAGTTATTCTTTGTGCCAAACAAATATAAATTACTTTAGGGGTCTATATATATAATCTACTGACAGCATCAGACAAATTGTAAGAAAATTACCTCAACGTCTGAATCACTCTCCTCATTGGCTTCTCGCTCATCTATGTCCGAGTACTCTGTATCCGAATACTCTTCTCCGCTGTCACTTGCCATCGTTTGTGGAAGAAAAAACCTTTTTTGGCTTCGGTATCTGTTTGGAACATGCAAAAATATTGAGACAACACACTGGTAAGAGATCTGCCTGTGATTTCAGAAGTATGCATACACTCTAGTTATGTGTTCAGTGCAGAGGCAGGGGGTGGCTACATTCCAATACAGTATTGATAGTAAAATGCATAGGAAGAACTTTTGCCACATGGTCATCTTAATAACAATGATATTGTTTAAATAATCTTATAATTTTAAGTATAAAATATTATTTTCATATTCTAACAATCGCCATAATAATGTACATGCAAGACATGACCCATTTCAAAATTCCAAGGTTTTTGCTGGCTTTAATTATATCTTGACAGAAAAAAATTGAGCTTCAACTGAAGTGAAATGATTGAGCCAGTATCTTGGTTATCCCTCAAGCCAATGGCCTATGTATGTCCACAGACACACTTCTTCCTTCAAGGATCTGATGACCTGCCATCATGAAAAATCATATTTCAAATACTGTACTGTAGCCTGATCATATAGTTGGGGAAGGATGAGTGATGAGTTTAAACTCCAGTCACCACCCAGGGACCACTCATTATCTTACAAAAAAATAAACATTACTCTAATACTGTAATCCCTTCCAAACATCAATTTACATAATGCAACATCAATTACCACTCAGCTAACTACCGACAGGGTAATCAACAGCTTCCCTGACTGCTACAACAGGGGCAAAAAAGTGGAAATAGAAGAAATAAAACTTGTCAGATCTAAACAGGCAAATACGAACTTTAAAACCTAAAACAATTCGACATAATGCATGATACTGTGTGATGCGTTTTGTATAGCACTGTACAAAACCAGTAACAGAAAATTTTACAGACAAATGGCCCATATATGCAATCATTTCTATCATGGCAGCCCAGTTCAGAGAAGGTGGAAAGTTGTATGATTTTACATCATCGCTACTCTTTAAACACGGCTATCGTATCCTATCCCAACCTAGCCTATCCTAATCAAATTAAAAAAGCAGTTTAATCTATATACAGGGTCCTGTAATGAAGGAATGTCACATCATACCAAAGATGGTTTGCCAATAAATTTGAAAGCCTGCCTGCCTAACACAAACTTGTCTAACCTAACACAGCCTAATTTAATTATATAGTTTCAATAAAATTAGAAAATAAATTGTCTAAACCCTGCATCTGATTTAATCATAACCCTAGCACAGTGGGTCATATTTACTCATAACTGCCTCCACAATCATATTCACTACACTTGAAATATGATTGGCAATGGGAACAAAATTGTATACACTTGAAATATGATTGGCAATGGGAACAAATTGTAGTGGTGATCAAGAACTCTATGTTTATGAGATTTGGCTGCTTCCCGGTGATTGGAAGTACCTCCTGCCTGTGCAGCATGGAAGTCAACATAGGTGATGGCTAAATTTGAAACACAAATATAGTCCCACACCAACTGTCTGCCATTCTTCCAGGGGTTCACCGTGATCCCGTCAGGGCAACCGACAGGCTCATCAGAGTTGCGGGCATTAGGTAATGAGGTCTCTGCTGGACAACCGGCTGTGGTAAGGCTCCTGTTAATAATGTCATTAACCTCGCTGTGTCTTGCATGCCATCCTCCTGTCCTTTGGCAGAGAAGGCCATGACATCCATACCTGTCGGCCACTGCCTCGCCGCAAATACACATGTATTCGGTGTGGATTGGGGCAGCGAGGCGGAGAGCCATAGCAATTTGGAGAGCCTGCAGTGTGAACCCGTGCCGGTTGTTGACTAAGTCAAGCAGTGTCATGCAGCTTCTAGGCATGTTGCAGCTGCTTGGTCTACAATGGGGCGATCCCAGCTGGATTGCTTGTGGGCTATGGGCAATAGCATTTAAAACCTACCTAATGTAACCTAACCCAATCTAATCCAACCTAATCTAACCTCTGTTCAGTTGTGACAAACTAAAAGCGAGCTTGTCGGAAACACCAGTGTAGAATTTAACAATAACCTCCTACCGCCGCGCCTCCACCATCATATTTCACCACACTCAACCACAAAATACCCACACCACACGTTAAACCCTAGGTATATCGCATACTCACGGTATCGCGAATTTATATAATCGCTAGATATTGTTTGATTGATTGAGGGGGCGAGGACAATCGAGGACAAATCGCTTTCTGTAACCAAGGGTCCCACTGATGACTGCGCCACGTGAGGCTCGTCCTCTTATTTACGTTCGCGATCATCATCCGACTCGAGTCTTTGATAAACAGTTCTATCATTTTTTACAACATTTTAACAAAAATTTGACCATTAATCCCATATACTGAACAATTTGAGAGGTGTCAATTTCTTCAAAAGTCAGATGTAACACAAACAAGGAGCAAACGGTTTCAAGCTCAACAAGCTAGTGATGTTAGCCTGTGGCGGCCCCTCAATCGTTCCTAGCATAAGAGTCGACTTAGTTCTGGAAGGATTTTCCTTGCCCCATGTTGAACTTTCTCCAAGCACCTATATGTCTGTCTAAAGATGAGGAGCTCCAAGCTTGGCTACAATAATTCAAGTGGGGCACACCAGAAATTTATGCAGTTGAATAACTACATTATTTCCATTGAGTCAAATACAGTATTCGCTTTATTATTCCAAGTTTTTTTTTACTGCAGCTCCTGTATTCACCTAGTTGTATTCACCTAGTTGTGTTTTGCAGGGGTTGAGCTTTGCTCTTTCGGCCCGCCTCTCAACTGTCATCAACTGTTTACTACTACTTTTTTTTCCTCTACATCACACACACACACACACACACACCACACACACAACACACCGAAGGCAGCCCGTGACAGCTGACTAACTCCCAGGTCCTATTTACTGCTAGGCAACATGGGCATGCAGGGTGAAAGAAACTTTGCCCATTTGTTTCTGCCTGGCGGGAATCGAACCGCGCCACAGAATTACATCCTGCGCGCTATCCACCAGGCTACCAGCCCTTCCCCCCCCCCCCATTCCTGTCCAACCACTTGGAATTGGCTGGACGCTTCCTGCAGGTCGGCGTTCAATCCCCGACCGTCCAAGTGGTAAGGCACCATTCCTAGCCTGCGTCCCATCCTTATCCTGACCCCTCCTTCCCAGTGCGATATACTCGTAATGGCTTGGCGCTTCCCCTGATAATTCCCTCCCTCCCTCCCTCCCTCTTGCTGTACAACTTTCAGGGAATGATGGCTCCTGACTCCGAGGTACTTTTCTTCAGCAATCTGCTGTAAGATAGCTGTGATAAGGATATTAGGTCCCACATGCACTGTAATTACCTGAGTTTGCATGAGGACCATTATCATATCTTACAAGTGCCTTGATGCGGACTGGAGGCCGGCGGCTTGTCAAATTAAAAAAATGTCCCCAACTGTCCTGAAGATTTTATCGAGCTGGATCGTAAAACTATGAAGGGTTTTTGGCATTTGCAGCTTCGGCAGGTAGGCAGTTCCATGGGTTTATAACCCTCTTGACTGAAAAGCATTTACTGCTTTCTGTCCTACATTGTGGCTAATTGTTGAGCTTAAAACCGTTGCTCCTTGTCTGTGTTACCCTTTGAAGTTGTCTGGATCAATATCGTACAAATTGTTCAGTGAAGGTGAAGGAAATGTTCAGTATTTGTTTAAATAAATTATTAATTTAAAAGTTTCGATGAGATCCGCCTTAATTTGTCATGTCTGGTTTGCAGTGTTGTTAGTCCTGTGATCCTCAACCTTTCAGGCTATGAGAGTCGACTTGGTTCTAGGATAGTGAGGGCCAGAATGAGCTGGGTTTAACGAGGAACAAAACTGAAGGAGGTATAGTGAGGGGGGTCAGAATGAGAGTACAGTGAGGGGTCAGAATGAGAGTACAGTGAGGGGGTCAGAATGAGAGTACAGTGAGGGGGTCAGAATGAGAGTACAGTGAGGGGGTCAGAATGAGAGTACAGTGAGGGTGGGAGCAGAATGAGAGTACAGTGAGGGGGTAAGAATGAAGTACAGTGAGGGGGTCAGAATGAGAGTACAGTGAGGGGGGTCAGAATGAGAGTACAGTGAGGGGGAGGTCAGAATGAGAGTACAGTGAGGGGGGTCAGAATGAGAGTACAGTGAGGGGAGGTCAGATGAGAGTACAGTGGGGGGGGCCAGAATGAGAGTACAGTGAGGGGGGCCAGAATGGGAGTACAATGAGGGGGCCAGAATGAGAGTACAGTGAGGGGGTCAGAATGGGAGTACAATGAAGGGGCCAGAATGAGAGTACAGTGAGGGGTCAGAATGGGAGTACAATGAAGTGGCCAGAATGAGAGTACAGTGAGGGGTCAGAATGAGAGTACAGTGAGGGGGTCAGAATGAGAGTACAGAGAAAGGGGGTCAGAATGAGAGTACAGTGAGGGGGTCAGAATGAGAGTACAGTGAGGGGTCAGAATGAGAGTACAGTGAGGGGGTCAGAATGAGAGTACAGAGAAAGGGGTCAGAATGAGAGAACAGTGAGGGAGGTCAATATGAGAGTATACATGGGTTTAGATCGAGGGTTCAGCGATGGGGGAGTGTGAGGGTGTGAGGGAATCATAATAAGGGTTCATGATGGGATGAGGGGGAGGTAGAACAAGGCCTCAGTCGAGGAGGCCAAAATAAGGGTTCTAATAGGGGATCAGAATAAGGGTGCATGCAGTGAGGGGGTTCTAAATAAGGGGCCCGTTGAGGGATTTGGTTTTGTGGGGGGTTGGGGGTATTGGTGCGCTTGGCTGCCTTCAGGTGTCGTTGTTTACGTTTGTTTGTGCTGGTGAGAGCGACGGAGGCGGGAGGAGCAGGCCCAGTGCACGAGGGCTCACCCCCACACCACGGCAGCGCCATGGACGACAAGGAGGAAGGGGAGGTGTCCGATGGCAACGACGAGGGCTTTGACGTGAGTGTCGTAGGGGAGGTTATCGGCCCCTTTAGCCCTTAGCCGCCCCCTTTTAGCCCTTAGGCCGCCTATCAGCCCCTACCCCCACAACTCCCTGCTAGACCTCTGGCCATGCTGGTAGTGTACACCCCCCTTCCCCCCATTCCTTGGGTATGACCAATATAGCAGCCCTCGGCCATAGGCTGCCATCACTACCCCTTCAGCCTAGCCTGCCTGTCCACTCCTCCCTTTAGCCTAGCTTGCCTGTCCCCCCCTCCCTTTACCCTAGCCTGCCTGCCCCTGCTTCCCCTCAGCCCAATCCCACACCGCCTGCTAGATCTCTCGGCACATTGGTAGTATACAGCCCCATGCCACCGCCACCAGCTGGGTTCTTGCCTATTCTGAAGCCGGGTCTAGAAGCCGAGAGCGGTGAGCAGGTTCCAGATTGTGTTTTTCTGCTACTTCCCGCTTTATTTTATTTGTTTATTTTATTTTATTTATATGTATATACAAGAGTTCTTACATTCCTGTACAGTTACTAGAACGCATAGCATTTCGGGCAATTCCTTAATCCTGTGTTCCTTTGAATACAACCCCGCCAAATCGTTTAAACAACCAGTATCCATTTTACTGTTGAGTAAACAGAGGCTGCAGTTAGGGATTGATGCCCAGTAAATCCTCCCCGGCCAGGATACAAACCCAAGACAAAGTGCTTGCGAAACGCCAGGCGAGTGTCTTGCCACTACACCACGAGGGCTTTCTCAATGAGTTAGGTTAGGTTTAGAGATGTTTTGGTATATTGGGTTTAGCAGAGCCGGATTTGGGTAAATCAGGCTTGGTTACGTCAGGTTGAGGAGCATCAGATTGGGGAGCGCCGGGTTGGGAGTGCCAGGTTGGGGAATGCCAGGTTGGGGAACGCCGGGTTGGGAAATGCCAGGTTGGGGAAATGCCGGGTTGGGGAATGCCGGGTTGGGGTGCGCCAGGTTGGGGTGCACCAAGTTTGGGTACACAAGGTTTGAGTAAGTTTATTTAAAAAGTGAATTTGCATATAGGATACATGATGTTTGGGTGTGTTGGGTTTAGTAGTGCTAAGTTTGGACATGTCGGGTTTAAGTAATTCAGGTTCAAGTTTACCTGTAGTAGTTTTCTGGCCTTCCTTCAAGGTGATACCTTCTCAGAAGGCCCACAATATATTTGAAGTTGCATGGCTTTACGACCGCATACTCTGCAAACAGCAATGGATAAAAATGTGACAAAAAATCTAAAAGCCAGTGTCAAAGCAGATTCCAAAGAGTGGATGAGCACCACTTGTTGGCACGCGAGGCGAGAAGCAAAGAACAGAGACACCATTCAGTAAGGCAGTTGATGCCCGAGCCGCCGAGGCAAGCGCAGCGGACGCTGACTCGGAACCCAGCTCCTCTACATCCTCCTCGAGCCAGTCTGAAGACAGCTCCAGCAGGGAAAAGAAGAGCAAGACCAAAGCCAAATGCCCACGGGCGCACAAATCCTCGGCTACTAGGGATGCCGAAAGGGAGGGAACCTGCATGTGAAGCTGCACCCGGCCAACATCCCGAGAAAGCATAGAGGCGAACAACCACACATTGAGGTGCTCCAACTCGCCCCCTTGGGTAAACCTGAACGACCGTAGTCAACTTCCGCCATTCAAGTGTGCAGGTCCGACAGAACGCATGCCATGCCCCCCCCCCCCAATGAAAAGAAAGGGCAGTCTGCTAGCCAGGATGACTCCGGCACCTCGTAACACACTCAGCAAGGAAAAGAGGACCCAAACTCAAAAGAAGATGGATCGATTATTGAGGCGTAATCTGGGTCTCGCAGGAGGTAAGCTGCAAGGGCCTCCCGAACTTCCCTAGGCGGGATGCAGGAAGCTGAAAACCTCTGGAAGGAGGAAACCGAAGAACACAGAAACCCGGAACTGAACCTGGGGAGGAGCTGAACTCGTATCAAACTCAGACAGGGACGTGGGACACGAAAATCCCTTCCCCTGTAACAAGAAGTCCCATGCCGAGGGTACCAACACCCAAGCGGGGCCAAATGGGGCCCAAGCCGCAAGTCAACTCCTCCCCAACCCGGGATCCTCCATGTCAGGACTGCCAGTCTCTTGCCACCAAGAAAGCCCCGCCCCAACTCTGAAACCCTCAGATCTTTGGGAACTGGGGGCAGGGGGGGGGGGAATCAGGATGAACTACAGCAGGGAACGGACAAGGGGGCACGAACCAAACCAAAGTCGAGGCTACGAATACCCCCAAGTCCGGGTCCCTATAACCCAAGCGGGGCAGCCGCAGGGTATCCGGAAAGGCAACCAACCAAGTGCGTTGCAGCAATTTAAACCTCGCATGCAAATCAGAAGTTGCCTGCACCCGAATATCAGTATCAGAGGATTGCGTGAACTGGAGTACAAGTAAGGAACACCACTCGCAAGACTCCGGGTCAAAGGTGTCATTGACCCAACAGGCAGTGTGGAGGAGGCAAAGATGGTGAGTGTCACTCTGAGACAAGGGGACAGAGCAACCTTCAAACTCGCACAAAGCATGATGGGACTCAAAGGACGCATCCATTTGACCAATGAACTCCAATGGGGTTTTCCAGGGCCCTTAGGCTGACTGCTAAGAGAAGCCCAGGCAAGGTACTGCTAACCAGTTAACCCAGAACTACCAAACTAACAAACAATGCTGAACCCCTGCGATGTGTGCAATCACGGGGACCTAGCAGAGGGCCACCAAAATAATATGAGTGGTTTACAAGTGGTCCTACAGCCACACCAGGCAGACCCCCACCAGGCAAAAGAAAAGAAAAGAAACACCCTGCATAAGCACAACGTCTCCAGGAGGAACAGAACTGGCTGCTATGCATATTATAAGGCCTTATAATATGCTTATAATAAGACCTTATAATAAGATGTGGGGCACAGTACCCTGTGCCCCAGCCAACGACAATACTACCTCCTACCCAAGGCCAAACAGTGGTAGGAAAAACCCCAGCTGACCCCAGGGCAGGCAATCGCCAAGCAGCAAAAGAACCCTGTGGAGGTAGTCCTTGAACAGTTTGTGGAAGGTAACCCTAAACTGCAAGGGCAGTACTTAAAGAGCACCTAGGGGAGGTGACCCTAGGCGCAAGCAGCCCCAGTACTTCTTGAATTACACCTGGCTCGCACACCACCACACAGCAGAGGAACACCGTAACGCACAGCACTGCTGAAAGGATGGAACCAGAATCGATTGACCGCCACTCAAGACATCACCCTCAGAACTGGGGTTGGGAAGCTGATGTAAGAGGTCTGGGGGCCCTTTCCCCTTTCCCCTCCTGGGGAGGGGGGGAACTGCACAGACAGTAATGCAGCGGCTGTGGTGACGTCATGCTTGTTTGCTTGTTTTCTGATTGGGGAGTTTTGCTTGCTCGTTCAGCTTTCGGTTTGCAATTTTTAACCAGCTGTAATATGCTTTGGGATTCCTACCTTTCTGGGTGCCTGACCTGGTAGATGGCAGACATAGACTGCTTCCAGCTACATGGGGGAGTCTATAGGCCATAGATCCTTGTTCTTCTCTGAGGGGGGGCCAAAGTCTGGCACGTGGTCCCCGGTAGGCTAGAACTCCACCGATTGACAATTGCCACGGTTTAATATATACACATCAGCCCGATATAGCTCCGGGGAGCCTCCGGGTCTCGCCCAGAAAATGGCGTTTCATTACATTGAATTCTGGTTTTTTGTTTCATGGTATTTACCTATTAGTACTGTATTTATTATATTTACCTATACAGTAGTACTGTTTGTAAGTCAGAAAAAATTGAATTTAGATTATCAATTCATAGTTCATCAAATTGTAATTAATAGAAAAATAATGTAATATTGTATCTCCACCCTGCTCTACAGCTAGCATACAAGCCTGTTGCTCGTCCTGATTCTTCACACTATCGTCATGTTGCCCGTCATATGCCTTCCAGCGATGAAGAATATTCTTCGGATTCCGACTCGGATACGCCAATGTCTGCCAAACGTAAACGGCCCAACATCAGCAAAATGGATACTTGTTACACAGAAAGGTAAATTCTCAGAGTCATCTTCAGTATGTATTAAATTTTCAAAGGTAAAATTGAATGCTTGCAAATATGCAAAATATATAGTTTTATCAATAAAAAACTGTTGAATTATGTTGTTGTCTTGGCTTACCGGTTGAATAATTTACTCTCAAATTTTGAAAGCGTACCATAACTTTCAAGAATCAATGTTGGTATAATGGATGGGTATTAATGTACAGTATAATAGTTTATGATTAAATTTTTTTAATAAAATTAACTAACTACCTGTAGTTGGTAATGTATTATCTGTATTATCATCTTGCCTTGTAATATACTCGACTGTATTTTCAAAAAATCTTATTCAAGGATTTTTTAGGTATCAACAAGAAATTTGAGCCAAAATATTGCTATGCAATTTTTATTTGATTTGCAGGAATGGGATATCATTAGTGTTTATATATATTCTTCAGCCTTCCCTGCCAATTGGCATCTCTCACTGTTGCACACTCAACCTTAATATCCTGTTATCTGTTGCTCCTCATGTAATCCATACACTTGGGCTGGTTGGAAGAATGGTGGTGTCACTTCTTGCAGGGTCACCGTTCAATCCCCCTGATTGTCCAAATGGTTGGGCACTGTTGTCTCAATCTATCCTCATGTTCTGGCTCCTTGTCATCTTATTCCTTCCAAGTGTTATATAGTGATACAGTATTAAGTTTAATGCTTTCTCTTGATATTTACATTTACAGTCTTAGTTATTCACACAACTCTTACTATGCATTTATATTATGATACATATTTACTGTATGCGCTCGCTTATCCAGATTTCACTTAATCGTATACTGTATTTGGGTTAAACGGTCAAAATTGCATCCGGATAATTTTATGGCAAAACTTCGCCATATCCGGACATAAACCCGGATAACCAGAGGTTTGGTTATGTAAATTTTCAAGAACACATTTCAATGTCTACAGTATCAAACAAGAACACAGACTACAACAATGTAAGCTGACCTTTCTCTTTAAAATTCTAAAATTTTATTAAAATAAATTTTAAATTTTAAATTCTGTTTTTGATTTATAGCGTGTGGAAATTCATATTATTTTTATTTTGGGATTTATTATTTTGGTTATTTTTGGACTTCCCCTGTAAGAATTCTGCTTATCCGGATGTCTGGCTTATCCGGTGAGGGGTCCTTCGCATATAGTCCGGATAAGTGAGCTTAGACAGTACTGTACTTCTCTGAGCTCATATTTGCCTTTTTATTTAGTTTTTCCTTCAAACATTCTCCACAGAAATTTTTTATTTTTCTTCTGTATATCTTGGTCAAAGAGTGTAATTACTTAAGCAATTACCAAAGTATAGTTACAGGATGAGAGCTACGCTCGTGATGTTCCGTCTTCCCGATACTCTTTTGTCAAATAACGACTTGAAACTACTGACGGTGTTCGCCTCTACCACCTTCTCACTTAATTGCAGTTTCATCCAGATAGGGATGCTGGTTAGATCCCATCATATGGCTTTGTGTCTATCATATGTGTTGTGGGTTTATTTATTATTCTTATTATCCTGCAGCCATGACCCCAAGGGCTGGGCCGTTGATAATGCAACAAATGAGGCGAGACAGATTGCAAAACCTCGACGTCGTAACAATATTTGGTCGACTGTAATGGAGGAGCAGGTAAAGTATTTTAATTAAAGTTGACCTTTTCTTAGGATGGACTGACATTGGTTTGTTATAAAGTGAATTGACATAGTTTGGTCAGAAGATTGACAGAATTGTTGTTAGATTAGATAGCATGTCAGTGTCATGAGATGGGTTAACATAGGATGGATTACCCTAGGATTTCCCTGCACTTCATGTGAGTATCTGCTCTGGGATAATTAAAAAAATATATAATTTTCATAACATAAAACTAACCCAAGTATTATTGTGCAAAATATTGGGATAAATTCTTTTCACTCTTAAGATGCTTACAAAACATGTTAGCTGTAAACGAAGTTTAAACATCTTTACATTGACATAAAATAAATATTTGTAATAATTTCAATGAAGAAATAGAGATTAACAGTATTTGGGGTGGAAAAAACCCAAGATTTGGATTTAATTCAAATCTTTAACAAATTTAGGTCATTCTAGAAAATGTTTGAACTTACCAAATTCTTCTTGCTCACTTAGGACCTCTCTCAAGAAATAGGGGGCTTTGGTCTTAAACGAAGACTGGATCAGGGTGATCGCAATGTTGAAAGCTATGATTACACACAAGCCTTAAAAGCCCGAGGCATTGAACTGGATGATTCGGCAGAGGAGGAAGAGGAGGGGGAGGAAGAACAAGAGGATAATGAGCAGGAAGATGAAAATGAAGACACAAAAAGAAAAGGCAAGTTATGTCCTTAAAAGTAAAGCAGAAAATTTATTTGAGAAAGATTGATTGATACTGTATTGCTTTACTTTTAATTTTTATTCTTATTATTGTCAGCATGAACATATCAGGCTAAATTAACGTGTTTAAGCAGGATTTCCTATGTGCTCTTCTATGGTGGGCAGCTCACAGGGAGGGTATAAATAGATCTGAATTATTGATCTATATTAGATAAAATGTGGCAGCAACTCATTTGGTTACTTTTTCGGAAAATGTTTTATTTTCTCTTCACTGTAAACAGAAGGATTAGTAAATGCAGGTTTCCCAGTATATTATTTATCTTTGTGCAAGTTTTTAAAAAATTTCCTTGTTGAGTAGCTGAAGAACCTGAAACTTTACTATTAAAAGCAAACAGTAGATACTTGGATAATGAATTCCAGAGTTTTGGATCATTTCAGGAAACTTAGAAAAGTAGTTCAAAGATAACTTGCATTGCAGGTATACTGTACTGCTATTCAATGACTGCTTTAAAGTGTTTTAGTAAGTTATGAGAACCAAGCTTCATAAACAGGCAGACATGTTGGCAGACAGGCAAACAAAGAGTGTGAGCATGCAAGCAGGTAGGCATGCAGGTGGTTTCATAGAATTGTGTGGTTCCAACTGCTTCTTGACATACTGTTATCTGACGATCTTGTTTATTTGGGTATCTTTAGCGATCTGAAGTCTTCATGGAAGTTCCTTGACCACTAGCATTGTTTCCCAAAGTCTTTTGGCTTAACACAGGCTTATATTCAACAACTCACAGATGTCCACCTGGTGGGCTATGCTGTCTTCATAAACTTGCAACATGATTTGACCCATTCAATCCTCCGGTGGGTAATGTAGAGATCTCGCTAGTGCCATCAGTAGTTTTAATTGTTCCACCAGAACTAATCAGATGGTTTAGAGGTTTCTATTTTTCTGCCCTCTGAATTTTCATAAAGTGCTCTTGATGTAAATTCTCCATCATATAACACCATGTAAGCAATATTTACGTTCCCCTAGCAAGTTCAGTGTAGCACGTCCTGGCTAAATGGGATTCTTTCATGGCTAAAACATAAAAATAGTTGGAAGTTGGAAACTGAAAGATAAACAAACTGAGATACCGTGAAATTAAGGAATAGTGTGGGCTCATGTCAAATTAGTGGAAACTGAAGAATGAGGAATGGCTGACTGATTTTAATTATAACTGGTGGCTGTCTGATGACTTATGCGCAGTCAATATCAGAAAGTCATCAGTCATCACTCATCTACTAGCCACAATCACTGACACAAATGCAAGTCATCAATGTCTGATGAATATATTGTCTGCGACTGTCTGACGATTGTGTTTGATGGCTGTGTCTTTTGATAGTGATTGTTGACTATCATGATTGTGATTGCAGGCATTCTTTTAAGGGTGCAAGTAAAGAGGTAAAGCAAGTTTGGAGCAAGGTTGACGCTCTAAATTATTATGACCGTGGCAGGGTGGGCCAACCAAGTACCGATACTCCTACACACAACCTCGATAGAATCCTTGGTAAACCGATGCCTTTGACATCGTTCTCCATATGCCTTTCTGCATAAAGGTATTGGCATTCCAAGTGATGTGTAGGTCCTTTTGACTATCCCATGACACGGTACTAAATAGTCTTTCTAGCTTAGTACCTTCTTTTGATTAATACTTTCCCCTATACTCATACACATTATGTAAATTGTAGCTACATGCAGATTTACAGTAACTGGGACAAGAGGGCTAGTGTTGAGACATGCTAAAGTAAAATAAACCCATTATACTGTACAGTATTACAGCCTTACTATCCAGATGTCCACCCATGAACCTCATGGCCATA
>WNGS01164858.1:30683388-30714406 GCA_020271785.1 Procambarus virginalis
CTGGCTAAATGGGATTCTTTCATAGCTAAACAAAAAATATGAAGTTGGAAACTGAAAGATAAACAAACTGAGATACCGTGAATTAAGGAATAGTGGGGTCTCATGTCAAATTAGTGGAAACTGAAGAATGGGAATGGCTGACTAATTTTAATTATAACTGGTGGCTGTCTGATGACTTATGCGCAGTCAATATCAGAAAGTCATCCGTCATCTCTCATCTACTAGCCACAATCATTGACACAAATGCAAGTCATCAATGTCTGATGCCTATATTTGTCTGCGACTGTCTGACGATTGTGTTTGATGGCTGTGTCTTTTGATAGTGATTGTTGACTATCATGATTGTGATTGCAGGCATTCTTTTAAGGCTGCAAGTAAAGAGGTAAAGCAAGTTTGGAGAAAGGTAGACGCTCTAAATTATTATGACCGTGGCAAGGTGAGCGAACCAAGTGCCGATACTCCTACACCAACCTCGATAGAATCCTTGGTAAAACCGATGCCTTTGACATCGTTCTCCATATGCCTTTCTGCATAAAGGTATTGGCATTCCAAGTGATGTGTAGGTCCTTTTGACTATCCCGTGACACGGTACTAAATAGTCTTTCTAGCTTAGTACCTTCTTTGATTAATACTTTTCCCCTATACTCATACACATTATGTAATTGTAGCTACATGCAGATTTACAGTAACTGGGGACAAGAGGGGCTAGTGTTGAGACATGCTAAAGTAAAATAAACCCATTATACTGTACAGTATTACAGCCTTACCATCCAGATGTCCACCCATGAACCCTCATGGCCATAATCCCGCCCAAACTCCACCCACCCATACTGACCCCTCATGCACTCACCACACACACTGAGTCCATTTGCATTCATACATTCTTACCTCGTATACACTTACCTCATACATAGCACCAGAACCCATATACACACACTCGATACATACCCACATCTCGTCCATACCCCAGTGGCCCTTGTACCCACCCATGGGCCTGCCCACGCTATCATTTGATTGGCATTATTGTACAGTGTGTAATGTAATAATCATCCTGCGTATAATCCAACATTATGCCAGCCATTATTGACCAAGGGCGTTGATATAATTCCAATTACAGGTAATTTGTCACTGGGTTATAGTGTCTGGCTGTAGGTGAATATTACGGCTTGGTTTAACCACTGCACTGCTCTGCATTAAATATGGACACACCCGTGGTGCGTCAAAAATAAATTCTTTCCAGAAAATTATTTTTTCTTCTTATATTGTTAAAATGCAGTCTCTGATCACAGGAAACTAAAAAAATATATTGTATGTGACATACTTTTGCCTCGATGGAGCTGGGAAGTTGAGCATATTATGGGCGCTGAGTGATGGAGCGCTCAAGGTCACCTTGTCCCGCCACCCCATGGGGTCTCGGTTGCCGCGAATATAATATTTCACAATTATTTTTTTGTTTCTCATTTGTTTTTTCTCTGGTTTTATGCTGTAATATTATTCAAAAGATGTAATTGTGGAATTTATGTTTGTTTAACAGAAATGGTTTAAGTTGTCATTCGACAACATAAACCATTTCTGTCAATTTTACATATATGATGTAAATATAGCTATAATAGATTTCTGGGATGTAATGGAGTTTACCTTCACCCATGAACAAATTCCTGCTACCATTTCATGGTTACGTGCACGAGGAGGAGTCTACCGTCATGTGTGTGTGTGTGTGTTCCACATTGGTGGCTTACGTTTGCTTTCGTTCAATCTATACTCTCGCTCATATGGTGCCAGTTAGGTCATATGTCATTGCTCAGAGCCCAAGACCATTGTGTATTATGTTCATATCCATTGTCACAACTCTGTATTGTTGTAATGGAGTACCCTGTACTGTGTATATACCAGGTAAACCAATCATCAATTGAGACATGTCATTGAAACAATTGTATGTGAATTATGTGATTTATTAGGTTATTCAACACACATACTTTTTTAAATAAAAAGACATAAGTGGTAAACAGTCAGTGAAACCTTCGAGGACAACACAGAAAGCCTCACCAGAGTCAGGCACCGGGTGGTGACGGGGCCCAGAGACAGCCACCACACACCCTTCGAGAGCGCCTCCACCCAGTGAAACGATAAATATTACTTATGTATGTGTTTTTCTTACGTTTTGCATACAAATTTATAATTCTATCATAAAAATTATTTTGGGAATTTTTATATTTTTTGCACTTGGGCAGGTATGGCCATTTCTCCATAGCCGCTGGTTAAAACATGGGTGATTTGTTAATGGTGGGTTAGCTATGCTGTCAGATATTGGCAACACTGAATGGATACCTAATATAAGGTATGCCGACCAGCAGCATATTTTTTGTGTAATATGGTATCTCTGCAGGTACAGTATTGTATCTACAGACTAGGGCTGTATTTTTCAGCTATATCTTGCCCCCTTTGTTACGCCCCATTTAAAGTTCAGTTTTGGCCTCGGTACTATAAAATGGATATAAATACCCTTAAAAACATAATCCCAGGAATTGGAAACTTTCCTTATGAAGATAGATTATAGAACCTGATTGAAGTCAATAAATGAAGGAAACAGTATAACAGAGGTAATATAAATAAGATTTTAAATGTATTGACACAAAATAGAACATGAAACAATGGATATAAATTAGGTAGTTTACATTCAGGAGAGATGGGTATATATTGCTTGGGAAATAGGGTGGCTGATTTATGGAGCAAAGTACCAAGTAACATAATAGATGTGGGATTAGTGGATTGTATTAAGCGTAGGTTAAATGCACATACGAGTGAGTTTGGGTGGAAGGAGCTTCATCATTTGGGCCTATTAGGCTTCTGCTTCTCTTTCAGATGATATCATTGGTTTTCAATGTAATTTTTATTTTTGTATTCAACTTGGAAATAACTTTTAAGTGGCAAGTAATTGGTGACCATTTCTTCCATTACATAAATTGGTATGGTTGAGATTCTTTGGCATGTTTGTCATTTGTTATTATGTGATAAGTTTTGTTCTTTAAGTTGCTGATGGTCGTCTTTGTTTCCATTCTACATTGATATGATGTATACTTTAAATTTTTGATGTTCTGTTACAGTTTCTATTCAAATGTCCCTTTTGAACCTTGGATGGTAGAAGCAATGTACTTGGTGTAGAGGGATACCTTTCATGGTTGAAATTACTATATAAACATGCATTATATTATATTTTTTGATCAAATCACTTGCTTATCACTTGGCTAATTCAGCATTAATGTTTCAACAGACTGAACAGAAAAAGACATGTAAAAGAGAGAATCGGCTACAAGAAAACGAAAACGAAAAGTGGGCAGCGAAACTTGATGGATGTGTGTGTGACAGAGGGTATGACTGATGAAGAAGTTGGTCATGCCTTAGCAGTGGGTTTAATGGAAAGGAAGCTAGAACTAATAGGTATGTAAAGGACTTGCCATCATGTTTATTACAAATATTAATTGGAAATATCTATTCATATTGAAGAATTAGCTTTCTCAGTATATATATTTTGAAAGCTGGTGTTGACCCTACATCTTAATCCCAATCACTTGGACTGATCGATGGTGTGGTGGCTTCACATCTTGCAGGGTCGGCATTTAATCCCTAATGGTCCAAGTGGCTGGGCACTATTCCTCCACCCCCTTCCTCCTATCCCAGTTCCTTTTTGTCATATTCCCTACAAATGCTTTACTGTATAATCATATTGGCTTAGCACTTTCTTCTTTTTAAAATTCCTGTAGTTACCTTTCTCTTCTGCTGCAATTTCCATCTGGTCTCTTACCTTACTTCCCTGTCTCATTTCCTTGCCTTTGCTGGGACTGAATTCTAGTAGCTATTTGTTTGCTTATTCCTGAAGTTGCAGCAGCCTGCAGTCTTCCTCTGTCCTTACCCTCTTTATAAGCTATGAATCAACTGCAAATATTGACATGTATGAGCGTGCCTCATAAGAAAGGTTTTTCACTTTGTATTCCTACTGTTTCTAATCTAAGACAGAGCAGAGCAGAGCCCTGCAGGGCTCTGGTTTCTGCCCTTGTACGTACCTGTTATTGGTTTTGAGAGTTTTTGTACTATTGAGCTTGGCCTTGGGCCAGGTTTGTCTTATGATAGCTTGATCTAAAAGGTCATTACTTTGAACGGCCTTTAGGCGCACACATTCATTGCAACCCAGATGATCTGGCACTTCCTGCAGGAACATGTCTAATGGGTGCACTCTGACAGTTCCTCTCAATATAACCATTTCCTCTCTGCAAGGTGCTTTCCTTATCCATCTTTTATCACAAGTTATCACAAGTCAAACCTGGCCTCAGGCCAGGCTCGGGGAGTAGAAGAACTCCCAGAACTCTTTTCCAGGTATGCTCTAGGTATCCACTCATGCTTCTCAATTATTTCTGCTTGCTTTTCATTCTTATTTATAGTGAATGTATGTCAGGAATATTAGTTTTGTAATTTTGTGTCCTACTTGGGTTTCTTAAATATTAATCCCAAGAAGAAGTCTGCCAACTTAATGACACTGGGTGGGGGGAGCACGAGTCACAAGGTCCATCTCAGAACTAGTACAGTACTGGGTTTGTCAGCAGCACTGGCTTGGAGCATCCCCCACCAAACTGCTCGTTTGTACATTTATGCTCATATGTATGTGTGCTCATTATACATTTTCAACCACTGCAAAAGTTAATGAATTGTATATCATTGTCTAGACTATCAAAAACTGGACCTATTTACTGTCAGGCATAGACCCACTTAACAGCCAGTACTTAAATTAATAGGCTTTTCAAAGTACTGTAACTGGAATGGAGGGTCGTCCTGGTCATACCCATATCTTGACAAGGTGCTAACTATAGCAACATTTCTAAAGTTAATTAACTCTTCCCACCAGCAATATATACTGACAGAATTATGTACAGGAAACATGTGAGGGAGAGTAGTTCTTCATAACTAAAGTTTGACAAACAAATGTAAAATAATAATGGAAAACTTTGGCAAAGCTGGGAACAGCAGTCTATTACTGTCCCCCCTTAACTTGGCAAACAAGTTTTTACTTTACAAAAAAATGCATTCAAATCAGACCATTTAAATAACTTGAAATATAGGTACATACGTAGCACATATTTTGATACTATCCAAAGCTAAAGCCAAGCTTTTGTATGGGAGGTAACATAGGACAAAATACTTCCCCTCCTCCCTAAGCAATCAACGGTTAATGAGAATTTATTTTAAACAATGTGTCGGAGAGTTTTTGGCAACGCACAAGATGCAGTCCACCCACTCTTCTCTCATATCGTGTCTTGGTGACTGTCATAGAATTCATGCCGTTTGTCTTGCGTGCATGCATTGCCCCCTCTGAAACAGTGTTGTCCTGGTTACAAAGTTACTTCTCTAGATGTTTCACTCCTATGTTTGATTGCTTACAGCAGTTTGTGGGACGTGTCAGGGCATAGGTCATTAGTTTAAGGCCTCTTGTTTGGATATACTCATTCTTTGATGCTAAATGTTGTCTTCAGTACGAGTTGTGGAGGTCTTGGGTCGTGAGAAAGCTGTGGAGCTCTACAGACAGACACAAACATTGGAACGTGAAGGTGGACTTATGATTATGGTGAGTTACCTGTTTCTTTTCATGTGTACAATAACTTTATATGTGTATATAATATATTTATGTATATTTTGGAGGCATGCAGTGCAACCTCCAAAAAATCTGAACTTTATCATTCTGGACCAAATCTGGATTTGGGATGAATCTGATTTTTGTGATGTGTTTAATTTTTTTTGTATCTTTACTGTACTGACATAATTTTTTAGCTTTCTTATAGAAAATTATAGAAGTGATCTCTGTGCCTAATTAAATACTGTACAACATATATAATGATTTTAAATATTAACAATACAAATTATGAAAAATTTTTTACTTGAAGAATATCATATTGTGACTAACAGTACAGTACAGTGCAGTATAGTACACTCAATATTCTCCCTTCTGAACACCTCTGTTCCAATTGCGATTGGATGTGTAGTCATGTCCAGATATGTGGTCAAATTACCCCCTCCCCCCAGCCTCAAAATTTTTTAATTTTTTGTTCAAAAGTACTGTACATAGCAATACGTTATTGTTTCACGAGATACTTTAAAAGAAAGTCACAAAATATTGGTACAGTACAATAATACAATAACGATAAATATGGGCACTCACCAGTGTCCACATGTTTCTCCACATATAATCTTGGAATGATAGCTAGAGGATTATGGGGGTGTTAATTGAGGGTTAAAGCTGAGATGTTGAGGTTGAGGCCAAGATGTTTAGGGTTGAGAGTTACATGGCGGAGGAACACAAGAGACTTCAGTGCGAGCTCTCTTGGAAACCCTCTCAAACCCTCTCAAAATTTAAGAGTATTAATTGCCTCAAGCCACCTCTTTGCATTTTTGAAAACTGTGTAAAATCTGTAAAATGACACCAAATATTTTCTCCATGCACTTTAAATGGTTTCAAGGCTCTTCCTTACCTCTGCCATGCTTGCTCGAGTTGCTCTGTCCTCCTCCTCCTCCTCCCTCTTACTACTATTCTGAATCTTACAAATTCATTTAGCTATTTTCTGTCATCAAATTAATGATATCAGATGTGCTTGGTGAAGTAGGAACATCTCGATCTCGCTCGATCCATGCATCCACTTCTTCCTCAAGTTTGGCTGCAATCGGTTCATTTTTCAGTTTTTGAACTTGTTTGTTCCTTTAACATTGGCAAGGAGTTTTTGTTCTTGTCTTGTTTTAATTTCTTTACCTCACTTTACCTCACTTACCCACCAAATCCTTCAAACTCTGCAGCATCGTTGTCTCCGTTGCCAGGAAACAAATGCGTGCGTGCGTGTATACATGCGTGCAACCTGGCCATTGGGCAGCCTTCCGTAGTGATTGTCTGTGAGGCTGTTTGTCTTCATATCCTGAAGCCCCACAGAGCCATCACAGCCTGGCTGCTCCAATTACCCTGGCATAAACTTGTCCAGCTCTCTTGAAAACTTCCTCTGTTGTTCCAGCTTTCATTTAATTTACGGCACATATTGCCGGGAACATTTAAAACATTCCTTCCATTTCATTGTGTTGTCAGTGGCTGAGGAAATTCTGATTTTTTTTATATTATTGCTTTGTGCAGGCCAGAAATACCTGCTTCACATAACTGGTAAATATGTCAGTGAATTTTTATTGAATGTTTTGAACATTTTCATTGAATTTATGCACTTGTTGCAATTGTCAGTAAAGATAAAAAACACAAAAGTCAGTTTTAACAGGTTAGTTATAGAGAAACTCACTATAATGCTGTAATGCTCGAATGAAGATGAAGGAAAGACCCAATATATATATGCAAGTGTATTCATAACCAAATTTTTGGATGTAACCTACATCCTTTTCTGAAGGTTCTGTACACAGTGTTCTGCTATACATTGAACAGAACATTGTATACAGCATACCTTGAGAAAGGGTACATTTGAAAATTTGTTTTTTTAATTCACTTACACATTTATATTGGGTCGTTCCTTCACCTTCAGGTCAGTTATTTTATTTTCTGAACATGAAATTTGTATTATTGTGAGTAGTCTTGGCCATGGCTTAAGACTTACTTATGGCTAAATAAGACTGCAAATTTTGTTGTGAAATATTTAAAGTTTGTTGGCAGGTATTCCCTCTATCTGACTGTTATTGGCCACTAAAATGTTTAGGAAATGGTGTTTAAACTGGCACTATTTTAAATATTGAATAATTAAATTTATTGAATTAATTTACTTCACAAAAGTTGTGAGAGTTTGAATAAAGTTACGCATTGCTAATGGAACACATGATGCGCCAGTGTCATTTTTGATGTGGGTGGAGGGGTTATATTACCCATATTTGTATTAATATAACTGATAGAAACATGAGGAATCTACCATGGTGTTGCCAGAAGCGAGCAGATTTTCCTAGATATTTTTCTAAATTTTTTATTTTGTTGAATATTTTCAGAAAATATGAAGGTATATTCCCTTAATATAGTTTTAAAGGTTATTTTGTTATTTTGTTTTAATTTGTTTTTGTGCACTTCAGAAATAACTTTTAAATACAAAATGATATTGGCAGAATGGCTCCAGAAGAAGAACATCTGGGGGAGTGTACTTGCAACTACTGAAGAACCTTCCAAGCATAGAGAAAGCTGATATGCTAAAAATATTCCCACAAGAAGATTCATCACAGCAGTGGAGAAAACGCAGAGAGCTCACCGTAAACGTGAAAGACATGAATCAAAGCCGCAGGCAAGTATTACCATAGGACACATTTAAGTCTAATGGATTTAAATCTGATAAGATGTGATTTAAGAAAGTCCTGAGATAATACTGGTTTGGAAATAGGGTTGTTGAATTATTGAATAAGTTGCTAGGTAAGATAATGATTTTTGAATGTTGACCAGACCACACTAGATGGTGAAGGGACGACGACGTTTCGGTCCGTTCTGGACCATTCTCAAGTCGATTGTCTTGCGACTTGACTTGAATCGACTTGAGAATGGTCCAGGACGGACCAAAACGTCGTCGTCCCTTCACCTTCTAGTGTGTGGTCTGGTCAACATTCTTCAGCCACGTTATTGTGACTCATCGCCTGCATATAGTTTTTGGATCACTGGATTATTTAAAGCATTGGTTAGATATACTCTATATATGAATGAGTTTGGGTGGATATAAATATGAGCTGCCTTGTATGGGCCAATTGGCATTTTGCAGATTCCTTTATTCTTAACCCTTAAGCTGCTAAGGGGTCCTGAGATTTACACCCCTGTGCGCAGAAAAAAAAATTCTAAAATTTTTTCGTCATCTAAAAATGTTAGTCTTCCCTGAGCACAAGAAAAATAATAATTTTTTTTTTATTGTACTTACCAATGACGTAATTGAGCCGACAAGTTCACCAATGCTGCGTCAGGGATGCCGGCGGCCCGGGAGACCCGAGTTGCCGCGAATTTTTTTCTGCGACATTATTTACAGTATCTTTGGCACATTTTACAAAAAAAAAAAATTTGCTAGTATTGTTCCAATTGTCACTTGACATTGTTTTATACTGTAATACAACTGGTATAAATTCACTACTCACTCACATATTATTGTCAAAAGGATGGCCACCGAAATGATATATTTTACAGGAAATATACAATGTATTTTTTTTTTTTCAATATATACACTAAAATTCACTTGATATGTACATGTATTTACAAAAGTATTAGACATTTAATAGTCCTGGAGACTGTGATATTGTGCAACTCCAGTTCTATTATCAAGCAAGAACCTGGTTAGTGAGGGACTGGTATAATAGTTATCTTGAGGTTATCTTGAGATGATTTCGGGGCTTTAGTGTCCCCGCGGCCCGGTCCTCGACCAGGCCTCCACCCCCAGGAAGCAGCCCGTGACAGCTGACTAACATCCAGGTACCTATTTACTGCTAGGTAACAGGGGCATAGGGTGAAAGAAACTCTGCCCATTGTTTCTCGCCGGCGCCTGGGATCGAACCCAGGACCACAGGATCACAAGTCCAGCGTGCTGTCCGCTCGGCCGACCGGCTCCCGGCTCATATTGTTATGTGTACAATATGTGACCCTTGTTCAGATATGGTGCAAGCAGTGCCTTCATCACACTACATGAGAAGCCATGTTGGTCATTAGCAGGAATATCTACATTTATAGTCGAATACAGTATCATGTGCAACACCATTCCTGATTCAGTCACAGAGCACAAAGAATTTCAATCCAAATCGGTGTTGTTTTGAGGGAATATACGGCTTGAAGGCAGCACGTCCTTTGAAAAGCACAAGGGATTCATCAATAACCAGCTTCTGAGCTGGTACATGGTAATCTCTGAACTTTCCAATCAGGTCATTTAGCACGTGCCTCACCCTCCAAAGCCTTTCATCCTGTTTCTCGTCTGCATTATTTGCAAAATGAAGACACCGCAGGAGTATCAGAAATCAGTCTCGGGACATATATTTAGCGAACAATGGTGTTGGAACAGTGTTGTCTTTGCTCCAATAATGGGATATTACGTGTTTCACACAATGTTTCATCAACATACATGTGGCGAAAAACACATACAGTTCATCTACAGTCGTCTCTTTCCAACGCTGTAATCGTGAAAATTCTGATACTGTACATCCTCCCCTTCAATGAGATCAGCCGCAAGTCTCTTCATTTCGTGAACAATGTGTTCCATTGGCAGCTCATTGAAATATGCAGTGAAGAAGTCCATTTCACTCATTTCATCACCTGTATCAGGGGAAAAGATCTGTAATTCTCACATCAGTATTGTCAAAGGTGGGAATTTGTAGAACAAAATCTTCCCCATCACTCCACACAAACCAACCTGCTGTCTTCTGATAGCCAACAGCTGCACCACGGCGAGGAATCCATGGACCAGGAGCTGAAGCAGGTCTAGCAACAGTAGGGGTAGGAAGGAACGATGAGGGAAAAGTATTGGAAGATGAGGGGATTTGTTCCTCATTGTCGTCATTTTGTTCCATGCTGCGGCGCTTAGCTGGGCGAGCAGCTGATGTGACGAAACTTTGACTGGCACTAGCAGGCATAGCAAAAATATTCTCCGATTCTAAATCACTAAAACCAGAGAATGATTCACCTGCTTCAGACTCTTCGATCATATCATAATCCGGCAATGGAACACATGAACTATGTGCCTGGGCGCGAAGTGGTGTCGAGGAGTTGCGGGTGACTCTCGTGGCATCCTCACCCTCGTGGCACCAACATGTTCACTCTCATCATCTGTTGTTTCATTATGCTCAGGCTGTGTATAGTCCTCATCTATATCCGAGTCGCCAATATCAGATTCATCAACGTCTTTGAACAATTCATTAGCAATTTCGTCTTCGGTCAATGACTGCAAGGCGCGCTGTGCTGAGCGAGGTCGGACGCTGGGTTGTGACGCGTTTGCCATGGTGTCTGGTCAGTAACTAAGGCCAGAGAGATAAAGGAGGCCTGCACTAGATTTTTTTTCAAGATGGCGTCTATTTACAATCGCCCCTGGCTACGATATGAGTGACCCCTTTACACCGCGGGACATTTGAATCGTGCCTGGCACCTGTTGGCATATATATACGCCATGTGCACAGTGGGACATGTTACTCATGGCGTATATATATGCTATGCACAGTTTAAGGGTTAAAGTAAGTGCATAAGTTTAAAAAATATTGAAACATTTTACATATACTGTACTATTTGTTGTGTCCATGTGTATCAGGCAAAAGGGTTGTGTGATGAAGCGTCCTGACAGCAATGGCTGTAGATGTTGCAGCTGTATGTAGTGCAGAGGATGTGGAAAATGAGTGGGGGATTTTTTGGGGGGATAGGTTTGTTCTTGTCTTATTTTCTCTTCTATTCCTGAAGAGCTGATGCTTCCCGAGCCTTATGAAAGTGAGAAATGATAGTGATGAATTTGACGTGTGTGTGCTCCTGTTTGTTTATTATACAGTATTAGGACTCTTTGTTATCAGGGTTGGAGCCCACTGTACCAGTTTTCATGGATTATGACCCTCAGATCAGTTTACAACTATGTTCGCAATTCCTGTTGGGTGACCAGGGATAAAGAATTCAGTGTCAGAAACCTGGCAATCCTCCCTGTCCAGGTCTCAAACCCCGTTGAAATTGCTCAGGAGACGTGATGGCGCACATGATACCTCGGTGCTATAGGGTGGTTCTATCTTTATTTATCCCTATATGAGACCGTTTTACTCAACATTTAACGCATACATTCAGAGGTTTAAGTATTGGAAGGAAGTGTGTGAAATTACGTACCTGTTTTATTATTTTATATATTTTATTTATTTATTTTAATTTTGTTATTTTTTTGCACACAGGGGAAGATGTCACTGAGGAAGGTTTGCATCTAGGGGGACTCTTCTCAGATGACCCGGGGGAGCCAAGTGCCCCGGCTCAACGCCAGTCACATCACCACAACCGTCGGATAATGACGAGGAGGACCTTGCTGGCTCTCTGGTAACATTTGATTGACAATTTTTTATTTCTATTTTTGTTTTCTTTAGACATTTTATAACCTACCTATTATTATCCAGTTTAATATTTTCAACGCTACAAAATCTGAGCAAGCATATATGACCAAAGAAATTGTGAAAGTCATTTGGAAATGTGACAGTGAAACACACAGGATGGTCTGCCAGGTTGAAGATTATTAATTGCTCCTCTCTCTCTCTCTCTCTCTCTCTCTCCAGATTAATCAGCTGTCACCTTCAGCATTGCCCGATCTGGTATCCATTTCCACGCCTCCAGTTGTGGCTGACCCAAGAACATGTAAGCCAGACTCCTCTCTGGACACATTTAATGGAGGCTTCTTGAACGTTCAGGGTGACCCTCGGGCAGCTAAATTGGAGGATAGAACGGCTGAAGTGTACGATGAAGATTTCCTTGACATCCACACCACTGATGAGATGGAGCTCTTCTGATGCCATCTTGACTCTTCTAGAGTGAATTTATGGGTTATCACTTTTTATAATAATAGTTTAATTGTTTTGTTGAGTTACGAAGGAAGTCTGCTGATATTTGGCATTTCTCTCACGAAATGTGAAATAAATGTTTTGTTCCCAAAAGTTACAGCTGAGGCCTTTCTATTTAGCCATTTGCCTAGGGCTCTTCAGTTTCTGACCTCATTAGTGGATGTTCTTCATGGTAAGGGAAGCATTCGCTCTAATGATTCAGATGTAACATCGTGATTCTTGCTCTCATTGTAGCATCAGCCTTACTTGCTAGGGTGTCCTTATAGCATCAGCCTTACCTGCTAGGGTGTTATTATAGCACCAGCATTTCCTGCTAGGGGTGTCATTGTAGCATGGGGACATCATTTGCTAAAATACCATTGTACCATCTGCTGAAGTGCAAGTGCCTCAAGAGTGTGTTGGGTTTGAAAGTAGTCCAATTACCCTTAAGCGGCTCACGTAATTAAAGGTCCCACATCATGGTGTGCGTGAAATAATAATTCACAAAACTATTGATCAAATACAAATGGCATATGCTGATTTTAGCACAGGAAGTAATTGCAGATAGTGATTGAAGTCATTTAAGGGTTAAGGAGAATGCATCCTTGGGTTTATATATTTTGTGCGACCTGACTGGCAAGAGTGTATACCTTTCAAATGAGAATGCTGTATAAAATGAAGCTTAATAGTAGGCAGCTTGATAAAAACAAAATTCAAAGTTCAAATTGAAGATTTGGGAATGGAAAAATTTTATGCGCACTTTTAGCTACTGATCTCTCTCTCACTATCTGTATTGACGATGAAAGTACTAATGACACATTTATGATGTTTGAATATACATTTTGTTTTTAAATACTTTTTTTTTAATATGAATACTGTATTGCTTATAAATTACTCTCTATAATTCAACATTGCTGGAATTGTATAAATTGCAGGAAATGTATAAATAAAAAATGAGTAACAGTACAAGCAGACATTAACATTATTAGTACATTAACTCTTAAAATATTGATGTAAAGTGAAAGTGTATACAATAAACTGTGTGTGTGCGTGTAGTAGGAATGTCGGGTACATGGTACAGATTGAATTGGGATGCTGGTCTGATAAACTATAAATGTCATGAGATGTACGAGTATAGTATGAAGTGTTGATGAAGGGTATGCTTGTGATGGGTTATATGTGTGTGCTTCTAGGTAACCGAGGTGGTTGGTTTGGAGAGAGAAAGGTGATATTTGCGTGCGAGATGGTGTGTCTGTTGGTGTTGGCTGAAGAAAGATGCGCTTGAGTCGTATCAACTGTTTGCAGCTAAAGTTTTGATTTGGAGATATGCAGATGCAAATTATGTTTCACATTTTTACACCATCATAAAAGCAAATTTGAAGGGAAGAGTGTCTAGCAATTTGTTTAGTCCTAAAAGATTCTTGATTTTTGTGTTTAATGAATGGTTTTATTTACAGAAGTAACCCATGTCGACTTGCAATACTAGACTGAGTTCATCACTTTGTTGTATTTAATCCTTGATGTAATGTGGAGTTGGGTACTGTGAAGGACACATTTTTATTGATTATTTTATTTAGGTATTTGATTATTTTAGTTAAATTGTCGTGAATTTAATTAAATTTTATTCTTAATTTTATTCTGAAAGACACGCTTCTTGGATTATTGTTGTTAATTCCAAAATAGTTATTTTGAATAAGTGTCATGTAAAACAGGGCCAATGAATGGCATACTAAAATTTATTTAAAAAATATTTGTTACTTGCTAGGTAAGGGTGTTGTATTGAAGACTTAATGTGTGTGTTTTGAAGTTTGCCAACTTCCAACCCACTTTAATTTCTTCATTTCTCAACATGCCCATTTAAAATACTGTCCTACCCTTCTTGCTGAACAAGAAGAGGTAAATATTATTCTTGTTTAACCCTGTGTCAATATCCTGGTGCATTTCAACATTCCACACAATCCATTCACCAAGCAATAGAAAATTTGTATTCTTTTCAGCACTATGCATCACGATGACACATTAATGCTGAAAATCCCAAGATATTTCACTTTTGACATAAATCCATTAAATTACATATATGAATATAAAGAGATTGATTTTTTAATTTTTTTATGCTGGGGTAAGTAGACACCGCAGGGCACTAACAGAAAATGGACACTAGGGCACAAATGAAAGTTTGACACTCCAAGGTACTAATAGAAGTTTGGGCATCCAAGGTTATTAAGGAAGGGTTAAGGAAGGAGGAGACAAAATTACTAATCTGTCCTGCATGTTGGACTAGGAAGAAGAAGAGTGAAGTTTGCCAGTGGGTAAAGTGTGCCTGAGCCATGTTTAATCACTATTGATTTTGTCATTATATTGTCATTTACCTAAGGGGACTGTCACTATTTTTGTGACAAAAATTTCGTGAAGATCTTGCCCAGATTTTGTGGCCAGATCCCTTGGAATTTGGAAAAATCTTGTATACTATAGGATGTGTAATTTACAAAATTTACTTCTGAACACAAGAGTTTTACACTAAAATAACAACACAGGAAATAAAGAGATGTGTTGGAGATTTTGCAAGAAATACAGTAAGGCATTTGCATGTATAGTAAATATTTTTTGGGTGGGGGTATCCAAATAGTGGACAGATTTGAGAAGAGCTTATTTGAGTCGTTATACTTTCTCACGTACATGGATAAGAATGTGGTACTCTATGTGCTTTCTAATGAAGACTTTGTTTATATTTGTGGCTTGAAGTTGCTTAAGATATTGAATCACAGATTTTGACCTGGTTGTGAATGAATTTTTACACTGATCCATTGGGTTCAGAGCCGGAATCCCACGCTGGTAGCAATTATAAATTGAATTGTAGTTTGGGATGGGTAAACTGTGTATCTTAATGTCTAGAATGTGAAAATACTGGTCAGTGTATATAGACACCAAGGTGCAGTGAATGAGTATGCATCACTGGTTAAGCATGTGTACCTTTGTTGTTTAAGATTGGCTACTTGGAACAAAAAGTTCCAAGTAGCATGGGCTATGGTGAGCCCGTAATTTAATTACCTGTGTACCTGGGTAGGTGATCTTGGGTACTACACCATTTTAATGTTGGTCACTCGTTTACATGGACCCCCTCCACCCGGCATTGATGGAAGCCTAGAAGCACCATTGGTAATGTGAACACATTGACACTGGTAGGCACGTATATTTGCAAGTGGTATAAGATTTGTAGAAAGTGTGTCTTATTATGTTTTGCTTCATTGTTTTGAAATGTGGCACTTGTAATTATATTCTGAAGTTCACTACATTTCATTCTGGCATATTCATTAGGTTGTCTACTGAAACTTCAAATATTTCAAGAAAATATCGAGGCCATAAAATGGGATCGAACCTACGTCTGTGAACTCTCAAGCACACGACTTCCAACTGGACAATGATAGGGAGTGCGTCTAGGGAGTCCTGAGAGATGGGTTTGATCCCAATGTTCGTCAGGTCTCAATATTTTCTCAGATTCGCTATGTTCTTGAGATTTCATGATACTGTTTCAATCATTTACTCATTTTCATAATTTACATATACTGTATTTTGGTGTTTTTTCTGTGAATAGTTAATCATACATAATGTGTTGTCTCTTCAGATCCCATTTTTATTTCTCAACTGCTTAATATAGGATTTTGTGTTCATTTTTACTTGTACAGTAGTTTAAGGTTGTACACAAGATTCTTAGTTGATCTTTATCATTCTGTACTCTGAATAAAAAATAAATGAATAACATTTGAAAAACTGTTGCATTTTAAATTCATATTTGTTATGATCTACTTACTGTAATGTTTGTTTATGTAAAATTAAGTCGAGGGGTTTGTAATCTCTACTAAAGTTGCTGTAAATCTTATTTCACAAGGATATTCTTAATACACATTTAATTATCAATTTTGGTGCTTATAACTGTGCATACATATAGAATCTTTGCCAAATAATATTTTATTAAAATAAAACAAAATTAGTGTTTTGGCAGTTATAGCAAGCAATGAGAAAAGACAAAATGCAATGCAGTACTGTACCCAAAATCTGCTTTGGTAAGCACAGTCAGGTTTGATTCCATTAGTAGGATAGAAACGTTTTGGCCGCATTTTATTTATCCTGATAACTCTGTTCACCCAACAGTAATTATAAATAGGTAACCAGAAGTTGGGTAATTGTGGTTTTCCTTCTGGTGAAGGTCAGTAGTTAGCATACAAGTACCTGTACCTCAATAAACCCATAACTGATGTATGGGAACCAAATTGAATTGTATGTGGTGCTGCCTAGGATAGCACCTAGGTAGTAGTGCTCCAAGAGGTAAATATGAGTATTAACCCTTACATCATTTGTTACCCTAAGGTAGTGTTCTGAGCACTACTCTTCCTTCCCCTGCCCGAGCAGGATTCTCTCGGCCCTTTATGTTGATGAAATCACTCTACTCTTAACTGGCGACACGGCTTCAAGTTCTCTACAACGAAGACTTGTGCCATGACTTTTACTCTGAAACATGTCATTCCTCGTCCCCCCCCCCCCCCTCCATTGTCACTACGGTAATCCTCTTCTGTATAAAGTATATAAGTAGTAATTATCAACAGAAAGCACCAAGCCGGGAAAATTATGTAGCACCGTTTGTGTTGCTAGATGTTCATAAGGTGTTAAAATTACTCAAGATGCCAATACAAAAACAGGACATATGACAAATGATATGAAAGGTGTCGGATTTATCATGGATTTTAATGAGTGACAGCCGACCCCTAGGGACATTGGGAAAGCAAAACACTCAGAACATCTTGAAATTTGGGGCAATCGGCCAGGAGGTGCACAACTGCAAGTGGAACAATACAGTTTGGACAGGAGGGAACAGGACGTTGTTTCGTTAGTAATCATGAGTCAGGAATGTGTGACCTAGGCACAGCCATTTCTCATTGCCTATTATGGTGACGGAAGGCAGGCCACGATGGTAAGAGCATACAGTTTATAACCTGTAATGCCAGCCTAATGACCCTGCCAGCTGTTGTGGATTGCAGTATGAATGACTAGGTAGAAATTTTAATAGGGAATCCCTTTCTGGGTGATGTTGCAAGCACGAATGGCTTCCTTAGCTGTGGTGCCTGCGAGTTCATTCGAAGGAACTCTTAAATGACTGGGAACCCAACAAAATTCAACTGTCTTAAATCTTCCAGAGATAAGAACCAACCAGTATTGGATTTTGACTACCACAGGATGCAAAGGGCTGAACAACATAGGAGCCATGAGGGCACCGAGGGCAGTGTGAGAGTCAACAACAAAGAGAACTTTGTAACACAATATCAGCATGGGTTCAGAGATGGCAAATCATGCCTAACAGGTTTAATTGAGTTCTATGACCAGGTAAGAGAGAGAGGGCTGGGCAGACTGCATATTTCTGGACTGCCAGAAAGCTTTTGACACAGTACCACATAAGAGACTAGTGCACAAACTGGAGATGCAGGCAGAAGTGAAAGGGAAGGTACGCAACTGGATAAGGGAGTACCTAAGCAACAGGACACAGCGAGTCACCGTGAGGGGTGAGGTTTCGGAGTGGCGGAGAGTCACCAGTGGAGTCCCACAGGGATCAGTCCTTGGACCGATACTGTTAGGATATACGTAAATGTATATCCAGTTCCCAGAAGGGAACTGAACGAGCCAGTTCCCAGAAGGAACTGGCTCGTTCCTCTCAATGTTTGCTGATGATGCAAAAATTATGAGGAAGATCAAGACAGAGGACGATAGTAGTATGAGGCTAAAAGATGACCTAGACAAACTGAAGGAATGGTCCGACAAATGGCTACTAAAGTTCTACCCAAGTAAATGTAAGGTAATGAAACTAGGAGGCCAGTCACTGGATACCGAATGGTTTAGTTTAGTTCAATTATTATGCACCCCATACCCATCTTGTGGGCGGTAGTGGAAAGGGTTACAGAGGCACATAATGGGCTCAGGGACTGAACCCCACAATTCATTTAGCTAAGCAAGTTACAATCGTGATGAGCTAGTTACAAAATTCAGTATAAGTCGTCACATCAACAATGGGTTCGAGATCGACCACAAGTACAGTTTCTAAATTAAGCAACTGACATATGTGGAGAGCTAGTGTCACTATTGATATGTTTGTCTTGCACCCCCCCCCCCCCCCACCATCCAGTGAGCAGCAGGTATCCAGTGAGCAGCGGTGGATAGGTTACAATCACTTAGTTACTCAGATCTACAAGATCTTGTTGAAGTTCTCGGTGTACTGCTGCTCTCAGATTGCTCATTGACAATCCAAGGTTACACTCAACGGCTCCTTTAAAGGCAGATTCTTTGGCTAACTTATCATCTCTATCACGCATTCGGAGGCCAAAATGGGATGGAGACCACATGAAATGGACTCTGTTACCATCCTTAATAATTTTATTGTATTTGTGTCTCGCTTCGGACACGAGCATGTTACAGTTATGTCTTAAGAGTTGAGAGCATTTAAGGATGATAAGGAGTCACTTACAATTAATGTATCAAGTTTGGAGACTTGTACTCATTACTGTGCAAGGAGCAAGGCAAATAGTTCGGTCTAGAGGGTAGAGGCCCAGTTGTTTATACGGATTTCCCACTCAAAGTATAAGCCAGAAGTCCTTCACGAAACGGACAGAGAGAAAGATCTTGGAGTTGATATCACGCTAAACCTGTCTTCTGAAGCCCACATCAAAAGAATAACATCAGCTGCCTATGCGAGGCTGGCTAACATCAGAACTGCTTTCAGAAACCTGTGTAAGGACCTTCAGAACCTTGTATACCACGTATGTAAGGCCAATCCTGGAGTATGCAGCCCCAGCATGGAGCACATACCTAGTCAAGCACAAGACGAATCTGGAAAAAGTTCAGAGGTATGCCACAAGGCTAGTCCCAGAAATAAGAGGCATGAGTTATGAGGACAGGCTGCATGAACTGCACCTCACGTCGCTGGAAGATAGAAGAGCTAGGGGAGACATGATCACCACATACAAAATTCTCAGGGAATTAACAGGGTAGAAAAGGATGGATTATTAAATACTGGTGGTACACGCACAAGGGGACACAGGTGGAAGCTGAGTACCCAAATGAGCCACAGAGATATTAGAAAGAACTTTTTCAGTGTCAGAATAGTTAGTAAATGGAATGCATTAGGCAGTGATGTGGTGGAGGCTGACTCCATACACAGTTTCAAATGTAGATATGATAGAGCCCAGTAGGCTCAGGAACCTGTATATCAGTTGATTGACGGTTGAGAGGCGGGACTAAAGAGCCAAATCTCAACCCCCGCAAGCACAACTAGGTGAGTACTGAGGAGACCACTCCCAGAGAACACTGCACAAACTTACATACAAAATGAAAATAATTTTTTTGTAATAATTTTCGCTTATGGGAGAGATAGAAAATACAGACAGAGAATTACTAACAAATAAACGCCTCAAGATTCACGTTAACGGACCTGCAACAAACCAGATTTTAAAACAAGAAAATATAGCGGCCTAGGAACTCTTTAAGAAAGTTGGGAGAGAAGCGCCCTGTGTCTCGCCTTCAAGGACCATTAAATCTAACTTGACTGGATGACTTACTTCGGCCGGAGAGAGAATTCACGAAGATGGTGTTTACAGACGATTAAATCTCCCGTTAACGACCGAAGAAGCCAACAAGGAATTACCCCGGAAGAGGGGGGGGGGGAGGGGGGTTAATGGTTGTTACTGCAAGAAGGGTTTTCTTGCAGTTTATTTGGGTCGTGAAGACCTGAACCGTGTGGTTTCTTATTGCCTGTCTAAGCTCCTTGTTAATGGGAACAATCCAGTTGAAGAACGAGAAGCGTATAGGCTAACGAGATGAGAGAGAAGGTGGGGGGGGGGGGGAGATGAAGGGGAGCGGGATATTGGTGGGGTGATGGTGGGGGGGCGATGGATCTTTGTGACTGTTGGAATGGATTAAAGGATCAACAACGCTTTGGCCTGGGGTTCAGTATCGTAGGCGGGGAGGATTGACTGGGCACCAATCCTTAACTGTAGCCTCTGTTCAGCCAGCAGTGAATGAGTACCTGTTAAACGATTTGGCGGGTCGTATTCCATGGAAAAATTAGGATTACGGACTTGCCGGAAACGCTAGGCGCGCTAGTGGCTGTACAAGAACGTGAAAACTCTTGTATACATATAAATACAAAATAAAAACAGGTTACAACAAGGAGATGGAGTAAATTCAGGTGAACATGAAGCAAAATAAACGTTTTGGTAAATGTATTCATGTTTGTGTGGACAAACAACATTTGCACATTGTTTATATATATATATATATATATATATTATATATATATATATATATATATATATATATATATATATATATATATATATATATATATATATATATATATATATATATCTTTAGCCTCTATAATGTGCATCACACACTATGGCTAACTCTACTTTAACATGCTCAATGTACTGTCTAGTGTATAAATAAATATTATTATTATTATTACACAAAGAGTAATCACACTAACGTGATTGCAACAATGAGAAAATCTGTTGGCGCTGTGATAAGGGCTCGAACCCGCCGGGACGACACACGAAACGACACACACCGGGAGGGACGACACACACCGGGAGGGACGACACACACCGGAGGGACGACACACACCGGGAGGGACGACACACACCGGGAGGGACGACACACACCGGGAGGACGACACACACCGGGAGGGACGACACACACCGGGAGGGACGACACACACCGGGAGGGACGACACACACACCGGGAGGGACGACACACACCGGGAGGGACGACACACACCGGGAGGGACGACACACACCGGGAGGGACGACACACACCGGGAGGGACGACACACACCGGAGGGACGACACACACCGGGAGGGACGACACACACCGGGAGAGACGACACACACCGGGAGAGACGACACACACCGGGAGGGACGACACACACCGGGAGGGACGACACACACCGGGAGGGACGACACACACCGGAGAGACGACACACACCGGGAGAGACGACACACACCGGGAGGGACGACACACACCGGGAGGGACGACACACACCGGGAGGGGACGACACACACCGGGAGGGACGACACACACCGGGAGGGGACGACACACACCGGGAGGGACGACACACACCGGGGGACGGCCACGGACGCTATACACAGGAACTTGTTTGCAAGTTTTGGACAAGTTTGAGGCTGTTGTAATGGGTTGGTCTTCCTCCACACGACTTATGACCCCGAGCCCGGCTGACGGAGGGAGGAGGAGGAGGAGGAGGAGGAGGAGGAGGAGGAGGAGGAGGAGGAGGAGGAGGAGGAGGAGGAGGAGGAGGAGGAGCAGGAGGAGGAGGAGGAACAGAAAAGAGAGCAAATGAAAGGGAAAAGAGAAAGTCAAACTCAAGAAGGGATTAAAAACAGTAAAAGCAAATAAGATAAGAACGGATAGGAGGAAATATAAAATGGAGCGAAGGGAGAAGGAAGGATAGAAGGAGGCAAAGGAAGAGGAGAACAAGGGGCATACAATTGGAAGAGAGAGAAGGAGGAAGAAAAGAGGCAGAGAGGGATATGGAGGATGGCTAAAACTAGTCACAAGTCCGTTCTACCGAACCCCGTCAAGTCCATGCAGCCGAAGACCCATCAAGTCCATGTAGCCGAAGACCTATCAAGTCCATGCAGCTGAAGACCCATCAAGTCCATGTAGCTGAAGAACCATCAAGTCCATGCAGCTGAAGACCCATCAAGTCCATGCAGCTGAAGACCCATCAAGTCCATGTAGCCGAAGACCCATCAAGTCCATGCAGCTGAAGACCCATCAAGTCCATGCAGCTGAAGACCCATCAAGTCCATGCAGCTGAAGACCCATCAAGTCCATGCAGCTGAAGACCATCAAGTCCATGTAGCCGAAGAACCATTAAGTTCGTTCTACCGAACTCCCGTCATTGTGTAGCCTAAATTGGTGTTCGTTTGTTTCAACTTGGAGAAACTCGTCTCTCTCTCCTGTGACGGAGGACGACAGCAGAGCCGTCTGGTGGAAGTATCTGGCAGCTGGACGGACGCACCATGACATCGTTCTCTAAGACGCACCAAGACATCGTTCTCTTAGACGCACCAAGACATCGTTCTCTTAGACGCACCAAGACATCGTTCTCTTAGACGCACCAAGTCATCGTTCTCTTAGACGCACCAAGACATCGTTCTCTCAGACGCACCAAGACATCGTTCTCTCAGACGCACCAAGACATCGTTCTCTCAGACGCACCAAGACATCGTTCTCTCAGACGCACCAAGACATCGTTCTCTCAGACGCACCAAGACATCGTTCTCTTAGACGCACCAAGACATCGTTCTCGCCAACGATGTAACAGTTTTCACCCTTCAGCACATCATGTTTACATTCCGAATCCATTCTTATGGTCACATCTGTCAGTTTTCGGCGCATAATTTCACCCATAGTGTATATATGACTTTTGTGTCTCAGCGTGAGAGAAATATTTCAGCTACGCTCAACAGGGTGCTTCACTCTTATCATGTGTTGGTGCCGGTAGGATCGTAAACTGGTGGTTCGTTTCCCGTAGACTTTATACATCTCTGGCCTAATTGATCGTAGATTTACCTGAGGCCACATGTGCTTAATATTGATAATGGAAAGTTTGCAACACCAACCTTGCTTCCTGGGGTTTGTAATAGGGGTACACAGGCGCGGGATACATAAGCAGAGGTTATCTTGAGATGATTTGGGGCTTTAGTGTCCCCGCGGCCCAGTCCTCGACCAGGCCTCCACCCCCAGGAAGCAGCCCGTGACAGCTGACTAACACCCAGGTACCTATTTTACTGCTAGGTAACAGGGGCATAGGGTGAAAGAAACTCGGCCCATTGTTTCTCACCTGCGCCCGGGATCGAACCGGGACCACAGGATCACAAGTCCAGTGTGCTGTCCGCTCGGCCGACCGGCTCCCGGTGGGGAGGCACACACAAAAACTGTTCATCTACTACATATATTTCTCTCTAACACACGCACACAATCCTCAGAGTTCCTGGGGGTTGTGTGTGTGTGTCTTAGAGAGAAATATATGTAGTAGATATAACAAAGAAAAAATAGATTGGTTAGAAAGGCGGGGTCCAAGAGCTAATAGCTCGATTCTGCAGACACAAATAGTTAATACACACAGACATGGGGTACACACAGAGGGGGGGACGGTGGCTCAGTTGACAACACGCTGGACAGTAATCCTGTGGTCCGGGGTTCGATTCCCGGCGCCGGCGAGAAACAATGGACGGAATTTCTTTCACTCTGATGCTCCTGTTACCTAGCAGTAAATAGGTACCTGGGAGTTAGACAGCTGTTACAGCCTGCTTCCTGGGGGGGGGGGAGGTGGAAAAAAATAATTAGTAGTTAGTAACAGTTGATTGATTGACAGTTGAGAGGCGGGCCCAAAGAGCCAGAGCTCAACCCCCGCAAGCACAACTAGGTGAGTACACGCACACATTACACACATGTGCTTCCAACGGTATTTAAAAATGCACAATAAATTGTACTTAATTAACTCTATTTCAAATTGTTTAATAATTCAGCAGGTGACACATCACAGCTCTGAACGATAATTTTTAAAATAATCCGAAAATTGTGATCTCTGTCCTCCCTGACACTCTGCTCTGTAGTACAAGACACAGAATGAAGCGAATAGGAGAGAAGTAAGAAAAGAGGGAGGAGGAGGAGGAGGAGGAGGAGGAGGAGGAGGAGGAGGAGGAGGAGGAGGAGGAGGAGGAGGAAGAGGAGGAGGAGGAGGAGGAGGAGGAGGAGGAGGAGGAGGCGAGGAGGAAGAGGAGGAGGAGGAGGAGAGGAGGAGGAGGAGGAGGAGGAGGAGGAGGAGGAGGAGGAGGAGGAGGAGGAGGAGAAACAGGAATTAGTTACGCCTTAACAAGAGCAAGAGAGAGAGAGAGATCAAGGTATACTCTCTTCATCCCTCCATGTAAGGTATACTCTCTTCATCCCTCCATGTAAGGTATACTCTCTTCATCCCTCCATGTAAGGTATACTCTCTTCATCCTCCCATGCAAGGTATACTCTCTTCATCCATCCATGTAAGGTATACTCTCTTCATCCCTCCATGTAAGGTATACTCTCTTCATCCCTCCATGTAAGGTATACTCTCTTCATCCCTCCATGTAAGGTATACTCTCTTCATCCCTCCATGTAAGGTTACTCTCTTCATCCCTCCATGTAAGGTATACTCTCTTCATCCCTCCATGTAAGGTATACTCTCTTCATCCCTCCATGTAGGTATACTCTCTTCATCCCTCCATGTAAGGTATACTCTCTTCATCCCTCCATGTAAGGTATACTCTCTTCATCCCTCCATGTAAGGTATACTCTCTTCATCCCTCCATGTAAGGTATACTCTCTTCATCCCTCCATGTAAGGTATACTCTCTTCATCCCTCCATGTAAGGTATACTCTCTTCATCCCTCCATGTAAGGTATACTCTCTTCATCCCTCCATGTAAGGTATACTCTCTTCATCCCTCCATGTAAGGTATACTCTCTTCATCCCTCCATGTAAGGTATACTCTCTTCATCCCTCCATGCAAGGTATACTCTCTTCATCCTCCCATGCAAGGTATACTCTCTTCATCCTCCCATGCAAGGTATACTCTCTTCATCCTCCCCATGCAAGGTATACTCTCATCATCCCCCCATGCAAGGTATACTCTCTTCATCCCCCCATGCAAGGTATACTCTCATCATCCCCCCATGCAAGGTATACTCTCATCATCCCCATGCAAGGTATACTCTCATCATCCCCATGCAAGGTATACTCTCATCATCCCCATGTAAGGTATACTCTCTTCATCCCCCCATGCAAGGTATACTCTCTTCATCCCCCATGCAAGGTATACTCTCTTCATCCCCATGCAAGGTATACTCTCTTCATCCCCCCATACAAGGTATACTCTCTTCATCCCCCCATGTAAGGTATACTCTCTTCATCCTCCATGCAAGGTATACTCTCATCATCCCATGTAAGGTATACTCTCATCATCCCCCCATGCAAGGTATACTCTGAAATATGCTCATTTGTTAGCACATTGCCTCTGCCTCCGAATATGTTAACGAGAGCTTCAGCGAAACAATCCTTCAGCGCCACCAGCCACGGGCGGTCAGTTGTCACATGAACTTACCAGAGTTAATTTGGCAAGTTTATCCCCAAGGGAAGACCATAAGAAATATAAAGAATATTTGTGGTTGAATCATCACCATCATATTCAATGGTTCGATCTTCGACAACCGGGGAGCCGGTCGGCCGAGCGGACAGCACACTGGACTTGTGATCCTGTGGTCCCGGGTTCGATCCCGGGCGCCGGCGAGAAACAACGGGCAGAGTTTCTTTCACCCTATGCCCCTGTTACCTAGCAGTAAAATAGGTACCTGGGTGTTAGCCAGCTGTCACGGGCTGCTTCCTGGGGGTGGAGGCCTGGTCGAGGACCGGGCCGCGGGGACACTAAAAAGCCCCGAATCATCTCAAGATAACCTCAAGATTATGTCCTGACAGTAGGTCCGTCTCCCCGGAGTGGTGGCGCGGCCTCCCTCAACCCGTCCCTGCATCAATCCATCAACTCAATTCCCTTCCACCTTGTTACAGCTCGATTAACAGCCCTTAGGGAGAGGGTGCGCCGTGAGACCTCGCCTGGGTGCCAGTAGACCGTGTTCCGCCCCCAGCACCCTGCCAAGACTGCTTGTTTGGCGTGAGGGAGGAGGGAGGGAGGGAGGGAGGGAGGAGAATAGAAGGAGGAAGCGAGGGTTGGATGTATATGAGAAATACATAATAAATTAAGGTCATAAACGAATACATTACGAGAATACATTAAGGTCTATTTTGCACAATAGAAATGGAGAAATAGGAGGCAGGTAGATCATGATGGTGAGAGTGATGGTGAGGGGTGAGAGTGATAGTGAGGGGTGAGAGTGATGGTGAGTGTTGAGAGTGATGGTGAGGGTGAGAGTGATGGTGAGGGTGAGAGTGATGGTGGGTGTGAGAGTGATGGTGAGGGGTGAGAGTGATAGTGAGGGTGAGAGTGATAGTGAGGTGAGAGTGATGGTGAGAGTGATGGTGAGAGTGATGGTGAGATGGGGAGAGTGATGGTGAGGGATGAGAGGGATGGTGAGGGGGAGAGTGATGGTGAGAGGTGAGAGTGATGGTGAGGGGTGAGAGCGATGTGAGGATATTTTGCACGTGGTATATTCAACAAATTATTGTGTCGCCAATATTCAGTAACAAAAAGTATTTTTAACAATACAAGCAAACTATTGTAAAAAATACAGAAAACTGTAGCCAGATTNAGGTTTTATAACCTCAAACTCGCAGGCAAAATTACCAAACATTTTATTCTAGTTTCTCAAAGGTATCATGCTTTTACACAGATGTCTTACTTTATGTAAGAAAGACAAAATCGAGAAGTAAAAGGAGTCAAGAGTTAAGACATTTGATAAAAGATTTAAGAAACTCTCGCCCTGTGTCACAATAGACACCCACTGCCCACTGGACCATGATACATGTGTCTGGGGTGACCCACAACACCAGACACACCCACTGGACCATGATACATGTGTCTGGGGTAATCCACAACACCAGACACACCCACTGGACCATGATACATGTGTCTGGGGTGACCCACAACACCATGAGCCACATTGAATACAAGTTCAATCTTATCACACTGCTCCCAAAGATTTTCTCAATAGATATATTATGCTTTTGTGGTTTCATTATGCATTAACAAAACTAACTTATATCCATGCATCAACTATGTTCAGGGAGGACATAATCCAAACTGTGTTGAAGAGCTTACAGTGGACAGGAGAAACAGCCGATGAACCACAAGAAGAAGAAGAGGAGGGTAACAGAGGTAAAGATATGACCAGAAAGGCAGAGAGGAATAACGAAGATGGAGTAGATGAGACCAGAGACACAATAAGAGTGGAAAACGTAATGGCATCTGCTATTCCTGACAGGGAGATGGAGCCCTTGGAACATCTAACAGGTACTAAATTAAGTGCTTGTGTTATTGTACTGTACTAAGTGTTTGATATTATATTGATACATTATATAATAATTATTAATATGTGCTTTTGATAAGTGTCCATCCCCTCGAACTTGAATGGAGCAATGGCCTATCTTCAATCCCCAATTGTCCAAGTGGTTGGGTATCATTTTTCACCCCATCCTCATATCTCAGCAACTTGCCCTTATATCTCAGCTCTTTGACTTCATATCCCAGCCTCTTGTTCTCATATCTTAGCTCCTTGTCTTCATATCCCAGCTCCTTGTTCTCATATCCCAGCTCCTTGTCCTCATTCCCAGCTCCTGTATCTCATATCCCAGTTCCTTGTCCTCATGTCCATTTCTAGGTAAATATATATATAGTCTTACTGGGTTAGTGCTTTCTTCTGATAATTAGATTTTTACTGTACTTTATATGTTATTTAAATGATCTTGGGATATTCATTATACAGTATTTGCTTGTCGAGCTTGATAGCATACCACTGTATTAAGATATAAAACCCTCGAAACCTGGTATACATTTTTTTCTGTATGCAATAAATGCACTAAAATTAATTACTGTATTCACAAAAATATTAAATACTAGGTGCAGATAAAGTTTTTAGCATGAGTCTGTGAAAAGTGTTAACAGAACCTTAGAAGAAGCCCTGACCTTGTCATAGAAGAAAGGGGGAAGGCTTGGAGGAAGCCCTCATTGTGTCAGAAACAAGGAGAAGACCCTGATGTGACCACCAGTTGCATACAGGGGGCCCATTAGGCACTAAGAAAAAGATACAAATTAAAAAGACACCTTCTATCCAAACTCCTATTGTTTCAAAGTACTATTTTGACAGTAGTTTTTACAGTTAGATAAATAATAATTCCCATTTTTTTGAGAGTATGCCTGTACTGTACCAGGGGAACCCAGGTCCCCTCAGGCCAACTACTGACCTTCCCCAGGATGCCACCCATAATATATATATATATATATATACACAGTATAATATATGCAACTCATCGACTTGAGAGTGGTCCAAGACGGACCAAAATGTCGTCGTCCCTTCACTTTCTAGTGTGGTCTGGTCAACATATTTCAGCCACGTTATTGTGACTCAGCACCTGCTTGCAACCCATAATAGTTGCCTCACTCCCAGTTGCCTATTTTAACTGCAAGGTGAACAGAGGCATTATGTGAAAGGATAAATGCCAATGAAGGGAGGGAGGAAGGGCTGAACATGCCAAGGATATCATTAATGTCCAAATGAGGACAGGTTGCGAGAACTCAGACTTACAATTTTAGAGAAGAAGAAACAAATGGGTTATGATAATTACATACAAGATCTTGAGGAATATATAAAGTGGATACTGTATAGGAAGTCTATTAAAATTAAAAAGACGCAGGACAAAGGAACATCGGTGGAAGATGGATATGCAATTGAGTAGAAGAGATGTAAGGAGGTAGTTTTCGTTCCTTGTACGCGTAAGGTCAGCAACTTGAATTCACTGGACATGTTGAAGCCAATTGCATACAGCTTGAAAAGAAACTTTAAAACTTTAAAAGCTTTAACTCAATTCCACAACTTTAAAAGAATTATTGTGAAAATGCCAGTATTGAGAAGGGGTATTTTATGTACCCACATCATATCTGGTGTGGGTATGTCCACGCCAGGTATAAACGGCTAGGAGGTACACATAAAATGCCAGATTCCCCCCCCCCCCCTGTAGTCACTGATAGGTAAGCACTAAACTGTTTATCCTACCCTGGGATTGGACCTGGGTTCATTGATTACAACCCAAGGATGTAGACCACTGTGCTACCAGACCCACAACACAATTACATGTTTTGAGTGAAATAACGATTGAGTAAACAGATTTCAACCTCGCTTGCCAATCCAATTTAGAGATCAAACTAAATCTGGATTAAGCGACTCTACACGACCATATGTATGTATTTACTCACTGTATGGTGGTGTCAGATACGTGAGCAAGATCACACAAGTGGAACAAGAAAATATTGAGGTTGTATGATGCAACCCGTCCTCAGATCAAGTCTATTCCATCCAGCAATCGACCCCAAAGATGCATTCATCAATTTAACATGCTGTTCATTCAAAATATGAAATGTATTATGGGATCGACCAGCATATACCTGGGCTGCTGACCAGAACATGGTATACCTGAACATTTATCGCTGACTACCAACTGAACCTACATGAACTCAAAAGTACCTCGACTAGACCTGCATGGAGTTTGAAAGGCACCATCCGGTGACACAAACTCATCTTGTGAGTTACCCGCCCACATTCAGGTGTTGGTAGTAAGGGGCCCCATCTCTTGCTCAATCCAATGGTATGTATGCCTCATGGCACTCGATGGATTATCAAATTACTTTCTTTGGCCAAGAGCTAAGACAACATAGCTTCCTTCGGTGCCAATTCATACAAATTGTTCCAACTCATTTTATCATGTATGAGGGATTGGATGGTAAATATCTGGATCTTAAATGCAGTATAGAATATTACCTGACTAAGGACATATAGTCTGATCTTCCAGCTGCTGCAGTTCTTTCTCTAATTAAATATTATATTTAAAAACCTGTACTGTACATGATTTTTATTTAGGAGGGAATTATCAGGAAAAGTGCCAAGCCATCATGAATATATAGCAGTTTTACTTTTCACTTCAAAATTATATATATATATTTTTGTTTATGACAAAGCTTACTTGTTTATATAAAATGTGACTTTTCCATTCATTTGGATCATTAAAGATTCACATACAAGTATAACAATATAACAAAATTATAAGATTGTTGTCCTACCAGCTTGACTGTGGATGCTGACTATAACAGTATTACTACTACACGTAAATCACAATAATGTGATATATCAAATGAAGAAATCCACAAGGGCTTGATGAGGGCTTGAACCTATGCTGGAGGATGGTCCTCCAGCGCTGGAGGATCATTCAGCGCATGGGTTCGAACTCTCATCAAGGCCTTGAGGATTTGTTTATCTATACTATTGTGGATTACATCTTATATAACAAGGATAAAGGGGTGAGAAACCTCCAGATACCTTAGTGGTGTTCCAGGGAAGGTTTAAGTCTCAGTTGGATAAGTTAGGTACAGTACTTGAGATTCTTCCGTATTTTGAGCATCCATGGTCTGGTTAGTGGGACAAGAGTGCTGTACTCTTGAGGCCCAACTTTGAATTACCAAGAGCGTAATGAATTAAATGTAACCCACAGATTGTGATTTGCATCTTATTACAAATGTATCTTCTCTGCAGCTGGCTGCAGAACTGATGACATAAACCATAACTTAGAGCAGCTCGAGCATCCTTCAAGACTTCGCCCACATTGGTCCTCAGATGGCGGTTAGTAACATATGCATGGATACCTGCTTTGAACGAGTATGCAGGGTTTAAGTTATTTTCATATA
>WNGS01164858.1:30715625-30768109 GCA_020271785.1 Procambarus virginalis
GAGGATGGTGGAAGGCGCCTCAGGAGGCGGCAGGATGGCAGCGGGGCAGGGAAGCGGGAAGACGCCTCCACAGTTGCGAATCATTCCCGGCCTGTCCTCGGCCGCCGACCCTCTCCCTCAACGCCACCGCTGGTAACGCTCTTGAAGGTGTAATGGGGAACTCACGCCCCCCTGACTCTCTCACGCCCCCTAGTGACTCTCCACGCCCCCTAGTGGACTCTCCACGGCCCCTAATGATGGTTCCAACCGACGTGAACCCCCTAATACCATGGGAGACGTCCAGATCGACGCGGCGCCGATGCTTCACCTGCTGTACTTTGTACTTTTTATATTTCATTCAATAAAAAATGCCAATGACCATATATTGTTCATTATGTACACCCGACTAATAGATATCATATTTAATATATAATATTAATAATATTCTGCTCTGTTTTCTGTTAAGCGTTGATGAGGTTCAACGAATGGAAACTTGTTTCTGGCGGGTCGGCGTTCGAGCCACGATGGTCCCTTGGTTGGGCACCGTCCCTCACTCTTCGTCCTTCTATCCTAGATCACATCCTGTCCTATTCTAACTCGTATCGTGGGTCATATCCCACCACCTATCCTGTCCTGATATTTCAGCTTCCAGTCTGTCCTCATGTCTGGGCTCCTGTCTTGCCTTTCTGCCTGGACAGGATGAGGATGGGGAGGGAGGATTGACGAGCCTCCGGTTCCTGTTCCTCGTTAAGGCCACTATGGATATCGTAATATCTGGGTCGAGGACTGACTCTTGCCACGTGGGGTACTTGGTGCAACAAGCTGGGTTTTTTTCATTCCTCGGTGACTTTGAGTCTTTTTGGGGTCATTATGTTGCATCTTTACTGCCGATACAGAGCCGGTCTTGCTTCTTGCAAGGTCTGAGTTCGATCCCCGCTGGTCCAACTCGGTGGGCACAGTATATCCAAGAGTAACGTTTATTCAACGTTGAATTAACGTTAGTGCAAAGTTTTTTTTTTGGAATGGGGGGGGGGGGGTTGTTGCCATTGGGTTAAATGAAGGCAACGTCTGGGCAGTCTTAATATCCCAGCTCCTTGACCTCATATCCCAGCTTCTCCTTATCCGCTCTTGACCTCATATCCCAGCTCCTTGACCTCATATCCCGCTTCTTGACCTCATATCCCAGCTCCTTGACCTCATATCCCAGCTCTGACCTCATCCCAGCTCCTTGACCCATATCCCAGCTCCTTGACCCATATCCCAGCTCCTTGACCCCATATCCCACACTTCTTGACCTCATATCCCACTCCTTGACCCCATATCCCAGCTCCTTGACCCCATATTCCAGCTCCTTGACTCATATCCCAGCTCCTTTACCTAATCCAGCTCTTGACCCCAATCCCACCTCCTCACCAGGTATCTACAACTATCTCATATTGAGGGGGGGCAGACCAAGGCCTACTTATAGGCCTATCGAGGTCCCCCCTCATCTAGACTATAGACTGCCCCCCATGCAGGATGCTGCCCACAACAGTTGCCTAACTCCAGGGAGGGGGGTAACTATTTACCATTAGGTGAACAGGCACATGATGTAAGGACACGTGACCAGACCCTTGCCTGGGAGTCGAACGAGGATCCCATATGTCGAACGACGGAGTCGACCAATCCGTTAACAGATTTGACGTGTTGGTGAAACTTAACCCACCGTATTATTGACGTTTTCTAAGCATCAACCTTAGATAGGTTAGAGGGGGGGGGAGGTTTCTTGGATCGAACAGGTGTATATATTTTTTTTTTACGTTTCAGGTTAGGCAAAACAGTTGCATTTTTTTACGGAGTAATAAATCGAGAGCCAATCAGACCCATAACGGACCACTCTGATTGGCGGGTTCGTCACCCCCTACAGCGGGCACCCCCGCGCCGTTATACGCGGGGGGGGGGGTGATGGGGGTGTAACCAGAGGCGGGAGTGTCGAGGGTGAGCTAACAGTACGCTGACGACGGCTATACTGCTCGCACTACACTGAGGTGACAACACTGTGTTGAGCTGGTAATACTGGTGGTGGTGGTAACACTGTTGTTGTGTGTGGTGGTAACACTGTTGTTGTGGTGGTGGTGGTGGTGATGGTAACACTGCTGTGGTGGTAACGCTGTGGTTGTGGTAGTAACACCACCACAACAACAATTAATGTGCCTGTGCCATATCAGTTCAGCGGGATACTAAAGTATACTTGGTGTACACACACACCGACACACGGGGTACTCCGGCCTCTCCGTCCACACATCTCTCAACACTAACACCAAAATGTGTGTAAATTATACTATGTATACTGTGTATACTATGTATACTATGAGCAGACAACACTAAGCCAATGTGACTATACCACTCGGGAAAGATATTCTGAATTCACCTAAGGGCCTCGAACACTAGTGGCTCGACGAGGACAGGAACCCGGCGGCTTGTCAAACGTTTCCCCATTTGCCCTGATGATCTTTTCCGGTTGGATGTTAAAATTTAAGAGTTTTGGCACTTACGGCTCCGGCGGGTAGGCGGTTCCATGGATATATAACCCAGTGGGTGAAGAAGCGGCTCGTGTTCTCAGTCCTACACTGTGGCTTGTTGAGCTTGGAACCGTTGTTCCTTGTGTGTGTTACATCTGACCTGCCGAAGAAATGTTGCGGCTCCACATCCTCCAAATTGTTCAGTATTTTAAAAGTTTCAATGAGATCCACCCCGCCATGCCTGGTTTGCAGTGTTGTTAGCCCTGTGGCCCTCAACCGTTCCTGACACGGGAGATGGCTTAACTCTGGAACGATTTTTGTTGCTCGGTGTTGCACTTTCTCCAGAGCGGCGGCTATGTCCTTCTGAAGATGTGGTCTCCGTGCTTGTATACAGTAATCCAAATGGGGAGCACCAGAGATTTAAACATTTGAATCATTACCTTCTTGTCCTTAAAGTCAAAGGTAAGCCTGATTATTCCAAGGGTTTGGTTAGGGTTTGGTTAGGGTTTGGTTAGGGTTTTCTTACAGCTGCTCCTACCTGCTGTGCACCTATCATTAAGTGGTGGATTTTGACACCAAAGTCCTTTTTCTTCATCAATCTGCTGTAATGTAATGTTATTAATTTGGTAGTTGAAGCGTGGGTTGTTATGCCCTACTTGCAAGGTCTTGCATATGTCAATATTAAAAAGCATTTACCAGTCATGTGACCATGTGTGGAGTTCATGTAGATCGCTTTGTAAGGCTTCAATATCAATTTCATTTCCCACTTTGCCATAAATCTTTGTGTCATCTGCAAATTTGATGATGTGGTTTGTAATATTCTCATCAATGTCATTGACGTATATGACAAAAAGGGTTGGTCCCAAAGTGGACCCCTGTGGCACCCCACTTACCACATTTCTCCAGTCAGATTTATTCTTATTTAACACCATTCTTTGTTTTCTTTGTTTTAACCATTGTGTTATCCATTCCAGTGTTCTACGATTCTACCAGTAGTGGGAGTTATGCCAATGACCGGCTGTTTTCATTTTTTCCTAAGCCGGTCATTGACATAGTGGGGGGGTTTCGTATTTTTTCCCCGATCGGTCGTTGGCGCAGGGGTATTTTCGATTTTTCCCCCTTCCGGGCGGGTAAATTCATAGGGATGTTTTCATTTTTCGTGACATTTTTCATCTTCGCCCTTTGAACATATATAATTTTCCTAAAAGGAGTACTAAAAGGCTTCCTCCTCACCCCTAAAAATTCCGTTCAAGGGGGATTAAAAGGTCGGTCCCTGTCAGAGCTGAATTTCGTCACCCCAGTGACCCATGCACAGGCATCACTAATGGTCAATGACGTCATCAGCTGGCGAGTCCATGTGTCTGTAATTTCCTTGCCAGTCATTAATGTGGTACCTTATCTTTAGAAAAATAAATGTACATTTCACACACAGAGATCACACTAACGTGATGCATCAAAGATTAAGGCAGTGTCTGGGATGCTCCCGGACGCAGGTTCGAATCCTCGTCACGGCACTTGTGGATTTGTCCGTGTACATTTCATTCACCGGAAGTTTCCAAAAATATGAGCAGGCTTGTAAGGCAGGATCTACTTTTAACAAACCCATGTTGTTTCGATTTTACAAGACTGTTCACTGAAAGATGGCGAATGATTCCCTCGCTGAGGATTCTCTCCATGAGCTTGCAGACGTGTGATGTCAAGCTGATCGGTCGGTACTTTTCTGCAGAGTTCTTCCGTCGACTTCGTCGATCAGTCCAAGTGATTAGTCAGTGAACTCGTAATTGCTTGCCGTTACACGAAGCTCAAACGACATTAAACGAGGTAATTAAACATTTCCCGGGTCCCCCTCCTCTGAGTGCCTATGCCCCGCCTCTTTACCAAGGGACTTTACAGGGCATTTAATATTACTGAAATCTTCCGTTATCAAAGTCAACCACTGACATTCTCCAGGATGCAACCCACAACAGTTGTCTAAATCCCGGGTACCTATTTACTGCTAGGTGAATAAGAGGCATCAGATGAAACGACACGTGTCCATTCATATTGTGCCCCGCTCGGGAATCGAACCCCGGGATCCTAGATTATGAGCCCAGGACGTAGACCAGCGTGCCACAGGACCCTAGTGAGAAGCCCGTCATCAGTGGTGGTAACAATGTTGTTGTTGTTGTTAAAGATTCGCTACCTGGAACATGAAGTTCCAAGTAGCACGGGCTATGGTGAGCCCGTAGTAGATGTTATGGTAACAATGGCCCTGGGAGCCGTCTCGCAGACTCTGCACTCACTCGTAGCTGCTGCTTCCTCCTTCTCTCAACTACATTGTATTTGTAACGTTGTCGACCAATCTCTCAAAACTGTAGGGTGTTGGCCAAAACTAAAAAGCACCGTAAAATTGACGTTTACCGACCATGGGGCCTGGAGAGGTTATAGAAGTGGATTGGTTACATTGGAATGTTTCTGGGAGCTAAATTTTGAATAAGTAGGCTCTAGGGACCAGATTCACGAAAGCACTTACGCATGCACTTACGAACCTGTACATCTTTTCTCAATCTTTGGCGGCTTTGTTTACAATTATTAAACAGTTGCTCGAAATTGCCCGAAACGCATTGCGTAATAGCGGCTTTAGGCATTGTATGTACTAGCTCTATCTATAAATCGATCCACTTATGTAAAATCTCTCCATGTATGTACCTTTCTGAATAAACATATTTATTTATTTTATTAGTTAATGAGCTCCGAAGCACCAGGAGGCTGTTTATAACAATAACAACAGTTGAATGGGAAGTTTTCATGCTTGTAAACTGTTTAATAAATGTAACCAAAGCCGTCAAAGATTGAGGAAAGATGCACACGTTCGTAAGTACTTGCGTGAGTGCTTTCGTGAATCTGGCCCTTGGACCTGATCTATTCTCACCACAACGGCTTCGGTACTTTTTAGTAAACCCGACCCGACCCGACCCGACCAGTGGTCAAACGACGTTGATTCGACGGCACTCGAGCACATTTTTCTGGCTGGGATATTCCTTCGTAGTTTATTGTTTTTTTGGTTTTAATATCACTTTGAATCTGCGGTTCATTAGCTCGTGTGCCCCGTTTCCTCAGCGGGACGTGTTTTGTTTTTGTACTTTTTCTACTGGAGCAAAACAGGCGGCCTCTTGTTGGTGCCGCTGTGAGAGCTCGGGAGGACGGGCTCCATACCTGTCCTGTGGACGGCGGCAGTCAGGCACACACACTGGACGGGCTCCATACCTGTCCTGTGGACGGCGGCAGTCAGGCACACACACACTGGACGGGCTCCATACCTGTCCTGTGGACGGCGGCAGTCAGGCACACACACTGGACGGGCTCCATACCTGTCCTGTGGACGGCGGCAGTCAGGCGCACACACACTGGACGGGCTCCATACCTGTCCTGTGGACGGCGGCAGTCAGGCACACACACACTGGACGGGCTCCATACCTGTCCTGTGGACGGCGGCAGTCAGGTACACACACTGGACGGGCTCCATACCTGTCCTGTGGACGGCGGCAGTCAGGTACACACACTGGACGGGCTCCATACCTGTCCTGTGGACGGCGGCAGACAGGCACACACACTGGACGGGCTCCATACCTGTCCTGTGGACGGCGGCAGACAGATGGGAGTTGGTCTTTGCTTCTAATGTGTTTTTAGCTAAACAGTTTACAATTAGCGGTAAACTTTCATACAACTCTTATTTGGCAAAAGTTCAGGTGATTTTGTGAAGTTCCCCCAGTAGCACAGTGGTCTACGTCCTCGGCTCAAACCCGATAGACCTGGGTTCAGTTCCCGGGCAGGACAAAAACGGTGGGTACGTTTCGTTTCATCTGCTGTTTCTGTTCACCTAGAAGTAAATTAGGTACCCAGGAGTTAAGCAACTCCTGGGGAAGGTTGGCCTAGGGGTACCTACATAGGCTTCCTGTCCCCAACAACGGCAATTATTATTTTAATAATCTATGAAACGTTCGCAACTTGTTTTCTGTGCATATTCTAATTAGTTTTTAACGATACAGATGAGAATAATTAGTGTGGTCCACACACCATACAGTGCCGCTCTGCATACAGTTGTTTGCATTTAAATATTATTATGTAACACATCAAGACTGACACATTCCATTTCTCAAATGATTCCAGGCAAAAAGGTGGATAAATCACTGCAACATTTCTCAAAGATAAGAGATGTTTGTGAACGAGTCGGCGTCGTCTGTTACAGCACGAGACTCGTAAGATAATCTTGCTTCACCCTTTCTCCAGCACATGCGAGAATGTATCCAAGTTGCTTAATCATTGTTACGAAGATAATGATCAAAATGACATCAAACTGGCTCTTGTACTACGATTGTGAGATCTGATCTTGTATTGGATTAATGTTATTTAGTGGTAAATAACGCCTCATGTAAATTGTTCATACATAATCTAACCTCACATAATATAATTACAGTAGCATCTCTCCAAGAGTATTTTGCCAGTTTAATTTGTTATTCAGTGATTTCAGATATATACTGTATCAGTATGACAGGCACACCAACTCTAAAATGTATCCCTAAATTTCTTCAACAGTTATGAGTCATTTGACTGTTCCGAGGCCGTGGCATTGATAGGATTCATTGGCTTACTGTCAAACTTTCAAGTAAGTCATATAGAAGTTTTGTGATTTCAAGTTTTATTATGTATTAATTACTGACATTTAAAAAAACAAATAATGATGATACCTGTCATCAACATCATCATCACCATATAGTTATTAGCAATAGAGTATCTATGAAGAAAATAATAATACAAATGTATAATAATAATAATAATAATAATAATAATAATAATAATAACAATAACAATAATAGGGCACTGGTCAGTACATGAAGAACAATGGGCAAATAGCTGTACCTACTAAGTTGACATTTTCAATAGACACCAGAATATAGTAACTACGACATGACTAGAGTGTGGTGCAGGGGAGGGTACGTAGAGCACAGAGTGCAATGAGTAGGCCTATAGTACGTCATTATAACAGGAATTACAATAAAAGTCTCCAGGAAGCAATGAGAACAGGGATTACAGTGAGGGGGGCCTACGAGAAGGTGCAATGAAAACAGGGAGTGTAATGAGCACAAGATATGCAATTAATACAAAGATATAATGTGTACAGACAAAGGTGGATTAGGTGGTGATGGAAACATAGGAAGAGAAGGTGGTACTGTAAGGCGTGCTGCCCACACAGTATGTACGTGGGAGTGAGCTATAACCCGACTCGCTCTGTCTCCATCCTAGTCTTGCTGGAACCGGCGCGTTTTCTGGGTAAACTTATTGACATTTGGAGCCATTTTTCGTATCTCTCTTGAAGCTGTGGATCACGGTGACGTCCACAACTTTTTTCAGTGTACTTCACTGGTAAATCATTACTGGCTACAAGTATTTCCTTTTGTTCTATAGCTTATTTGTATTTCTAGCTTTCATCTATGCCTCATTTTCTCTTAAATACAGAAGTTGTATTNAAAAGCTCCGAAATCATTTCAAGATAACCTTACGATTTGTTTATGAGAACGGGCTGCACAAATATCTACGTTTTCTATGCATCGGCCTCAATTGGTTAGTGGGTTGCCTGGGTTGTACGTTGAGGTTCATGAGGTTAAAGTGTAGCCATACAGAGAGAAAGAACTACCTGATGAATACACCGAGAAATGGTAAACACCTTTCGGTGTATGGGAGCCGTTTTAACACTTACTGGCTTCCTGTCCCCGTTAAGTCACTAAGGACACAGTGGCCCCTCAGGTAAACTCAGGTAAATAGTTTAAATTACCCAGGAATTGTAGGTAATTAATGGAGCGCTGCCAGCCGTAGAGCGCGGCGCAGGAGGAGGAGCAGCAGCAGCAGGTGTCGTACGGCGGAGGGGCGCGCCAGGGGTGAGCTAACAGCAGATACTACGGTACTGTTAACATTACCATCGCTGACCCGCCGTCGCCGCCACGCCAGCGCCCCCCTCCGCCTGACTCCTGACTTAACTACCACGTATCTGAGGCAATTTGCGCCCTGCTCGACGAGCGACGCCCGTTGATATAGGCGGAACACCGCCTCTGTTACCTCAAGTAGGCTGTGGCCACGCCACCATGGCTGACGGTAAGTGGCTCCGTCACGGGCCATGGCTGACGGTAAGTGTCTCCGTCACGGGCAATGGCTGACGGTAAGTGGCTACGTCACGGGCCATGGCTGACGGTAAATGGCTACGTCACGGGCCATGGCTGACGGTAAGTGGCTCCGTCACCGGCCATGGCTGACGGTAAAGTGAGCTACGTCACGGGCCATGGCTGACGGTAAGTGTCTCCGTCACGGGCCATGGCTGACGGTAAGTGGCTACGTCACGGGCCATGGCTGACGGTAAGTGGCTACGTCACGGGCCATGGCTGACGGTAAATGTCTCCGTCACGGGCCAGGGCTGACGGTAAGTGTCTCCGTCACGGGCCATGGTTGACGGTAGTGTCTCCGTCGCGGAGGCTGACGGTAAGTGTCTCCGTCACGGGCCATGGGTTGACGGTAAGTGTCTCCGTCACGGGCCATGGCTGACGGTAAGTGGCTACGTCACGGGCCAATGGTTGACGGTAAGTGTCTCCGTCGCGGAGGGCTGACGGTAAGTGTCTCCGTCACGGGCCATGGTTGACGGTAAGTGTCTCCGTCGCGGGCCAGGCTGACGGTAAGTGGCTCCGTCACCGGCCATGGCTGACGATAAGTGGCTCCGTCACCGGCCATGGAATGCATATGTATTATATTCAATTAAACGAGATAAATTATCACAAATATCCACCATGGTGGTCTGAGACAGACGTGAGAGAATACTAATTGTTTGACCTCATTACATTAGATAGTTTAGTTTTTCTTATCGCCAAATGGCCCTCCTCCCCCCCCCCCCACCCTGTTGACGAAGCAGTAAATGGGTACCAGGAGTTAAGTAAGTCAACTTGGTTATGGGGTTGCATCTTGGAATGGGTCAGTTGTTCTACCTTCAGGGGATCTCGATCGATACCCGTCTTCGCCGTGACGTGGGGCCAACACGTCGACCCGTCTTTGCCGTGACGTGGGTCGATACGTCGACCCGTCTTTGCTGTGACGTGGGTCGATACGTCGACCCGTCTTTGCCGTGACGTGGGGCCAAACGTCGACCCGTCTTTGCCGTGACGTGAGCCAAATGTCGACCCGTCTTTGCCGTGACGTGGGGCGACATTGTTCCATGTTCTACCTCCGGCTGATATATTTAACCCCCCATATATAGCCCCTGTGTTAAACACGTCCTCCCATGGGCCAGTTGAGTTATCTCAGATAATAGAGGGTCCTGCTGCCTGGAATTATCACAGTGATCCTTTATACACTCTCAAGACACCTAACCCAACCACTTGGGCTGGACGGTAAAGTGCCGGTCTCGCTTCATGCAGGTCGTCGTTCAATTCCCGACCGTCCAAGTTGTTGGGCACCATTCCTCCCCTCCCCCCACCCCCGTCCAATCCCAAATCCTTATCCTGACCCCTTCCAAGTGTTATATAGTCGTAATGGCTTGGCACTTTCCCCTGATAGTTCCCTTGCCTTCTCAAAGCACCTGACATCCAGAGAATGGTACCAGAACTATACTGCATAATCCATGAGGATATCTCACGGGAAGGATAATAATAAATTGGTTGTGAAGCATTATATCACATTGGGTCGAACAATTACGTTCAAACTTTAGGATTTTCTTGTGCAAAGAACTCGTCATGAGAGAGATTTTTCTCAGTTTAATTTCACAATTTTGTTATTGTAGAGTGGTCTACGTCCTTGACACACACACTCAAGGATCCAGGGTTTGATCCCCCAGAAATGGTTGGGCATGTTTCCTCACAACTGATGCACCTGTTCACCTCGCAGTACATGAGCATCTGAGAGTTAGGAAACTGTTGTTAAGAGTGAAATTCAGCTTAGGTCGTCCTGTAATGTTTCCTTAACTGTTTTACTGTAGAAATAATGCATTCTGAAGTGGATCTTGGTATCCATGGAGAGTAGTTATGACCGGTTTAGGAATAAGGTGATGACAAGTGATGATGCAGATAGTGATGATGGTGACGGTAGTGATGGGGATGGTGGTGATGATAAGATAAAGACATTAACATTATAATTACTATGACAATACTAACTTTGGTATCTCTGTGTTGCAGCTTATATGGTGACCTCTGCGGCCTCCTCTCGCAGCTACGGGTGAGTCTGCCAGCTGCTAGCTCTGTTGGGGGTGGAGGAGGACCTTCCTGCAGGAGGGGGGGACCTACTTGCAGGAGGGTGACCTTCCTGCAGGAGGAGGACCTTCCTGCAGGAGGGGGGACCTTCCTGCAGGAGGATTAGGACCTACTTGCAGGAGGGTGACCTACCTGCAGGAGGGGGGACCTACCTGCAGGAGGGGGACCTTCCTGCAGGAGGGGGGGACCTACTTGTAGGAGGGTGACCTACCTGCAGGAGGGTGACCTACCTGCAGGAGGGGGACCTACCTGCAGGAGGGGGACCTACCTGCAGGAGGGGGGGGGACCTACCTGCAGGAGGGTGACCTACCTGCAGGAGGGTGACCTACCTGCAGGAGGGGGACCTACCTGCAGGAGGGGGACCTACCTGCAGGAGGGGGGGGGGACCTACCTGCAGGAGGGGGACCTACCTGCAGGAGGGGGGGGACCTACCTGCAGGAGGGGGACCTACCTGCAGGAGGGGGGGGGACCTACCTGCAGGAGGGGGACCTACCTGCAGGAGGGGGACCTACCTGCAGGAGGGTGACCTACCTGCAGGAGGGTGACCTACCTGCAGGAGGGTGACCTACCTGCAGGAGGGGGGGGACCTACCTGCAGGAGGGGGACCTACCTGCAGGAGGGTGACCTACCTGCAGGAGGGTGACCTACCTGCAGGAGGGGGGGGACCTACCTGCAGGAGGGGGGGGACCTACCTGCAGGAGGGGGACCTACCTGCAGGAGGGTGACCTACCTGCAGGAGGGGGGGGACCTACCTGCAGGAGGGGGACCTACCTGCAGGAGGGTGACCTACCTGCAGGAGGGGGACCTACCTGCAGGAGGGGGACCTACCTGCAGGAGGGGGACCTACCTGCAGGAGGGTCCTTGGAGTAAGGACACCTAATACTGCGGCAGCTAAACATGGTAAATATAACCTGTTCTCTCTCCCTCCTACAGACACTCGCCCCACGTCGACTGTAACTCAGCGCTGGCCCTACTGGGGTTTATCCTCTTCATTGACATCCTCAGGGTGAGTTGCCATGCTCAGGGTGAGTTGCCATGCTCAGGGTGAGTTTCCATGCTCAGAGTGAAGATAGGGTGACGCCTACTCCCGCCTTCCTCTCAAGTTTGTATAGTAACCTTCTTCTGTGTGGTACTGTATCAAGGGCTTTTAGGCAGTCCGGAAATATGCAGTCTCTCTTGCCTTATTTCCGTTACCTTATCATAAAACTCCAGGAGGTTCGTCAGGCGTGATTTCCCTTCCCTAAAGCCATGTTGTTGTTCTTTACCAAACCCATTTCTTTCTAAGTGTGGAACTAGTCATAACTTTATAATTCTTTCAAGTACTTTGCAAGGGATGCTTGTAAGCGACTCTGGTCTGTAGTTAAGCGAGTCATCTCTATCTCCTTTCTTGTAGATTGGCACCACATTAGCCTCCTTCCAGCAGCTGGACAATACCACCCTTGTAAGGGGTCTCGTTAAAGATTAGCGTTAGAGGTATGCTGAGGGCCTGTGCTGCTTCTTTTAACAGCCATGGTGATATTCTCTCAGGTCTAGTAGCTTTGGTTACATCCAGTGATGCTAGTTGTGTTCTTACTTCCTCCGCAGTTACCTCAATATTTAGTAGTTTCTCTTCCTGTGCTGCTTCCTCGTCTAGCTCTGGGAGGTGACCACTCTCAGTAGGGAACACTCCATGGACGCTGGCATTGAGCTCCTCACGAATTTCTTTATCATTTTCTGTATACTGGTCTCTCCCCTTTTTCGTAATCTGGTCAGTTCGTCATTCACTGTCATTTTCATTCTTATATGGTTATGTGAGAGTTTCGATTGGTTCCTTGTGTGTGTGTGTGTGTGTGTGTGTGTGTGTACTCGCCTAGTTGTGATCTAGTTGTGCTTGCGGGGGTTGAGCTCTGGCTCTTTTGGTCCCGCCTCTCAACTGTCAATCAACTGGTGTACAGGTTCCTGAGCCTACTGGGCTCTATCATATCTACATTTGAAACTGTGTATGGAGTCAGCCTCCACCACATCACTGCCTAATGCATTCCACTTCTTGTTTACTCTGGCACTGAAAAAGTTCTTTCTAACGTCCCTGTGGCTCATCTGGGTACTCGGTCTCCACCTGTGCCCCCTTGTTCGCGTACCACCCGTGTTAAACAGTTTATCCTTATATACCCTGTCAATTCCTCTGAGAATTTTGTAGGTAGTGATCATGTCTTCCAGTGTCGCGAGGTGCATTTCCCGCAGCCTTTCCTCGTAACTCGTGCCTCTTAGTTCTGGGACTAGCCTAGTGGCATACCTCTGAACTTTTTCCAGCTTCGTCTTGTGCTTGACAAGGTACGGGCTCCACGCTGGGGCCGCATACTCCAGGATTGGTCTCACATATGTGGTGTACAAGATTCTGAATGATTCCTTACACAGGTTCCTGAACGCTGTTCTGATGTTAGCCAGCCTCGCATATGCCGCAGACGTTATTCTTTTTATGTGGGCTTCAGGAGACAGGTTTGGTGTGATATCAACTCCTAGATCTTTCTCTCTGTCCGTTTCATGAAGTACTTCATCTTCTATTCTGTATCCTGTGTCTGGCCTCCTGTTTCCACCGCCTAGTTTCATTACTTTGCATTTACTCGGGTTGAACTTCAACAGCCATTTGTTGAACCAGTCACTCAGTCTGTCTAGGTCATCTTGTAGCCTCCTACTATCATCCTCTGTTTCAATCCTCCTCATAATTTTTGCATCGTCGGCAAACATTGAGAGGAACGAATCTATACCCTCTGGGAGATCATTTACATATACCAGAAACAGTATAGGTCCAAGGACTGACTCCTGCGGGACTCCACTTGTAACGTCTCGCCAATCTGAGACCTCACCCCTCACACTGACTCGTTGTCTCCTGTTGCTCAGGTACTCCTCTATCCACCGGAGTACCTACCCCTTTCTACCCCTGTGTGTGTGTGTTTGTGTATTCACTTAGTTGTATTTTACGGGGGTTGAGCTTTGCTCTTTCGGCCCGCCTCTCAACTGTCAATCAACTGTTTACTAACTACACTAACTACTTCTTTTTTTTTTTCCACACCACACACACACACACCCCAGGAAGCAGCCCGTGACAGCTGACTAACTCCCAGGTACCTGTTTACTGCTAGGTAACAGGGGCATTCAGGGTGAAAGAAACTTTGCCCATTTGTTTCTGCCGGGTGCGGGAATCGAACCCGCGCCACAGAATGACAAGTCCTGCACGCTATCCACCAGGCTACCTGGCCCTGGCTCCCTAGCTTGTGTGTGTGTGTGTGTGTGTGTGTGTGTGTGTGTGTGTGTGTGTGTGTGTGTGTGTGTGTGTGTGTGTGTGTGTTTTCACCTACGTGTGCTTGCAACGTCGAGCTAGGCTCCTAGCCCCGCCTTCCGAGGGTTCTTAAAATAATGCAATGATGCATTGGATGAATAATGCATTTCTCACGCGTTTATCATATTTATACTTAAAATTTTGAATTGAAATAGCTTCAACTACTTCTACATCTCGCCTATTATATTTATAGACAGCTCTAATATTGTGAAGTTCTTTCTGGCGCCTCTGTGACGCATTTGCCTCTATAGTTTTCATCTATGACTCCTAGTTCTGATGTCCCTAGCTTTTATCAGGTCTGTTTTTGTTTACTTTGTAAAATTCCCTTAGAATCATATATGTTGTGAGGTTCCGGGGTTCGATCCCCGGTGGAGGCGGAGACAAATGTGCCAAAAGTTTCTTTCACCCTGATGCCCCTGTTACCTCGCAGTCAATAGGTACCTGGGAGTTAGATAGACAGTTGCTACGGGCGGCTTCCTGGGGATGTGTAACAAAAATGGAGGCCTGGTCGAAGACCGGGCCGCAAGGACGCTAAAACCCCGAAAATATCTCAAGATAACCTCAAGATAAGATGCCACCCCCCCCCCTCCCTCCACCCCCCCCCCATCTCTCCTCTCCGCTAGTGGGTAAACAACAGTTCTGTCCTTCCTCACAGTTCAAACTCCTGAGCCCAGAAACGAGTCTCGTTGCATATAATGGAAAATTTTAAAATTCTCCTTGTCCTCTTTTTAAGGTAAGAGTTCCATGCTGGGGGGACGCATAATAAAGTTGGCCTCACCTTCTCTGTCAATAAGGCTCGAAAACCCACCTTTCTCCAAAGCTTTTGAACACAAAATCTGCTGATGTTTCTGGCATTATATTTGGGGTTATGTCCACTCCCAGGTCTTTCTCCTTTTCTGAATGAACAATCTACCTGCCCTTCATCCTATACTGCTGTACTGGTCTGCGCAATCTTATTCTACGCCACATAACTTTGCAATGCATTACAATCTATCTCTGTAGTCACTTGATCTTCTTTGTTACTTTTGCATCATCTGAAAACGTTGGTATGAAGGAGCTTATGACTTATATATATATATATTGTAATGTTTATTAAGTTATTGATTGCTGCTTGCTTACATATACTTCACTATATATATTTCAGGCATGAAGTGTATTGAATGTTCCTTTGATTATGTCCCATATAAGTACCACTTCACACAGGACATTGTGGATTACGTCACCGCAGAAAAAGAGGCCGCCCCCGCGAGGAAAAAAAGGTGGACGGACGGCCGTATGCTGTGGGAAAATGGAAGCAATTGGGAGGATGAACCGGACATTCTAACATTTATTAGCGAAGGAGGCAGCGAACATCTTTACGACGCCCTACCAAGTATTCTCGGCCCTCTGGTGGTGAGTTGGCCAACTTCTCGGTCCTCTGGTGGTGAGTTGGCCAACTTCTCGGTCCTCTGGTGGTGAGTTGGCCAACTTCTCGGCCCTCTGGTGGTGAGTTGGCCAACTTCTCGGCCCTCTGGTGGTGAGTTGGCCAACTTCTCGGCCCTCTGGTGGTGAGTTGGCCAACTTCTCGGCCCTCTGGTGGTGAGTTGGCCAACTTCTCGGCCCTCTGGTGGTGAGTTGACCAACTTCTCGGCCCTCTGGTGGTGAGTTGACCAACTTCTCGGCCATCTGGTGGTGAGTTGACCAACTTCTCGGCCCTCTGGTGGTGAGTTGACCAACTTCTCGGCCCTCTGGTGGTGAGTTCACCAACTTCTCGTCCCTCTGGTGGTGAGTTGGCCCAACACACCTCATGGCTTCTGTACTAAGGGGGCTACCTGGCGTGCTTTTAACAAGATTTATCTCGATTATTAATATAACGGCAAATAAATGAAGATAATCCGTGATACCACTTATTAAAGAATTTGTCACATTAAAACTAAAACCTGTTTAATATATGTTGGCTAAGTATGTTATTGTATAAATACATAATATATGTAATTTATGTAATGGATATAAAAACAGCGTTAGTGTATTAACACCGAGTCCTGATTTCACCTCACTAGACACCACGCGAACTTAAAAGGACTCACATGACCTCATAGTACCCCTTAAGTGACCCCCCACAGGACACCTATACAACCCTTCCCCCGTCCCTCCTCCTCCTCTAACCTGACCCCAGCCATTAACTAAGAGTGCCACGTCTCCTGCAGGAGGAGTGGCAGTCAAGGGCGGACGCTGAGGAGGAGTGCCTCCACCGGAGAGTGTGCCACGCTAACTGGGTGCTGGCTCGGCACTATGGCACTGCTGGCCGGGTTATAGCGACGCTACTGACGTGAGTCGTCATCCTCCAGTCCTTGTTGACTGGTTTGTTGATTCGTCTCGTCTGTTGAAACACTCTTTGCTCACTCCATTGAAGAATTTGTAGATAATTGTTCTGGTGTCTGTCGTAAATGACACGACAATGTTATTTTTATTATTCTGTGTGTTAATGCAGTAACTTTAAATTAATAATAACAGTGGTAGGAATAGATTAACCTTATAAATAATATTAACAATAATTACTATATTAATTTTCTCATATTTAACGTTAATTCGTCTCCCTTTTTATCATTACTCCGTTTCCCATTTTTTATCATTACCTAGTTTCCCCATTTTCTATCATTATACAGTAGTCTGCATTTTTTGTGGTGTCAGTGTTAATAAGAGGTAAAAGAATAACACCTTCCTCGCTTCCTCTCACTGTAATATTCAGGATTTAAACCATTTGTCCCACCAACACCTTTGTCACTCGCTCACGGGACGGGCATCGGGCCCACTTCCACTCACAGGACGGGTATGGGGCCCCGCTACCACTCACAGGACGGGTATGGGGTCCACTACCACTCACAGGACGGGTATGGGGTCCACTACCACTCACAGGACGGGTATGGGGCCCACTTCCACTCACAGGACGGGTATGGGGCCCACTTCCATTCACAGGACGGGTATGGGGCCCACTTCCATTCACAGGACGGGTATGGGGCCCACTTCCACTCACAGGACGGGTATGGGGTCCACTACCACTCACAGGACGGGTATGGGGTCCATTTCCACTCACAGGACGGGTATGGGGTCCACTTCCACTCACAGGACGGGTATGGGGTCCACTATCACTCACAGGACGGGCATGGGGCCCACTTCCACTCACAGGACGGGTATGGGGTCTACTTCCACTCACAGGACGGGAATGGGGTTCACTTCCATTCACAGGACGGGTATGGGGTCCACTACCACTCACAGGACGGGTATGGGGTCCATTTCCACTCACAGGACGGGTATGGGGTCTACTTCCACTCACAGGACGGAAATGGGGTCCACTACCACTCACAGGACGGGTATGAGGCCCCACTACCACTCACAGGACGGGTATGGGATCCACTGCCACTCACAGGACGGGTATGGAGTCCACTACCACTCACAGGACGGGTATGAGGCCCCACTACCACTCACAGGACGGGTATGGGATCCACTGCCACTCACAGGACAGGTGTGGGGTCCACTACCACTCACAGGACGGGTATGGGATCCACTACCACTCACAGGGCGGGTATGGGATCCACTACCACTCACAGGACAGGTGTGGGGTCCACTACCACTCACAGGACGGGTATGGGATCCACTACCACTCACAGGACGGGTATGGGATCCACTACCACTCACAGGACAGGTGTGGGGTCCACTACCACTCACAGGACGGGTATGGGGTCCACTACCACTCACAGGACGGGTATGGGGGCCCCCACTACCACTCACAGGACGGGTATGGGGCCCCGCTACCACTCACAGGACGGGTATGGGGCCCACTACCACTCACAGGACGGGTATGGGATCCACTACCACTCACAGGACGGGTATGGGGTCCACTACCACTCACAGGACAGGTGTGGGATCCACTACCACTCACAGGGCGGGTATGGGAACTTTCATAATAAAAGGAACTAAAGTGAAAACACAGACCCTCTCCCCGCCAGGAGGATGGTGGAAGGCGCCTCAGGAGGCGGCAGGATGGCAGCGGTGGCAGGGAAGGCGGGAAGACGCCTCCACAGTTGCGAATCATTCCCGGCCTGTCCTCGGCCGCCGACCCTCTCCCTCAACGCCACCGCTGGTAACGCTCTTGAAGGTGTATAGGGGAACTCCACGCCCCCGAGTGACTCTCCACGCCCCCTAGTGACTCTCCACGCCCCCTAGTGACTCTCCACGGCCCCTAATGATGGTTCCCAACCGACGTGAACCCCCTAATACCATGGGAGACGTCCAGATCGACGCGGCGCCGATGCTTCACCTGCTGTACATGTGTACTTTTTATATTTCATTCAATAAAAATATGCCAATGACCATATATATTGTTCATTATGTACACCCGACATAATATAATATATATATAATATATAATATATAATAATATTCTGCTCTGTTTTCTGTTAAGTGTTGATGAGGTTCAACGAATGGAAACTTGTTTCTGGCGGGTCGGCGTTCGAGCCACGATGGTCCCATTGGTTGGGCACCGTCCCTCACTCTTCGTCCTTCTATCCTAGATCACATCCTGTCCTATTCTAACTCGTATCGTGGGGTCATATCCCACCGCCTATCCTGTCCTGATATTTCAGCTTCCAGTCTGTCCTCATGTCTGGGCTCCTGTCTTGCCTTTCTGCCAGGGACAGGGATGAGGAGTGGGGGAGGGGGAGGATTGACGAGCCGCCGGCTTCCTGTTCCTCGTTAAGGCCACTATGGATATCGTAATATCTGGGTCGAGGACTGACTCTTGTAACACGTGGGTACTTGGTGCAACAAGCTGGGTTTTTTTCATTCCTCGGTGACTTTGAGTCTTTTTGGGGTCATTAAGTTGCATCTTTACTGCCGATACAGCGCCGGCCTCGCTTCTTGCAAGGTCTGAGTTCGATCCCCGCTGGTCCAACTCGGTGGGCACAGTATATCCAAGAGTAACGTTTATTCAACGTTGAATTAACGTTAGTGCAAAGTTTTTTTTTGGAATGGGGGGGGGGGTATGTTGGCCATTGTGTTAAATGAAGGCAACGTCTGGGCACTGTCTTCATATCCCAGCTCCTTGACCTCATATCCCAGCTTCTTGACCTCATATCCCAGCTTCTTGACCTCATATCCCAGCTCCTTGACCTCATATCCCAGCTTCTTGACCTCATATCCCAGCTCCTTGACCTCATATCCCAGCTTCTTGACCTCATATCCCAGCTCCTTGACCCCATATCCCAGCTCCTTGACCCCATATCCCAGCTCCTTGACCCCATATCCCAGCTCCTTGACCTCATATCCCAGCTCCTTGACCCCATATCCCAGCTCCTTGACCCCATATTCCAGCTCCTTGACCTCATATCCCAGCTCCTTGACCTCATATCCCAGCTCCTTGACCCCATATCCCAGCTCCTCACCAGGTATCTACAACTAGTCTCATTATTGAGGGGGGGCAGACCAAGGCCTATTATAGGCCTATCGAGGTCCCCCCTCATCTAGACTATAGACTGTCCCCCATGCAGGATGCTGCCCACAACAGTTGCCTAACTCCAGGGAGGGGGGGGTAACTATTTACCATTAGGTGAACAGGCACATGAGGTGTAAGGACACGTGACCAGACCCTTGCCTGGGAGTCGAACGAGGATCCCATATGTCGAACGACGGAATCGACCAATCCGTTAACAGATTTGACGTGTTGGTGAAACTTAACCCACCGTATTATTGACGTTTTCTAAGCATCAACCTTAGATAGGTTAGAGGGGGGGGAGGTTTCTTGGGATCGAACAGGTGTATATATTTTTTTTTACGTTTCAGGTTAGGCAAAACAGTTACATTTTTTTACGGAGTAATAAATCGAGAGCCAATCAGACCCATAACGGGACCACTCTGATTGGCGGGTTCGTCACCCCCTACAGCGGGCACCCCCGCGCCGTTATACGCGGGGGGGGGGGTGATGGGGGTGTAACCAGAGGCGGGAGTGTCGAGGGTGGAGCTAACAGTACGCTGACGACGGCTATACTGCTCACACTACACTGAGGTAACAACACTGTGTTGAGCTGGTAATACTGGTGGTGGTGGTAACACTGTTGTTGTGGTGGTGGTAACACTGTTGTTGTGGTGGTGGTGGTGGTGATGGTAACACTGTTGTGGTGGTAACGCTGTGGTTGTGGTAGTAACACCACCACAACAACAATTAATGTGCCTGTGCCATATCAGTTCAGCGGGATACTAAAGTATACTTGGTGTACACACACACCGACACACGGGGTACTCCGGCCTCTCCGTCCACACATCTCTCAACACTAACACCAAAATGTGTGTAAATTATACTATGTATACTGTGTATACTATGTATACTATGAGCAGACAACACTAAGCCAATGTGACTATACCACTCGGGAAAGATATTCTGAATTCACCTAAGGGCCTCGAACACTAGTGGCCTCGACGAGGACAGGAACCCGGCGGCTTGTCAAACGTTTCCCCATTTGCCCTGATGATCTTTTCCGGTTGGATGTTAAAATTTAAGAGTTTTGGCACTTACGGCTCCGGCGGGTAGGCGGTTCCATGGATATATAACCCAGTGGGTGAAGAAGCGGCTCGTGTTCTCAGTCCTACACTGTGGCTTGTTGAGCTTGGAACCGTTGTTCCTTGTGTGTGTTACATCTGACCTGCCGAAGAAATGTTGCGGCTCCACATCCTCCAAATTGTTCAGTATTTTAAAAGTTTCAATGAGATCCACCCCGCCATGCCTGGTTTGCAGTGTTGTTAGCCCTGTGGCCCTCAACCGTTCCTGACACGGGAGATGGCTTAACTCTGGAACGATTTTTGTTGCTCGGTGTTGCACTTTCTCCAGAGCGGCGGCTATGTCCTTCTGAAGATGTGGTCTCCGTGCTTGTATACAGTAATCCAAATGGGGAGCACCAGAGATTTAAACATTTGAATCATTACCTTCTTGTCCTTAAAGTCAAAGGTAAGCCTGATTATTCCAAGGGTTTGGTTAGGGTTTGGTTAGGGTTTGGTTAGGGTTTTCTTACAGCTGCTCCTACCTGCTGTGCACCTATCATTAAGTGGTGGATTTTGACACCAAAGTCCTTTTTCTTCATCAATCTGCTGTAATGTAATGTTATTAATTTGGTAGTTGAAGCGTGGGTTGTTATGCCCTACTTGCAAGGTCTTGCATATGTCAATATTAAAAAGCATTTACCAGTCATGTGACCATGTGTGGAGTTCATGTAGATCGCTTTGTAAGGCTTCAATATCAATTTCATTTCCCACTTTGCCATAAATCTTTGTGTCATCTGCAAATTTGATGATGTGGTTTGTAATATTCTCATCAATGTCATTGACGTATATGACAAAAAGGGTTGGTCCCAAAGTGGACCCCTGTGGCACCCCACTTACCACATTTCTCCAGTCAGATTTATTCTTATTTAACACCATTCTTTGTTTTCTTTGTTTTAACCATTGTGTTATCCATTCCAGTGTTCTACGATTCTACCAGTAGTGGGAGTTATGCCAATGACCGGCTGTTTTCATTTTTTCCTAAGCCGGTCATTGACATAGTGGGGGGGTTTCGTATTTTTTCCCCGATCGGTCGTTGGCGCAGGGGTATTTTCGATTTTTCCCCCTTCCGGGCGGGTAAATTCATAGGGATGTTTTCATTTTTCGTGACATTTTTCATCTTCGCCCTTTGAACATATATAATTTTCCTAAAAGGAGTACTAAAAGGCTTCCTCCTCACCCCTAAAAATTCCGTTCAAGGGGGATTAAAAGGTCGGTCCCTGTCAGAGCTGAATTTCGTCACCCCAGTGACCCATGCACAGGCATCACTAATGGTCAATGACGTCATCAGCTGGCGAGTCCATGTGTCTGTAATTTCCTTGCCAGTCATTAATGTGGTACCTTATCTTTAGAAAAATAAATGTACATTTCACACACAGAGATCACACTAACGTGATGCATCAAAGATTAAGGCAGTGTCTGGGATGCTCCCGGACGCAGGTTCGAATCCTCGTCACGGCACTTGTGGATTTGTCCGTGTACATTTCATTCACCGGAAGTTTCCAAAAATATGAGCAGGCTTGTAAGGCAGGATCTACTTTTAACAAACCCATGTTGTTTCGATTTTACAAGACTGTTCACTGAAAGATGGCGAATGATTCCCTCGCTGAGGATTCTCTCCATGAGCTTGCAGACGTGTGATGTCAAGCTGATCGGTCGGTACTTTTCTGCAGAGTTCTTCCGTCGACTTCGTCGATCAGTCCAAGTGATTAGTCAGTGAACTCGTAATTGCTTGCCGTTACACGAAGCTCAAACGACATTAAACGAGGTAATTAAACATTAACCGGGTTCCCCTCCTCTGAGTGCCTATGCCCCGCCTCTTTACCAAGGGACTTTACAGGGCATTTAATATTACTGAAATCTTCCGTTATCAAAGTCAACCACTGACATTCTCCAGGATGCAACCCACAACAGTTGTCTAAATCCCGGGTACCTATTTACTGCTAGGTGAATAAGAGGCATCAGATGAAACGACACGTGTCCATTCATATTGTGCTCCGCTCGGGAATCGAACCCCGGGATCCTAGATTATGAGCCCAGGACGTAGACCAGCGTGCCACAGGACCCTAGTGAGAAGCCCGTCATCAGTGGTGGTAACAATGTTGTTGTTGTTGTTAAAGATTCGCTACCTGGAACATGAAGTTCCAAGTAGCACGGGCTATGGTGAGCCCGTAGTAGATGTTATGGTAACAATGGCCCTGGGAGCCGTCTCGCAGACTCTGCACTCACTCGTAGCTGCTGCTTCCTCCTCCTCTCAACTACATTGTATTTGTAACGTTATCGACCAATCTCTCAAAACTGTAGGGTGTTGGCCAAAACTAAAAAGCACCGTAAAATTGACGTTTACCGACCATGGGGCCTGGAGAGGTTATAGAAGTGGATTGGAATGTTTCTGGGAGCTAAATTTTGAATAAGTAGGCTCTAGGGACCAGAGTCACGAAAGCACTTACGCATGCACTTACGAACCTGTACATCTTTTCTCAATCTTTGGCGGCTTTGTTTACAATTATTAAACAGTTAATGAGCTCCGAAGCACCAGGAGGCTGTTTATAACAATAACAACAGTTGAATGGGAAGTTTTCATGCTTGTAAACTGTTTAATAAATGTAACCAAAGCCGTCAAAGATTGAGGAAAGATGCACACGTTCGTAAGTACTTGCGTAAGTGCTTTCGTGAATTTCGCCCTTGGACCTGATCTATTCTCACCACAACGGCTTCGGTACTTTTTAGTAAACCCGACCCGACCCGACCCGACCAGTGGTCAAACGACGTTGATTCGACGGCACTCGAGCACATTTTTCTGGCTGGGATATTCCTTCGTAGTTTATTGTTTTTTTGTTTTAATATCACTTTGAATCTGCGGTTTATTAGCTCGTGTGCCCCGTTTTCCTCAGCGGGACGTGTTTTGTTTTTGTACTTTTTCTACTGGAGCAAAACAGGCGGCCTCTTGTTGGTGCCGCTGTGAGAGCTCGGGAGGACGGGCTCCATACCTGTCCTGTGGACGGCGGCAGTCAGGCACACACACTGGACGGGCTCCATACCTGTCCTGTGGACGGCGGCAGTCAGGCACACACACTGGACGGGCTCCATACCTGTCCTGTGGACGGCGGCAGTCAGGCACACACACACTGGACGGGCTCCATACTTGTCCTGTGGACGGCGGCAGTCAGGCACACACACTGGACGGGCTCCATACCTGTCCTGTGGACGGCGGCAGTCAGGCACACACACTGGACGGGCTCCATACCTGTCCTGTGGACGGCGACAGACAGGCACACACACACTGGACGGGCTCCATACCTGTCCTGTGGACGGCGGCAGTCAGGCACACACACTGGACGGGCTCCATACCTGTCCTGTGGACGGCGGCAGTCAGGTACACACACTGGACGGGCTCCATACCTGTCCTGTGGACGGCGGCAGACAGGCACACACACTGGACGGGCTCCATACCTGTCCTGTGGACGGCGGCAGACAGATGGGAGTTGGTCTTTGCTTCTAATGTGTTTTTAGCTAAACAGTTTACAATTAGCGGTAAACTTTCATACAACTCTTATTTGGCAAAAGTTCAGGTGATTTTGTGAAGTTCCTCCAGTAGCACAGTGGTCTACGTCCTCTGCTCAAACCCGATAGACCTGGGTTCAGTTCCCGGGCAGGACAAAAACGGTTGGGTACGTTTCGTTTCATCTGCTGTTTCTGTTCACCTAGAAGTAAATTAGGTACCCAGGAGTTAAGCAACTCCTGGGGAAGGTTGGCCTAGGGGTACCTACATAGGCTTCCTGTCCCCAACAACGGCAATTATTATTTTAATAATCTATGAAACGTTCGCAACTTGTTTTCTGTGCATATTCTAATTAGTTTTTAACGATACAGATGAGAATAATTAGTGTGGTCCACACACCATACAGTGCCGCTCTGCATACAGTTGTTTGCATTTAAATATATTATTATGTAACACATCAAGACTGACACATTCCATTTCTCAAATGATTCCAGGCAAAAAGGTGGATAAATCACTGCAACATTTCTCAAAGATAAGAGATGTTTGTGAACGAGTCGGCGTCGTCTGCTACAGCACGAGACTCGTAAGATAATCTTGCTTCACCCTTTCTCCAGCACATGCGAGAATGTGTCCAAGTTGCTTAATCATTGTTACGAAGATAATGATCAAAATGACATCAAACTGGCTCTTGTACTACGATTGTGAGATCTGATCTTGTATTGGATTTAATGTTATTTAGTGGTAAATAACGCCTCATGTAAATTGTTCATACATAATCTAACCTCACCATAATATAATTACAGTAGCATCTCTCCAAGAGTATTTTGCCAGTTTAATTTGTTACTCAGTGATTTCAGATATATACTGTATCAGTATGGCAGGCACACCAACTCTAAAATGTTTCCCTAAATTTCTTCAACAGTTATGAGTCATTTGACTGTTCCGAGGCCGTGGCATTGATAGGATTCATTGGCTTACTGTCAAACTTTCAAGTAAGTCATATAGAAGTTTTGTGATTTCAAGTTTTATTATGTATTAATTACTGACATTAAAAAAAAAACAAATAATGATGATACCTGTCATCAACATCATCATCACCATATATAGTTATTAGCAATAGAGTATCTATGAAGAAAATAATAATACAAATGTAATAATAATAATAATAATAATAATAATAATAATAATAATAATAATAATAATAATAACAATAATAATAATAGGGCACTGGTCAGTACATGAAGAACAATGGGCAAATAGCTGTACCTACTAAGTTGACATTTTCAATAGACACCAGAATATAGTAACTACGACATGACTAGAGTGTGGTGCAGGGGAGGGTACGTAGAGCACAGAGTGCAATGAGTAGGCCTACAGTACGTCATTATAACAGGAATTACAATAAAAGTCTCCAGGAAGCAATGAGAACAGGGATTACAGCGAGGGGGGCCTACGAGAGGGTGCAATGAAAACAGGGAGTGTAATGAGCACAAGATATGCAATTAATACAAAGATATAATGTGTACAGACAAAGGTGGATTAGGTGGTGATGGAAACATAGGAAGAGAAGGTGGTACTGTAAGGCGTGCTGCCCACACAGTATGTACGTGGGAGTGAGCTATAACCCGACTCGCTCTGTCTCCATCCTAGTCTTGCTGGAACCGGCGCGTTTTCTGGGTAAACTTTATTGACATTTGGAGCCATTTTTCGTATCTCTCTTGAAGCTGTGGATCACGGTGACGTCCACAACTTTTTTCAGTGTACTTCACTGGTAAATCATTACTGGCTACAAGTATTTCTTTTGTTTCTATAGCTTATTTGTATTTCTAGCTTTCATCTATGCCTCATTTTCTCTTAAATACAGAAGTTGTATTTGTCCACCAAATCTATTCCCCCCCCCATTATTTTCTATGTAAACATTATATATCCTTTGTTCATTTTTAGGAAGTGATGTTGAATTTCCTAAGCTTGTACCTGTCGCTTAGTCCTCTTAATTCAGACAAGTCTTCATCATAAACTTTTGTAGTACTCAAGTTTACTTTTGTGCTTCACGATATGCAGCTTCCATGCCAGTTCCACATACCCTAGTATTGTAGTAATGGCCTCACACTGTCTGTGGTCATGAAAGAGCCCCTTGTATCAGTTCTTAAGTATCATTCGTATCATTTTTCTCTTTATTTTTGTAGATTCCTTTAGGTCTCCAAATTCCCCCTTTCCAATTTGCATTACTCTATACTTGTTGAGATTGAATTCTAGCAACCATTTGTTCGCCAACACCCTGAGTTTGTCGAGTTCTTCTTGTAGTACTCTACAATCCTCCTCGGCTTTTAGTCCTCATTAGTTTTACAGAACCCAACCACTTAGGGGTGGACGGTAGAGCGACGTTCTCACTTCATGCAGGTCAGCGTTCAATTCCAGGACCGTCCAAGTGGTTGAGCACCATTCCTTCCCTCCGTCCCATTCCAAATCCTTATCCTGATCCTCTTCCCAGTGCTATATAGTCATAATGGCTTAGCGCTCTCCCATGATAGTTCCCTTCTCCCTTCCCTTTGCAGAATCTGCAAACATTGCTATGTATGAGTTCACTCCCAAGTCATTCACATAAATCTGAAACAATAGTGATCCTAGGCTCAAGCCATGGGGGACTACATTTATCACAACCAATCAACTCGACACCTGTTTGACTGACGGTGTGACCCTTTGTATTTTGTCTGTCAGGTACTCCTTTATCCAGTTCATTGTTTGCCCAGTTATCCTAACTTGTCTCTCCTCTTATACACGTGCCTTTTGTGAGGAAATATGAGGTGTTTCTTGACAGTTTAAGAAAATGCAATCTAACTAGCTACTTGCTCTGATGAATTTTGGTGGCTGTCATTGAACTATATATCAAACTTCTCAGTCATCACTTTTCTTTTCTAATCGTATCTCTCAGAGAGGGTGAGAGTGAGTGAGTGAGTGAGAGGGGAGAGAGAGAGAGAGAGGGAGGGGAGAGGGAGGGAGGGAGAGGGAAGAGAGTGAGGGGGAAGGTATAAAACAAAGTTACCAACAGGAAAGGAGGGAGAACAAAAAATTGAAAAATTCATCATTGCAGAATAATTGCTAAATCATGTATTACCAGGCAAGGCTCATGAGCTAAAATTCAAGCCTGTAAGCAGTTTTAGGCAAGTAGATCAGGTGATAAACACATACTACAATATTATCCAAATCGCTATCCCATAAAACTAAAGAAAACCACCAAGATTGTTAGGATATCTATACCAATAAAAAAAAATATATGTAATGTACATTCACTTGCTTATAGCCTAATTTGTATTAAGATTTTAAGTAATTTCCCAAATTTCAAGTGTTACCATAAAGCTCCTCCATCTCTTCTCAGAGCATCATAGATTATTATGTTAAGAACGGTCGGCGCAGACGCAGGAAAGACGTCAACTCTGATAGTCCTCTAATGGCTGATCTCAGCAGTGCTCACTGGTAAGTCAAACTATCATATAATTAAATACAAATGTAGAACTATTTGTAAGTAGTAGTAGTTGCAACACTAGCAATAATAATAATACACAGAAACTCACACCAACGTGATACGATATATCAATGAAGAAATCCCCCTTGGGGTGAAGCGAAGGTCAGCGGCTGGCTGTAACGCCTTAGTTGCGGGTTTGAATTTGAATTTGAATTGAATTTTCTCAATAATAATAATAATAACTTACTGTATATGTAAGAACAATTATAATTTGTGTTATTTGGTACAAATGAGTATCCACTAACTTATAAAGAGACGTCTCAGGCAATGACAGCAGGCCAATTTATGTCTTTTTACAAGACATAAATGAGGGTGGAAAATCGTTGTTAAAATCGTCTTGTTAACCTGAAAATTCACAAAACAGGGAATTCAAGTGACGTTGGTTCCACTGTATGAATCGAAAACCAACTTAGCTTCTAATTAGTATGTAAAGGCTTAATTTGAATCCAAATGTACTTGGCCATTCAAGTGTTAAAAGGTTTTATAACCTCAAACTCGCAGGCAAAATTACCAAAACATTTTATTCTAGTTTCTCAAAGGTATCATGTTTTTACACAGATGTCTTACTTTATGTAAGAAAGACAAAATCGAGAAGTAAAAGGAGTCAAGAGTTAAGACATTTGATAAAAGATTTAAGAAACTCTCGCCCTGTGTCACAATAGACACCCACTGCCCACTGGACCATGATACATGTGTCTGGGGTGATCCTCAACACCAGACACACCCACTGGACCATGATACATGTGTCTGGGGTGATCCACAACACCAGAAACACCCACTGGACCATGATACATGTGTCTGGGGTAATCCACAACACCAGACACACCCACTGGACCATGATACATGTGTCTGGGGTAATCCACAACACCAGACACACCCACTGGACCATGATACATGTGTCTGGGGTGACCCACAACACCATGAGCCACATTGAATACAAGTTCAATCTTATCACACTGCTCCCAAAGATTTTCTCAATAGATATATTATGCTTTTGTGGTTTCATTATGCATTAACAAAACTAACTTATATCCATGCATCAACTATGTTCAGGGAGGACATAATCCAAACTGTGTTGAAGAGCTTACAGTGGACAGGAGAAACAGCCGATGAACCACAAGAAGAAGAAGAGGAGGGTAACAGAGGTAAAGATATGACCAGAAAGGCAGAGAGGAATAACGAAGATGGAGTAGATGAGACCAGAGACACAATAAGAGTGGAAAACGTAATGGCATCTGCTATTCCTGACAGGGAGATGGAGCCCTTGGAACATCTAACAGGTACTAAATTAAGTGCTTGTGTTATTGTACTGTACTAAGTGTTTGATATTATATTGATACATTATATAATAATTATTAATATGTGCTTTTGATAAGTGTCCATCCCCTCGAACTTGAATGGAGCAATGGCCTATCTTCAATCCCCAATTGTCCAAGTGGTTGGGTATCATTTTTCACCCCATCCTCATATCTCAGCAACTTGCCCTTATATCTCAGCTCTTTGACTTCATATCCCAGCCTCTTGTTCTCATATCTTAGCTCCTTGTCTTCATATCCCAGCTCCTTGTTCTCATATCCCAGCTCCTTGTCCTCATTCCCAGCTCCTGTATCTCATATCCCAGTTCCTTGTCCTCATGTCCATTTCTAGGTAAATATATATATAGTCTTACTGGGTTAGTGCTTTCTTCTGATAATTAGATTTTTACTGTACTTTATATGTTATTTAAATGATCTTGGGATATTCATTATACAGTATTTGCTTGTCGAGCTTGATAGCATACCACTGTATTAAGATATAAAACCCTCGAAACCTGGTATACATTTTTTTCTGTATGCAATAAATGCACTAAAATTAATTACTGTATTCACAAAAATATTAAATACTAGGTGCAGATAAAGTTTTTAGCATGAGTCTGTGAAAAGTGTTAACAGAACCTTAGAAGAAGCCCTGACCTTGTCATAGAAGAAAGGGGGAAGGCTTGGAGGAAGCCCTCATTGTGTCAGAAACAAGGAGAAGACCCTGATGTGACCACCAGTTGCATACAGGGGGCCCATTAGGCACTAAGAAAAAAGATACAAATTAAAAAGACACCTTCTATCCAAACTCCTATTGTTTCAAAGTACTATTTTGACAGTAGTTTTTACAGTTAGATAAATAATAATTCCCATTTTTTTGAGAGTATGCCTGTACTGTACCAGGGGAACCCAGGTCCCCTCAGGCCAACTACTGACCTTCCCCAGGATGCCACCCATAATATATATATATATATACACAGTATAATATATGCAACTCATCGACTTGAGAGTGGTCCAAGACGGACCAAAATGTCGTCGTCCCTTCACTTTCTAGTGTGGTCTGGTCAACATATTTCAGCCACGTTATTGTGACTCATCACCTGCTTGCAACCCATAATAGTTGCCCCACTCCCAGTTGCCTATTTTAACTGCAAGGTGAACAGAGGCATTATGTGAAAGGATAAATGCCAATGAAGGGAGGGAGGAAGGGCTGAACATGCCAAGGATATCATTAATGTCCAAATGAGGACAGGTTGCGAAAACTCAGACTTACAATTTTAGAGAAGAAGAAACAAATGGGTTATGATAATTACATACAAGATCTTGAGGAATATATAAAGTGGATACTGTATAGGAAGTCTATTCAAATTAAAAATACGCAGGGCAAACGAACATCGGTGGAAGATCGATAAGCAATTGAGTAGAAGAGATGTAAGGAAGTTTTCGTTCCTTATACGCGTAAAGTCGGCAACTTGAATTCACTGGACATGTTGAAGCCAATTGCATACAGCTTGAAAAAGAAACTTTAAAAAGCTTTAACTTTAAGCTTTAACTCAATTCCACAACTTTAAAAAGAATTATTGTGAAAATGACAGTATTGAGAGGGGGTATTTTATGTACCCACATCATATCTGGTGTGGGTATGTCCATGCCAGGTATAAACGGCTAGGAGGTACGACAAAAAATGCCAGATTCCCCCCCCCCTGTAGTCACTGATAGGTAAGCACTAAACTGCTTATCCTACTCTGGGATTGCACCTGGGTCCATTGATTACAACCCAAGGATGTAGACCACTGTGCTGCCAGACCCACAACACAATTACATGTTTTGAGTGAAATAACGATTGAGTAAACAGATTTCAACCTCGCTTGCCAATCCAATTTAGAGATCAAACTAAATCTGGATTAAGCGGCTCTACACGACCATATGTATGTATTTACTCACTGTATGGTGGTGTCAGATACATGAGTAAGATCAGGCACAAGTGGAACAAGAAAATATTGAGGTTGTATGATGCAACCCGTCCTCAGATCAAGTCTATTCCATCCAGCAATCGACCCCAAAGATACATTCATCAATTTTAACATGCTGTTCATTCAAAATATGAAAATGTATTATGGGATCGAACCAGCATACCTGGGCTGCTGACCATGAACATGGTATACCTGAACATATTATCACTGACTACCAACTGAACCTACATGAACTCAAAAGTATCTCGACTAGACCTGCATGGAGTTTGGAAGGCACCATCCGGTGACACAAACTTTATCTTGTGAGTTACTCGCCCACATTCAGGTGTTGGTAGTAAGGGGGCCCCATCTCTTGCTCCCAATCAATGTATGCCTCATGGCACTCGATGGATTGTCAAATTACTTTCTTTGGCCAAGAGCTAAGACAACATAGCTCCTTCAGTGCCAATTCATACAAATTGTTCCAACTCATTTTATCATGTATGAGGGATTGGATGGTAAATATCTGGATCTTAAATGCAGTATAGAATATTACCTGACTAAGGACATATAGTCTGATTTTCCAGCTGCTACAGTTCTTTCTCTAATTAAATATTATATTTAAAAACCTGTACTGTACATGATTTTTATTTAGGAGGGATTTATCAGGGAAAAGTGCCAAGCCATCATGAATATATAGCAGTTTTACTTTTCACTTCAAAATTATATATATATATATTTTGTTTATGACAAAGCTTACTTGTTTATATAAAATGTGACTTTTCCATTCATTTGGATCATTAAAGATTCACATACAAGTATAATAATATAACAAAATTATAAGATTGTTGTCCTACCAGCTTGACTGTGGATGCTGACTATAATAGTATTACTACACACGCAAATCACAATAATGTGATATATCAAATGAAGAAATCCACAAGGGCCTTGATGAGGGCTTGAACCTATGCGCTGGATTCCTCCAGCGCTGGAGGATCATTCAGCGCATGGGTTCGAACTCTCATCAAGGCCCTTGAGGATTTGTTTATCTATACTATTGTGGATTACATCTTATATAACAAGGATAAAGGGGGTGAGAAACCTCCAGATATCTTAGTGGTGTTCCAGGGAAGGTTTAAGAGTCTCAGTTGGATAAGTTAGGTACTCCTGAGATTCTTCCGTATTTTGAGCATCCATGGTCTGGTTAGTGGGACAAGAGTGCTGTACTCTTGAGCCCAACTTTGAATTACCAAAGAGCGTAATGAATTAAATGTTAAACCCACAGATTGTGGTTTGTATCTTATTACAAATGTATCTTCTCTGCAGCTGCTGCAGAAACTGACGACATAAACCATGACCTAGGGAGCAGCTCGAGCATCCTTCAAGACTTCGCCCACATTGGTCCTCAGATGGCGGTTAGTAACATATGCATGGATACCTGCTTTGAACGAGTATGCTGAGTTTAAGTTATTTTCGTATACATTCATTTTTCAAGAAAACTTTCTTTTTTTTGTATGTTGAACTTCTTGAAAACTAAGTACAGTACAGTATTGCATATATACAGTACTGTATACCTAAATTTTCATGATAGCTACTACAGTATTTCCAGTGGTTGCCCCTGGGAATAAGTCTGGGAATTGTGGAAGCTTTCTCCATTCTTCCCAAATATTACTAGCTGTATTTAAGACTTAATGTGTTATCTCATTGGTGGATGCATAATGTATGGGTGAAGATGCATCTCGTGAGCTTTTCATTGTTGAGATTTGGCAACTTAGAAATAAATTGCTTCATGTGTAAAAAGCAATTATCTTTTTTCTAGTCTGGATTAATGTTATAAATTACTGTACCTCTATTCACTAACTTTAATGTTTGTGAGATCAATCTTTTTTTGTATACAGAGTTGTCAATTTTGTTGCTGAAGCCTTGAGGAACCCACTTCTCACATACCGACAAACTGACAATAGCTCGTTGTTTCCCCCTGGACAGCCCGCTTGCTATCATAACTCTCACTACAGTATTTCCATTTCTAAACTTTCCTTCATCTGTGCCTCTCCATCCTCTTTACTGTCAAAAAGAGTCAGGTACTTTCTTGTCGCATTCAAAATCTTTGTAGTTTATGGGCCTTGCTGCTCTAAACTTATGTGCTAATCTTTTATGAGGAACATATTAAATGCTTTTGAGTCAAGAAGAATGTAGTCTATCCAGTCTTTTTTTTTCCTCAAATTGTACCCGTGAGACTCTGTAGTCAGTTTAATGTTCTTCCCATGTCTAGCCTGGAGCCAGGCTGTCATTGAACTATGAAATTGATCAGGCATATTGCCTCATAATTATAAACTTTGTCTTCTCCAGGTTCTCCAACATACGTTCCTTATTACTTTCTTCAGTACTTCCAAGTAATGTATGCAAGCTCATTGTTCCTGTCTCCTTTATTCAATGTTAAGACAACATTTGCCTTTTTACAGGAGCTCTCTACTGTAATATTTTATTCAAAATCCTAGTTTACAGGTAAGAGTACCCCTGCAGCCTACTTCAGCCTCCTCCAGCAGCCATAGTGGTCTGATCCAACTGCCTTTGTTGTCTAGTGTCTGCAGGTGTCTTTTACCTCTTCAGTAATTACTATACAGCTCTGTCTAATGTTGCTACTGGTCATCTGCTGTCTCTTGCCCTCAGTCTCCACTCTGATTCTGCTTTATAAACCTACCATTATTTCGTCAAGTTCTTCATACACCATTTTCCATTAGGAAAATGGCCGTAAGAAAATAATGACAGCAAACAAGGTGTCACATCAGAAAAATATTTTTAGTAGTACATACTATCATGCTAAATATTTTAGGCAGTTCTATTTCCTTTATGACACCATGGGAACTGTTCTATAGGAAATTCTCCTTTACTTATCTTTATACTAGGAAAAATCATTAAGTCCCATTCTTTTCTAATTCTAAAAATTTTATCCATTATGTGAAAATGTGCCCCTCTACAGACAGGTAAACAATGAATCATTGAAGACTAATGAACAGTGAATTAATCAAAGACAATCAGATTACAGTGTTGCAATAAACAGTAATTATTTCGTCTTTTCTTTCAGTAGATAAATATAGAATACAACTACACACTACTAGTGAGGCAATAAAACTTGATATTAATTTGATTAAACTTCAAACTAACTAATTAAAAAGTTACAGAGTTGTTGTCAGAACAAATCCACAAAACACCAGACATTATAGAAGTGAACAAGACAATGTTTCAGACCATTATCAAATGTAACTTGATGATGGTCCATGATTGACTAACTAATGTGAAATTTAGTTTACAAGATGTAAACTGTTATTTATAGTAGTGATCTTAATTTCAAGCCCTTCTGGAACTGAAATTTTGTAGACAATGAGTCTTTGTACAGGGTACTGAGATTTTGTCTTTGTATATGCTCTCTTCTTAACATATGGTGTCAACTGTCATTTTCCTCCTGCTAAAACCAGCATTATTTTCTAATGGTCACAAATCATAAGGTGATCATTTACAACACACACAGTATAAGCGTATGTTTCAGATGCTCTAAATTCATTTTTGTTTACGGCAGATGTGGTTAGTTGACCTGGGTGACGGGCGGGTTTCATCTGAAGAGGGACGTGCAGGTGTGTGTAGGGCAGCCAACACGCTCACAAAACACCATGGCTGGCTAGGATCCATTGCTGCAAAACTCCTCATGTTTGTATAGTACAATGAGTTCACTACTGTACTTGTATTGACAAATCAGACTTCCTATATTAACTAAAAGAATATCAAAACATCTTTTTCACTTTTTAAACAAAAATTTATTTTTTTCAAAGTTTTCTTCAAACCTTATTAATTATTGATTAATGCATTAACAAGATCCCTTATATTAAATTATTTTGAATTTTCAACATGTTCAACTAAATTTATTGAAGAATTCATAAATACTTAATATTCCCACCAAATGCTTATGGCTTTATCCAATCCTTAGAAAATAAACCAATGTAGTTTGAAAACCAGGAAATGGTTAAATAGCTAATGCCAAACGGCATGTAAGCAAGATATCTGATAATTTCTTTCCCCATTGTACTGTATTTGTATACAGGGTATTACCATTAAAAGCAACAATTGCCCATTTCAGATTTTTTCCTATATTAACTAATATTAATAATTTCAGTTTTCATGGACAGGAAGCCTATATATAAATATACAGTATATATACAGTATATACTTCACTCGCACGAATGGAATTACTGGCAAAGTAGGGAGATGGATCTGTAACTTCCTAACAAATAGAACCCAGAATGTAACTTTCAACAAACTAAAATCTGAATATTCCACCATGAAAAGTTCAGTCCCCCTAAGGTACCGTGCTTGCTCTGGTACTTTTCCTCATCCTCGTATCAGATACTACTATCTGATATGAGGAGATAAAAGGATACAACTATAGTACTGCCCGCCAAACACACCAAAACTACGACGTTGGTACAACATTCGAACAAGTTTTAACACCTCCTAACCAGTTATAACAACCAATATAGCAAGTTGTACCAACGTTCTAATACGTCATAAACACGTTAAGCCAAGATGTAACAACTTTATGACAAGTTGTAACAAGCGGAAAATAGGGACATTTACAGTTTGTGTTTCCAGGGTGTACAGTATCATCCTCTCCAGGATGACACTATATTTTCTACTCTTGTGAAAATTCTAGAAGACACAGCAAACCTCCAATCCGATATTGATTCTTTCAATGGACTACAGAAAATAACATGGTGTTTAATGAAGTTCCAGTTACTGCACTCTGGACAAAAGCAAAAACATCAAAGCAGAAACCACATAAAACAGCCAAGCCACACTATTGAAAGAAAAGGCAACATAATAAGATTTAGGATTAATCGTGTAGGAAGAACCTTACTTTTAATGAACACAATAAAGTTGCTGTCACAGCTTCAAGAAAAATGACTGGCTGGGTAATAAGAACCTTCCAAAGAAGACATGTCACACCAATGATGATACTTTTTAAGATATTAGTGCTCTCTAGAGTAGAATATTGTTGCACACTAATTGCCTCATTCAAAACTGGAGAAATTGCTGAGCTGGAAAATTTTTGAGACCCCCCTAACATTTTTAAATCTGTATTCCTTTTAGTGCAGGTGGGAGATACATATTTTACACAAAAAATATTAGAAGATTAATAAATGTAATATAATACTCTAATATATATATTCCATACCTGCGCACAAAAATACCCCCAAACGAGACCAGAAGACATGGTAGGATGTGCAAAATAGCCCCACTGAAACCATAGTGCAATAGGCATGCTGAGAGAACTTGACCAACATCAAAGACCCAAGACTTTTGAACACTTCTACACATAAGGGGCATAACTGGCCAACCTCTTGCAGTGTTCAAAAATGAACTTGAAAACACCTTCAAAGGATACCTAATCAACCAGGCTGTGACCCATACATTAGGTTGCAAGCAGCCACATCGAATAGCCTGGTTGATCAGACTAGCAACCAGGAAGCCTAGTATGAGACCGGGCCATGGGGGCATTGATCCTCAGAATAATAAACAGGTAGGCTTGTATCAAGGTACCCCCTAAGGTTGAACTACAGGTACTGACCTTTCCCAGATGCAGCTGCTGTGAGCCTGTCTAACTCCCGAGTACCTATATACTTTAAGTGAAAAGATGCCCAGCCATTTCTGTCCCACCCAGGATCCCCAACTGTAAATTGAGAACGAAACTAACTGTACTACGTGACCCTATATTTTTATCTAGGCTGTTGTCTTCATGCCTCACACAAGTGAGACATTAATAAATAATTGATATTCAAATTGGAAACAAATTCTGGAGCACCCAATACACACAAACATCATATACCACCCATATAAAGGCTTAAGCTCTTGCCTTTGTTAATAACTTCAGTTCATTTGCAAAAATGTAACATATTAGTTTCACATACCTGACTGACTACTCTTGTTACTTTTTCCCCCAGGAGAACATTTGTTGGAGCCCTAGCCAAGGATGAGCCCACAAGGAACCTGCTGCAGGAGGCGGGTGTGGCCATGGGGACACCCACCTGCCCGGGCAGTAGCTAGAAAGCAGCATGATGTAGGAAACAGGCACCTCCACTCCCCTTAATGCTAACTTTGAGATGTACACAAAAGCTATGCCATTCAATAGAACCGGGTGCCATGCTGTGTTCAACAGTGCTGCCATGCAGCAGGACAACTGTGTTGTACCGAGCGGCATCACTGTGCAGCAGTACTATGCAGGGCCACAATTTAGTTAAAGAAAGAAAGAGAAAAAGTGTGTGCGAATTACACAAGTGTAATGTAATTACCTAAGTGTAGTTACAGGATGAGAGCTACGCTCGTGGTATCCCATCTTCCCAGCACTGCCATATAACACTTTGAAGGTACTGATGGTTTTGGCCTCCACCACCTTCTCACTTACCTTGTTCCGTCTACCACTGTTTAAAATTGCACCCGTTGGGATGATGGATGAGGGTTGAGCGCTGGCTGCTCTACTAGCCTCACTCTCCATCCCCTCTAAGAAGCAACTTTTGACTTTGGGATGAACTCTGGTCTGCAAGGCCGCCAAGGACGCTCCCACAGCTGGGCTACGACTGCTTCTGTGCATATACACATGTGCGTACATGTGTGTCTATCACACATGTATGCACATATGTGTACACACCAGTTTAATACACAGATTATTACTACAAGCTGTTATAAATCTCATTGCAGCTTCTAGGATACAATAAAAGAAATTATTTCAAAATAAAATACAATGTGTATCTGTCCTTTTATTTTGGTACCAGTAAGGTCTTAAACAGACTATTTCATAAATAGTGTACACTTCTAAATAAAGATCATTAAAAAAAAAATTCTCCAAGTGGATTGACTGGTGAGAGTCCTGTCTTCAGTTAGCTACTCAAGATCTAGCTCTAGATTTATTTTTATTGCCTTTTGTCGGACGTCCTTTCCTCTTGTTTCGAGCTCCGGGTTTTAACATTGCTGGCATTTTTTTGTCATCTGCAAAACTCTTAGCGGTGTTTCTTTTAATGTTCCGCTTCTTGCCGCCAAACCCATATTTCTTATCTTTCATAATTCTCTTTCCTCGAGCCCTTTGGGAGAAAAGTGCAGAGGATTATTAAATATCCTTCATAAATCCAATGATGCAAAAATATTTTGTATTACATTTGCCATAGAAAATGGTAATACAGTGGAACCTCGAATAACGAATTTAATCTGTTCCGGCGCCGTGATCGTCATGTGAAATGGACGTCATGCAAAACAAATGTCCCCAATGACAATAATTGGAATCAAATTAATCCATTCTACCACTGAAAAACATCAATATGATATTCGATGTTTTAAATAATGGAGCAGTCTACCTTACATACACTGAACAAACCTTTATGACATTTTTCTTTCTTCAAATTTGTTCAATATTTGTTTTTCATTTGTCTTATAGCAAAGGGTTTGTTTGGTGTTCGGCAGGTAGGCTGCTCCATGTTTCTTAAATAACAAAAGCGAAAATAAAAAAAAAAAATAAAAAAATTTGAAAAAAACAGAACAAATGCCAAAAAGGTTCATTTGGTGATCGACAGGTAGGCTGCTCCATGTTTCTTAAATAAAAAACAATGAAAAAATTTACAAACTGACAAATGTTATAAAGGTTCGTTCAGTGTTTGTCGGGTAGGCTGCTCCATTATAGCAATCTTTCTTTGTTTCAAATGTGTTCCATTTGTTGTGTATTTTACATTTACATCTCAATAACGGAGCAGCCTACCCGACAAAGACTGAACAAACCTTTATGGCATTTGTCAGTTTGTCAAATGTTTTCATCCTTTTTTTTATTTCTTTTTTATTTAAAAACATGGAGTAGCCTACCTGGCGACCACCGAACGAACCTTTTTGGCATTTGTTCTGTTTTTCAAATTTTTTTATTTTTTTATTTTCGTTTTTGTTCTTTAACCCTTGTGTTGCTCAGGGCTAATTAGCATTTGTTACCCACAGGTGCATACCAAAAAAAAATATATATTTTTTCTTCTAAACCTGTTAATTTGTGTTCTCTGATCATGGGAAAAATAATAAAAAAATCGTAAGTGGCATATATTGCCCGCTATAGGGCGGGGAAGTCTGGCAAAAATCAGGTGCTGACTCAGCGTGCATCCCAGACAGTCTGTTGCTCCCAGCTGTCAGGCAGGAGTGGCCACAGATGATTACCTAATTATTTCAATGTCTCTGATTGATTTTTCGTAGTTTTTTTTTGCTATAATATTATTCAATAGTGTGTAGTGTGATATATTTATATAATAAAATGAGTGAATCATCGCTGTACTCAAAAATATGGTGTGCATATTGTTGATTCGATTATTATGTTCATCAAACAGTGAACAAATACTTTGTCGGTTATTACACTATATACACAGGTTATATATAAGTATCTGCATGTTTTGTTCATCATAATGAACCACTAAGTTGGTATTGAGTCAAAAAGCAACGAGGAGTGACCGTCACACACCAGCCAGCCACTCACTGCCACTCACTCCCTCAACACCACACTCGCCCACATTCTCCTCCCACCATACTGTTTTTGCTTTTATTCACTATATACAGACGTTATATATAAGTATCTACATTCGTGATCACCTTAACGAACCGCTTAGTTGGCATACTGACTGGCAGTGGCAGCCCGCCACTGGCTGCTCCTTTCTCCCTCCCTCAACTCACCTGACTCACCCACATTCTCCTACAATACTGTTTTTGCTTTTATTCACTATATACAAACGTTATATATAAGTATCTACATGTTTTGTTCACCACAACTGTACAACTAAGTTGATATAGTTAGTTCAGGCACTAAGAGACGTCGCTACACACAGTCAGCTGGCGGCTACTTCCCTCATACATTCAAGGTCAGACAGACTAAAATTTCACCCCAACAATATTGTTTGTGGTGTTATTACCCTATATACAGACATTATATATAAGTATCTACATGTTTTGTTCACCATAACTGTTCAACTAAGCTGGTATAATGCCCAAAGAGCATAGTGGCCACCCCTACCAAGTTTTCTGGAGCAAAAACTTTGCTCATCTGCATGACAAATCATGCAGATGTTGCCACACCCATCACCAAAATGACTTCTCCCCACACTCCTTTTGTTGTTATTACACTGTATATACACGTTATATATAAGTATCTACATTTGTGTTCACCACAACGAACCACTAAGTTGTTATGCTGAGTGGCAGTGGCAGCCAGTGGCAACCCGCCACTGGCTGCCACTCCCTCCCTCCCTCACCTCACCTGACTTGCCACCATTCTCCTCCCACCATACTGTTTTTGCTTTTATATACAGACTTTATATATAAGTATCTGCATGCTTTGTTTACCATAGAGAACAACTAAGCTGGTATAGTGAGTCCAGACAGTAAAAGGTGGTCACACAAGAGTCAGCAGACAATGCTACCTCCCTCCCCACCAAGATTACTCCTCCCACTACAGCGCTAATTATCACAACAATCCTGCTATTATCAGAATCCTGGTCATTTTTATCATAGTCAGGGGTCTTCTGTAATATCATCATTGCTAAATAATAGCATGAACATGTATATTATGGCATTTTTAGGCGATGCTGTGGTCACAAGCTGAACAGCAGTGCTGTGAGCTCATGCTGCATGCATCAGGCTTGGTGGCTCACTCAATACTGAGGCCTTCACACCCTGGAATTTGGCCCACGATTTATTTAAAAAATGGCGTCTGTTTACAAGAGCCCTGATATAGGTGAGGTGAACCCCGTGTATCCGCGGGCCGTTTAAATCTTGCGTAGTACTACAATACATCATATGATGGGATGCGCATTTTATAGCAAGTCACTCAACCCATCATACGATGTGTTGCACAACTTAAGGGTTAAGAGCAGCCAACCTGCCGAACACCGAGCGAACCTTTGTGACATTTGTTGTACAGTATTTCAAAACAGTTCATTTCTTTTTTCTACATAAAAGTCATTGCTTTGCATCATCTCAGCTGTCACCCCTTTATATCCCAGCATCATTAGCATCTTTAAACAAAAACAACATAATTTATGTGCATCGTTGGAGGCGTCCAAGAATGTGCAAGAAGCAGCGCGACCCCACCATGTGGTGTCATCGTTATTCAAACGAGCGGTCGCCATACGAGACGAATTGTTGGCAATCGGGCCGGTCGTTACCCAAAATGTTCGCCATTTGAGGCGATCGTTATTCAAGGTACCACTGTATATATTTTTATCCTAGAATACCTTGTTGCTCCTTTCTTGATAGAATGAATGTTCTAAGCGTTAAATAACATCCACCCCCCTCCAAGGGCTGAAATATTATGTATTATGCACTCATGTACTAAAGAATTTTGGAAGTTGGAAAACTCAAACTCTACGCCTCTTTGCACATAATACATTAATACAGCAACTGTGTTTAATATTTTCAAGAGTGGATTGTGGACATGTCCAAGAGACAAGTTCCAGGAGAAATGCCGGAAAAACCTGGTAATAATGAATATGTAGGTCTGCAGGCTACTCCAAACAACAGCCTTTCAGATCAAGTTATCACAAGACAAGCCTGACCCCAGGCTGGGCTTGGAGAGTACAAGAACTCTCAGAACCCACTCCAGGTATACTTCAGGTAGTGCCTAGAAGAGACAAGAGGTAGTCCTGGTGTCCCAAAGGAAACCTAATCATGTAGGTCTATGTGAAGGCCTGAGCCTGAACTTCAGCCAATTGACCAGAAAGCTGAACCTGCATAGCACTGCCAAAATATGGTCCCTGACAAGCTGGCACATCTGGATATCAAGTGCCCAAATGAGCAACTTGTCAGGGAAGGCCAGGACCTCAACACCCTACACCTGAAGCTTGCAAAGCACCAATAAGCTTAGCCTGGAGAAGGACCTAAAAGCCAGATTTTAACCAAAGGAACTTCAATCCCTGAACATACCAATAAGCATCCTAAAGATCCAGGGAGACAAGCAAGGACCTGGAAAACAAAACCTGCTGCACAAAAAAAATGAAAGTTGGCAAAGGGCTATTGGCACTGACCCACAACAAATTGAGGATAATTTTTCTCTTCACTGCAGGAAAAAACTAGGCTGCCACCTGATGAATGTTTAAGTCATGCAAGCCACTACTTGTCCAACATTTCCTACAGGCAAACACAGTAGAGCTGGGATAACTGCTTCCCGAGGGCCACAGAATCTCTAAAAAGGATTCTAGAAAGGATCCAGGCAAAACAAGAAACATGGACACCACTGTCCAAGCCCAGGAGGCCCAGGTCTAAATCCAGTCAAAAAATCTGAAAAAGTCTTTCCTCCACACCATTAAAGGGACCTACCACAAAAGGTTGCACAAAACAACCAAGACTTGCTGTACTTCCTCAAGAGAGGAAGGTGCTAGCCCACCAAAGAATACAGGCAAGACAATAAGACATAAAACCATACATGTGGGGGAACCTGAGCCTCTATATCATTTAAGAGGCCACAAGGAAACCTTCCCAGTCAAACCACCCAAAGAGAGAATAGAAGCCAGGGGCTTCAACGAGAACTCCTGTGTCAACAGCTGAAATAGAGCCAGAGGGAAACCACCCAAGTAGATTCCTGGAGCTATCCAAAGACCAAGCTGCAATGCCTGCTATGGCATCCCACATGACAGAAGGATAACGGGAAAAACTTGAGCCACTGCCACTGCAGAAGAGGCATGCAGGCACAGAGCTCAAGCCAACAAGCTTAGCAAACTCTGCCTGAAGGTGGAAGGTAAAGAGCTCCAGGCATGCCAACAACCGCAGGATATCTGCCAACAGGGGAAAGTCCTTAATCCTACGTTCCTCGGAATACGACCTGCCAAATCGTTTAACAACCAGGGGCCAGATTCACAAAGCAGTTACGCAAGCACTTACGAACCTGTACATCTTTTCTCAATCTTTGGAGGCTTTGTTTACAATTATTCAACAGTTAATGAGCTCAGAAGCATCAGGAGGCTGTTTATAACAATAACAACAGTTGATTGGGAAGTTTTCATGCTTGTAAACTGTTTAATTAATAAATGTAACCAAAGTTGTCAAAGATTGCGGTACACGTTCATAAGTGCTTGCATAACTGCTTCGTGAATCTGGCCCCAGATACCTATTTTACTGTTGGGTTAAACAGAGGCTACAGTTAAGGATTTGCACCTAATAAATCCTCACTGGCCAGGATACAAACCCAGGACAAACCGTTCGCAAAATGAAAGGCGAGAGTCCTACCTCTACTCTACGGGGATTACAAACGCTTCCAAATACTTGCCATACACCTCCATTCTCTTATGCATATTATAACAATGAGCCCACCTGCAATGAAATGAGCCTCTCTGCAGACTAATAAACAATGAACCCATAAAAAACAATCAGGTAAACAATGTTGAAATTCAATTATCTCTAATCTTTTGTTTGAGTGAAAAATATGAGAAGTAATAGAACTAAAAACATATTCATTTGATAAAACTTCAAAGATGCTAAGCAGAAAAGTCAGTTCCATGGTCAAAAGAAATGCACACAACACCCACACATTAGAGAAGTGAAGACCTGTTTCAATCCATCCTGAACCATTATCAAACGCTACGTGATGATAGTTCACAACAGACGTTACCATCTTAGTGCACACACATCTAATGTGGGGTTTAGAACAAGTTGTGCCGTCTTACCGTTTCATGTCCTTTTTGAGCTGAGATTTTGTCTTGCTACCTCCTTCGCGCAGTGGAGCACCATCCTCCAAGAAATCTATAGTATCTGTTTTGCCCTAAAGAAGAAAAATTCAGTTAATACCACATTAATTACTACAAGAACATTCTTTTGACATGCCAATCATTGAAAGGCTTCCCCTTCAAAGTTTCTTTATATATCTTTTAAGATAAAAGCACCCATGATTTAAAAAGAATAAATATGTAGACTTAAACAGGGTCCTCAAAACAAACTTAAAGAAAAATACTCTTCTGAGCATAAAAACTACTGTACTCTGTAATAAACTCAAGAAATATAATATAGATACAGTAACTCAAAGTTGTTCCAAGACGATACAAATTTTTTTTATACAGAAGTAAACATACTTTTCGGAATTTCTTGATCTTTTCCAACATTTCCCGTTTTTCCTTGTGCTTCTGTTGTTCAACTTCTACTTGAACCTTCTTTCCATACTTCTTAATTTCACGAATCTTCTTGACTCGCTCGCTAATTTGTTGTCCCACTTGTTTTTGCATCAGTCTTTTTCGAACCTTTTGAATGAAGAGAAAACTTTAATACAATGACAAGACAGGATAGCAATCAGAAATGAGCTTAGGTATTTCCCCATTTCTTCAGTCACATATATTACCAGTAATATTCCTGTTTCATATTTCTGTGGGGAATAGAGGTATATAAGAACATAGGAATAAAGAATCGTAAATGCCTATTGGCCCATTTGAGGCACTTTATTTTTATATCCTCCTAAACACATTCATAAACATTTTTAAGCTACGTTTAAGCCACACAAGGGAAATGTCAAGTGAGGTGTGGGCAGATAAAAGCAGTTCACATCATGACGAACCAAACATACCTAGTTAAAATACTGTTGCAAAATTTTAAAAGATGATTAAAGCTTTTCTAAAAACAATAATCCTGTTTTAATATTTGGAATAATAATTTTGAATAATTTGTCATTTAAAAACTAACAGTTTCATTACGATTCACCGAAGAGGCCCGGTCTTGTGCCTAACACCTTGTGCCATTTGAGATGCAGAGCCCCACTGAACTTACACTTATGACGTACAAACATGATGCTCTTTATGTAAGGTGTTATAAAANGCAACTTGAATTCACTGGACATGTTGAAGCCAATTGCATACAGCTTGAAAAAGAAACTTTAAAAAGCTTTAACTTAAGCTTTAACTCAATTCCACAACTTTAAAAAGAATTATTGTGAAAATGCCAGTATTGAGAGGGGTATTTTATGTACCCACATCATATCTGGTGTGGTATGTCCACGCCAGGTATAAACGGCTAGGAGGTACAACATAAAATGCCAGATTCCTCCCCCCCCTGTAGTCACTGATAGGTAAGCACTAAACTGTTTATCCTACCCTGGGATTGACCTGGGTTCATTGATTACAACCCAAGGATGTAGACCACTGTGCTACCAGACCCCAACACAATTACATGTTTTGAGTGAAATAACGATTGAGTAAACAGATTTCAACCTCGCTTGCCAATCCAATTTAGAGATCAAACTAAATCTGGATTAAGCGACTCTACACGACCATATGTATGTATTTACTCACTGTATGGTGGTGTCAGATACGTGAGCAAGATCAGGCACAAGTGGAACAAGAAAATATTGAGGTTGTATGATGCAACCCGTCCTCAGATCAAGTCTATTTCCATCCAGCAATCGACCCCAAAGATGCATTCATCAATTTTAACATGCTGTTCATTCAAAATATGAAAATGTATTATGGGATCGAACCAGCATACCTGGGCTGCTGACCATGAACGTGGTATACCTGAACATATTATCGCTGACTACCAACTGAACCTACATGAACTCAAAAGTACCTCAACTAGACCTGCATGGAGTTTGAAAGGCACCATCCGTGACACAAACTCATCTTGTGAGTTACCGCCACATTCAGGTGTTGGTAGTAAGGGGGCCCCATCTCTTGCTCCCAATCAATGTATGCCTCATGGCACTCGATGGATTAAGTCAAATTACTTTCTTGGCCAAGAGCTAAGACAACATAGCTTCTTCGGTGCCAATTCATACAAATTGTTCCAACTCATTTTATCATGTATGAGGGATTGGATGGTAAATATCTGGATCTTAAATGCAGTATAGAATATTACCTAAAGGACATATAGTCTGATCTTCCAGCTGCTGCAGTTCTTTCTCTAATTAAATATTATATTTAAAAACCTGTACTGTACATGATTTTTATTTAGGAGGGAATTATCAGGGAAAAGTGCCAAGCCATCATGAATATAGCAGTTTTTACTTTTCACTTCAAAATTATATATATTTTTTGTTTATGACAAAGCTTACTTGTTTATATAAAATGTGACTTTTCCATTCATTTGGATCATTAAAGATTCACATACAAGTATAACAATATAACAAAATTATAAGATTGTTGTCCTACCAGCTTGACTGTGGATGCTGACTATAATAGTATTACTACACACGTAAATCACAATAATGTGATATATCAAATGAAGAAATCCACAAGGGCCTTGATGAGGGCTTGAACCTATGCGCTGGATGTTCCTCCAGCGCTGGAGGATCATTCAGCGCATGGGTTCGAACTCTCATCAAGGCCCTTGAGGATTTGTTTATCCATACTATTGTGGATTACATCTTATATAACGAGGATAAAGGGGGTGAGAAACCTCCAGATACCTTAGTGGTGTTCCAGGGAAGGTTAAGTCTCAGTTGGATAAGTTAAGTACAGTACTCCTGAGATTCTTCCGTATTTTGAGCATCCATGGTCTGGTTAGTGGGACAAGAGTGCTGTACTCTTGAGGCCCAACTTTGAATTACCGAAGAGCGTAATGAATTAAATGTAACCCACAGATTGTGATTTGCATCTTATTACAAATGTATCTTCTCTGCAGCTGCTGCTGCAGAAACTGATGACATAAACCATGACTTAGGGAGCAGCTCGAGCATCCTTCAAGACTTCGCCCACATTGGTCCTCAGATGGCGGTTAGTAACATATGCATGGATACCTGCTTTGAACGAGTATGCAGGGTTTAAGTTATTTTCATATACATTCATTTTTCAAGAATTTTTTTTTTTTTTGTATGTTGAACCTTCTTGAAAACTAAGCACAGTACTGCATATATATACAGTATACCTAATTTTCATGATAGCTACTACAGTATTTCCAGTGATTGCCCCTGGGAATAAAAGTCTGGGAATTGTGAAAGCTTTCTCCATTCTTCCCAAATATTACTAGCGTATTTAAGGGGGCGTTTCAATCCCGTTTGGCTCCAAAAATGCAAAAATGAAAACTCGTTCGATTTCAATCAAACTTTTTTGACAAGTTCTATATGAAAAGTGTTTCATCTGGTCCAAGTTTCAGCATCGTAGCATAAATAGGAAGGGAGAAAAAAAATATTGAAGTAGTTGTGAAAATTATGCCAAAATGGTCAAAATTGATTATGAATCAAAAGTGTCAACTGAAATCATAGCTATGACTCTTTGCTATCACAATAGCATATAACAAACAAATATTATAATTAGTTTAATTGGAAAAAATTTAAGAGAAAAAAAAAAGGATTTTTTTTTTTTTTTCAAAATTTTTTTTTTTCATTCTTTTTGGGGCGATTTGCGTCAAACTTACAGACCTTACTGTACGTAAGCCTATCTGTAAGGATGCCAATTTTGGAGAAAATTGGTTGATGTCAACCTCAGCCACAGATTTTAGAACCTTAGACTTTATTAATTTCTGTTTTTTTTTCAATTGACACAAACGTTTACAAAACTTTTTAATTTTTTATTCAATTTACATGAAACTTACACAGTATATAATGTATGGCATCTCTCTACATGTGCAAGTATTCATGTTTCTCTAAGTTCATTTATTGATTTTATAATAGCAATAAACATGCCATATTTGCATAATTTTGGGGGGGAACTTTGAACATTTGTATTAGGAAAACTAAAGATGTTTTGGAAATTCTTTTACGTCCAATCCTTTATTATATGCCAATGTGTCAGAAAAGGGTCACAGAATAATTATATCTGAAACGTGTGTGAAGAAGTGTCGAATTGAAAATGTGAAAAAAACGTTGAAAAAAAAAAAAAAACTCTCTTTCTATTTACGCTGAAGTACTGAAACATGGGACAATTGCAGCCCTTTTCATATACAACTAGTCAAAAAATATTGGTTGACATTGAACAACTTTTCTGCACCCATTGAGACGCCCCCTTAAGACTTAATGTGTTATCTCATTGGTGGATGCATAACTGTATGGGTGAAGATGCATCTCGTGAGCTTTTCATTGTTGAGATTTGGCAACTTAGAAGTAAATTGCTTCATGTGTAAAAAGCAATTATCTTTTTTCTAGTCTGGATTAATGTTATAAATTACTGTACCTCTATTCACTAACTTTAATGTTTGTGAGATCAATCTTGTTTTGTATACAGAGTTGTCAGTTTTGTTGCTGAAGCCTTGAGGAACCCACTTCTCGCATACCGACACACTGACAATAGCTCGTCGTTTCCCCCCTGGAAAGCCCGCTTGCTATCATAACTCTCACTACAGTATTTCCCATTTCTAAACTTTCCCTTCATTTGTGCCTCTCCATCCACTTTACTGTCAAAAAAAGTCAGGTACTTTCTTGTCGCATTCAAAATCTTTGTAGTTATATGGGCCTTGCTGCTCTAACTTATGTGCTAATCTTTTATGAGGAACAATATTAAATGCTTTTTGAGTCAAGAAGAATATAGTCTATCCACTTTTTTTTTCCTCAAATTGTACCTGTGACACTCTATAGTCAGTTTAGTATTCTTCCCATGTCTAGCCTGGAGCCAGGCTGTCATTGAACTATGAAATTGATCAGGCATATTGCCTCATAATTATAAAGTTCGTCTTCTCCAGGTTCTCCATCATACGCTTCCTTATTACTTTCTTCAGTTCTTTCCAAGTAATGTATGCAAGCTCATTGTTCCTGTCTCCTTTATTCAATGTTAAGACTACAATTTGCCTTTTTACAAGAGCTCTCTAGTGTAATATTTTATTCAAAACCCTAGTTTACAGGTAAGAGTACCCCAGCAGCCTACTTCAGCAGCCATAGTGATCTGGTCCAACTGGCTGTTGTCGTCTTAGTGTCTGCAGGTGTCTTTTTACCTCTTCAGTAATTACTATACTATACAGCTCTGTCTAATGTTGCTACTGGCCATCTGCTGTCTCTTGCCCTCAGTCTCCACTCAGATTCTGCTTTATAAACCTACCGTTATTTCGTTAAGTTCTTCATGCACCATTTTCCATTAGGAAAATATCCGTAAGAAAATAATGACAGCAAACAAGGTGTCACATCAGAAAATATTTTTAGTAGTACATACTATCTATGCTAAATCTTTTAGGCAGTTCTATTTCCTTTATGACACCATGGGAACTGTTCTATAGGAACTTCTCCTTTACCTTATCTTTATACCTAGAAAAAATCATTAAGTCCCATTCTTGTCTAATTCTAAAAACTTTTATCCATTATGTGGAAATGTGCCCCTCTACAGACAGGTAAACAATGAATCATTTGAAGACTAATGAACAGTGAATTAATCAAAGACAATCAGATTAAGTGTTGTAATAAACAGTAATTATTTCGTCTTTTCTTTCAGTAGATAAATATAGAATACAACTACACACTACTAGTGAGGCAATAAAACTTGATATTAATTTGATAAAACTTCAAACTAACTAATTAAAAAGTTACAGAGTTGTTGTCAGAACAAATCCACAAAACACCCAGACATATAGAAGTGAACAAGACAATGTTTCAGACCATTATCAAATGTAACTTGATGATGGTCCATGATTGACTAACTAATGTGAAATTTAGTTTACAAGATGTAAACTGTTATTTATAGTAGTGATCTTAATTTCAAGCCCTTCTGGAACTGAAATTTTGTACAAACAATGAGTCTTTGTACAGGGTACTGAGATTTTGTCTTTGTATATGCTCTCTTCTTAACATATGGTGTCAACTGTCATTTTCCTCCTGCTAAAACCAGCATTATTTTCTAATGGTCACAAAATCATAAGGTGATCATTTACAACACACACAGTATAAGCGTATGTTTCAGATGCTCTAAATTCATTTTTGTTTACGGCAGATGTGGTTAGTTGACCTGGGTGACGGGCGGGTTTCATCTGAAGAGGGACGTGCAGGTGTGTGTAGGGCAGCCAACACGCTCACAAAACACCATGGCTGGCTAGGATCCATTGCTGCAAAACTCCTCATGTTTGTATAGTACAATGAGTTCACTACTGTACTTGTATTGACAAATCAGACTTACTATATTAACTAAAAGAATATCAAAACATCTTTTTCACTTTTTAAACAAAATGTATTTTTTTCAAAGTTTTCTTCAAACCTTATTAATTATTGATTAATGCATTAACAAGATCCCTTATATTAAATTATTTTGAATTTTCAACATGTTCAACTAAAATTATTGAAGAATTCATAAAGACTTAATATTCCCACCAAATGCTTATGGCTTTATCCAATCCTTAGAAAATACATCAATGTAGTTTGAAAACCAGGAAATGGTTAAACAGCTAATGCCAAACGGCATGTAAGCAAGATATCTGATAATTTCTTTCCCCATTGTACTGTATTTGTATACAAGGTATTACCATTAAAGGCAACGATTGCCCATTTCAGATTTTTTCCTATATTAACTAATATTAATAATTTCAGTTTTCATGGACAGGAAGCCTATATATAAATATACAGTATATACTTCACTCGCACGAATGGAATTACTGGCAAAGTAGGGAGATGGATCTGTAACTTCCTAACAAATAGAACCCAGAATGTAACTTTCAACAAACTAAAATCTGAATATTCCACCATGAAAAGTTCAGTCCCCCTAAGGTACCGTGCTTGCTCTGGTACTTTTCCTCATCCTCGTATCAGATACTACTATCTGATATGAGGAGATACAAGGATACAAGGATATGAGGAGATACAAGGATACAAGGATAGTACTGCCCGCCAAACACACACCGAAACTACGACGTTGGTACAACGTTCGAACAATTTTTAACACCTCCTAACCAGTTATAACAACCAATATAGCAAGTTGTAACAACATTCTAATACATCATAAACACATTAAACCAAGATGTAACAACTTTATTACAAGTTGTAACAAGCGGAAAATAGAGACAATTACGGTTTGTGTTTCCAGAGTGTACAGTATCATCCTCTCCAGGATGACACTATATTTTCTACTCTTGTAAAAATTCTAGAAGACACAGCAAACCTCCAATCCGATGTTGATTCTTTCAATGGACTACAGAAAATAACATGGTGTTTAATGAAGTTCCAGTTACTGCACTCTGGACAAAAGCAAAAACATCAAAGCAGAAACCACATAAAACAGCCAAGCCACACTATTGAAAGAAAAGGCAACGTAATAAGATTTAGGATTAATCATGTAGGAAGAACCTTACTTTTAATGAACACAATAAAGTTGCTGTCACAGCTTCAAGAAAAATGACTGGCTGGGTAATAAGAACCTTCCAAAGAAGACATGTCACACTAATGATGATACTTTTTAAGATATTAGTGCTCTCTAGAGTAGAATATTGTTGCACACTAACTGCCTCATTCAAAACTGGAGAAATTGCTGAGCTGGAAAATTTTTGAGACCCCATAACATTTTTATATCTGTATTCCTTTTAGTGCAGGTGGGAGATACATATTTTACACAAAAAATATTAGACGATTAATAAATATAATATAATACTCTAATATATATATTCCATACCTGCGCACAAAAATACCCCCAAACGAGACCAGAAGACGTGGTAGGATGTGCAAAATAGCCCCGCTGAAACCATAGTGCAATAGGCATGCTGAGAGAACTTGACCAACATCAAAGACCCAAGACTCTTCAATACTTCTACACATAAGGGGCATAACTGGCCAATCTCTTGCAGTGTTCAAAAAAGAACTTGAAAACACCTTCAAAGGATACCTAATCAACCAGGCTGTGACCCATACATTAGGTTGCAAGCAGCCACATCGAATAGCCTGGTTGATCAGACTAGCAACCAGGAAGCCTAGTATGAGACTGGGCCATGGGGGCACTGATCCTCAGAATAATAAACAGGTAGGCTTGTATCAAGGTACCCCCCAAGGTTGAACTACAGGTACTGACCTTTCCCAGATGCAGCTGCTGTGCGCCTGTCTAACTCCCGGGTACCTATATACTCTAAGTGAAAAAGATGCCCAGCCATTTCTGTCCCACCCAGGATCTCCAACTGTAAATTGAGAACGAAACTAACTGTACTACGTGACCCTATATTTTTATCTAGGCTGTTGTCTTCATGCCTCACACAAGTTGGACATTAATAAATAATTGATATTCAAATTGGAAACAAATTCTGGAGTACCCAATACACACAAACATCATACACCACCCATATAAAGGCTTAAGCTCTTGCCTTTGTTAATAACTTCAGTTCATTTGCAAAAATGTAACATATCAGTTTCACATACCTGACTGACTACTCTTATTACTTTTTCCCCCAGGAGAACATTTGTTGGAGCCCTAGCTAAGGATGAGCCCACAAGGAACCTGCTGCAGGAGGCGGGTGTGGCCATGGGGACACCCACCTGCCCAGGCAGTAGCTAGAAAGCAGCATGATGTAGGAAACAGGCACCTCCACTTCCCCTTAATGCTAACTTTGAGATGTACACAAAAGTTATGCCATTCTATAGAACCGGGTGCCATGCTGTGTTCAACAGTGTTGCCATGCAGCAGGACAACTGTGCTGTACCGAGCGGCATCACTGTGCAACAGT
>WNGS01164858.1:30769109-30781312 GCA_020271785.1 Procambarus virginalis
CAGCATGATGTAGGAAACAGGCACCTCCACTCCCCTTAATGCTAACTTTGAGATGTACACAAAAGCTATGCCATTCAATAGAACCGGGTGCCATGCTGTGTTCAACAGTGCTGCCATGCAGCAGGACAACTGTGTTGTACCGAGCGGCATCACTGTGCAGCAGTACTATGCAGGGCCACAATTTAGTTAAAGAAAGAAAGAGAAAAAGTGTGTGCGAATTACACAAGTGTAATGTAATTACCTAAGTGTAGTTACAGGATGAGAGCTACGCTCGTGGTATCCCATCTTCCCAGCACTGCCATATAACACTTTGAAGGTACTGATGGTTTTGGCCTCCACCACCTTCTCACTTACCTTGTTCCGTCTACCACTATTTAAAATTGCACCCGTTGGGATGATGGATGAGGGTTGAGCGCTGGCTGCTCTACTAGCCTCACTCTCCATCCCCTCTAAGAAGCAACTTTTGACTTTGGGATGAACTCTGGTCTGCAAGGCCGCCAAGGACGCTCCCACAGCTGGGCTACGACTGCTTCTGTGCATATACACATGTGCGTACATGTGTGTACACACCAGTTTAATACACAGATTATTACTACAAGCTGTTATAAATCTCATTGCAGCTTCTAGGATACAATAAAAGAAATTATTTCAAAATAAAATACAATGTGTATCTGTCCTTTTATTTTGGTACCAGTAAGGTCTTAAACAGACTATTTCATAAATAGTGTACACTTCTAAATAAAGATCATTAAAAAAAAAATTCTCCAAGTGGATTGACTGGTGAGAGTCCTGTCTTCAGTTAGCTACTCAAGATCTAGCTCTAGATTTATTTTTATTGCCTTTTGTCGGACGTCCTTTCCTCTTGTTTCGAGCTCCGGGTTTTAACATTGCTGGCATTTTTTGGTCATCTGCAAAACTCTTAGCGGTGTTTCTTTTAATGTTCCGCTTCTTGCCGCCAAACCCATATTTCTTATCTTTCATAATTCTCTTTCCTCGAGCCCTTTGGGAGAAAAGTGCAGAGGATTATTAAATATCCTTCATAAATCCAATGATGCAAAAATATTTTGTATTACATTTGCCATAGAAAATGGTAATACAGTGGAACCTCGAATAACGAATTTAATCTGTTCCGGCGCCGTGATCGTCATGTGAAATGGACGTCATGCAAAACAAATGTCCCCAATGACAATAATTGGAATCAAATTAATCCATTCTACCACTGAAAAACATCAATATGATATTCGATGTTTTAAATAATGGAGCAGTCTACCTTACATACACTGAACAAACCTTTATGACATTTTTCTTTCTTCAAATTTGTTCAATATTTGTTTTTCATTTGTCTTATAGCAAAGGGTTTGTTTGGTGTTCGGCAGGTAGGCTGCTCCATGTTTCTTAAATAACAAAAGCAAAAAAAAAAAAAAAAATAAAAAAATTTGAAAAAAACAGAACAAATGCCAAAAGGTTCATTTGGTGATCGACAGGTAGGCTGCTCCATGTTTCTTAAATAAAAAACAATGAAAAAATTTACAAACTGACAAATGTTATAAAGGTTCGTTCAGTGTTTGTCGGGTAGGCTGCTCCATTATAGCAATCTTTCTTTGTTTCAAATGTGTTCCATTTGTTGTGTATTTTACATTTACATCTCGATAACGGAGCAGCCTACCCGACAAAGACTGAACAAACCTTTATGGCATTTGTCAGTTTGTCAAATGTTTTCATCCTTTTTTTTATTTCTTTTTTATTTAAAAAACATGGAGTAGCCTACCTGGCGACCACCGAACGAACCTTTTTGGCATTTGTTCTGTTTTTCAAATTTTTTTATTTTTTTATTTTCGTTTTTGTTCTTTAACCCTTGTGTTGCTCAGGGCTAATTAGCATTTGTTACCCACAGGTGCATACCAAAAAAAATATATATTTTTTTCTTCTAAACCTGTTAATTTGTGTTCTCTGATCATGGGAAAAATAATAAAAAAATCGTAAGTGGCATATATTGCCCGCTATAGGGCGGGGAAGTCTGGCAAAAATCAGGTGCTGACTCAGCGTGCATCCCAGACAGTCTGTTGCTCCCAGCTGTCAGGCAGGAGTGGCCACAGATGATTACCTAATTATTTCAATGTCTCTGATTGATTTTTCGTAGTTTTTTTTGCTATAATATTATTCAATAGTGTGTAGTGTGATATATTTATATAATAAAATGAGTGAATCATCGCTGTACTCAAAAATATGGTGTGCATATTGTTGATTCGATTATTATGTTCATCAAACAGTGAACAAATACTTTGTCGGTTATTACACTATATACACAGGTTATATATAAGTATCTGCATGTTTTGTTCACCATAATGAACCACTAAGTTGGTATTGAGTCAAAAAGCAACGAGGAGTGACCGTCACACACCAGCCAGCCACTCACTGCCACTCACTCCCTCAACACCTCACTCGCCCACATTCTCCTCCCACCATACTGTTTTTGCTTTTATTCACTATATACAGACGTTATATATAAGTATCTACATTCGTGTTCACCATAACGAACCACTAAGTTGGCATGCTGAATGGCAGTTGCAGCCCGCCACTGGCTGCTACTTCCTCCCTCCCTCAACTCACCTGACTCACCCACATTCTCCTCCCACATACTGTTTTTGCTTTTATTCACTATATACAGACGTTATATATAAGTATCTACATGTTTTGTTCACCACAACTGTACAACTAAGTTGATATAGTAGTAGTTCAGGCACTAAGAGACGTCGCTACACACAGTCAGCTGGCGGCTACTTCCCTCACACATTCAAGGTCAGACGGACTAAAATTTCACCCCAACAATATTGTTTGTGGTGTTATTACCCTATATACAGACATTATATATAAGTATCTACATGTTTTGTTCACCATAACTGTTCAACTAAGCTGGTATAATGCCCAAAGAGCATAGTGGCCACCCCTACCAACATGACAAATCATGCAGATGTTGCCACACCCATCACCAAAATGACTTCTCCCCCACACTCCTTTTGTTATTTCACTGTATATACACGTTATATATAAGTATCTACATTCGTGTTCACAACGAACCACTAAGTTGTTATGCTGAGTGGCAGTGGCAGCCCGCCACTGGCTGCCACTCCCTCCCTCCCTCACGTCACCTGATTCGCCACCATTCTCCTCCCACCATACTGTTTTTGCTTTTATATACAGACATTATATATAAGTATCTGCATGCTTTGTTTACCATAGCGAACAACTAAGCTGGTACAGTGAGTCCAGACAGTAAAAGGTGGTCACACAAGAGTCAGCAGACAATGCTACCTCCCTCCCCACCAAGATTACTCCAACCCACTACAGCGCTAATTATCACAACAATCCTGCTATTATCAGAATCCTGGTCATTTTTATCACAGTCAGGGGTCTTCTGTAATATCATCATCGCTAAATAATAGCATGAACATGTATTTTATGGCATTTTTAGGCAATGCTGTGGTCACAAGCTGAAAAGCAGTGCTGTGAGCTCATGCTGCGTGCGTCAGGCTTGGTGGCTCACACAGTACTGAGGCCCTCACACCCTGGAATTTGGCCCACGATTTATTTAAAAAATGGCGTCTGTTTACAAGAGCCCTGATATAGGTGAGATGAACCCTGTGTATTCGCGGGCCATTTAAATCGTGCGTAGTACTCCAATACATCATATGATGGGATGTGCATTTTATAGCAAGTCACTCAACCCATCATATGATGTGTTGCGCAACTTAAGGGTTAAGAGCAGCCAACCTGTCGAACACCGAGCGAACCTTTGTGACATTTGTTGTACAGTATTTCAAAACAGTTCATTTCTTTTTTCTACATAAAAGTCATTGCTTTGCATCATCTCAGCTGTCACCCCTTTATATTCCAGCATCATTAGCATCTTTAAACAAAAACAACATAATTTATGTGCATCGTTGGAGGCGTCTAAGAATGTGCAAGAAGCAGCGCGACCCCACCATGTGGTGTCATCGTTATTCAAACGAGCGGTCGCCATACGAGACGAATTGTCAGCAATCGGGCCGGTCGTTACCCAAAATGTTCGCCATTTGAGGCGATCGTTATTCAAGGTACCACTGTACATATTTTTATCCTAGAATAGCTTGTTGCTCCTTTCTTGATAGAATGAATGTTCTAAGCGTTAAATAACATCCACCCTTCTCCAAGGGCTGAAATATTATGTATTATGCACTCATGTACTGAAGAATTTGGAAGTTGGAAAACTCAACTCTACACCTCTTTGCACATAATACATTAATACAGCAACTGTGTTTAATATTTTCAAGAGCGGATTGTGGACATGTCCAAGAGACAAGTTCCAGGAGAAATGCTGGAAAAACCTGGTAATAATGAATATGTAGGTCTGCAGGCTACTCCAAGCAACAGCCTTTCAGATCAAGTTATCACAAGACAAGCCTAGCCCCAGGCTGGGCTTGGAGAGTACAAGAACTCTCAGACCCCACTCCAGGTATACTTCAGGTAGTTCCTAAAAGAGACAAGAGGTAGTCCTGGTGTCCCAAAGGAAACCTAATCATGTAGGGCTATGTGAAGGCCTGAGCCTGAACTTCAGCCAATTGACCAGAAAGCTGAACCTGCAAAGCACTGCCAAAATATGGCCCCTGGCAAGCTGGCACATCTGGATATCCAGTACCCAAATGAGCAACTTGTCAGGGAAGGCCAGGACCTCAACACCCTACACCTGAAGCTTGCAAAGCACCAATAAGGTTAGTCTGGAGAAGGACCTATAAGCCAGATTTTAACCAAAGAAACTTCAATCCCTGAACATGCCAATAAGCATCCTAAAGATCCAGGGAGACAAGCAAGGACCTGGAAAACAAAACCTGCTGCACAAAAAAAAACGGAAGTTGGCAAAGGGATATTGGCACTGACCTACAACAAATTTAGGATAATTTTTCTCTTCACTGCAGGGAAAAAACTAGGCTGCCACCTGATGAATGTTTAAGTTATGCAAGCCACTACTTGTCCAACATTTCCTACAGGCAAAGACAGTAGAGCTGGGATAACGGCTTCCCGAGGGCCACAGAATCTCTAGAAAGGTGTAGATCCAGGCAAAACAAGAAACATGGACACCACTGTCCAAGCCCAGGAGGCTCAGGTCTAAATCCAGTAAAAAATCTGAAAAAGTCTTCCCTCCACACCATTAAAGGGACCTACCACAAAAGGTTGCACAAAACAACCAAGACTTGCTGTACTTCCTCAAGAGAGGAAGGTGCTAGCCCACCAAAGAATACAGGCAAGACAATAAGACCTAAAACCATACATGTGGGGGAACCTGAGCCTCTATATCATTTAAGAGGCCACAAGGAAACCTTCCCAGTCAAACCACCCAAAGAGTATCCTGGCCAGTGAGGATTTATTAGCTGCAAATCCTTAACTGTAGCCTCTGTTTAACCCAACAGTAAATAGGTATCTGGGGCCAGATTCACGAAGCAGTTACACAAGCACTTATGAACGTGTACCGCAATCTTTGACGACTTTGGTTACATTATTGACGAATAAATGCCAGGGGCTTCAACCAGAGTAGAATAGAAGCCAGGGCTTCAACCAGAACTCCTGTGTCAACAGCTGAAATAGAGCCAGAGGGAAACCACCCAAGTAGATTCCTGGAGCTATCCAAAGACCAAGCTGCAATGCCTGCTATGGCATCCCACATGACAGAAGGATAACGGAAAAACTTGAGCCACTGCCACTGCAGAAGAGGCATGCAGGCACAGAGCTCAAGCCAACAAGCTTAGCAAACTCTGCCTGAAGGTGGAAGGTAAAGAGCTCCAGGCATGCCAACAACCGCAGAATATCTGCCAACAGGGGAAAGTCCTTAATCCTATGTTCCTCGGAATACGACCTGCCAAATCGTTTAACAACCAGGGGCCAGATTCACAAAGCAGTTACGCAAGCACTTACGAACCTGTACATCTTTTCTCAATCTTTGAGGCTTTGTTTACAATTATTCAACAGTTAATGAGCTCAGAAGCATCAGGAGGCTGTTTATAACAATAACAACAGTTGATTGGGAAGTTTTCATGCTTGTAAACTGTTTAATTAATAAATGTAACCAAAGTCGTCAAAGATTGCGGTACACGTTCATAAGTGCTTGTGTAACTGCTTCGTGAATCTGGCCCCAGATACCTATTTTATTGTTGGGTTAAACAGAGGCTACAGTTAAGGATTTGCACCTAATAAATCCTCACTGGCCAGGATACAAACCCAGGACAAACCGTTCGCAAAATGAAAGGCGAGAGTCCTACCTCTACTCTACGGGGATTACAAACGCTTCCAAATACTTGCCATACACCTCCATTGTCTTATGCATATTATAACAATGAGCCCACCTGCAATGAAATGAGCCTCTCTGCAGACTAATAAACAATGAACCCATCAAAAACAATCAGGTAAACAATGTTGAAATTCAATTATCTCTAATCTTTTGTTTGAGTGAAAAAATATGAGAAGTAATAGAACTAAAAACAGATATTCATTTGATAAAACTTCAAAGATGCTAAGCAGAAAAGTCAGTTCCATGGTCAAAAGAAATGCACACAACACCCACACATTAGAGAAGTGAAGACCTGTTTCAATCCATCCTGAACCATTATCGAACGCTACGTGATGATAGTTCACAATAGACGTTACCATCTTAGTGCACACACATCTAATGTGGGGTTTAGAACAAGTTGTGCCGTCTTACCGTTTCATGTCCTTTTTGAGCTGAGATTTTGTCTTGCTACCTCCTTCGCGCAGTGGAGCACCATCCTCCAAGAAATCTATAGTATCTGTTTGCCCTAAAGAAGAAAAATTCAGTTAATACCACATTAATTACTACAAGAACACTCTTTTGACATGCCAATCATTGAAAGGCTTCCCCTTCAAAGTTTCTTTATATATCTTTTAAGATAAAAGCACCCATGATTTAAAAAGAATAAATATGTAGACTTAAACAGGGTCCTCAAAACAAACTTAAAGAAAAATACTCTTCTGAGCATAAAAACTACTGTACTCTGTAATAAACTCAAGAAATATAATATAGATACAGTAACTCAAAGTTGTTCCAAGACGATACAAATTTTTTTTATACAGAAGTAAACATACTTTTCGGAATTTCTTGATCTTTTCCAACATTTCCCGTTTTTCCTTGTGCTTCTGTTGTTCAACTTCTACTTGAACCTTCTTTCCATACTTCTTAATTTCACGAATCTTCTTGACTCGCTCGCTAATTTGTTGTCCCACTTGTTTTTGCATCAGTCTTTTTCGAACCTTTTGATGAAGAGAAAACTTTAATACAATGACAAGACAGGATAGCAATCAGAAATGAGCTTAGGTAATTTCCCCATTTCTTCAGTCACATATATTACCAGTAATATTCCTGTTTCATATTTCTGTGGGGAATAGAGGTATATAAGAACATAGGAATAAAGAATCGTAAATGCCTATTGGCCCATTTGAGGCACTTTATTTTTATATCCTCCTAAACACATTCATAAACATTTTTAAGCTACGTTTAAGCCACACAAGGGAAATGTCAAGTGAGGTGTGGGCAGATAAAAGCAGTTCACATCATGACGAACCAAACATACCTAGTTAAAATACTGTTGCAAAATTTTAAAAGATGATTAAAGCTTTTCTAAAAACAATAATCCTGTTTTAATATTTGGAATAATAATTTTGAATAATTTGTCATTTAAAAACTAACAGTTTCATTTACGATCACCGAAGAGGCCCGGTCTTGTGCCTAACACCTTGTGCCATTTGAGATGCAGAGCCCCACTGAACTTACACTTATGACGTACAAACATGATGCTCATTATGTAAGGTGTTATAAAACCTGATAATAGTGATGTAGTACAACATGTTTACNGCTTGATAGCATACCACTGTATTAAGATATAAAACCCTCGAAACCTGGTATACATTTTTTTCTGTATGCAATAAATGCACTAAATTAATACTGTATTCACAAATATTAAATACTAGGTGCAGATAAAGTTTTTCAGATGAGTCTGTGAAAAGTGTTAACAGAACCTTAGAAGAAGCCCTGACCTTGTCATAGAAGAAAGGGGGAAGGTTGGAGGAAGCCCTCATTGTGTCAGAAACAAGGAGAAGACCCTGATGTGACCACCAGTTGCATACAGGGGGCCCATTAGGCACTAAGAAAAAAGATACAAATTAAAAGACACCTTCTATCAAACTCCTATTGTTTCAAAGTACTATTTGACAGTAGTTTTTACAGTTAGATAAATAATAATTCCCATTTTTTGAGAGTATGCCTGTACTGTACCAGGGGGACCCAGGTCCCTCAGGCCACTACTGACCTTCCCCAGGATGCCACCCATAAATATATATATATATATATACACAGTATAATATATGCAACTCATCGACTTGGAGTGGTCCAAGACGGACCAAAATGTCGTCGCCTTCACTTTCTAGTGTGGTCTGGTCAACATATTTCAGCCACGTTATTGTGACTCAGCACCTGCTTGCAACCCATAATAGTTGCCTCACTCCCAGTTGCCTATTTTAACTGCAAGGTGAACAGAGGCATTATGTGAAAGGATAAATGCCAATGAAGGGAGGGAGGAAGGGCTGAACATGCCAAGGATATCATTAATGTCCAAATGAGGACAGGTTGCGAGAACTCAGACTTACAATTTTAGAGAAGAAGAAACAAATGGGTTATGATAATTACATACAAGATCTTGAGGAATATATAAAGTGGATACTGTATAGGAAGTCTATTAAAATTAAAAAGACGCAGGACAAAGGAACATCGGTGGAAGATGGATATGCAATTGAGTAGAAGAGATGTAAGGAGGTAGTTTTCGTTCCTTGTACGCGTAAGGTCAGCAACTTGAATTCACTGGACATGTTGAAGCCAATTGCATACAGCTTGAAAAAGAAACTTTAAAAAGCTTTAACTCAATTCCACAACTTTAAAAAGAATTATTGTGAAAATGCCAGTATTGAGAAGGGGTATTTTATGTACCCACATCATATCTGGTGTGGGTATGTCCACGCCAGGTATAAACGGCTAGGAGGTACAACATAAAATGCCAGATTCCTCCCCCCCTCCCCTGTAGTCACTGATAGGTAAGCACTAAACTGTTTATCCTACCCTGGGATTGGACCTGGGTTCATTGATTACAACCCAAGGATGTAGACCACTGTGCTACCAGACCCACAACACAATTACATGTTTTGAGTGAAATAACGATTGAGTAAACAGATTTCAACCTCGCTTGCCAATCCAATTTAGAGATCAAACTAAATCTGGATTAAGCGACTCTACACGACCATATGTATGTATTTACTCACTGTATGGTGGTGTCAGATACGTGAGCAAGATCAGGCACAAGTGGAACAAGAAAATATTGAGGTTGTATGATGCAACCCGTCCTCAGATCAAGTCTATTCCATCCAGCAATCGACCCCAAAGATGCATTCATCAATTTTAACATGCTGTTCATTCAAAATATGAAAATGTATTATGGGATCGAACCAGCATACCTGGGCTGCTGACCATGAACGTGGTATACCTGAACATATTATCGCTGACTACCAACTGAACCTACATGAACTCAAAAGTACCTCAACTAGACCTGCATGGAGTTTGAAAGGCACCATCCGGTGACACAAACCTCATCTTGTGAGTTACCCGCCCACATTCAGGTGTTGGTAGTAAGGGGGCCCCATCTCTTGCTCCCAATCAATGTATGCCTCATGGCACTCGATGGATTAAGTCAAATTACTTTCTTTGGCCAAGAGCTAAGACAACATAGCTTCTTCGGTGCCAATTCATACAAATTGTTCCAACTCATTTTATCATGTATGAGGGATTGGATGGTAAATATCTGGATCTTAAATGCAGTATAGAATATTACCTGACTAAGGACATATAGTCTGATCTTCCAGCTGCTGCAGTTCTTTCTCTAATTAAATATTATATTTAAAAACCTGTACTGTACATGATTTTTATTTAGGAGGGAATTATCAGGGAAAAGTGCCAAGCCATCATGAATATATAGCAGTTTTTACTTTTCACTTCAAAATTATATATATATTTTTTGTTTATGACAAAGCTTACTTGTTTATATAAAATGTGACTTTTCCATTCATTTGGATCATTAAAGATTCACATACAAGTATAACAATATAACAAAATTATAAGATTGTTGTCCTACCAGCTTGACTGTGGATGCTGACTATAACAGTATTACCCATACTACACACGTAAATCACAATAATGTGATATATCAAATGAAGAAATCCACAAGGGCTTTGATGAGGGCTTGAACCTATGCGCTGGATGGTCCTCCAGCGCTGGAGGATCATTCAGCGCATGGGTTCGAACTCTCATCAAGGCCCTTGAGGATTTGTTTATCCATACTATTGTGGATTACATCTTATATAACAAGGATAAAGGGGGTGAGAAACCTCCAGATACCTTAGTGGTGTTCCAGGGAAGGTTTAAGTCTCAGTTGGATAAGTTAAGTACAGTACTCCTGAGATTCTTCCGTATTTTGAGCATCCATGGTCTGGTTAGTGGGACAAGAGTGCTGTACTCTTGAGGCCCAACTTTGAATTACCGAAGAGCGTAATGAATTAAATGTAACCCACAGATTGTGATTTGCATCTTATTACAAATGTATCTTCTCTGCAGCTGCTGCTGCAGAAACTGATGACATAAACCATAACTTAGGGAGCAGCTCGAGCATCCTTCAAGACTTCGCCCACATTGGTCCTCAGATGGCGGTTAGTAACATATGCATGGATACCTGCTTTGAACGAGTATGCAGGGTTTAAGTTATTTTCATATACATTCATTTTTCAAGATTTTTTTTTTTTTTTTTGTATGTTGAACCTTCTTGAAAACTAAGCACAGTACTGCATATATATACAGTATACCTAAATTTTCATGATAGCTACTACAGTATTTCCAGTGATTGCCCCTGGGAATAAAAGTCTGGGAATTGTGAAAGCTTTCTCCATTCTTCCCAAATATTACTAGCTGTATTTAAGACTTAATGTGTTATCTCATTGGTGGATGCATAACTGTATGGGTGAAGATGCATCTCGTGAGCTTTTCATTGTTGAGATTTGGCAACTTAGAAGTAAATTGCTTCATGTGTAAAAAGCAATTATCTTTTTTCTAGTCTGGATCAATGTTATAAATTACTGCACCTCTATTCACTAACTTTAATGTTTGTGAGATCAATCTTGTTTTGTATACAGAGTTGTCAGTTTTGTTGCTGAAGCCTTGAGGAACCCACTTCTCGCATACCGACACACTGACAATAGCTCGTTGTTTCCCCCTGGACAGCCCGCTTGCTATCATAACTCTCACTACAGTATTTCCCATTTCTAAACTTTCCCTTCATCTGTGCCTCTCCATCCTCTTTACTGTCAAAAAGAGTCAGGTACTTTCTTGTCGCATTCAAAATCTTTGTAGTTATATGGGCCTTGCTGCTCTAACTTATGTGCTAATCTTTTATGAGGAACAATATTAAATGCTTTTTGAGTCAAGAAGAATGTAGTCTATCCAGTCTTTTTTTTTCCTCAAATTGTACCCGTGAGACTCTGTAGTCAGTTTAATGTTCTTCCCATGTCTAGCCTGGAGCCAGGCTGTCATTGAACTATGAAATTGATCAGGCATATTGCCTCATAATTATAAACTTTGTCTTCTCCAGGTTCTCCAACATACGCTTCCTTATTACTTTCTTCAGTACTTTCCAAGTAATGTATGCAAGCTCATTGTTCCTGTCTCCTTTATTCAATGTTAAGACAACAATTTGCCTTTTTACAGGAGCTCTCTACTGTAATATTTTATTCAAAATCCTAGTTTACAGGTAAGAGTACCCCTGCAGCCTACTTCAGCCTCCTCCAGCAGCCATAGTGGTCTGATCCAACTGCCTTTGTTGTCTAGTGTCTGCAGGTGTCTTTTACCTCTTCAGTAATTACTATACAGCTCTGTCTAATGTTGCTACTGGCCATCTGCTGTCTCTTGCCCTCAGTCTCCACTCTGATTCTGCTTTATAAACCTACCATTATTTCGTCAAGTTCTTCATACACCATTTTCCATTAGGAAAATGGCCGTAAGAAAATAATGACAGCAAACAAGGTGCACATCAGAAAATATTTTAGTAGTACATACTATCTATGCTAAA
>WNGS01164858.1:30811468-30824424 GCA_020271785.1 Procambarus virginalis
ATCTAGAACCACCCCTAGATCTCTTTCTTTATCAGAGTTCTTTAAAGATTTCTCACATAATATATAGGTTGTGTGGGGTCTATGTTCTCCTATTCCACATTCCATAACATGACATTTATTAACATTAAATTCCATTTGCCAAGTGGTGCTCCATATACTTATTTTATCCAGGTCTTCTTGAAGGGCATGACAATCATCTAAATTTCTTATCCTTCCTATTATCTTAGCATCATCAGCAAACATGTTCATATAATTCTGTATACCAACTGGTAGATCATTTATGTAGACAATAAACATCACTGGTGCAAGAACTGAACCCTGTGGTACTCCACTTGTGACATTTCTCCAGTCCGATACATTGCCTCTGATCACAGCCCTCATTTTTCTATCAGTCAGAAAGTTTTTCATCCATGTTAGAAGCGTACCTGTCACTCCTCCAATATTTTCCAGTTTCCAGAACAACCTCTTATGTGGAACTCTGTCGAAAGCCTTTTTTAGGTCCAGATAGATGCAGTCAGCCCAACCATCTCTTTCCTGTAATATCTCTGTTGCTCGATCATAAAAACTGAGTAAATTCGATACACAGGATCTACCAGATCGAAAACCATACTGTCTGTCTGATATTATATCATTTCTCTCCAGGTGTGCTACCCATTTAGTTTTAATTATTTTTTCCAATATTTTGACTATTACACTTGTCAATGATACGGTCTATAATTAAGGGGGTCTTCCCTGCTTCCACTCTTGTAAATTGGAACTATGTTAGCCTTTTTCCACACATCAGCTACAACTCCTGTAAACAGGGATGCCTGAAAGATCAGTTGAAGAGGGATGCTGAGCTCAGGTGCACATTCTCTCAGAACCCATGGTGAAACTCCATCTGGACCAACTGCTTTGTTCTTATTTAGCTCTTTGAGCATTTTTTCCACTTCGTCTCTAGACACCTCTATGTGCTCTATGTTGTTCTCTGGAATTCTTATTGTATCTGGTTCCCTGAAGATTTCATTTTGTACAAACACACTTTGGAACTTTTCGTTTAATGTTTCACACATTTCCTTTTCATTTTCCGTGAATCTATTTCCCATTTTCAACCTCTGAATATTATCCTTTACCTGCAATTTGTTGTTTATGAATTTATAGAATAGACCTGGTTCTGTTTTACATTTGTCTGCAATCCCTTTTTCAAAATTTCTTTCTGCCTCTCTCCTCACTGCCGTGTAGTTGTTTCTCGCATCTTTGTATCGCTGGTATGATTGGGGTTTGGCCTCTTCCTGTATTGATTCCATTTTTGTGTCTTTTGGTCTCTGGCCCTCTCGCACTTTCTGTCGAACCAATCCTGTTTCCTAGTTCTGCTTCTCTGTTTTGGTATAAATTTTTTGTGCCTTTATCATATATTTCACAAAACTTGACATACATCTCATTCACTTCCTTGCCTAGCAACAAGTCTGTCCAATTATACTCCCTAAAAAATTTTCTAAGGTTGCCATAATGTCCTCTCCTAAAGTCAGGTTTTTCAATTGCATCGACCATCATATTTTCTTCCAGATTATAACGCATTGCATACTTTATCCCAAAAAGACATGGTCACTTTTACCCAAGGGAGGAAGGTACTGAATGTCAAATATTTCTTCCTCCTTCCTGGTAAATATCAAATCTAGCATGGAGGGAACGTCACCTTCCCTCATCCTCGTAGCTTGTTTAACATGTTGATACAAGAATGTTTCCAGGATGAGGTCTACAAATTTACAGGTCCAGAAATCTTCTGTTTTAGCTTCATATGCTTCCCAGTCTATGGATTTCAAGTTGAAGTCGCCGACTATCAACAGTCGTGAACTATCGTTATCCGCTCTCGCTATGATCTCTCTCATTATCGTTATAAGACCTTCTCGTTTACTATCTAGCTCCTCCTTTGACCATGTGCTGCTTAGCGGTGGACTATATGCATTTATGATCACTAGTTTATCATCCTCATGGCAGATCTCTAGTGCTATTATGTCAACTTCTTGTGGATTGGTAGTCATTATTTCGTTCACCTTTAGGTGTTCTTTCACCAGCACAGCAACGCCACCGCCTTTCCTAATTTTTCTGTCCCGTCTCCAAATTGAGTAGCCCCTTGGGAATATGACCTCATTTAAAATAACATCTTCAAGTTTTGTCTCCGTGAGTGCAACAATGTCTGGTGTCTGCAGCTGTATTATATCACTTAACTCCAGTATCTTTGACCTTACTCCATCTATGTTGGTGTATGCAATCTTCAGGAACTTGTTCCCCATCTTCTTATTTTTCACTCCCCCTTTCTCTAATGATTTTGTTGGTTTGCTTTTATGTACCACTTTACTGGTCTGCCTACCCCTATCACTTTGTAGAAAAAAGAATTGATTTCTTCTTCATTCCTGCTCTCATTTAAACGTTTTGCCTCGGCGAGGTGTGTGTGTGTGTGTGTGTGTGTGGTGTGTGTGTGTGTGTGTGTTTGTGTGTGTGTGTGTGTGTGTGTGTGTGTGTGTGTGGTGTGTATATATATATATATATATATATATATATATATATATATATATATATATATATATATATATATATATATATTGTGACAGTAATCTCTTTTAAGAAAGATTTAGCCTGCTCTTTCCTACATCTCGTTACTTCTTTACGTCTGCAACATCAAAATACCATATTCAAGAATATCATAGAAGTGGAATAACAGACGTCTCTACAGGGAGGTACATTCACTCCCCCCCCCCCTCCTCGCTGTCGCCACACCACCCTCGTTGATCACCAAACTACCACTTCAAGCCAACGCTCTCCCCCAGTGGTGAATCAGCGACTTCACGCGACTCCAGCGCCATCTGCTCGTCTATATATAGTCTTGCACGAGCAGTTGGCCTCAGAATATTCTTTGTGCTCTAGAGCTGGCGCTTCTATCTAAGCATACGTCCTGTATACTAAGTGGAGGTTTCAGCCAGCCAATATTCTCAGCACCATTTACTAATTTTTGGTCTTGATTGTAGAGTAACGTAACCATTATTTTATTTTATATTGTGTTTTGTCTATGTTTTGATCAGTACTGTACATAGCCAAGGGATTATCTTTATTTTGTTTATGTTTAAAGTAAATTAAAGTTTCATTATTTATCAAATTTGTTTTGCGTGTTTTTCCCTCTCACTTTACCACAGGAGACACCGCCAAGCAGTCAACATTTTTTTCTCTTTTTTCTAATGTGATTGGCATTTCCACCAGCCATAGAGACGACTGCCTTAACACCTACATTTCTCGTCACTATATATATATATATATATATATATATATATATATATATATATATATATATATATATATATATATAACTTGAAACGGCCATATACTGCAGGTATGTTGACGACATTTTTACACAGGTACCTGATGTCAGACATCTGCAGGAGCTGAAAGAAGCGTTTGAGCAGAATTCTGTGTTACGTTTCACTTACGAGATGGAGAAGGATGGGAAGCTGCCCTTTCTAGATGTAACAGTCATGGAAAGGAGCGGAGGTTTCCACACTGCAGTCTACACTAAGGAAACAACATAGGAATGTGCCTAAATGCCAACAGTGACTGCCCAGATAGGTACAAGAGGAGTGTTGTTAACGCTTATGTCGACCGTGCTCTCAGCCACAGCTCAGAATGGAAGCAAGTCGACGAAGAACTCTGTAGGGTAAGGCAGGTCCTAGTCAACAACGGCTTCTCCAATGGTTTCATTGAAGACATCATAAGAAGGAAAGTAGAACGCCATGCAACCTCTGAAGAAACAACTAATACAACACCTATACCCCCTATTAGACTATTTTACAGGAACTTCTTCTCCACCGCTCATAAAACGGAGGAAAGGGTCCTGAAAGATATGTTAATAGAAATGTTATCCCTACAGACAAAATCAGAAGATACAACTAACGATTTACTATAAAACCAAAAAAACAGCCAGCCTACTAATGAAAAACTCTCCAGACACGGAGCAGAACGCCCTAAAAGAGACAAACGTCGTCTATGCCTTTAAATGTCCACTTGGGGACTGTAAGCCCCAAAAAACTCAGTATATAGGCAAGACAACAACATCTCTTTCCAGGCGTTTAACGATGCATAAGCAACAGGGCTCCATTAAGGAACATATACTCTCTTCCCACAACCAAACCATCACCAGAGAATCTTAACAAATAACACAGAAATCATCGATAGGTACAGCGATAGCAGGCGGCTTGACGTCTGTGAGGCACTACACATCAAGAAGTCAACACCAGCAATCAACAGTCAATTAATGCACAAATATATTCTACCCACTTCAAGACCCCGCTCCAATATAGAAGCATCAAGAAATATGGGCCAATAGGCCCTTCCGCAGTTACTTCCATTCATACCTTCAATTTACCCAGTTAATATCCAGTTAATATCCATTGTTTTCGTGTTCTGTCCTTTGTTGAAAGTTTGTTCACCTCATTAAAACTGTTGTAACATATCACCTCACCCAAAACGCGGGTATAAATGAAAGATGAAAGCTGTTTAAATCATAGCATAGTAAAGAACTGTTTAGTGCTTTAAGGTTATAGTTGTGTGAGAAAACTAAAAGTCTTTGAAATGTAATAGTTATTACGAAACGCGTTCAAGTGTCGCGTCAGACTAAGAAATAAAGAATGAATTTTGGAGAATTGATTTTTCATTTACCGTCATCAGTAAAAACAAACATAAGGAAAATTGAGAAAATTCGTGTTAGAATTATTAATCTTACTTTTTCGGTCATATTTAATAACATATGTCTACAGGAAAGACTGCTACCAAAATATACTAATATATATATATAATATATATATATATATATATATATATATATATATATATATATATTGGTAGCAGTCTCTCTTGTAAAAAGAGACTGCTACCAATAATGACCAATGACCGAAAAGGTAACATTAATAATAATTCTAACACGAATTTTCTCAATATTTCTTATGTTTCTTTTCACTGTCGATGGTAATTGAAAAATCAATTCTCCAAAATTCAACCCCCGCACACAAACTAAGTGAGTACAACTAGGTGAGTACACACACGCGCACATACACACACGCACACTCCTAACCTTTCATTTACGCTTTTTCGTTTCTATCGAGTTTCCGGAATTTCATCACGTGTACCTCCTCTCCCAAAGCCTCTGACAGACACACAGTCAGCTGTGTGCGGTGTTGCCGTGTCTGGTTTGTTTTGATTGAACACGGTCCTGCCAGACGCACGATGCTCTCTACGTTCCTTGTTTACATTGTTGAACGTTATTTGCACAGATATTTTCGGTAGATTGGAAACCATATGCGATTGTCTCCTGTTGGTCCACCCGTTGTCTCTGGTGCTGTTGGTCCACCCGTTGTCTCTGGTGCTGTTGGTCCACCCGTTGTTCCTGGTACTGTTGGTCCACCCGATGTTTCTGGCTGTTGGTCCACCCGTTGTCTCTGGTGCTGTTGGTCCACCCGTTGTCTCTGGTACTGTTGGTCCACCCGTTGTCTCTGGTGCTGTTGGTCCACCCGTTGTCTCTGGTACTGTTGGTTCACCCGTTGTCTCTGGTGCTGTTGGTCCACCCGTTGTCTCTGGCGCTGTTGGTCCACCCGTTGTCTCTGGTGCTGTTGGTCCACCCGTTGTCTCTGGTGCTGTTGGTCCACCCGTTGTCTCTGGTGCTGTTGGTCCACCCGTTGTCTCTGGTACCGTTGGTCCACCCGTTGTCTCTGGTGCTGTTGGTCCACCCGTTGTCTCTGGTACCGTTGGTCCACCCGTTGTCTCTGGTGCTGTTGGTCCACCGTTGTCTTTTGGTGCTGTTGGTCCTCCGTTGTCTCTGGTGCTGTTGGTCCACCCGTTGTCTCTGGTACTGTTGGTCCACCTGTTGTTCCTGGTGCTGTTGGTCCACCTGTTGTTCCTGGTGCTGTTGGTCCACCCGTTGTCTCTGGTACTGTTGGTCCACCCGTTGTCTCTGGTACTGTTGGTCCACCTGTTGTCTCTGGTGCTGTTGGTCCACCCGTTGTCTCTGGTGCTGTTGGTCCACCCGTTGTCTCTGGTACTGTTGGTCCACCTGTTGTTCCTGGTGCTGTTGGTCCACCTGTTGTTCCTGGTGCTGTTGGTCCACCCGTTGTCTCTGGTACTGTTGGTCCACCCGTTGTCTCTGGTACTGTTGGTCCACCTGTTGGCTCTGGTGCTGTTGGTCCACCCGTTGTTCCTGGTACTGTTGGTCCACCCTTGTTCCTGGTACTGTTGGTTCACCCGTTGTTCCTGGTGCTGTTGGTCCACCCGTTGTTCCTGGTACTGTTGGTCCACCCGTTGTCTCTGGTGCTGTTGGTCCACCCGTTGTCTCTGGTGCTGTTGGTCCACCGTTGTCTCTGGTGCTGTTGGTCCTCCGTTGTCTCTGGTGCTGTTAGTCCACCCGTTGTCTCTGGTACTGTTGGTCCACCTGTTGTTCCTGGTGCTGTTGGTCCACCCGATGTCTCTGGTACTGTTGGTCTACCCGTTGTCTCTGGTACTGTTGATCCACCTGTTGTCTCTGGTGCTGTTGGTCCACCCGTTGTCTCTGGTGCTGTTGGTCCACCTGTTGTCTCTGGTGTTGTTGGTCCACCTGTTGTCTCTGGTGCTGTTGGTCCACCCGTTGCCTCTGGTGCTGTTGGTCCACCCGTTGTTCCTGGTACTGTTGGTCCACCTGTTGTTCCTGGTGCTGTTGGTCCACCCGTTGTCTCTGGTACTGTTGGTCCACCCGTTGTCTCTGGTACTGTTGGTCCACCTGTTGGCTCTGGTGCTGTTGGTCCACCCGTTGTCTCTGGTGCTGTTGGTCCACCCGTTGTCTCTGGTGTTGTTGGTCCACCTGTTGTCTCTGGTGCTGTTGGTCCACCCGTTGCCTCTGGTGCTGTTGGTCCACCCGTTGTTCCTGGTACTGTTGGTCCACCTGTTGTCTCTGGTGCTGTTGGTCCACCCGTTGTTCCTGGTACCGTTGGTCCACCCGTTGTCTCTGGTGCTGTTGGTCCACCCGTTGTTCCTGGTACCGTTGGTCCACCCGTTGTCTCTGGTGCTGTTGGTCCACCCGTTGTCTCTGGTGCTGTTGGTCCACCCGTTGTCTCTGGTGCTGTTGGTCCACCCGTTGTTCCTGGTACTGTTGGTCCACCCGTTGTTCCTGGTACTGTTGGTTCACCCGTTGTTCCTGGTGCTGTTGGTCCACCCGTTGTTCCTGGTACTGTTGGTCCACCCGTTGTCTCTGGTGCTGTTGGTCCACCCGTTGTTCCTGGTACTGTTGGTCCACCCGTTGTCTCTGGTGCTGTTGGTCCACCCGTTGTTCCTGGTGCTGTTGGTCCACCCGTTGTCTCTGGTACTGTTGGTCCACCTGTTGTCTCTGGTGCTGTTGGTCCACCCGTTGTCTCTGGTGCTGTTGGTCCACCCGTTGTCTCTGGTACTGTTGGTCCACCCGTGGTCTCTGGTGCTGTTGGTCCACCCGTTGTTCCTGGTACCGTTGGTCCACCCGTTGTCTCTGGTGCTGTTGGTCCACCCGTTGTCTCTGGTACTGTTGGTCCACCCGTTGTTCCTGGTACTGTTGGTCCACCCGTTGTTCCTGGTGCTGTTGGTCCACCCGTTGTTCCTGGTACCGTTGGTCCACCCGTTGTCTCTGGTACCGTTGGTCCACCCGTTGTCTCTGGTGCTGTTGGTCCACCCGTTGTCTCTGGTGCTGTTGGTCCACCCGTTGTCTCTGGTACCGTTGGTCCACCCGTTGTCTCTGGTGCTGTTGGTCCACCCGTTGTCTCTGGTGCTGTTGGTCCACCCGTTGTCTGGTGCTGTTGGTCCACCCGTTGTCTCTGGTGATGTTGGTCCACCCGTTGTCTCTGGTACCGTTGGTCCACCCGTTGTCTCTGGTGCTGTTGGTCCACCCGTTGTCTCTGGTACTGTTGGTCCACCCGTTGTCTCTGGTGCTGTTGGTCCACCCGTTGTTCCTGGTACCGTTGGTCCACCCGTTGTCTCTGGTGCTGTTGGTCCACCCGTTGTCTCTGGTGCTGTTGGTCCACCCGTTGTCTCTGGTGCTGTTGGTCCACCCGTTGTCTCTGGTGCTGTTGATCCACCCGTTGTCTCTGGTACCGTTGGTCCACCCGTTGTCTCTGGTACCGTTGGTCCACCCGTTGTCTCTGGTGCTGTTGGTCCACCCGTTGTTCTGGTGCTGTTGATCCACCCGTTGTCTCTGGTGCTGTTGATCCACCCGTTGTCTCTGGTACCGTTGGTCCACCCGTTGTCTCTGGTACCGTTGGTCCACCCGTTGTCTCTGGTACCGTTGGTCCACCCGTTAAGGACTTAACTGCTCCGTTTCCTCTGTGTTATGACTCAAGTTTCCTTATCACCCGAACACAGTTTTGTCGCATGTCTGTCTAGTCCTCGGCTTTGTCTTCCTCCCCCTCTTCTGTTTCTTCTTCTTCAGCCTCCTCCTGTTCCCCCCTCTTCCTGTTCCCCCCTCTTCTGTTCCCTCTCTTCCTCCTTCTGTTCCATCCTCTTCTGCCTTCTGTTCCTCTTTTCTTGCTATGATCTTTGTCTTATTATTTCGACACCCATCCATCACTGATCAGGGAGAGTGACCTGTCCCACACAGAGGAAGGCTGTGGGACAGGTTTCTCTCCCAGAGATGGGAGAGAAACTTCGTGTAATTGGCACATGGAAGAAATGATCCCTCCATACAAAATACCGAAGGGATTGATAGACATAGGCAGACTATCTGTCCACAATGGTACACATGGATACTAAATTGTTTTTCAGTGTGATAATAGTTAATAGTGATGAAGATAGTAATGTGGTGGAGGTATACTGCACACAAGGACAGTGTAGTGGTGGAGGTTGTTACAGTGCCCGCTCCTTATTTCTCTCCAGTACCAGCGTTAAGAGTCATATCCACTTACCATGTAGGTTCCTTGAGATGAAGGGAGTCATTTGATGTATGAGGCTACTGAATAGGTTACATATATATGGAGAAATTATCATTTATAAGATTTGCCGCTAAGGGGGGCTTACTCCCCTAATACATACAAAATGGCGACGTCTCTAGGATTTTGGCGCCTAGACGTGAGCGGCGCCAGCAGTCTGGCCAAGGTCACGTGACGTGACTGACCAATCAGAGCCCGCTGTGACGTCACCGGGAGGCCTGGCGCAAGACGACAGGTCACTGCTCCAGCAGAGTTCCACAAACCTTCGGTGCGAGTGGAAGTGAGTAAGTGAGCTCTCGAGATTGGAGGTTCTGAGAGCCTTGCTCAGTGGATTTGAGCAGCCATCGAAGTATACCATTGTCGCAGAGGGATAAGTTCTCCTAGGGCGTATGAAGAAGCAGAGTTTAGTGGGCAAAGAAGTGCCAAATAATCGTGGCAATTAGTCGGCAACGGAAGGTGAGCGGCGACACTGTTGAGGGCAAGTTTTGGCGCCCTGCGGGTCCCGCCCTGGGACGATGTGCAGTGCGGCTCGGTCACATCTACTGACGTTCTGGAGGGAAGACACCGCATCCGGATCCAAGAGGAAACATCTCGTTGAAGGAGCGAGTGTGGACAGTGACATGCTCAGTGACCACTGGTTGGACCAGTTTGGAAAACCTGAACCCAGGGAATTGGTACGGCAAAGACGTGATTTCTCCACGACACCTGAGGACCTGTGACACACAACCGGAACGCCGAGGAGCGGCTGGGAGCCGTGTACCTTCTACCACCGGAGAACAGACGTGTAGTTGTTACCGATGCTGTTCTTCTTACTGATGTTCTCCAAAATAATATCCAGGTAACACCAGGTGTTCTTAGTGTTCATCATACAGTTGTCAATACGACAGCATATCTTCACTAATTGTTCACTGTTCATCTCTCCTTCAATAACCTGTTCCGCTTCAATAAGGGCAACTCATCCAGCAGTCAGAGGTGTTATGGGTAATGATTTATGCTGACCAGTTTGTATTACTATGTATTAAGCCCTAATTACACAGGTACAGTAATTGGTTCACACAGGTACAGTAATTGGTTCACACAGGTACAGTAATTGGTTCACACAGGTACAGTAATTGGCTCACACAGGTGCAGTAATTGGCTCACACAGGTACAATAATTACACCAGAGGAATAATTGCGTATAACAGCATAACCTTTCAACTTTTACAAAAAAAATAATTATGGAAACAATTTGTGCACAACAACAAAAACTTAAATGCCAGATTTTATGCACATGAAATTTCGACCAATTAAATCTCAATTAATCAGTTTTTGCTGCTTTCATAAAATCTAATGTTTGTAGATGTTTCGACGAGTTTCGAATAGTTTCGAACCTCAGTCTACCACAGAGCAGGGTTCGAACCTAAGTCCACGACAGACCCCCACATACATCCGGTCATTCCTGCAAACGTCCCCAAATGTTATAATTCTCTTCACGGTCCAAAAAATAATTCGCTTCTCAGTTAATTCAGCTACGATAAAGGAAAGACTTTCTTCTGGTCCGTTCAACTGAACTGACAACTGCGTTTGAGTCATTAGCCTTTGACCAGGAAGTTGGTTGGCTCTCGTCTACTGCTGGTTCAGTGGTTCCTCTTCTTCTACTGCTTCCATGGTTCCTCTTCCACCACTACGCCCGTGGTTCTTAGAGCAACTAGCCAGTTGTGTCTCCATCTTCAACCATGACGACACAGCAATCATTCTGAAGCTTGTTATCACAGTTAACTACTTCTTAGTAGAACAGGAATACGGGAAAACAATAAAACACGAGAGAGAGAGAGAGAGAGAGAGAGAGAGAGAGAGAGAGAGAGAGAGAGAGAGAGAGAGAGAGAGAGAGAGAGAGAGAGAGAGAGAGAGAGAGAAGAACAGTGAGGGAGAGTGAGACTCGACCCCTATCGACAGACGACGCCGTTGTAGAGGTACGAACAGTAGTCGAAGTGAACCGCTAAGGATGTCACGCCTGTGTGAGCAGTGAGACAGTTAGCTGAGATGGAGTTGGACATCATCACCACTCCCCCCGCCCACGGGATCAGCGAGTCGTTCATGGCGCCTGTACACACACACACACATCATTAGTATTATCACCATCAACATCTTGGTCATAACTATTAATAACTTCATTGTCATATTATTTACTATGAACATCTGCACTGTAAACATCATTATTATCATGAGCATCACTAGTGTGAGAGACCTTTGGTGACACTGTAGTGGTGACCCTGTAAGGCTGATAAACTAGTGAGCTGGTGACCTAGTGAACTAGTGACCTAGTGAGCTGGTGACCTAGTGAGCTGGTGACCTATTGAGCTGGTGACCTAGTGAACTGGTGACCTAGTGAGCTGGTGACCTAGTGAGCTGATGACGCCGTGACTCTGTACTCACCTAATTGTACTCACTTATTTGAGCTTGCGGGGCTTGCGGCTCTTTGGTCCCGCCTCTCAACCGTCAATCAACAGGTGTACAGGTTCCTGAGCTTACTGGGCTCTATCATATCCACATTTGAAACTGTATAAATCTGCCTCCACCACATCATTGCCTAATGTATTTGTTTACTACTCTGACAAAAAAAGAACCTAATGTCTTTGTGGCTTATCTGGGTACTCAGTTTCCTATGTTCTCTTATGCAGCTACCACCCGTGATAAATAATCTGGCCTTATCTACTTTGTCAGTTCCTCTGAGAATTTTGTATGTGGTGATCAAGTGTCCACATAACTCTTATGTCTTCCAGCGACGTTAGGTGTAATTCACCCAGCCTTTCCTCGTAACTCATGCCTCTTAGTTCTGGGACGAGTCTAGCGACATGCCTCTGAACTTTCTCCAGCTTCGTGTTGTGCTTAACAAGGTATGGACTCCATTGTGGAGCAGCATATTCAAGAATTGGTCTAATATATGTGGTATACAAGGTTCTAAATGATTCCTTACACAAATTTCTAAAAGCAGTTCTGATGTAAACAGCTTTGCATACATCGCTGATGATATCCTTTTGATGTGGGCTTTAGGAGACAAGTTCGGTGTGATATCAATCCTAGATCCTTCTCTCTGCCCATTTCTTGGAGGACTTCGTCTCCCATTTGGTACCTGTCAAGTTCAAGTTCAAGTATGTTTATTGAGACAAGAAAGAAATACATCTCAAAGGGATAGAGTAGCTTTGGCTATTTCTACCCCCATTTTGGTACTTTGAGTATGTTGGCCCATTTGTTGGCCCATTCCTTCAGTCTGTACAGGTCATCTTGTTGACTCTTGCTATCTTCCTCTATTTTAATCCTCCTCATAATTTTCGCATCATCAACAAACATTAAGAGGAACGGGTCTATTCCCTCTGGACGGGATCGTTTACATATATTAGAAACAGGATAGGTCCAAAGACTGAGACCTGTGGGACACCACTACTTCCGTCTCACCACTCTGAGACCTCACCCCTCAGAGTGGCTGACTGTCTTCGATTGCTTAGGTACTTCTTATCCACTGGAATAACTTCCCTATTATTCCTACCTGAACCAACTTATACACTGGTTTCTTACGGGGTAATTTGTCAAAGGCTTTCTGACAATCCAAAAATAGACAGTCTGCTCACCTTTCTCTGTCTTGCATAATTTTTTGTCGTCTGGTCATAGAAATAATATTAACGTGTGAGGCAAGATTTGCCATCCGTGAACCCATGCTGGTGTTAGTTAAAAAATTCTTATGCTCCTGATGTTATGCTAGTTTTTTTCTAACAATCTTCTCCATCACCTGGTATGTTATGCACGTTAGCGACACTGGCCTGTAGTTCACTGCATCCTGTCTGTCTCCCCTTCTTGTATATCGGGACTACAATAGCCGTCTTTCAAATTTTGGCAGTTCTCCAGTTACTAGTGACTTTTTATCCACCATTGGAGGGTTAGCATAGTGCTTTTTGTTCCTTATTTTAATATTCATGGTGAGATTCTGTCTGGCCAACAGTCTTTGCCACATAGAATTTAAGCAAATATGCTTCCTTAT
>WNGS01164858.1:30825424-30849942 GCA_020271785.1 Procambarus virginalis
AAAATAAATCGAAATCTATGAAAATCCATTTGTCAATGCAATCGGGAACATTGAACTGGAATTGTAACATATTAGAATAGTGTATGTTGCTCTTATGTGCAAAAGATGGCGCTGTTTCTTAAAAATGAATTTTTACCTGTCACAGGTGTGGCATCTATATAGTAGGTATATAAAAACATGCGTGAATTTGAATGGAACGTTGTGTGGAAATTTCAAAGCAATCGGTGAAGAACTTTCGGAGATTAGCGATTTTGAACAAATGAACATTTCCATTTTTATTTATATAGGTATTGTTTTTTTTTAAATCTCAATTGTTCTGAAATATTCGCAGATCCAAATAATCTCTCAGTTTGTGAAGTCCTTGAGTGCTCTTCTCCCTTCACCCTCGTTATTAACGCATGTTACGGAGTCTTTATTCCCCTATTCCCGCATAGAATTCATAAATTTCCTCTCTTTAAATAACCAGCATAAATTTTAGTTGATTTTGTGAGATATGAAAGGAAGCAACATGCTGTAGTTAGAAGCAATTTTGATTTTAAGTTTGTTGGGCTAAGGCAGGAGACGAGTCCATCATCAATATGGCGGTGCAGCTCACGTGAGAGGAAAGCTTTTCCCCTCGAAGGCGAATCTCAAGTACATGCAGGGTACAGGGTCAGGTGTGGTGAGTGGTCGGCGGCGGGAGCTTGGCCAGGTTGGCCAATGGCGTCGCGCTCCGGGCGTGGCATAGCATGACGTCAGGCGCCCCCGCAGAGGAAGGCGGGAGAACAGTCACTCACTACCAAGAGTCTTGTTGAGCGGAGATGCGCTCAAGCGATTACCCGTTCTGGAGGTGGTATAGGCCTCCAGAGAGTGTAAATTCCACCAGCTACCGTGTGCTAACGAAGAGGGAGGCCTGTCGACTCCCGAGTATGAGGTAGATCTGGAGGGTGGATTATGGCACGTAAGGCTCGGTGATGACAGCGCTCCTGGGTAACTTCGAGGCGCGGCTCTGGCGGGTTGTGTGCCAATCCGTGGGGCGTGCTCGACGGTGAAGCTGTGTGGAGAATATTTGGTAACAGTCCTGGTCCGGGGCACTTCAACGACCGCTTACACGGGAGAAGAATTCACGCGACGAAGCTACGTTTAAAGGGGTGGACCAGTACGGAGAAATGTATTAGTGTGGATAGATCAGGCGACAACAGTTACACCGAACATCTAGTGAGGAACACTCCATGGAGTGAGCGGCGCCAAGTGAGGAACACTTCACTTCATTTCTGTTATGTGTTGTCGTGAGGTTTACTGTACACCTCACTACTGTAGAGGAAGCACTAGACTGGGAGAGCTGACATCCCAATGTGTTGGTAGTATTACTTGACCGTGGAGGAAAGTAAGTCAAGTTGGCGACCTTGTGAATAACCTTATAGACGGGCAACTCGACCTGGGTAAATCTTGAGTTTCCGTGTCCACGAACACCCCAGCAAGGAAACTGAGGAATGTTCGAGTTACTTCACACACTACGGGGTGTAAGGCTGGGTTCAGTGGGAACCCTGTTCTGCAGTTCGACTGAGGTGCTACCCAGAGGTGAACAGTGGCATCTAGGTAGGGTGTAGGGCCCCATCAGTGAGAAACTCTTAGAGTGGAGGGTGCTGCGGTCCTCCACGGCGAACACCGTTGAGCGCTCTAAAAAGGACATCGATTCCTCTTAAGGCAGAGTACGCCGGAGTGCAAATTGGCGATTCTGTCGGGACACTAAATTGGGGACCAATACCCGATTATGCAGCCACGGAATCAAACTACAACACCCATAATATATTTCTATAGACATTTGCCAAGAAGCTCGTCCCAAATCTTGGCTCTGTGGATTGAGAGGAAAATTCGAAAGAGACGATTGGGACATATATAGTTCACAAGTAGTGACAGGCTGGGGTAGACCAAATATTATCTATTTATATTTATGCAATTAAAGAGTATGGACGGTCGCTACAAACACTGACATGAGACAGATGAGAGAAACATATGATACAGATGAGACATATTGTTGGAAAGTTTCTAACACTAGTACATCATTCTTGTGTTATAATACATCATTATTGAATTAACTATAGTAATTACTAATCATACTAATTTGTAGAATTAACATAAATTAATATTTTCCTATCTGCGCGTTATTTACCAAATTCTTCCCACATAGAGGGACAGTATTGCGTCAGATAATACCCAGCTGAGACATAAATATTGTCCACATGCCAGAGAATTGAATAATATTCTCGCCTTTTGTCAGTATTCTTTACAAGAATTAATATCTGACAATATAACAACTAGTGATCTAATAACAACGAGTTATGAACTAAAGGAACACTATATAACAGTTTATCTGTTATCTTAAATAACATGGAGGAAGCAGAAAATTCTCTCCATTTCTCGTTTAATAACACTGCTCATATTAATTACAATTTAATGGGAATCTAAATAATATATATAACTCCTTATAATTACAACCCTAGTCTCATTAATTTATTAAGTAGAGCAATTACAAGGAAAAGAATTTTCCGTTTCTACTGAAATGTGTGTGCGCGTGTGCGGCGAGACGGGTTGAGGGAGGAGGAGGAGGAGGGAAGCTTGGCCACGAGACACCGTGATGGCCACAAGTACAGAGAGAGAGCTGACGTTTTCGCAAGCTACGCGATCAGCCCTTGCTATTAATCGGCCCCGGAGTGCATAATTACTCCATTAGCGACCCAAGGATTACATCGGCGGACAAAAGTTATGTTAAGTGGTCTAGTTTTAGTGTTCAGAGCTCTCAACATGTAAACTTTACCGTTAATTCGTCGTTACACCACGCTCCCTCCTCTAAACACAAGTACGTTCCCAGTGAACTTTTTTCCCAGTGAAAGAACTTTTTTAGTGTCAGAGTGGTTGACAAATGAAATGCATTAGGAAGCGATGTGGTGGAGGCTGACTCCATACACAGTTTCAAGTGTAGATATGATAGAGGCCAGTAGGCTCAGGAAACTGTACACCTGTTGATTGACAGTTGAGAGGCGGGACCAAAGAGCCAGAGCTCAACCCCCGCAAGTACAACTAGGTGAGTGAACCTAATTTACCCCTTCTATTAACCCATAGTGACATAATCTACTGTGTGTAAATTTTGTTTTACACCATACTGGGTTTCGAGCGTGTGTTGAAGCAGCCTGAGGTGGGACAAATTCCCCCGCCACGCTAGCGAGTCACGTGTTCCAGCAGGTTCTAGATGACGCCGTCGCCCAATCACGCTACCGTTCACTGTCACAGCTAAGCAGCTGATCTTTTGTTAATTTACTAATTAATCTCTCATAAATTGCTGAGATTTAATAATGTCTCGAATATGTATCACATACGTGAGCTAGGAATTTATTCATATTTCTTATAGCCTCATGAACCTTTAAATAGGAACAACTTTCTTATCTACCATTTATTACAATATGATCTTGCCATTAACCAAATTATTGAATACTTATACAAACTATATTTCTTAGTAAATGTTACTAATTTCTTTCGAGGAAGAACCAGCCTCGTTAAGTGTACTAGGAGTAATTCAGCTTCTAGTATTAACCCCCAATTGTGAAGTTTGGGAAGGTTTAACTTTTGAATAATAATTATTCTTACAGTCCATTAATGTCTAACAAATAACTCTTGATGATTACATTATCCACAGGTACTGGCATCTCAGTCCATTTTATTACACTAGTTATCTATTTCCCTTTTCAGAAAAAACAGGGTGGTCCTTCGAGTAATTCGATTCAATCAATTAAGTATCATTATATAAAGAGTTAGCTTTCCTTTACGACAATATGAGACATATGAAACAGATGACACATAAGAGACAGATGAGCCACACACACACACATAAGGAAGATACGAGTCATGAAACAGATGAAATAGAATGTTTCTCTTTCATTGCCCAAGGTTGAAGGTCAGACCCTTCGGGCTAGCTTCATTAATCTTTGCTGGGTGGCGGGTGAGTTTTAGAGGCAGGGTAAAGTTGCAATATACTCCAGGAGAGTGCTGGAAAACGCTATTGGAGAGTGTTATTAAAGTGATTAATAAAACATCTATTAAGACGTTTGGGCCAGTCTAGCACAGTTCATGTTGTTGTTTTAGATTCAGCTACTCTGAAGAAAAGCTCCAAGTAGCACGGGCTATGGTGAGCCCGTGGTGGACTTACCTGGCACAGACAGGGCTGTACTACATTTTCGGGATGTTGTTGTTGTTGTTATAGATTCAGCTACTCGGAACAAGTTCCAAGTAGCACGGGCTATGGTGAGCCCGTAACTTACCTGGCACAGGAGCGGGGCAAGAAGCACGGGCTATGGTTAGCCTCGTGGACAGGAGATGTCTCCCGCATTTTCGGGAAATACCAGCGTCTTATATACGCATGTGTATCCCTTGCAGGTGTGGTGGTTGTGTCGTGTGGTGGGCGTGGCAGCGGTGGTGGTGGGCGTGGCGGTGGGCACGAAGGTAACCCACCACTTCCAACCCATATTTACCTACCAGTTCTCAGGGATCCAGCAACTGATCATGACGGTATGTGATTCCTTCCAAACTCCTCCATTCTCCCTCACGTCAACAGCTAGCTTGATCACATGTCTTGTGCCCTCCCTCTCTCCCTCCCGTGGCCTTGACCTGACCCCTTGCTGCCCTCAGGTGACCTCGAAGGTGCACTGTGGAGCGGCATGTGCTGCACTCACCTGTGCCGCCTATAACATCGAGGCGGAGGTCAGGGGCGGCCTCACCTGCACCATCTTCTCCAACGTCACCACCTTCACCAAGAACCCCAACATCACCGCCTACTACTCCTTGCTAAGTGAGACAGGCAACTTCGTCTTAATATTGACCAGATTATTCATTCGTCAGCTGGTGAAGGTTTTGATAACCAAATATAAATATAAATAATATATATATAGTACTTATTTATATTGAAACAAGTTAAATATCACCTCTGTCACCACCCTCACAGTAGTATAAGAACGCTCAGGAGCGAAGCGTTTTGCCTTTTACAACGCTTTGCTCCCGTGCCGTGATTTTTTTCCGTTGAGATTAAATGGCTCCCTTCCGTCTCTTCCTATTTTTCCTAAGGAGATTAAACAGAACTTTAGTCATCCCAAATATAGTCACCTCGGCGACGTGCACAGATACAGCTAAATCCTCAATGTACAATGTCGTCATCACTCAGCAAGTCTTCATCTTCCTCAATAAGTCCTTTTTCCATAATTGCATATTTAATCCCATTTTCATATATACCCCCATTTATTATATTTTCCCCAGGAGATTAAAGGGCGCCCTTCCGTCATCTCTAATGTTCATTAACGTCATCAACCAGCCAGTCGTCATCTTCTCTCAACAAGAACGTTTTCTGTGATGGCATATTTACTCCCATTGTCACTGATTTAATCCTATTTCCATATTTTTACCCGTGTTTTTTTTTTTTGAGATATACACGGCGAGAAAATACAGCCACCATGTCTAATGCAAAAAATTTAAAAGCGACCCTCGCAGGTATGAAGGGTCATTTAACCCGACAGATAAAAAAAATGCTAAAATTTATGTAATCAAACTCCAGTTGATTATGTAGAACTGGAAGGCCATTATAAGGTTGGAGAGAGCAAATTTCAGCACGTACAAATGCAAATCCTGAAATATCAGGATGTACTTGCTGCTACTAACATCGAAGACGATGCAATGGAAGCTGTCATACAAGAAAACGCAGATTATGAAGATGCAATACAAACAAAGTTACAACAGTTTGTCAAGTTAACCATACACAAGGCCACTACAAACATTGCAACCACAGCTTCCCAAAACCTGACACAACCAGAAGTCAAATTACCATCACTTAGTCTCTCAACTTCCTCTGGTACAGAGGACAAGAGTTGGGATAACTTCTGTGAACTTTGATTCTTATAGGCCAAATAGTCTCTGTTCATCCAGACAGCCAGGGCATCTTGAGAATAGTAAAATGCCGAGGCAACACTACTCTTAAAACATTAGAGAAATTAGTTCCTTTAGAACTGGCAGGAAAAGAAGACATTCAATGACTTTCACCACCCGTAACGCCAGTACGGGACATTCGTCCCGAGTGGACTTCTTGAGGTTATCTTGAGGTTATCTTGAGATGATTTCGAGGCTTTTTAGTGTCCCCGCGGCCCGGTCCTCGACCAGGCCTCCACCCACAGGAAGCAGCCCGTGACAGCTGACTAACTCCCAGGTATCTATTTTACTGCTAGGTAACAGGGGCATAGGGTTAAAGAAACTCTGCCCATTGTTTCTCGCCGGCGCCTGGGATCGAACCCAGGACCACAGGATCACAAGTCCAGCGTGCTGTCCGCTCGGCCGACTGGCTCCCGGCCGACTGGACTCCTGCACAACGATGCAAACTAATATTAAAGCAACATTATAATTCTGAAGGAGAGGAATAAAGTGTTCGCAGTCCTTACTGGGACTCCGACCCGTGTTCCTCCTCCCCCCCCTCCCGGGATTATGTCGGAAACCCGACACACAAAATAACATAAGTTACCCATTAAAGAAAAGGAGAATGGGTTATTCTGTGATGTCATCCAACAAAACGTATATTTCTATATCTCATCTCTTTTAAAACAACAGTCTAGTGTTTAAACTTAATAAAAGAGTGTTCACTACAACTGAATATAATTAACTACACCAAAATTAGCTTGAGTCCCTTGTTACTGTTGAAATTAAACTCGGAAGTAGAACCAAAACATTGGAACAAGGAGGGAGGCCAAGCATCACAACACAGCAACTTGTAAACACAGGCAGGAAGCATTCCCTAACCAATTTTACAGCACAAAAGGTTCTTTCTCCGAGTTTCGACACAGGATCCTCTACGATCCGCCCAACCGAAGATCTCATTAACAAAGAGAAGAGCTAAGTATCCAACTGCTTTAGACTCTGGTATTATAGGTGCACCGTATAATATAGATTTAGTAGCCGGTTATTAGCATGAGAAAATCCCAAACAAGTACGTTTACTTAGCTCTACTACACACACACACATATTCCATGTCATACCTGTACTTGTATGTTTAGGGAACCATTATTAATTCTAAACATTCGGTAGGAATGAGTGATGTGAAGTTGCCTTGGAGTACAGCTGGCTCCCAACATAATTAAAGAAATTTGTTACCCTGCTGTACATCAAGCCTTGCAGGCCTCCAGATAGCCGCCATTACGTGGCACTCTGAGGCACAGGGTCACACCCTAATTTGATACCACAATTATTCAGCCTAAGCAGGCCCCATCTACAGTATCAGCTAAGGCCCCCCCTTTTATTTTATATTGTAGATAGATTAATTATAAGAATAATTACAGTAGATTAGACCACCATATGTGGTATGATTATAATTTATATATTAAAGACTAGGTAAACAATTTGTGGTTTATGAAGGATCCACCTCAAAGTGGTTTAAGTTACAAATTGTCCCCCCCAACTGTATGTGATAAGTTCTAGCAGCTGAATTAGAATATACAGTCCACTAACTAAGAAAGAACTAAGAACTAACTCAGAAGAAAAATAATATAATATTAAAATCATCTGAAAAATAAATTAAAGTAAATATTTGAATAAAAGTAGAATAAAAAAGCCTGCTAGGATTTTCCCACAAAAGTCACGCGGGAACGAAGCGTCGAAAAAGGCAAATCCCGCCAAACACACACACCGAAACTATGACGTTGGTACAACGTTCGAACAAGTTTTAACACCTCCTAACCAGTTATAACAACCAATATAGCAAGTTGTAACAGCGTTCTAATACGTCATAAACACGTTAAGCCAAGATGTAACAACTATATTACAAGTTGTAACAAGCGGAAAATAGAGACAGTTTCGGTTTGTGTTTCCAGGGTTAAGCGCTTCACTCCCGGGCCTTCTTATACTACTCTCCATTACCACTTATCACCGCCACTAATATTACCAGTCCCATCACCACCTTAATATTACCAACATCACCATTACCACCTTAATATTACCACCCCATCACCAGTGACAAGCACCGCCCCTCTTCCCTAGGCCTGCAGAGGACCACGATGATCAGCGGCAACAAACTGACCCTGTCGTACCCTGCCGGCGGGGCCAGCATGACCTGGCAGGGAGCCAAGACCTGGTGTGAGACCAATAACCTACAGGTGAGCCCAGGTACCTACAGGTGAGCTCAGGTACCTACAGGTAAACCTAGGTACCTACAGGTGAGCCCAGGTACCTACAGGTGAGCCCAGGTACCTACAGGTGAGCCCAGGTACCTACAGGTAAGCCCAGGTACTTACAGGTAAGCCCAGGTACCTACAGGTGAGCCCAGGTACCTACAGGTAAGCCCAGGTACCTACAGGTAAGCCCAGGTACTTACAGGTAAGCCCAGGTACCTACAGGTAAGCCCAGGTACCTACAGGTGAGCCTAGGTACCTACAGGTAGGCACAGGTACTGCAGGTAAGGCCACGTGCCTACAGGTGAGCCCAGGTACCTGCACGATCACACACCATACACTACAACCACACCTTGCACCATGACCACATCTACGACCACGACCACGACCACAGTAGTGTGGATGGAGGCTTAGCGGTGACATTTTTTTTCTGGGATGTCATCGGTGTGTCCCACGCGTTTGAGCCCAATTTTTTTCAGTTTTTTTATTCCTTGCGCTCTCATATCTCTCAAGACCTAAATGTTTCAGGAACCATTTTCAGAAAATATTGTCATAGAAGTTTCTTAGGGAATAAACATCTTTGCAGAAACTTTCAGTTTTATATCCATTTACTGATGTTTCACCCGTTTTAAGACCGAAATTATTCAGTGTCCAGTTTAAGACTGAAATTAGTCAGAAATCAGTGTCAGACCGAAATTTTTCAGAGTCCAGTTTAAGACCGAAAATTTTAAGTTTTAATCCTTCTTGCATTCTTAATGAGTTCTTATGGAAGAAATTCAATTATTGCCAGAGTCTAGTTTGAGACCGAAAATTGTTAAGAGACCAGTTTATGACTCAAATATTTCAGAGGTTTACTTACACCTGCATTCTTAAGAGTTCTTATAGAGAAAATTATACTACGGATTTGAGCATTTTTTTAAAGTTCATTAGATATTAGCTCTTGGACCCCCACCTGTTTACATTTATAAGTGTAGTTTCGCTACTAATAGCCCAATTTTAGCCCAATTTAAAAAAGTTATATTTCAGAGGTAGTAAATAAGATCAAATCAGGTAACAAATTTTAGCTCCCATCTCCGCCTTAGTCTCCTTTCGTATCTTTATTAGTATCTATCCAAATCCCCTGAAATTTAAACACAGTCATATTTCGAATGTAGTAAGAAAAGAAAATATTATTACCGAGTTCTAGCTCTCGTTTTCTGTCTTAGTTTACTCCAGTAGATTCGATACTAACAGTGCAATCTCACTGAAGTTTAAACCCACTGTATTTCGAACATAGTAAAATATATCAGAGCAAATACAAAGCTCCAGCTCAGTGTATTTTAAATACACTTCTTTGTCTTTTATATTTGTTCTTTGTTCTTTGTCAAATATTGTCAACCGCATTACTGTTCCCCCTAACAAATTAGTTACAATTGATTTACCTATTTACAAATTATTTATTTATTGCAAAGTATTTATTCAGTCACCCACTTTATTTAATAAACTATGTCAAAGTATTTTGCTTAAACAACTTATTAGTTCTTACCAGCTTTGTTCTTAAACAAATCTTCACTTTATACAGTAATAAATTGACCAATACATTCTTTTCTTGTCGTTTCGTAACTAAAATTATTTATCTCTCAACTAAAAATAGTCACATTCATCATCTTTTCATCATTTCTTAACTAAAATTATTCGTCAATCAACTGAAAATAATCAAGTGTAACTTCTTTCTACACTTAACTAAAATTATTCGTCAATCAAATAAAAATAGTCACTCTCCTCATTTCTTAACTAAAATAACACTTATCTCAACCGAAAATAGACAAGCTTAACTTCTTTCAACACTTTTTTTAACAGCCATTATGCTTCGTAAGAAAAAATAGCCAGAGGGATCTTTCAACACTGTTCTTAAATAAAATTAATATTCACTCAACTAAAAATAGTAAAAAGTAACTTCTTTCAACACTTTCGTAACTAACAGAGCTTCATAGAGTAAGAAAAATAGCCAAAGCTACTCTTCGAGACAACAATAACACATTCAAAGACACACTCAGGGTCATTATAGATACTCTTCAAGACATCAAATACTACTCATTCCATCAAAGTTATTCTCAGAGACATCAAAAGTTATTCCCAGAGTCATCAAAAGGTAATCTTTAACTCACATTCGTCCATCGAAGATGTTCTCTAAGACATCTTCTAGCATTAAACTTATTCTCTAAGACATCTTCGAGCATTAAAGTTATTCTCTAAGACATCTTGAAGCATCAAAGTTATTCTCTAAGACATCTTTGAGCATTAAAGTTGTTCCCAAAGACATCTTCTAGCATTAAAGTTGTTCCCAAAGACATCTTCTAGCATTAAAGTTGTTCTCTAAGAACATCTTCGAACATCAAAGTTGACAGAGTTGGAGAACAAAAGTTGGAGCTTTGTATTTGCTTTGATCTCTTTTACTATGTCCGAAATACAACGTGTTTGAATTTCAGGGAGATTGGACTTAACAAACTTCTATGACAATATTTTCTGAAAATGGTCTCTGAAACATTTCGGTCTTAAACCGAGCTCTGAAAAATTTTTGATTTTAAACTGAGCTTTGAAAAAGTTTCGATCTTGAACTAAACTCTGAAAAATTTCGGTCTTAAACGGACGTGAGAGCGAGGGGAATAAAACTGAAAAAATTCGGCTCAAACGGGTCGGGCACAGCGATGACACTCTAAAAGTTCGACACAACGACCACACCTGGCTCCACGACCACACCTGGCTCCACGACCACACCTGGCACCACGACCACACCTGGCACCACGATCACACCCAATCAAGTTCCGGGAATCACCTCTGATTGGCAACAACAGATCACTTGATCTGGGAAGAGAGGTGGCGATATAAATGATACCAGAGCTCTCTTGCCAGCGACCATACATGCCCATATATACGCATATACAACCTTATACATGACCCTCATTACACAACTGTAAACCTCAACGACATGTATATACCTTTGCAGTCATTCCTGCTGGCATGCACAGGCGGACAATCGGGTAATTATGCTGGTCAATAGTGGGTGTGTTTCCAGAACTAGAGGCGCGGGTTCAATCCCGTTTCAATGCTCTCAGTATCTTGTGATTTCATTGAGATTCCTGGTGACCTCTCGTCTTCCCGCCCCCTATACATCACTGAGACATTCTGGTCGTCTCCGCCAGATGATGGTGCCCAAGACGAGTGCGGATTGGTCGTTCCTGTACCAGCGACAAGTGCAGATGGGATACGGCCATATCTGGCTGCCAGCCACTGACCTTGTTAACGAGGGCACCCTTGTATGGCTCGACGGCACCAGTAAGTCACCACAGTAAGTCATCACATCAAACAAAGCACACTAAACAAAGCAAGTGAACTAGGGGAAAGAGTGCAAGATGAGATAGCACTCATTGAGACAAAACTGTCAGGTATCATAACAAATGCGGTGTTTGCCCAGGAGTACACTGTAATGAGGAGAGAGAGAGAGAAGGCAGAGCAGGAGGAGGAGGAGTGGCCCAAGTGATGAGAAAGGAATGGAGTTTCGAGATGTTTATCCCGGACTGCGAGGGGTTCAGAGACTACATACCAGGCACCGTAAAGATGGAAGGACCAAGAGTAGCAGTGATATATATCCCTCCACCAAATGATAGAAGACCCAGGTAAGAGTGTGACAGGGATAACATGGCGGTTACTACTATAATCATGTCTGCTCATCGTAGGCGACTGCAATCATGGAAAGATAAACTGGGAGAACAAAGAACTACATGGTGGGTGAAGAAACATGGAGAGCTAAACTACTGGACGTGGCAGCAAGATTTGTTTTAAGCCAGCATGTCAGGGGACCACAAGAATGAGCGGTAACAACGAACCAGCTAAACTTAACCTGGTATTCACTCTGAACGATTCAGACATAATGAAAATTATCGTCAAAGCTCAAGTGGAAATGAGTGATCACAGTGTGTTGATGTTCGAACATCTGGTAAAAGTAGGGTTAATGTACTCAAGGAACAAACCAGACCAGAAAAGGATGGCCAACCGAAAGCGAAACTACGAGGAGATAAGAAAATTCCCAATAGAAATGCCATGGGTAACAGAGCTCAGAGCAACTTCTACCAAAGACATGATGGACTACATTACCTAGAAATGTAGTGAGGCAGCAGACAAGTTTATCCTGGTCCAAATTAAAAAAAACAGAAAGGTGCAAATGAGGAACTCATGGTTTATTCAGGGTTTTAAGCTAGCAAAGTAATTAAGCACAAGTGTATGGAGAAACTGCAGAAATAACAGGACGTCAGAGAGCGGAGGAAGATACCAGAGGGCCAAGAATGATTACCTCAGGGTGAGGGGAGAAGCAGAAAGACAGAATAAAGTACGAAAATGACTTAGCAAATAAAGAAAAGTCTCAACCCAAATTGCTGCACAGCCACATCAGATGGAAAACACCAGTGAAGCATAATGAATGAAATGATGAGAATTAAGGTAATGAAACTGAGATTAGAGGCATACAGGGTTACTACAAATGACAAGGGAGTATATGAAGAACTCAATAATAGATTCCAAGAGGTCTTCACAAAAGAGCAAGGAAAAGTTCCTGAACTAAGAGAGGGAATCAAACGAGGCACCACTGGAGGAGTTAAAGAGTACCAGTGGGGACATAAGGAAGCATATTTGCTTAAATTCTATGTGGCAAAGACTGTTGGCCAGACAGAATCTCACCATGAATATTAAAATAAGGAACAAAAGCACTATGCTAATCCCTCTCAATGGTGGATAACAAGTCACTAGTAACTGGAGAACTGCCAAAATTTTGAAAGACGGCTATTGTAGTCCCGATATACAAGAAGGGAGACAGACAGGATGCATTGAACTACAGGCCAGTGTCGCTAACGTGCATACCATACAAGGTGACGGAGAAGATTGTTAGAAAAAACTAGCATAACATCAGGAGCATAAGAATTTGTTAACATAACACCAGCATGGGTTCACGGATGGCAAATCTTGCCTCACACGTTTAATATATTTCTATGACCAGACGACAAAAATTAGGCAAGACAGAGAAAGGTGAGCAGACTGTCTATTTTTGGATTGCCAGAAAGCCTTTGACACATTACCCCATAAGAAACCAGTGTATAAGTTGGTTCAGGTAAGAATAATAGGGAAGTTATTCCAGTGGATAAGGGAGTACCTAAGCAATCGAAGACAGTCAGCCACTCTGAGGGGTGAGGTCTCAGAGTGGTGAGACGGAAGTAGTGGTGTCCCACAGGTCTCAGTCTTTGGACCTATCCTGTTTCTAATATATGTAAACGATCCCGTCCAGAGGGAATAGACCCGTTCCTCTTAATGTTTGTTGATGATGCGAAAATTATGAGGAGGATTAAAATAGAGGAAGATAGCAAGAGTCAACAAGATGACCTGTACAGACTGAAGGAATGGGCCAACATACTCAAAGTACCAAAATGGGGGTAGAAATAGCCAAAGCTACTCTATCCCTTTGAGATGTATTTATTTCTTGTCTCAATAAACATACTTGAACTTGAACTTGACAGGTACCAAATGGGAGACGAAGTCCTCCAAGAAATGGGCAGAGAGAAGGATCTAGGAATTGATATCACACCGAACTTGTCTCCTAAAGCCCACATCAAAAGGATATCATCAGCAATGTATGCAAAGCTGTTTACATCAGAACTGCTTTTAGAAATTTGTGTAAGGAATCATTTAGAACCTTGTATACCACATATATTCGACCAATTCTTGAATATGCTGCTCCACAATGGAGTCCATACCTTGTTAAGCACAAAACGAAGCTGGAGAAAGTTCAGAGGCATGTCGCTAGACTCGTCCCAGAACTAAGAGGCATGAGTTATGAGGAAAGGCTGGGTGAATTACACCTAACGTCGCTGGAAGACATAAGAGTTATGGGACACTTGATCACCACATACAAAATTCTCAGAGGAACTGACAAAGTAGATAAGGCCAGATTATTTATCACGGGTGGTAGCTGCATAAGAGAACATAGGAAACTGAGTACCCAGATAAGCCACAAAGACATTAGGTTCTTTTTTTGTCAGAGTAGTAAACAAATACATTAGGCAATGATGTGGTGGAGGCAGATTTATACAGTTTCAAATGTGGATATGATAGAGCCCAGTAAGCTCAGGAACCTGTACACCTGTTGATTGACGGTTGAGAGGCGGGACCAAAGAGCCGCAAGCCCCGCAAGCTCAAATAAGTGAGTACAATTAGGTGAGTACAGAGTCACGGCGTCACCAGCTCACTAGGTCACCAGCTCACTAGGTCACCAGCTCACTAGGTCACCAGCTCACTAGGTCACCAGCTCACTAGGTCACCAGCTCACTAGGTCACCAGCTCACTAGTTTATCAGCCTTACAGGGTCACCACTACAGTGTCACCAAAGGTCTCTCACACTAGTGATGCTCATGATAATAATGATGTTTACAGTGCAGATGTTCATAGTAAATAATATGACAATGAAGTTATTAATAGTTATGACCAAGATGTTGATGGTGATAATACTAATGATGTGTGTGTGTGTACAGGCGCCATGAACGACTCGCTGATCCCGTGGGCGGGGGGAGTGGTGATGATGTCCAACTCCATCTCAGCTAACTGTCTCACTGCTCACACAGGCGTGACATCCTTAGCGGTTCACTTCGACTACTGTTCGTACCTCTACAACGGCGTCGTCTGTCGATAGGGGTCGAGTCTCACTCTCCCTCACTGTTATTCTCTCTTCTCTCTCTCTCTCTCTGTCTGTCTGTCTCTCTCTCTCTCTCTCTCTCTCTCTCTCTCTCTCTCTCTCTCTCTCTCTCTCTCTCTCTCTCTCTCTCTCTCTCTTTCTCTCGTGTTTATTGTTTTCCCCGTATTCCTGTTCTACTAAGAAGTAGTTAACTGTGATAACAAGCTTCAGAGTGACTGTTGTGTCGTCATGGTTGAAGATGGAGACACAACTGGCTAGTTGCTCTAAGAACCACGGGCGCAGTGGTGGAAGCGGAACCATGGAAGCAGTAGAAGAAGAGGAACCACTGAACCAGCAGTAGACGAGAGCCAACCAACTTCCTGGTGAAAGGCTAATGACTCAAACGCAGTTGTCAGTTCAGTTGAACGGACCAGAAGAAAGTTTTCCTTTATCGTAGCTGAATTAACTGAGAAGCGAATTATTTTTTGGACCGTGAAGAGAATTATAACATTTGGGGACGTTTGAAGGAATGACCGGATGTGTGTGGGAGTCTGTCGTGGACTTAGGTTCGAACCCTGCTCTGTGGTAGACTGAGGTTCGAAAATGGTCGAAACTGTTCGAAACATCTGCAAACATTAGATTTTATGAAATTGGCAAAAACTGATTACTTTAGATTTAATTGGTCGAAATTTCATGTGCACCAAAACTGGCATTTTAGTTTTTATTGTTGTGCACAAATTGTTTTTGTATTTTTGTTGTTGCAATTGTTGAAATGTTATGTTATACGCAATTATTTCTCTGTTGTAATTACTGTACCTGTGTGAACCAATTACTGTACCTGTGTGAACCAATTACTGTACCTGTGTGAACCAATTACTGTACCTGTGTGAACCAATTACTGTACCTGTGTGAACCAATTACTGTACCTGTGTGAACCAATTACTGTACCTGTGTGAACCAATTACTGTACCTGTGTAATTAGGGCTTAATACATAGTAATACAAAACTGGTCAGCATAAATCATTACCCATAACACCTCTGGCTGCTGGATGAGTTGCCCTTATTGAAGCGGAACAGGTTATTGAAGGAGAGATGAACAGTGAACAATTAGTGAAGATATGCTGTCGTATTGACAACTGTATGATGAACACTAAGAACACCTGGTGTTACCTGGATATTATTATGGAGAAATCAGTAAGAAGAACAGCATCGGTAACAACTACACGTCTGTTCTCCGGTGGTAGAAGGTACACGGCTCCCAGGTCGCTCCTCGGCGTTCCGGTTGTGTGTCACAGGTCCTCAGGTGTCGTGGAGAAATCGCGTCTTTGCCGTACCAATTCCCTGGGTTCAGGTTTTCCAAACTGGTCCAACCAGTGGTCACTGAGCATGTCACTGTCCACACTCGCTCCTTCAACGAGATGTTTCCTCTTGGATCCGGATGCGGTGTCTTCCCTCCAGAACTCAGTAGATGTGACCGAGCCGCACTGCACATCGTCCCAGGGCGGGACCCGCAGGGCGCCAAAACTTGCCCTAACAGTGTCGCCGCTCACCTTCCGTTGCCGACTAATTGCCACGATTATTTGGCACTTCTGCCCACTAAACTCGTTCTTCATACGCCCAGGAGAACTTATCCTCTGCGACAATGGTATACTTCGATGGCTGCTCAAATCCACTGAGCAAGGCTCTCAGAACCTCCAATCTCGAGAGCTCACTTACTCACTTCCACTCCACCGAGAGGTTTGTGGAACTCTGCTGGAGCAGTGACCTGTCGTCTTGCGCCAGGCCTCCCGGTGACGTCACAGCGGGCTCTGATTGGTCAGTCACGTCACGTGACCTTGGCCAGTCTGCTGGCGCCGCTCACGTCTAGGCGCCAAAATCCTAGAGACGTCGCCATTTTGTATGTATTAGGGGAGTAAGCCCCTTTAGCGGCAAATCTATAAATGATAATTCTCCATATATATGTAACCTATTCAGTAGCCTCATACATCAAATGACTCCCCTCATCTCAAGGAACCTACATGGTAAGTGGATATGACTCTTAACGCTGGTACTGGAGAGAAATAAGGAGCGGGCACTGTAACAACCTCCACCACTACACTGTCCTTGTGTGCAGTATACCTCCACCACATTACTATCTTCATCACTATTAACTATTATCACATGAAAAACAATTTAGTATCCATGTGTACCATTGTGGACAGATAGTCTGCCTATGTCTATCAATCCCTTCGGTATTTTGTACGGAGGGATCATTTCTTCCATGTGCGAATTACACGAAGTTTCTCTCCCATCTCTGGGAGAGAAACCTGTCCCACAGCCTTCCTCTGTGTGGGACAGGTCACTCTCCCTGATCAGTGATGGATGGGAGTCGAAATAATAAGACAAAGATCATAGCAAGAAAAGAGGAACAGAAGGCAGAAGAGGATGGAACAGAAGGAGGAAGAGAGGGAACAGGAAGAGGGGGAACAGGAGGAGGCTGAAGAAGAAGAAACAGAAGAGGGGGAGGAAGACAAAGCCGAGGACTAGACAGACATGCGACAAAACTGTGTTCGGGTGATAAGGAAACTTGAGTCATACACAGAGGAAACGGAGCAGTTAAGTCCTTAACGGGTGGACCAACGGTACCAGAGACAACGGGTGGACCAACATCACCAGAGACAACGGGTGGACCAACATCACCAGAGACAACGGGTGGACCAACAGCACCAAAGACAACGGGTGGATCAACAGCACCAGAGACAACGGGTGGACAACAGCACCAGAGACAACGGGTGGACCAACAGCACCAGAGACAACGGGTGGACCAACGGTACCAGAGACAACGGGTGGACCAACATCACCAGAGACAACGGGTGGACCAACAGCACCAGACAACGGGTGGACCAACAGCACCAGAGACAACGGGTGGACCAACAGCACCAGAGACAACGGGTGGACCAACGGTACCAGAGACAACGGGTGGACCAACAGCACCAGAGACAACGGGTGGACCAACAGCACCAGAGACAACGGGTGGACCAACGGTACCAGAGACAACGGGTGGACCAACGGTACCAGAACAACGGGTGGACCAACAGCACCAGGAACAACGGGTGGACCAACAGTACCAGGAACAACGGGTGGACCAACAGTACCAGAGACAACGGGTGGACCAACAGCACCAGAGACAACGGGTGGACCAACAGTACCAGGAACAACGGGTGGACCAACAGTACCAGGAAACAACGGGTGGACCAACAGTACCAGGAACAACGGGTGGACCAACAGCACCAGAGACAACGGGTGGACCAACAGCACCAGAGACAACGGGTGGACAACAGCACCAGAGACAACGGGTGGACCAACGGTACCAGGAACAACGGGTGGACCAACAGTACCAGAGACAACGGGTGGACCAACAGCACCAGAGACAACGGGTGGACCAACAGTACCAGAGACAACGGGTGGACCAACAACACCAGAGACAACGGGTGGACCAACAGTACCAGAGACAACGGGTGGACCAACAGCACCAGAGACAACGGGTGGACCAACAGCACCAGAGACAACGGGTGGACCAACAGTACCAGAGACAACGGGTGGACCAACAGCACCAGGAACAACGGGTGGACCAACAGCACCAGAGACAACGGGTGGACCAACAGCACCAGAGACAACGGGTGGACCAACAGCACCAGAGACAACAGGTGGACCAACAGTACCAGGAACAACGGGTGGACCAACAGCACCAGAGGCAACGGGTGGACCAACAGCACCAGAGACAACAGGTGGACCAACAACACCAGAGACAACGGGTGGACCAACAGCACCAGAGACAACGGGTGGACCAACAGCACCAGAGACAACAGGTGGACCAACAGTACCAGAGACAACGGGTGGACCAACAGTACCAGAGACATCGGGTGGACCAACAGCACCAGGAACAACAGGTGGACCAACAGTACCAGAGACAACGGGTGGACCAACAGCACCAGAGACAACGGAGGACCAACAGCACCAGAGACAACGGTGGACCAACAGCACCAGAGACAACGGGTGGACCAACAGCACCAGAGACAACGGGTGGACCAACGGTACCAGAGACAACGGGTGGACCAACGGTACCAGGAACAACGGGTGGACCAACAGCACCAGGAACAACGGGTGGACCAACAGTACCAGGAACAACGGGTGGACCAACAGTACCAGAGACAACGGGTGGACCAACAGCACCAGAGACAACGGGTGGACCAACAGTACCAGGAACAACGGGTGGACCAACAGTACCAGGAACAACGGGTGGACCAACAGTACCAGGAACAACGGGTGGACCAACAGCACCAGAGACAACGGGTGGACCAACAGCACCAGAGACAACGGGTGGACCAACAGCACCAGAGACAACGGGTGGACCAACAGCACCAGAGACAACAGGTGGACCAACAGTATCAGGAACAACGGGTGGACCAACAGCACCAGAGACAACGGGTGGACCAACAGTACCAGAGACAACGGGTGGACCAACAGTACCAGAGACAACGGGTGGACCAACAGTACCAGAGACAACGGGTGGACCAACAGTACCAGAGACAACGGGTGGACCAACGGCACCAGAGACAACGGGCGGATCAACAGCACCAGAGACAACGGGTGGACCAACAGCACCAGAGACAACGGGTGGACCAACAGCACCAGAGACAACGGGTGGACCAACAGTACCAGGAACAACGGGTGGACCAACAGCACCAGGAACAACGGGTGAACCAACAGTACCAGGAACAACGGGTGGACCAACAGTACCAGGAACAACGGGTGGACCAACAGCCCCAGAGACAACGGGTGGACCAACAGCACCAGAGACAACGGGTGGACCAACAGCACCAGAGACAACTGGTGGACCAACAGTACCAGAGACAACGGGTGGACCAACAGCACCAGAGACAACGGGTGGACCAACAGTACCAGAGACAACAGGTGGACCAACAGTACCAGGAACAACGGGTGGACCAACAGCACCAGAGGCAACGGGTGGACCAACAGCACCAGAGACAACAGGTGGACCAACAACACCAGAGACAACGGGTGGACCAACAGCACCAGAGACAACGGGTGGACCAACAGCACCAGAGACAACAGGTGGACCAACAGTACCAGAGACAACGGGTGCACCAACAGTACCAGAGACAACGGGTGGACCAACAGCACCAGGAACAACAGGTGGACCAACAGCACCAGGAACAACAGGTGGACCAACAGCACCAGAGACAACGGGTGGATCAACAGCACCAGAGACAACGGGCGGACCAACAGCACCAGAGACAACGGGTGGACCAACAGCACCAGAGACAACGGGTGGACCAACAGTACCAGGAGCAACGGGTGAACCAACAGTACCAGGAACAACGGGTGGACCAACAGCACCAGGAACAACGGGTTGACCAACAGGAGACGATCGCAGATGGTTTCCAATCTACCGAAAATATCTGTGCAAATAACGTTCAACAATGTAAACAAGGAACGTAGAGAGCATCGTGCGTCTGGCAGGACCGTGTTCAATCAAAACAAACCAGACACGGCAACACCGCACACAGCTGACTGTGTGTCTGTCAGAGGCTTTGGGAGAGGAAATACACGTGATGAAATTCCGGAAACTCGATAGAAACGAAAAAGCGTAAATGAAAGGTTAGGAGTGTGCGTGTGTGTATGTGCGCGTGTGTGTACTCACCTAGTTGTACTCACTTAGTTTGTTTGCGGGGGTTGAATTTTGGAGAATTGATTTTTCAATTACCATCGACAGTGAAAAGAAACATAAGAAATATTGAGAAAATTCGTGTTAGATTATTAATGTTACCTTTCGGTCATTGGTAATTATTGGTAGCAGTCTCTTTTTACAAGAGAGACTGCTACCAATATATATATATATAATATTATATAATATATAATATAATATATATATATATATATATATATAGTGACGAGAAATGTAGGTGTTAAGGGCAGTCGTCTCTATGGCTAGTGGAAATGCCAATCACTTAGAAAAAAAGATAAAAAAAATGTTGACTGCTTGGCGGTTGTCATCCTGTGGTAAAGTGAGAGGGAAAAACACGCAAAACAAATTTTATAAATAATGAAACTTTAATTTACTTTAAACAAACAGAAACAAAATAAAGATAATCCCTTGGCTATGTACAGTACTGATCAAAACATAGACAAAACAATATAAAATAAAATAATGGTTACGTTACTCTACAATCAAGACAAAAATTTAGTAAATGGTGCTGAGAATATTGGCTGGCTGAAACCTCCACTTAGTATACAGGACGTATGCTTAGATAGAAGCGCCAGCTCTAGAGCACAAAGAATATTCTGAGGCCAACTGCTCGTGCAAGACTATATATAGGCGAGCAGATGGCGCTGGAGTCGCGTGAAGTCGCTGATTCACCACTGGGGGAGAGCGTTGGCTTGAAGTGGTAGTTTGGTGATCAACGAGGGTGGTGTGGCGACAGCGAGGAGGGGGGAGTGGAGTGAGTGTACCTCCCTGTAGAGACGTCTGTTATTCCACTTCTATAATATTCTTGAATATGGTATTTTGATGTTGCAGACGTAAAGAAGTAACGAGATGTAGGAAAGAGCAGGCTAAATCTCTCTTAAAAGAGATTACTGTCACAATATATATATATATATATATATATATATATATATATATATATATATATATATATATATATATATATATATATATATATATATATTATACACACACACACACACACACACACACACACACACACACACACACACACACACACACACACACACACACACTACGGAGGGTACCCGGCATTTATAATTAAAATAAAAAAATTTATAATGCAACTTAACGCCTCACAATTCTTCTGACCTGACATCATCTCTCCGTCAATATCATCAGCTGCCTGTCACACGTTGCTCTGTTTAAATCTGACAAACATCTTCAATTTTGTTTACCTTCATCTTTGTGTTTCTGTGCACACATATGAGGTCCCTGGAGTGTCAACACCGCACAGCGCGGCCTTTAGAATGAGTAAGAGCAGAGGATGGGTGGCAGCCATAACCGTGGAGGATTTATACGGATGTTCACACACACACACACACACACACACACCCACACACACACACACACAACACACACACACACACACACACACACACACACACACACACGCACACGCACACACACACGCACACACACACATTGAGAAGGATTAAGACAGAGGAGGACAGCTTGAGACTTCAAGAAGACCTGGACAAGCTGCAGGAATGGTCGAACAAATGGCTGTTAGAGTTTAACCCAAGCAAATGTAATGTAATGAAGATAGGGGTAGGAAGCAGGAGACCAGATACAAGGTACCATTTGGGAGATGACATACTTCAAGAGTCAGAGAGAGAGAAAGACCTGGGGGTTGATATCACGCCAGACCTGTCCCCTGAAGCTCATATCAAGAGGATAACATCAGCAGCATATGCCAGGTTGGCTAACATAAGAACGGCCTTTAGAAACTTGTGTAAGGAATCTTTCAGAACATTATATACCACATATGTCAGACCAATCCTGGAGTATGCGGCTCCAGCATGGAGTCCATATCTAGTCAAGCATAAGACTAAACTGGAAAAGGTTCAAAGGTTTGCTACCAGACTAGTACCCGAGCTGAGAGGTATGAGCTACGAGGAGCGACTGCAGGAATTAAATCTCACTTTTCGTTGGAAGACAGAAGAGTTAGGGGGGACATGATCACCACATTCAAGATTATCAGGGGAATCGACAGGGTGATAAAGACAGGCTGTTTAACACAAGGGGCACACGCACTAGGGGACACAGGTGGAAACTGAGTGCCCAAATGAGCCACAGAGATATTAGAAAGAACTTTTTTAGTGTCAGAGTGGTTGACAAATGGAATGCATTAGGAAGTAATGTGGTGGAGGCTGACTCCATACACAGTTTCAAGTGTAGATATGATAGAGCCCAATAGGCTCAGGAACCTGTACACCTGTTGATTGACGGTTGAGAGATGGCACCAAAGAGCCAGAACTCAACCCCCGCAAGCACAACTAGGAGAGTACACACACACACACCACACACACACACACACACACACACACACACACACACACACACACACCTGTTGATTGACGGTTGAGAGATGGCACAAAGAGCCAGAACTCACCCCCCCCGCAAGCACAACTAGGAGAGTACACACACACATAAACTGCAACAGAGGAAACAAAGTGATCGATATGATCCCCGATGCAATATGCCCAAGAGGACAGCAAGTAATAAAGACAGAAAACAAAGGGAAGGAGTCGAGCGCCACTCAAAGTGAAACCAAAGTGGAAGTTCGAGGAACTAGAAATCAGGACACAAGTGGACACACAGACGCCGTCACTGCCACTCTGGCACCTGATGGCAAGTATTCGGGTCCTGATAATATACAACCCCCTCCCCCCCCCTATGCAGGCGATGAGTCACAATAACGTGGCTAAATCGACTTGAGAATGGTCCAGGACGGACCGAAACGTCGTCGTCCCTCACCTTCTAGTGTGTGGTCTGGTCAACCCCCCCTCTCCCCCCAGCAAACAACAGACGACCCAGATAGGTCGTCTGTTGTACAGCATATCCCAGACAGATAAGCTGACAATAAAAACAATAAGACATGCATATATGAATTGCAGTAACAACTCCCTCACAGAATGAGCGCCAAACTGCTAGTCACGAGGGACCTAAATTATGAGGAGATGGAATGGGAATCAAGAACCCCCCATCCCCCCATAATGAGGAGGACACGAGGGAAGCTTAATTTGTGGATGTGGTGCAAAGAAACCGTCGTAACACAGTAGGACAAAGAGGACACAAGAGAGAGAGAGAGGAGAGGAAGAGAGAGAGAGAGAGAGAGAGAGAGAGAGAGAGAGAGAGAGAAGAGAGAGAGAGAGAGAGGAGACACATCTGGTCTAGTGGACCTGATCTTCAGCCAGACTGAGGAAGACATCCACAACATAGAGCAAGAGACGCCACTAGGGGCCGTGATCGTTGGCTCCAGATATTTTAACTTTATGATCGAACTGAACACACTAACCATAAGACATGGGGGGGGGGGGTTAGAGGAGGGGAGCAGACCAGAGAAAAGGGGGATTACATGAAGGTAAGAGAGAGCATCTAAGAGGTATGACAGCACAGGAAATGATGGACCAAATCAAACTGAGGTGCAAAGAGGAAGAAGAGAGATTCATACCAAAAATACGAGAAAGAAAAGGAGAGAATATAATAACCAGGGGTTTAATAGACAGTACCACGAAGCAAAAACGAAAAGCAGGAGGGAGTGGAAATACAGAGGTAGAAGACCAGAGGAAAACTGGAGTAGAAGCAACAGGGCTAGAAACGAATACATACACATACGAAGGATACCAAAAAATAAACTATGAAAATTAAATTGACTCTAAAGCTAAGACACACTCAAAACTCCTACATCGTCATATAAGAAGGAAAATAGCAGTGAACGACCAAGTGATTAGGTTACGAAAATGGGGAGGTGAATTTTACAAGAAATGATAAGTAAATTTGTGAGCAACCTAATACCAGCTTCCCTAGCTGTAGTGTTCATAACTGAATTTGAACAGCTCCAAGTGCTAGAAGGTAGCCC
>WNGS01164858.1:30850942-30863120 GCA_020271785.1 Procambarus virginalis
GGGGTTGAGCTCTGGCTCTTTGGTCCCGCCTCTCAACCGTCAATCAACTGGTGTATAGATTCCTGAGCCTACTGGGCTCTATGATATCTACAGTTGTGTGTGTGTGTGTGTGTGTGTGTGTGTGTGTGTGTGTGTGTGTGTACTCACCTAATTGTACTCACCTAATTGTGCTTGCGGGGGTTGAGCTTTGGCTCTTTGGTCCCGCCTCTCAACTGTCAATCAACTGGTGTACAGTTTCCTGAGCCTACTGGGCTCTATCATATCTACATTTGAAACTGTGTATGGAGTCAGCCTCCACCACATCACTGCCTAGTGCATTCCATTTACTAACTACTCTGACACTGAAAAAGTTCTTTCTAATGTCTCTGTGGCTCATTTGGGTACTCAGCTTCCACCTGTGTCCCCTTGTTCGCGCCCCTCCAGTGTTGAATAGTTCATCCTTGTTTACCCGGTCAATTCCCCTGAGGATTTTGTAGGTTGTGATCATGTCCCCCCTTACTCTTCTGTCTTCCAGTGTCGTAAGTTGCATTTCCCGCAGCCTTTCCTCATAACTCATGCCTCTTAGTTCTGGGACTAGTCTAGTAGCATACCTTTGGACTTTTTCCAGCTTCGTCTTGTGCTTGACAAGGTACGGGCTCCATGCTGGGGCCGCGTACTCCAGGATTGGTCTTACATATGTGGTGTACAAGATTCTGAATGATTCCTTACACAGGTTCCTGAACGCCGTTCTGATGTTAGCCAGCCTCGCATATGCCGCAGACGTTATTCTCTTTATGTGGGCTTCAGGAGACAGGTTTGGTGTGATATCAACTCCTAGATCTTTCTCTCTGTCTGTTTCATTAAGTACTTCATCCCCTATTCTGTATCCTGTGTCTGGCCTCCTGTATCCACTGCCTAGTTTCATTACTTTGCATTTACTTGGGTTGAACTTCAACAGCCATTTGTTGGACCATTCACTCAGTCTATCTAGGTCATCTTGTAGCCTCCTACTATCATCCTCTGTTTCAATCCTCCTCATAATTTTTGCATCGTCGGCAAACATTGAGAGGAACGAATCTATACCCTCTGGGAGATCATTTACATATACCAGAAACAGTATAGGTCCAAGGACTGACCCCTGCGGGACTCCACTTGTAACGTCTCGCCAATCTGAGACTTCACCCCTCACACAGACTCGTTGTCTCCTGTTGCTTAGGTACTCCTCTATCCACCGGAGTACCTTCCCTTTCACTCCAGCCTGCATCTCCAACTTTCGCACTAGCCTCTTGTGTGGCACTGTATCAAAGGCTTTTTGACAATCCAAAAATATGCAGTCTGCCCACCCTTCTCTTTCTTGCCTTATTTTTGTTGCCTGGTCGTAGAATTCAAGTAACCCTGTGAGGCAGGACCTGCCATCCCTGAACCCATGTTGGTGCTGTGTTACAAAGTTCCTTCGCTCCAGATGCTCCACTAGTTTTTTTCGCACAATCTTCTCCATCAGCTTGCATGGTATGCAGGTTAGGGACACTGGCCTGTAGTTCAGTGCCTCCTGTCTATCCCCTTTCTTGTATATCGGGACTACGTTAGCTGCTTTCCAAATATCTGGCAGTTCCCCTGTTGCCAGTGACTTGTTATACACAATGGAGAGTGGTAGGCACAGTTCTCTTGCTCCTTCCTTTAGAACCCATGGGGAGATTCCATCTGGGCCTATAGCCTTTGTCACATCCAACTCTAGTAAACACTTCCTTACTTCCCCGCTGGTAATCTCAAAGTCTTCCAGTGGTTCCTGGTTAGCTATTCCCTCTCTTACCTCTGGAATTTCTCCTTGCTCGAAGGTGAAGACCTCCTGGAATTTCTTATTCAACTCCTCACACACTTCCTTGTCATTTGTAGTGAATCCTTCCGCCCCTATCCTCAGTTTCATAACCTGTTCCTTTACTGTTGTTTTTCTCCTGATGTGGCTATGCAACAATTTAGGCTGAGTCTTTGCCTTGCTTGCGATATCATTTTCGTATTGTCTTTCCGCCTCTCTTCTCATCCTGACATATTCATTCCTGGCGTTCTGGTATCTTTCTCTGCTCTCCAGAGTCCTGTTATTCCTATAGTTTCTCCATGCCCTTTTACTTTGCTGCTTAGCTAGCTTACATCTCTGATTAAACCATGGGTTTCTCATTTTCATTTCTCTGTTTTCCTTTTGGACTGGGACAAATTTGTTTGCTGCGTCCTTGCACTTCTGCGTGATGTAATCCATCATATCTTGAGCCGTCTTTCCCCTGAGCTCTGTTTCCCATGCTATTTCTGTCAGAAATGTTCTTATCCCCTCATAGTTTCCCTTTCGGTATGCTAACCTTTTGGTTTCGGTATCCCTCCTCGAGTTCAATAACCCTTCTTCAATCAGGTACTCAAACACCAGTACACTGTGGTCGCTCATTCCTACTGGGTCCTCAAAACCGATTTCTCTTATGTCGGAGTGGTTCAGAGTGAAGACTAGGTCGAGTCTCGCTGGTTCGTCATTGCCTCTCATCCTTGTGGGTTCGCCGACATGCTGGGTTAAAAAGTTTGTGTGTGTGTGTGTGTGTGTGTGTGTGTGTGTGTGTTGTGTGTGTGGTGTGTGTGTGTGTGTGTGTGTGTGGTGTGTGTGTGTGTGTGTTTGTGTGTGTGTGTGTGTGTGTTGTGTGTGTGTGTGTGGTGTGTGTGTGTGTGTGTGTGTGTGTGTGTGTGTGTGTGTGTGTGTACAGGCGCCATGAACGACTCGCTCATCCCATGGTATAATGGAGAGTTGATGATGGGCAACTCTAACACCACTAACTGCCTCGTGGCTCACCCAGGCGTGGCAGCCTTGGAGGTCCACTTCGCCGACTGTTTGAACCTCGTCCTCGGTGTCGTCTGTCGATAGGGGCCGAGTCTCAAAGCTTCAGAGTGACTGTTGTGTCATCATGGTTAAGGATGGAGACACAACTGGCTAGTTGCTCTAAGAACCACGGGCGTAGTGGTGGAAGAGGAACCATGGAAGCAGTAGAAGAAGAGGAACCACTGAACCAGCAGTAGACGAGAGCCAACCAACTTCCTGGTGAAAGGCTAATGACTCAAACGCAGTTGTCAGTGCAGTTGAACGGACCAGAAGAAAGTTTTTCCTTTATCGTAGCTGAATTAACTGAGAAGCGAATTATTTTTTGGACCGTGAAGAGAATTATAACATTTGGGGACGTTTGAAGGAATGACCGGATGTGTGTGGGAGTCTGTCGTGGACTTAGGTACGAAACCTGCTCTGTGGTAGACTGAGGTTCGAAAATGGTCGAAACTGTTCGAAACATCTGCAAACATTAGATTTCATGAAATTGGCAAAAACTGTTTATTTCAGATTTAATTGGTCGAAATTTCATGTGCACCAAATCTGGCATTTAAGTTTTTGTTGTTGTGCACAAATTGTTTCCATAATTATTTTTTTGTAAAAGTTGAAAGGTTATGCTGTTATACGCAATTATTCCTCTGGTGTAATTATTGTACCTGTGTCAACCAAATACTGTACCTGTATGAGCCAATTACTGTACCTGTGTGAACCAATTACGGAACATGTGTGAACCAATTACTGTATCTGTGTAATTAGGGCTTAATACATAGTAATACAAACTGGTCAGCATAAATCATTACCCATAACACCTCTGGCTGCTGGATGAGTTGCCCTTATTGAAGCGGAACAGGTTATTGAAGGAGAGATGAACAGTGAACAATTAGTGAAGATGATCTGCTACTTGGAACTAGTTCCGAGTTGCTGAATCTATAACAACAACAACAAACGTCAAATGTTTCATACACAGGTCATCGAGTGTATCATAAAAGGAATTCATATGTGTAGTGTTAAGTGTAAAGAAGTCTTTGAGAATGTAAGAAGCCTTTACGAAACGCTTCTAAGCACCAGACCATTAATAAAAATGAATTTTGGAGAATTGATATTTTCTTTACCATCGACAGTGAAGAAAAACATAAGAAATATTGAAAAAATTCGTGTTAGAATTATTAATCTTATTTTTTCGGTCATATTCAGCAACATATACATGTATATATATATATATATATATACACACACACAAACACAAGTATGATTAGTAGCCTCTTATCAACCTCTTATGTGGTTAAATAGTGTTCATTATGTTAAGTGATGAGAGTAATCAAGAGTTGCAGGTAATATTATGTTAGCAGCAGTAGTTTCAATCACTGGTATTTAATTTTTTGATGTTATTGTTTAGTTAGTGACTTCACGAAATAAAAATCACACAAATCTAGTGGTTTAATTTCGTGGATATATTACAAATTGGGTTGGATTTAATTTATGCGGTAAATTCCGCAGAAATAACGCCCCACAAATTTGGTGGATGAGCTCCGCGAACCGCTCTGAGGCTGTCCTCGTCCTTGGCTACTGACTGTCTGTGTTTAATGTTGATTTAAAACTGATTCTTTGTGAGATCATAAATATGATCTAGGCACGAAGGACCTTCAACATGGTCCAAGTCAGTCGTATATTACGGATGATCTAGTTTCTAGACTATCTAGGTTCGAATGACCGTAAACATGTGAGGAATTTTCCCAACAGGAATTTACTTGTTCATCTATTTACGTATTAAATGATTAATTTATTTAACTTATATTAATTGATAATTATTAAATCAAAGTGGACTGTATATTTAAAGGTGACCTGTATATTCTGTGATTATCCTGCCAGGTGTTTTTCTGCTCGCTTATCTGCGGGGAGGGGGGGATATATGTAAGTAGCCTAAACCACAAATAATGGATAATAAAATAAGCTACTAAATTAATGTTAGAACTACTACAACTGGTATTAGTATTCGTCAGCTGTTTTCAAATTGTGTTTGGGTTACCCAGCCTTGCACACACATTATGGTCATGTAAGCCGTGTTGTCTTGCGTAGTGATCAAGTATATGACATCTGTACAGGTTTATGTAAGAGCCAACAACTCGCTGTGCTTTCTTCCTCCCTCGAGGCGCACCTGTGAAGTAACTGCAGACTACTATGTGCAGGCGAAGAGTCACAATAACGTGGCTGAAGTATGTTGACCAGACCACACACTAGAAGTTGAAGGGACGACGACGTTTCGGTCCGTCCTGGACCATTCTCAAGTCGCTTGTGATGAGGAGGTAGAGAACGGGAATAAATAGGCAAGAGAGACTACCTACAGACTACTAAACTGTATCCACAAAGGCGTTATATAACAACGAAAGGTTGAGTAATTTGTGACATCAGGCTTCCCCCAGGTTTTGGTGTTCGCCCGTCTTATAACCGAGTTGAATTTAACTGTTTTTTTATCAGGTCTTCTAATAAAAGGTAATTAGTGTAAACAGTAAATATGGTACTCCCCGTAGTTACTGAAGTCGCTGTAGCAAATTCACTGTTTGATAGACTGCTAATCTCGAGTCTTTGTGGTGTCGCGTGTGGCGGTACCTCATAGAAAAGTTGTTTACACACGATGCAGGTTCTCCTCCCTCTCATCTTCCGCGTCCCGAGGACAATATGGCTCTGTTTTCAGTCCTTTTATTGACAACGGGAGGGAGCCTTTAATTTATGGTAGATTTTTATTAGGTTAAATCATAGAGAACATTTTTTCTGTCGAGTTTAATCCCTAGACTGGTAGTTTTATGTGTTCATAAGAGATTCATAAGGATGTCCTTGGAGAGGGGGAGTGGGGAAAGGTCGTGAGTGTCTGAGATATGGGAGGAGGGGGGAAGATAGGAAGGGAAGGGGGGGGGGGTTGATGGTGCTTGTGCTTGTGGTGGTGGTGGTGATTGTGGTGCTGGTGGTACTGGTGATGGTGGTTGTGTAGGAGGTGGCTGTGGTGGTGTAGGTGGTAGTGGTGTTGATGGTGGCTGTGGTTGTGGGTGGTGGGGGTGGTATTGGTGGTGGTGGTGGTGGCATAGATGGCAGTGGTGTAGGTGGTGGTGGTGGTAGTAGTAGTATTGTGGTTGTGTGGTGGTGGTGGTGATATAAGGGTGGTGGTGGTGTAGGTGGCGGTAGTACAGGTGGTGGCAGTGTGAGTTGTAGGGGGTGGTGGAGTGGTGTTGTAAGTGGTGTAAGTGTGGGTGGCGGTGGTGTTAGTGTGGCAGTGTTGATTGGTTAGGTTAGGGTAGGTGAGGTTAGGGTAGGTTAGGTTTAGGTTAAGTTAGGGTAGGTAGGTTAGGTTAAGTTAGGTTAGGTAAGTTAGGGTAGTTAGGTTAAGTTAGGTTAGGTTAGGTTAAGGTAGGGTAGGTTAGGTTAGGTGAGGTATGTGTATAAAGTTGTTGCTGAGGCAATGACGACAAGGGTGGTGGTGCGTCACAGGTGTGGGAGGGGGGGGCGTAGGGGGGACCTTAATTTCAAGGATATATAAGGGAAGACCTTCAACAGTGACCCGTCACTCAGCACGAGGTGTCTAGACTGCCTGAGTCTCTCACCTGGTCACACCTGTTTTCTCCCGGCCACACCTGTCCTCAGAAGTACTTACCTGGGGACACCTGTCCTCAGAACATCTAACGTGTGAACACTTGTCGCAGGAAACGTTTTTCTCTAGCAACATCAGTTGAACGTGTATTGTACTACTGGTGTACGGATCAGCGGGTGTACGGATCAGCGGTGTACGAATCAGCGGGTGTACGGATCAGCGGCTGCCCAGACAATGGTAAGTAAAGAGAATGAAGTCACGGCTGTTGTTTCCACACAAGACCAACAGAATCCCCAGTAAGACCATTTGGTCTTGGCTCAATCACTCATCCAACCAACATGCTGAACATGTGTCCAACCACTCTCGCTCACATGTGTCCGACACATGCTAGTGTCGGATACATCAGAGTGAGGAGGAGGCCTGGTCGACGACCGGGAAGCAGGACGACCCGGGTCCAGATCTCCTCTACCTCTCCTCTCTACCTCTTCTCGGCATCTGTTAGGAGGGATGGTTTGTTTACGTTGTTTCAGAAGCTGTTTACCTGACAGTGGACGTGAATGAAACACGTCAAGATGAAAACTCTACACAACCCCACAAAATAGAGCCTAGTACACCCCGTATAGAGTACACAGCCGTAGTGAATGTCCCTAATGGTTGATGTGTTGATCATCTGATGGGTCTTGGTTACACTTCAGATACCCAAGTTGGACTTAGGTACACCAGAAGTTACTAACAGAGTGCAACAGGTAAACCAAGAATGTCCAGCAGCAAGTCAAGTCCCACTAGAGGTACGGGCACTAGTTGGCATAGCAACGATGGAACAATACTCATGTTGCAACTAAATAAGTATATAATCAGTCGGTTCCCATCTGCCTAGTTACTAGAACAATCACCACTAAAACAACACACATGTCATTCTGATTATATATATATTGTGATGATAATCTCTTTCAAGAGAGATTGAGCCTGCTCTTCCCTATATAAAGTTACTTACATACATACAAGAATAAGATACTACCTTCAAGATACGTCTACCAGTAGCACAAAACGTTTTGACCAGGAGGCAAAACGTACCCCCTACTCCACACTCCCTCCAAGCCGGCTCGTCCGTCGTCAACCAGCAAACTACCATTCCCAGCCTGCCTGCTTCTGATTCGTGACCCGCCGACTGTACACCTGCACCTCTGCACCTCAGCGCCCTCTATCTGAGTCGATGTCTGGGCTTGATCCAGCCATTGAAGTCAGAATATCCTTGTGCTCTCAAGCTGTGACCCAACCACTTGGGCTGGACGGTAGAGCGACGGTCTGGCTTCATGCAGGTCGGCGTTCAATCCCCGACCGCCCAAGTGTTTGGGCACCATTCCTTTCCCTCCTCGTCCTATCCCAAATCCTTATCCTGACCCCTTCCCAGTGCTATATAGTCGTAATGACTTGGCGCTTACCCCTGATAGTTCATTCATTCTCAAGCTGTGAACAACCAATTGATACACGTCCTGTTTATTGGTGGTGGTTCTCAGTTAGCGCCCATATTCTCAGCACCTTTATTGCATTTTTGTCTTTATATTATTCCTAGAGTAATTTATCCCTGTTCTTCATTTTTTGTTATATTTTTTTACTTCTTTGTTTGCACTGTGCCAGCACCAGCAATCATTAGTTGTCCTCTGAAGAGACAACTAACACAACACCTATACCCCCTATTAGACTATTTTACAGGAACTTCTTCTCCACAGCTCATAAAACGGAGGAAAGGGTCCTGAAAGATATTGTTAATAGAAACGTTATCCCTACAGACAAAAATCAGAAGATACAATTGACGATTTATTATAAAACCAAGAAAACTGCCAACCTACTCATGAGAAACTCTCCAGACACAAAGCAGAACGTTTTGAAAGAGACCAATGTCGTCTATGCCTTCAAATGCCCACTTGGGGACTGTAAGCCCCAAAGAACTCAATATATAGGCAAGACAACAACATCTCTTTCCAGGCGATTAACGATGCATAAGCAACAGGGCTCTATCAAGGAACATATAATCTCTTCCCACAACCAAACCATCACCAGAGAAATCTTAACAAACAACACAGAAATCATTGATAGATACAGCGACAACAGGCGGCTTGACATCTGCGAGGCACTACACATCAAGAAGTCAACACCAGCAATCAACAGCCAATTAATGCACAACTATATTCTACCCACTTCAAGACTCCGCTCCAATATAGAAACATCAAGAAATATGGGCCAATAGGCCTTCTGCAGTTACAGATCTATTCTTCCCTTTAGCTTATACCCATTGTTTCGTGTTCTGTGTTGAAAGTTTGTTTTCACCTCACCCCAAACCATTGTAACATGTCACCTCACCCAAATGCAGGTATAAAAATGAAAAGCTGTTTAAACTCTGTTCAGTTATAGTTGTTTTGTGTGTGTGTAAACTAAAGTCTTTGAAAATGTAATAAGTCTTACGAAACGCGCTCAAGTGTCGCGTCAGACTAGAAATAAAAATGAATTTTGGAGAATTGATTTTTCATTTACCTTCACCAGTAAAAAGAAACATAAGGAAAATAGAAAAAATTCGTGTTAGAATTATTAATCTTACTTTTTCGGTCATATTAATATATATGTCTACAGGAAAGACTGCTACCAAACTATACCAATATATATATATATATATATATATATATATATATATATATATATATATATATATATATATATATAATATACACACACCAGCTGTACCCGACCACGCCTTGCTGTGGCACCTTCCCCTGTCTCCCACTCTTCCCACCATTACCCCTTCCCACATCCCCTCGTCCTCCGTACCAATCCCCACTCTACTGTCCCCTCGTCCTCCGTACCATTCCACCCTCTCCCGTCCCCCTCGTCTTCCCCACCATCCCCCCTCTTCCCTGTCCGCTTGTCCTCACCACCATTGTCTCTTACCCCTGTCCCCTCGTCCCCCAACTCCCCCGTTCCCTCGTCCTCCCCATCATTCCCCACTCCCTTGTCCGATGCATTCCCATATGATCTGATGTTTTTATCAGAAAATTTGGAACATCAAATGATCTGATGTTCCCATCACTGAAATATAAGAAAAGTAGTTAAAAAAAAACGAAATGAAAAACAATAAAAAAGTAAACTTTACTCACAAAATGAATGGTATGATAATAATTAAATCAAAATGAAAATATATCGAAATCTATGAAAATTCAATTTATCAATGAAATCGGAAACATTGAAATGGAATCACAACATATTTAGTATAGCGAGTGTTGCTCTTATATGCAACACATGGCGCTGTTTTTCATAAATGCATGTTTTTACCTGTCACAGGTGTGGCATCTATACTTGTACTCACAAAATGAACGGTATGGTAAACAACAAAGCTCAATTCCAATGCAATGTCACACAAAATAATTAAATCAAAATGAAAATAAATCGAAATCTATGAAAATCCAATTTGTCAATGCAATCGGGAACATTGAACTGGAATTGTAACATATTTAGAATAGTGTATGTTGCTCTTATGTGCAAAAGATGGCACTGTTTCTTAAAAATGAATTTTTTACCTGTCACAGGTGTGGCATCTATATAGTAGGTATATAAAAACATGCGTGAATTTGAATGGAACGTTGTGTGGAAATTTCAAAGCAATCGGTGAAGAACTTTCGGAGATTAGCGATTTTGAACAAATGAACATTTCCATTTTTATTTATATAGGTATTTGTTTTTTTTGAAATCTCAATTGTTCTGAAATAGTCGCAGATCCAAATAATCTCTCAGTTTGTGAAGTCCTTGAGTGCTCTTCTCCCCTCACCCTCGTTATTAACGCATGTTACGGAGTCTTTATTCCCCTATTTCCGCATGTAATTCATAAATTTCCTCTCTTTAAATAACCAGCATAAATTTTAGTTGATTTTGTGAGATATGAAAGGAAGCAACATGCTGTAGTTAGAAGCAATTTTGATTTTAAGTTTGTTGGGCTAAGGCAGGAGACGAGTCCATCATCAATATGGCGGTGCAGCTCACGTGAGAGGAAAGCTTTTCCCCTCGAAGGCGAATCTCAAGTACATGCTGGGTACAGGGTCAGGTGTGGTGAGTGGTCGGCGGCGGGAGCTTGGCCAGGTTGGCCAATGGCGTCGCGCTCCGGGCGTGGCATAGCATGACGTCAGGCGCCCCCGCAGAGGAAGGCGGGAGAACAGAGTCACTCACTACCAAGAGTCTTGTTGAGCGGAGATGCGCTCAAGCGATTACCCGTTCTGGAGGTGGTATAGGCCTCCAGAGAGTGTAAATTCCACCAGCTACCGTGTGCTATCGAAGAGGGAGGCCTGTCGACTCCCGAGTATGAGGTAGATCTGGAGGGTGGATTATGGCACGTAAGGCTCGGTGATGACAGCGCTCCTGGGTAACTTCGAGGCGCGGCTCTGGCGGGTTGTGTGCCAATCCGTGGGGCGTGCTCGACGGTGAAGCTGTGTGGAGAATATTTGGTAACAGTCCTGGTCCGGGGCACTTCAACGACCGCTTACACGGGAGAAGAATTCACGCGACGAAGCTACGTTTAAAGGGGTGGACCAGTACGGAGAAATGTATTAGTGTGGATAGATCAGGCGACAACAGTTACACCTAACATCTAGTGAGGAACACTCCATGGAGTGAGCGGCGCCAAGTGAGGAACACTTCACTTCATTTCTGTTATGTGTTGTCGTGAGGTTTACTGTACACCTCACTACTGTAGAGGAAGCACTAGACTGGGAGAGCTGACATCCCAATGTGTTGGTAGTATTACTTGACCGTGGAGGAAAGTAAGTCAAGTTGGCGACCTGTGAATAACCTTATAGACGGGCAACTCGACCTGGGTAAATCTTGAGTTTCCGTGTCCACGAACACCCCAGCAAGGAAACTGAGGAGTGTTCGAGTTACTTCACACACTACGGGGTGTAAGGCTGGGTTCAGTGGGAACCCTGTTCTGCAGTTCGACTGAGGTGCTACCCAGAGGTGAACAGTGGCATCTAGGTAGGGTGTAGGGCCCCATCAGTGAGGAACTCTTAGAGTGGAGGGTGCTGCGGTTCTCCACGGCGAACACCGTTGAGCGCTCTAAGAAGGACATCGATTCCTCTTAAGGCAGAGTACGCCGGAGTGCAAATTGGCGATTCTGTCGGGACACTAAATTGGGGACCAATACCCGATTATGCAGCCACGGAATCAAACTACAACACCCATAATATATTTCTATAGACATTTGCCAAGAAGCTCGTCCCAAATCTTGGCTCTGTGGATTGAGAGGAAAATTCGAAAGAGACGATTGGGACATATATAGTTCACAAGTAGTGACAGGCTGGGGTAGACCAAATATTATCTATTTATATTTATGCAATTAAAGAGTATGGACGGTCGCTACAAACACTGACATGAGACAGATGAGAGAAACATATGATACAGATGAGACATATTGTTGGAAAGTTTCTAACACTAGTACATCATTCTTGTGTTATAATACATCATTATTGAATTAACTATAGTAATTACTAATCATACTAATTTGTAGAATTAACATAAATTATATTTTCCTATCTGCGCGTCATTTACCAAATTCTTCCCACATAGAGGGACAGTATTGCGTCAGATAATACCCAGCTGAGACATAAATATTGTCCACATGCCAGAGAATTGAATAATATTCTCGCCTTTTGTCAGTATTCTTTACAAGAATTAATATCTGACAATATAACTAGTGATCTAATAACAACGAGTTATGAACTAAAGGAACA
>WNGS01164858.1:30866444-30887882 GCA_020271785.1 Procambarus virginalis
AGCAACTAGCCAGTTGTGTCTCCGTCTTTAACCATGATGACACAACAATCATTCTGAAGACTTGTTATCACAGTTATCTTCTTCTTTATTCCTTTATAAAGAACAAACGAACAGGAATACAGGGAAAAACAATAAAAACACGAGAGAGAGATAGGAGAGAGAGATAGAGAGAGAGAGAGGAGAGATAGAGCAGAGAGAGAGAGAGAGAGAGAGAGAGAGAAAGAGAGAGAGAGAGAGAGAGAGAGAGAGAGAGAGAGAGAGAGAGAGAGAGAGAGAGAGAGAGAGAGAAAGAGAGAGAGAGAGAGATGAGAGAGAGAGAGAGAGAGAGAGAGGAGAAGAGAGAGAGAGAGAGAGAGAGAGAGAGAGGAGAGAGAGAGAGAGAGACAGAGAGACAAGAGAGAGAGAGAGAGAGAGTAACCAGATGGGAGGAGGAGTGAGACTCGGCCCCTTATCGACAAACGACGCCGTCGTAGAGGTACGAACAGTCGTCGAGGTGGACCTCCAAGGCACCCACGCCTGTGTGAGCCAGAACATTTAGCTAGAGTCGTAGTTGTACTCATCACCACCCCCACCCACGGCGCAGCGTATTCGTTCATGGCGCCTGTACACACAAACCACACACATCATTAGTATTATCACCATCAACATCTTCGTCATAACTATTAATATATTCATTGTCGTATTATTTACTGTAAACAACATCAATGTAAACATCATTATTATTGTAAGCATCATTAGTGTGGGAGACCTTTGGGGTTGATGACACTGTGAGGTTGAGTGACTGTACTCACCTAATTAGTCTCACTTAATTGTGTTTGCGGGGCTTTGCGGCTCTTTGGTCCCGCTCTCAACTGTCAGTCAACTGGTGTACAGGATCATGAGCCTAATGGGCTCTTATCTTATCTACATTTGAAACTGTGTATGGAGTCAGCCTCCACCACATCACTGCTTAATGCATTGTTAACTACTCTGGCACTGAAAAAAGTCTAATTTCTTTGTGGTTTAATTGAGTGCTGAGTTTCCTGTGTCCCATTATGCGAGTATCACCCAATGCTAAATAATCTGGCCTTTTCTACCTTGTCGATCCATTTGAGGATTTTGTATGTGGTGATCAAGAGTCCCATAACTCTTCTGTTTTTCAGCGACGTCAGGGGCAATTCACCCAGCCTTTCCTCGTAAGTTATACCTCTTAGTGTCCTGGGACGAGTCTAGTGGCATACCTTTGAACTTTCTCCTCTGCTTCGTCTTGTGAACAAGATGTGGACTCCATTCTGGAGCAGCATATTCCAGGATTGGTCTGACATATGTGGCATACAAGGTTCTAAATGATTCCTTACTCAAATTTCTAAAAGCAGTTCTGATGTTAGCCAGCCTTGCGTGCGGCGCTGATGAGATTTTTTTTGTGTGTGGGCTTTAGGGTCAAGTTCGGTGTGATATCAACTCCCAGGTCCTTCTCTCTGTCCGTTTCTAGGAGGACTTCGTCTCCCATTTGGTACCTTGTGTCTGGCTTCCTGCTCCCTCCACCTAGCTTCATTACTTTACCTTTACTTCACTTAAACTCTAGTCGCCATTTGTTGGACCATTCCTTCAGTCTGTACAGGTCATCTTGTTGACTCTTACTATCTTCCTCCATTTTAATCCTCTCATAATTTTCGCATCATCAGCAACATTGATTGGAACGGGTCTATTCCCTCTGGACGCGATCGTTTATATATAGTAGAAGCAGGATAGGTCCAAAGACTGAGACCTGTGGGACACCATTACTATCGTCTCACCCCTCTGAGACCTCACTCCTCACAGTGACTCACTGTCTTTGGTTGCTCAGGTACTCCCTTATCCCCTGGAATACCTTCTCTTATTCCTGCCTGCATCTTCAGCTTATGCACTAGTTCTTACGGAGTGTCTAAGGCTTTTCTGGCAATCCAAAAATATATAGTCTGCCCACCCTTCTCTTTCTTGCCTATTTTTCTATCGTCTGGTGATAGAATTCTATTAAACCTATGAGGCAAGACTTGTCATCCGTGAACCCATGCTGGTGATATGTTACAAAATTATTCCGCTCCTGATGTTATACTAATTTTTTTCCCAACAATCTTCTCCATCACCTTGCATGATAAGCAAGTTAGGGGCACTGGCCTGTAGTGCCAGTGCTCCATTCCTTTCTCAATGCCTCCTATCTGTCATCCTTTTAGTATATCGGGACTACATTAGCCGTCTTTCAAAATTTTGGCAGTTCTCCCGTTACCAGTGACTTGTAATAAATCGTTGAGAGGGATTAGCATAATACTTCTGTTCCCTCTTTTAATATTCATGGTGAGATTCTGTCTGGCCAACAGTCTTTGCCACATAGAATTTAAGCAAATATGCTTCCTTATGTCCCCACTGGTACTCTTTAACTCCTCCAGTGGTGCCTCGTTTGATTCCCTCTCTTAGTTCAGGAACTTTTCCTTGCTCTATTGTGAAGACCTCTTGGAATCTATTATTGAGTTCTTCATATACTCCCTTGTCATTTGTAGTAAACCTGTATGCCCTCTAATCTCAGTTTCACTTCCTTTATTCTCATCATTTCATTCATTATGCTTCACTGGTGTTTTCCATCTGATGTGCTGTGAAGCAATTTGGGCTGAGTCTTTACTTTTGTTACTATGTCATTTTCGTACTTTATTCTGTCTTTCTGCTTCTCTCCCCTCACCCTGAGGTACTCATTTCTGGCTCTCTGGTATCTTCCTCCGCTCTCTGGCGTCCTGTTATTTTGCAGTTTCTCCATACCCTTGTGCTTAATTACTTTGCTAGCTTAAATCCCTGAATTAACCATGAGTTCCTTGTCTGCTGCCTCCCTATACATCTGGGTAATATAGTTCATCATGTCCTGGGCAACCGTTTATTCTGTGCTCTGTTACCTACGGTATTTCTATTAGGAATTTTCTTATCTCCTCATAGTTACGTTTTCGGTTGGCCATCCTATTGTTGTCTGGTCTGCTCCTGGAGTACATTAACCCTACTTCTACCAGATGTTCGAACATCAACACACTGTGATCACTCATTTCCACTTGGGCTTCGAAACTGATTTTCATTATGTCTGAATCGTTCAGAGCGAATACCAGGTTAAGTTTAGCTGGTTCGTCGTTCCTTCTCATTCTTGTGGTCCCCTGACATGCTGGCTTAAAACAATTCTTGCTGCCACGTCCAGTAGTTTATCTCTCCATGGTTCTGCACCCCCATGTGGTTATTATCTCCCAGTTTATCTTTCCATGATTGCAGTCTCCCACGATAAGCAAACAGGATTGATTTTTAAAGGCGACAAAAGCTGCCCTCTAAATTATAGTAGTAACTGCCATGTTATTCCGGTCATACTCTTGCCTGGGTTCTTCTGTCATTTGGTGGAGTGATATATATATCACTGCACTCTTGGTCCTCCCATCTTCACGGTGCCTGATATATAGTCTCTGAACCCCTCACAGTCCGGGATAACCATCTCCTCAAAACTCCATTCCTCTCTCATTACTTGGCCCACCCCTCCTGCTCTAAGAACCACGGGCGTAGTGGTGGAAGAGGAACCATGGAAGCAGTAGAAGAAGAGGAACCACTGAACCAGCAGTAGACGAGAGCCAACCAACTTCCTGGTCAAAGGCTAATGACTCAAACGCAGTTGTCAGTTCAGTTGAACGGACCAGAAGAAAGTTTTTCCTTTATCGTTACTGAATTAACTGAGAAGCGAATTATTTTTTGGACCGTGAAGAGAATTATAACATTTGGGGACGTTTGCAGGAATGACCGGATGTGTGTGGGAGTCTGTGGTGGACTTAGGTACGAAACCTGCTCTGTGGTAGACTGAGGTTCGAAAATGGTCGAAACTGTTCGAAACATCTGCAAACATTAGATTTTATGAAATTGGCAAAAACTGTTTATTTCAGATTTAATTGGTCGAAATTCATGTGCACCAAAACTGGCATTTAAGTTTTTATTGTTGTGCACAAATTGTTTTTGATTTTTGTGTTGCAATTGTTGAAGGTTATGTTATACGCAATTATTTCTCTGTGGTAATTACTGTACCTGTGTGAGCCAATTACTGTACCTGTGTGAACCAATTACTGTACCTGTGTGAATCAATTACTGTACCTGTGTGAACCAATTACTGTACCGTGTGAACCAAATTACTGTACCTGTGTGAACCACTTACTGTACCTGTGTGAACCAATTACTGTACCTGTGTGAGCCAATACTGTACCTGTGTGAACCAATTACTTACCTGTATGAACCAATTACTGTACCTGTGTGACCCAATTACTGTACCTGTGTGACCCAATTACTGTACTTGTGTAATTGGGGCTCAATACATAGTAATACAAGCTGGCCAGCACAAATCATTACCGACAACACCTCTGACAGCTGGATGAGTTGCCTTCATTAAAGCGAAACAGGTTACTGAAGGAGAGATGAACAGTGAACAGTTACTGAAGATGATCTGCCGTTACACCGTATGATCTGCCGTATTGACTACTGTAAGATGAACACCAAGAATACCTTGGGGTTTGCTGGATATTATTATGGAGGACATCAGTAAGAAGAACAGCACCGGTAACAACCGAACTAGGAAGCATAGCATTTAAAGTTGCTCACTAAGAAGCAGGGCAGCACTAGGAAGACAATAACCAAATTACGGATGACGGATGATGATAACCAAATTTTTACACTTGTGATAATTGTGCTGCCTGCTACACCATATTCCTGGGAGGAAAGGAAGGACGATCTTTGGAATCATTACTTAAGTAGACAGGATTGCTCATTTATCAAAATACATTAACATAATACATATTTTTTATATAAAAAAAGAAAATATCTCAGAAAACTTGAAGAAGTCAAAATGGCTAACAGTCTTCCACCAGCAGCTGAAAGAGGAAATAGTAGGACACTTATTGGTCTGCAAAGTCACCTAACTCAACTGACTGACAAATGTCAAAGGTCAGCTAGACTAGCATCTCCTGGTTTAATAACGCTGAATAACAGGATCAAAGTTGCTGTTGATAAATATGAAGAAATCAAGTGCCATGCAGAGATATATCTAACAGAAATGGCTAATGCAGATCTAACCTGAAGGGAACTTCAGGATATCATTGCTGAAACAACAATGTATGAAGATAACATTCAGGATCAATTAGATACTTTAAACAAACTTGTATCACAAGCAGTAACCCAACCAAATGTGAGCTCATCCACTCAGCAGGGTACTGCAACTATCACTCACATAGCAGCAGAGCTCCCAAAGGTACAGCTACCATATTTTGAGGGCAAGGATGAAGACGATTGGGATGCCTTCTGGAGAGCCTTTGACTATAAAAAAAACTCCAAGGCTTCTCTCAAAAAGACTACTAAATTTCAATATTTACAAGGCCAGCTAAGAGAAGAGGCAAGGCAGGTCATTGCAAATTTGTCATTAACAGATGACTATTACGACCATGCTATACAGTTGTTACAAGATACCTACAGTGATATGGAGACTGCAGTTGTCCATCTCACATACAAATTATTCGATTTACCCTCTCAAAATAAAAGTTATGAATCACTACAATAGTTTTGAGTGTCTATAGAACCAATCATCAAAGCACTCAGTACTAAAGTACCCACAGGAAATGCAGAGTGGCCTTCAAATTTAATCATACAAAGAAAACTACCTAATGAGGTCATAGACAGCCTATGCACCCATTATAACACCAACATCTTATCATTGAACCTAATCTTTGATGGACTTCGAGCTTACGTACAAAGATTACGGAGTGAAGAAAAACTTAGAACACAAGATAAAATCAATGAAAGTGAATCCACGGACAAAAACACAAATGTCCCAACTGGCAATCAGAAATCAAGGCATAAACTCCTGTCCTGCAAAGTGGAAACAGTAATGTTGGCTCATATGCTCTATCCCCCACAGTTAACAGAACTGTAGGAAATCAAGATCCCAAGACAGATAAGACAAAAGGAGCTACAAGTGCCCCAAGATGTTTATTCTGTCAGGAAGCACATACCATTTGTCAATGCACAGTTTATAAAGTCCGTGCCAGTCGAATCAGTCGACTGAAATCTGTAAACAGGTGCATTCGCTGTCTATGGAAGCATGATTTGATTGAATGTAACACTCAATTACAGACCTGCTAATATTGTCATAAAAGTGAACATCACTCTGTGGTGATATCAACACTCAATCCAGATCACTGACAACCAATAATCAACCTGCATCTCAGGCAAAACCAAAAGATGATCAAACCTCAAGAGCTGTACAATTCTGTAAAGTACTGAGTAATGTCAATGCCTTAGTAACAAATACTATTACCACATCCACATTACCTACTGCACAGCTGGAACTAGGCAATCAAGGAACTTGTATTCAAACAAGAGGCATTTTTTATCATGGCTCACAGAAAACGTTTATCAGTAAAAAGATGGCAGAAGATTTACAACTTAAATCTTCAAATCAATTAACTACATCCATATCAGGGTTTTTGACCAATTCAGGTCTTAAAACCTATCAGGTAGTACAACTTAATGTCTGTCTAAGTAATGTCTGTCTAGGTACTAGGTACTAGGTTCTTACTGACCTAGAAGTGACTGGTCTGGCAGCCACCACTAAATTTATAAAAGAAAAAGAAATCCAATTAGCAGATCCTCTGATCGATTCTGACGACATAGGGGATATCGGAATCCTTATAGGAGCCGACTACTATCACCAATTCATTTTGGGATCAGAGGAATCTATGGATATGAATTTTCTCAAATCAGCAGGAGGCTTATTGATGACAGGACCTGTACTAGGTCTTGAACCTTCAACTCCTGATAAATCACTCCATACAGAAACTGTAATTGTGGCTTGACTAGGCAATGAACAATTACCAATTAATATCCCGCACAAGATTGATTACAGATTAGAATCTGTACAGAAATTGTGGGAACTTGATGCAATAATAATAATTCCTGAACAACCAAGTCCTGATGAAAACTGTGCATCCAATCAGTACTTAGAAACTGTATAGTACCATGATGGACAGTACTGGGTAAGGTTACCATGGAAACTTAATTATAAAACCTTACCTACCAGCTACCATATGGCTTATAGTGAATATAAATCCCAATTAGCAAAGCTAAGAAGAAGGCCTGAGCATTTACAACTCTACTATGAGATAATTGCTCAACAGCTGCAGAATAAATTCATCAACGTCGTGAAACACGAAAATAAGCAAACAGGCCATTTTTTTTACCTCATATGGCTGAAATGAGGGAATTGTATGACATACTAACTTTACATATATGCTTATTCAGCAGACATTAGTAAGGCTTTTCTAAGTGTTAGCTTACAGGAAGAAGGTAGAGACTTCACTAAGTTTCTATGGGTGGAGAACCCAGAAAATCTAAATAGTCTTATGGTAACTTACAGATTCTCCTCTGTACTCTTTGGCGCTACATCTAGCCCATTTCTGCTGCAAGTGACTCTAAACACTCATCTGCAAAAATCATCAAGTCCCTATAAGGCTGAAATCAGTCAAAATCTATATGTAGATAATTTTCAAGGGACAGTTAACAGTACAACTGATCTGTTACAAATATATCAAGAGGCCAACAAGGAGCTACAAGGTGCCAACATGCCACTACAATCATGGGCCTCTAATAATGCAACATTAAATAATCAATTCAAGAGAGATTACCCTGAATATCTCGTACCAGAATCACAAAAAGTGTTAGGTATGGAATGGGATCTACTCTCAGACACAATATCAATCAAATCAGTACCAGTAAACTATTGCATTGCTACAAAAAAGGATTTGCTTTCACAGGTTAACAGAGTATTTGACCCACTTGGTCTACTAAGCCCTTTAACAATCAAATGACATTTATTGGTGCAAGAAGCTTGGAAGACAAAAGTTGGTTGGGATGATCCACTAGCACCCCAGTTTTCAGACAGAAAATCTTTCCGAGATACATAGTCGAGGAAAATGATGAAGTAACACTACGTGTATTTGCAGACTCGTCAGCCAGAGCTTTTGGAGCTTGTGCTTATTTAGTGACTTCCCATGAATCATATCTAATTACCTCTAAGGCCAGAGTTGCTCCATTAAAAAAGAGTACTTTGCCTCAGATGGACCTAAGTCATTGCTAACAGGCACATTCTTAGCAGTGCATATCAAACAAGTCTTGTCTACCATGAGCATCAGAGATGTTATTATATGGCATGACAATGAAGCTGTCTTACAATGGGGTACGGAATGACAACTGTCCGACACCCTATATAAGAATCGAGTCTCAGAAATTAAAGAAATTTCTGCAGGCTTTCAGTTGTTGCATGTACCAACAAAAGATAATCCGGCTGATCTCTTACCGAAAGACATGGCATTTAAACAGTTTGCAAATGCAGATATTTGGTTTCATGGGCCTCAATGGTTAGTGAATGGTAGTTGGTCGGAACAAAAGCTACACGTCATCATGACACAAACCATAACTACCACCAGGCAGCAAACTCAAACATCCGTCTTGGATTGTACTCGTCAATCCTCGCTCATCACATTAATCAAAGTAACACAAAATGTGTTTTATTATCTCATGAAAAGGGGCATAAAATACACTTTTCTAGAAGCACTTATCTATTGGGAGAGACAAGCCCAGAGAGAAATTTATAGGTATGACTATGAAAATCTTCTTCATAAGTTAAAACACAATCTCGGTCTGTGAAGTTGACCAGACCACACACTAGAAGGTGAAGGGACGACCTTCACGACCTTGGTATTCGGTTTGTGAATATACCAAGAAAATCATAATATTCTGCGTTGTGGAGGGAGACTAAAACACGTAGATATCAATCTAGATACTGTGCATCCATGGCTTTTACCAAAGAATTATTGGATCACAAGGTTGATTGTGTTACATACACATCAACAAATCATCAAACATGGAGGAGTGTTAAACACACTCACATATCTCAGACAGCAGTATTGAATTCCTCAGGGAAGACAGTCAGTCAAATCAATCTTGAAAAATTGCTTGTTATGCAAAAGGTACGATGCAAGAACATGCCCGTATCCAGGGGCACCACGCTACCAAGGGAAAGAGTGGTCCATCTACATCCTTTCCAGACGTCAGGAGTAGATTACACAGGAGCCATATATCTAACAGTGACTGCAGATAAGCAACCTATCAAGGCATACATCTGTCTGTTCACCTGTGCCACCACCAGAGCAGTACATCTAGAGGTAACACCCGACATGACTGCTCAATCATCTATCCAGGCTTTCCGCAGATTCCCAGCACGCCGATCATGCCCTAAACTGATGATTTCCGACAACGGAGCAAACTTGATAGCTGGGGAAGCATGTCTACGGGAAATCTGTTCCCATCCTGCAGGTACTTCCACACTGGAACAATGTCACTGCAGATGGAAATTTATCTCTCCGAGAGCCGCATGGCATGGTGGATTTTATGAACGGCTAATTGGAACTATCAAAAGATCCTTGAGAAAATCTCTACACTGTCAGAAAATCAATCTTCATGAACTCCAGACAGTAATCATAGAAACAGAATCCAGGGTAAATAACTGGCCGATGACATACTTGTCTGATGATTCTACTGAACATGAGCCATTAAGTCCTGCACACCTAATGTATGGAAGACTTCTGACTCCAGTACCATCTCAAGTGGATGATGAGATCCAAGATCCCTCATATGTGGGTCAGAGGGAGTTGGTTCAGGGGTATAAGCATCTGTCCAGCATAATCCAAAAATGGAATGATGTATGGACAAAAGAATATCTTATATCTCAACAAGAACATCACTTTGGGGCGAATGTCCCTCATAATTAATCTAATCTCCATCCTGGCAATATTGTCTTGGTAGACAGTGATGGCTCTAGGGCTGACTGTCCATTGGGTAAAGTCGTCTCTGTCCATCCAGATAGTCAGAGGACTTTGAGAATAGTCAAAATCCTGTCTAAAGGAACAACTTCCCTAAAGACATTGGACAAACTCATCCACCTGGAATCAGTGAGTCAGCTACAGTTAGATCCTGGGAGACCGCCAGAACCTCTCGCTACACATGACCCACAGACTCCTAACAGACACACATGTCTACAGTGGACAGCCACACAGCCACAGAGGATTTGGTGGTGGTGGTGGTGGTGTCGGTGATGGTGGTGGCGGGGATGGTGGTGGCGGTGTCGATACTGGCAGTGGGTGGTGATGGTGGTACTCACCTAGTTGTGCTTGCAGGGGTTGTGCTCTGGGTCTATGAGCCCGTCTCTCAACTATGAATCAACTAGTTTTTGGTGTTGTTTTCACACACACACACACACACACACACACACACACACACACACACACACACACACACACACACACACACACACACACACACACACACACACACACACACACACACACACACACACACACACACACCACACACACACACACACACACACACACAGCCTTTGGAAAGCAACCCGTAGCAACTGTCTACCAGGTACCTATTTACGGTTAGGTGAACAAATGCATCAGGGCGAAAGAAACTGCCCATTTGTTTCCGCCTCTGCTGGGAATCGATCCCCGGACCCTAGGACTACGAATCCCGAGTGCTGTCTGCTCAGGTCAGGGTAGGTGGTGGTAGTGGTGGTGGTGGTGACGGTGGTGGTGGTGTGGCGGTGGAAGTGGTGGTAGTGGCGGTGGTGGTGGTGTGGTGTTTGTTTTGTGACGTGTACAAAGTTGTTGCTGAGGCAATGAGGACAAGGTTGGTGGTGCGTCACGGGTGTGTGGGGGGGAGGGACCTTAATTACAAGGATAATTAAGGGAAGACCTACAACAGTGACATGTCACTCAGCACAAAGTGTCTGGTCTGCCTACGTCCCTCACCTGGTCACACCTGTCTTCTCCTGGGGACACCTTTCTCAGAACATCTAACTTGCGAACACTTGTCGCAGGAAACTCTATTCTAGCAACATCAGTTGAAAGTGTACACATTATTGTTGTACGGATCAGCGGGTGTACGGATCAGCGGTGTACGGATCAGCGGGTGTACGGATCAGCGGAGTGTACGGATCAGCGGCTGCCAAAAACAATGGTAAGTAAAGAGAATGAATTCAAGCCTACTGTTTCCACACAAGACCAAGAGAATCTTCAGTAAGACCATTTGGACCACGTTGATACACTCGGACATGTGTGTGGTGTCCATCCACTCTCACTCGTATGTGTCCGAACATGCTAGTGGCCTTCCACTAACACTCGGACACACGATACACTCGGACATGTGTGTGTGTGTCCATCCACTCTCACTCGTATGTGTCCGACACATGCTAGTGGCCTTCCACTAACACCTCGGACACACGATACACTCGGACATGTGTGTGTGTCTCCATCCACTCTCACTCGTATGTGTCCGACACATGCTNAACATCACTTGAGAATGAATTATGTAGGTTCGAAACGTTGTGTAAATTTGATAATAAGTGTAATACATTCTACAGTTATTTATTTATTTCCCATCACCTCGAACGAACAGACTTGGAGAACTGTTCTTCCACTAAACCCTGGTGCAAAAACCCTAGTTAGAGGGACAGAAGCCCTAAACCAGAAAAAATAGTTAATACAGAATATGCGGTCCATTCAGTGACACACCATATAAAATAAAATCTGCTGTCAGTATTACTACCTTATATATATATATATATATATATATATATATATATATATATATATAATATATATATATATATATATAAGAATGGTTCCAACGATACTGGCCCACGCTCGGAAGGAGTCCACCTACACTTATAAAATAATTTAATGTATTCATAAACACGACACACTCCAAAGAAAAAGAGTTGTTTATTTAATGTTAAGAATTTCTGGCATCTGGTCCGAGCAAACTAGCACAAAAAATGTAACATATAAATTGTAAATAATAAAGCTTCTCCTTTGGTGTGTGACTTGTCTTGTGGTGGTGGGAGTGGGAGGGAGATTGTGGGGATTGGTAGGGAGGGGGGTGATGGGAGGGGGGAGGGGGTGAAGGAAGGGCCGTGGGTGGGGGGGGGATTGGGGGACGTTCGTGGAGGTCTGAGATAGGAGGGAAGAAATGATGGGAAGGGGGATGGTGCTGGTGGTGTCGGTGGCGGTGTTGGTTTGGTCAGTCAGGTTAGTTAGGTTAGGTGAGGTATGTGTACAAAGTTGTTGCTGAGGCAATGACGACAAGGTGGTGGTGCGTCACAGGTGTGGGAGGGGGGGTGGGCGTAGGGGGGACCTTAATTACAAGGACAGACCTTCAACAGTGACAAGTCACTCAGCACGAGGTGTCTAGGCTGCCTGCGTCTCTCACCTGGTCACACCTGTCTTCTCCCGGCCACACTTGTCCTCAGAAGTACTTACCTGGGGACACCTGTCCTCAGAACATCTAACGTGTGAACACTTGTCGCAGGAAACGTTTTTCTCTAGCAACATCAGTTGAATGTGTATTGTACTACTGGTGTACGGATCAGCGGGTATACGGATCAGCGGGTATACGGATCAGCGGGTATACGGATCAGCGGGTATACGGATCAGCGGGTATACGGATCAGCGGGTATACGGATCAGCGGGTATACGGATCAGCGGGTATACGGATCAGCGGGTATACGGATCAGCGGGTATACGGATCAGCGGGTATACGGATCAGCGGGTGTACGGATCAGCGGGTATACGGATCAGCGGGTATACGGATCAGCGGGTGTACGGATCAGCGGGTGTACGGATCAGCGGGTGTACGGATCAGCGGGTGTACGGATCAGCGGGTGTACGGATCAGCGGGTGTACGGATCAGCGGGTGTACGGATCAGCGGGTGTACGGATCAGCGGGTGTACGGATCAGCGGGTGTACGGATCAGCGAGTGTACGGATCAGCGGGTGTACGGATCAGCGGGTGTACGGATCAGCGGGTGTACGGATCAGCGGGTGTACGGATCAGCGGCTGCCCAAACAATGGTAAGTAAAGAGAATGAAGTCACGGCTGTTGTTTCCACACAAGACCAACAGAATCCCTAGTAAGACCATTTGGTCTTGGCTCAATCACTCACCCAACCAACATGCTGAACATGTGTCCAACCACTCTCGCTCACATGTGTCCGACACATGCTAGTGTCGGATACATCAGAGTAAGGAGGAGGCCTGGTCGACGACCGGGCCGCGGGGACTCTAAGTCCCGAGAACACCTCAAGGTAAGGTATCAGCATCCCCACAGCTTCTGTGGAGTGTCCTGAGCTTTCAGGATTCTCTCCTTAACTTGTGCAGCAAAATTTACGAAATAAATTTTATTTTCTCGCGTTAGCGGCGCTCTGATGCCTGTTATGGAACTACGGGGGAACATTACGACGTTTATTATTATTCTTAACTGAATGGAACCAGGACTGGTGCTGTATAATGTGAGGATAATATTTCCACACCCTAACTACCTGCCAACCTTGTCAGGAGCCGTCACCACTACCAACCACCACGATGGGACAAACACCGGTTTGTACCATCGTACACTCACTGCTTACACTACCGTACACACAGAGACTCACGTCCAACATGAAGGCAGCTTAGCGAGAGGTCCCGGGAGAACTTGCCACGTCCTGAACCCTAAGCCCCACTTACTGGCGCCAGGAAAGACCTCACACTCTCACTCTGGAGCCCGGGTCCAGAGCTCCTCTACCTCTCTTCTCTACCCCTTCCTATCTTCCTCTCTTCTCTACCCCTCCTCTCTACCTCTCCTCTCATCCTCACACCAACATATTCCCAATTTGTTGGAGGCCGCGCTGAGCACCTTTACACTGAGGCAACAGTGTCAGCGTTTCTTAAATAGTTGAATTATTATTTTCTCAAATATATATTATATTGCTAATTATGTATTGTGGGTTTTAGGAATGGTTTGGCCTCGGTTAGGAGGGATGGTTTGATTACGTTGTATCAGAAGCTGTTTACCTGACAGTGGACGTGAATGAAACACGTCAAGACTGAAAACTCTACACAACCCTACAAAACAGAGCCTAGTACACCCCGTATAGAGTACACAGCCGTAGTGAATGTCCCTAATGGTTGATGTGTTGATCATCTGATGGGTCTTGGTTACACTTCAGATACCCAAGTTGGACTTAGGTACACCAGAAGTTACTAACAGAGTGCAACAGGTAAACCAAGAATGTCCAGCAGCAAGTCAAGTCCCACTAGAGGTACGGGCACTAGTTGGCATAGCAACGATGGAACAATACTCATGTTGCAACTAAATAAGCATATATTCAGTCGGTTCCCATCTGCCTAAGAATGGAAGTAACTTCAGAAGTCCTATTGGCCCATACTTCTCTTGCTGCTCCTATGTTGGTTCGGAGTCTTGAAGTGGGAAGAATATAGTTGTGCATTAATTGACTGTTGATTGCCGGAGTTGACTTTTTGATGTGTAGTGCCTCGCTGATGTCGAGTCTCCTGCTATCGCTGTATCTATCGATGATTTCTGTGATGCTTGTTAAAATTTCTCTGGTGATGGTCTGGTTGTGGGAAGAGATTATATGTTCCTTAATGGAGCCCTTTTGTTTGTGCATTGTTAATCGCTTAGAAAGAGACGTTGTTGTCTTGCCTATATACTGAGTTCTTTGGGGCTTACAGTCCCCAAGTGGGCATGTGAAGGCATAGACGACGTTGGTTTCCTTCAAGGGCCTTGCAGTAAGCACTACATTACTTCTGCTTGGTGTCTGGGAAGTTCTTCATGAGTAGGTTAGCCTTTTTTTGGTTTTTGTAGTAAATTGTCAATTGTATCTTCTGATTGGTGTCTGTAGGGATAACGTTCCTATTAATAATATCTTTCAGGACACTTTCCTCCGTTTTATGAGCCGTCGAGAAGAAGTTCCTGTAAAACAGTCTAATAGGGGGTACATGTGTTGTGTTAGTTGACTCTTCAGAGGTTGCATGGCGTTTCACTTTTCTTTTTATGACGTCTTCAACATAACCGTTAGAGAAGCCATTGATGACTACGACCTGCCTAACTTCATCGAATTGCTTCCATCCTGAGCTGTGACTGAGAGCCCGGTCGACGTAAGCGTTGACCGGGTAGAATGAAGATCTTCATTCTACTTTGCTCTGATGAAGGCGAATTAAGCCAAAAACGCGTTAAGCATTCTCTATTTTTAACATGTGGTTTTTCCGCATTTATATATATGTAATTAAGCAATATAGACGGTTGCTTCAGATACTGACATGAGACATGAAATAAATGAGAGAAATATGATACAGATGAGACACAGGAGATACACGAGACATACATATGAAACGGGTGACATATAATTTGAGACAGATGAGCCACACACATATACGACAGATAAGAGATATGAAACAGATGAAATTTAATGAATTAGAATGTTTCTGTATCATTGCCCAAAATTGAAGGTCAGACCCTTCGGGATAGCTTCATTAATCTTTGCTGGGTGGCGGGTGAGTTTTAGAGGCAGGATAAAGTTGCAATATACTCCAGGAGAGTGCTGGAAAACACTTCAGGAGAGTGTTAGAAAACACTCCAAGAGAAGGCTGTGCACCAGGACCACTGGAAGTATTTAAAGTAATTAATAAAACATCCATTAAGACGTTTGGGCCAGTCTAGCACAGTTCACATACTCCTGAACGTTTCAGGAACCACCATCGTCTTATGTACGCATGTGTGTCCCTTGCAGGTGTGGTGGTTGTGTCGTGTAGTGGGCGTGGCAGCGGTGGTGGTGGGCGTGGCGGTGGCCACGAAGGTAACCCACCACTTCCAACCCATATTTACCTACCAGTTCTCAGGGATCCAGCAACTGATCATGACGGTATGTGATTCCTTCCAAACTCCTCCATTCTCCCTCACGTCAACAACTAGCTTGATCACATGTCTTGTGCCCTCCCTCTCTCCCTCCCGTGGCCTTGACCTGACCCCTTGCTGCCCTCAGGTGACCTCGAAGGTGCACTGTGGAGCAGCATGTGCTGCACTCACCTGTGCCGCCTATAACATCGAGGCGGAGGTCAGGGGCGGCCTCACCTGCACCATCTTCTCCGACGTCACCACCTTCACCAAGAACCCCAACATCACCGCCTACTACTCCTTGCTAAGTAAGACAGGCAACTTCGTCTTAACAATGACCAGAATATTCATTCGTCAACTGGTGAAGGTTTTGATAAATAAATATAAATAATATACATTTATTTTTATTGAAACAAGTTAAATATCCCCTCTGTCAACACCTTAATATTATTACCCCATCACCGGTGACAACCACCTCCCCACCTTCCCCAGGCCTGCAGAAGACTACCATGATCAGCGGCAACAAACTGACCCTGTCGTACCCTGCCGGCGGGGACAGCATGACCTGGCAGGGAGCCAAGACCTGGTGTGAGACCAATAACCTACAGGTGAGCCCAGGGACCTACAGGCAAGCCCAGGTACCTACAGTTGAGTCCTGGTACCTACAGTTGAGTCCTGGTACCTACAGGTAAGCCCAAGTACCTTCAGGTGAGCCCTGGTACCTACAGGTGAGCCGAGGTACATATTGTCGGATATCCGACACACATGTTAACATACTATAGTTACCCATTATGAATTTATGGAAAATGAGTGATTCGGTGACGTCATCACAACAAGACTTATATTCACTACACGTAAATATAAGACTAATTATTCCTTTAAACAACAGACTACTGTTTAAATTTAATAAAATAGTATTCATAAAGACTGAATATAAATAAATACACAAGATAATATAGCTTGACTCCCTAGTCCGTAAGACAGAGCAGAAACCAACAGAATATTGGAACGCCACCTCAGGAAGGAGGCGGCGAGTCACATCCACACAGAGACAAAATGTAAACAGAGACATGTGCTCCTGGAGGATTTTATGACATGCTTCACGCACGATAGACTATTTTATCCTAGTGTATTGCCACAGCAACCTTTACAACAACAGGAGTACCTGAGTATCCGACTTGTTTTGATTTAGTTTCACGAGGCCTTTTAAATTTAGATCTATAAACTTGCCGGTTATGAGAGAGCTTCAAGCTCAGAGTAAGTGACTCAGCAACACTTAAATATTTCATGTCACACCTGTACTTTATATGCTAATAGAGCCATTATTAATTTACATCACTTTTGGCAGGTAATATGTGATCTGGAGTTCTAAGAAGGTGAGCAAGCCAACATAATCTGTGACGCTTTCTTACTCTAGATGCTATACAGACGCCAGGATGCCATTTACATGGCCCCTGCGACACATGTAGCCACACCCTAATCTGAAGGAGGCACCATCATACACAACCTAATCAGGCCACACCAACAGCATCAGATAAGGATTTACACTTTATTACCACAGTAAATAACCAGAATTTATCGAAATAGTAGTTTGAGCCGCCATTTGTGGTATAATCAGCGGGGAATCAGTGGGGATCTTGAGATTCGAACGTGTAAATTTTACTTATAATGGGAATGGGAACTGTATATGGAGACAAGAGATTGGGTGCCATTGATAAGAGTGAGGTCTGGGAATATAATTATTTAGCATGAAAATCAGTTTACCCTCACACATGGGAGGGTGTAAGTTACTTTGGATTGTCTCCTTCCCACAGCTAGGCTTCACGACCACACTTGGCACCACGACCACACCTGGCACCACGACCACACTTGGCACCACGACCACACCTGGCACCACGACTGCCAGGGGTCGTGGTGATCTGTGTGGCAACAATAGATCACTTGACCTGGTAAGAGAGAGAGGTAGCAATATAAATGGCACCAGAGTTCTCTCTCCAGCGGCGCCATACATGTCCATAAATACACATATTCAACCTTATACATGACCCTCATTTCACAATTAAGAACCTCAATGACATGTATATGTCATTGGGTGGGTTTCAGGAGTCCAGAGGCGCGGGTTCGATCCCGTTTCAATGACCTCAGTATCTTGTGATTCCATTCTGGTCGTCTCCGCCAGATGATGGTGCCCAAGACGAGTGCGGATTGGTCGTTCCTGTACCAGCGACAAGTGCAGATGGGATACGACCATATCTGGCTGCCAGCCACTGACCTTGCTAACGAGGGCACCCTTGTATGGCTCGACGGCACCAGTAAGTCACCACTGCACCAGTAAGTCACCACATGAAACAAAGCACACTAAACAAAGCAAGTGAACTAGGGGAAAGAGCGCAAGATGAGATAGCACTCATTGAGACAAAACTGTCAGGTATCATAACAAATGCGGTGTTTGCCCAGGACTACACTGTAATGGGGAAAGAGAGAGAAGAAAGAGCAGGAGGGGTGGGCCAAGTAATGAGAGAGGAATGGAGTTTTGAGGAGATGGTTATCCCGGACTGTGAGGGGTTCAGAGACTATATATCAGGCACCGTGAAGATGGGAGGACCAAGAGTAGCAGTGATATATATATCACTCCACCAAATGACAGAAGACCCAGGCAAGAATATACCAGGAATAACATGGCAGTTACTACTATAATTTAGAGGGCAGCTTTTGTCGCCTTTAAAAATCAATCCTGTTTGCTTATCGTGGGAGACTGCAATCATGGAAAGATAAACTGGGAGATAAATAACCACATGGGGGTGCAGAACCATGGAGAGATAAACTACTGGACGTGGCAGCAAGAATTGTTTTAAGCCAGCATGTCAGGGGACCACAAGAATGAGAAGGAACGACGAACCAGCTAAACTTAACCTGGTATTCGCTCTGAACGATTCAGACATAATGAAAATCAGTTTCGAAGCCCAAGTGGAAATGAGTGATCACAGTGTGTTGATGTTCGAACATCTGGTAGAAGTAGGGTTAATGTACTCCAGGAGCAGACCAGACAACAATAGGATGGCCAACCGAAAACGTAACTATGAGGAGATAAGAAAATTCCTAATAGAAATACCGTAGGTAACAGAGCACAGAATAAACGGTTGCCCAGGACATGATGAACTATATTACCCAGATGTATAGGGAGGCAGCAGACAAGGAACTCATGGTTAATTCAGGGATTTAAGCTAGCAAAGTAATTAAGCACAAGGGTATGGAGAAACTGCAAAAATAACAGGACGCCAGAGAGCGGAGGAAGATACCAGAGAGCCAGAAATGAGTACCTCAGGGTGAGGGGAGAAGCAGAAAGACAGAATAAAGTACGAAAATGACATAGTAAACAAAGTAAAGACCCAACCCAAATTGCTTCACAGCCACATCAGATGGAAAACACCAGTGAAGCATAATGAATGAAATGATGAGAATAAAGGAAGTGAAACTGAGATTAGAGGCATACAGGTTTACTACAAATGACAAGGGAGTATATGAAGAACTCAATAATAGATTCCAAGAGGTCTTCACAATAGAGCAAGGAAAAGTTCCTGAACTAAGAGAGGGAATCAAACGAGGCACCACTGGAGGAGTTAAAGAGTACCAGTGGGGACATAAGGAAGCATATTTGCTTAAATTCTATGTGGCAAAGACTGTTGGCCAGACAGAATCTCACCATGAATATTAAAAGAGGGAACAGAAGTATTATGCTAATCCCTCTCAACGATTTATTACAAGTCACTGGTAACAGGAGAACTGCCAAAATTTTGAAAGACGGCTAATGTAGTCCCGATATACTAAAAGGATGACAGATAGGAGGCATTGAGAAAGGAATGGAGCACTGGCACTACAGGCCAGTGCCCCTAACTTGCTTATCATGCAAGGTGATGGAGAAGATTGTTGGAAAAAAATTAGTATAACATCAGGAGCGGAATAATTTTTGTAACATATCACCAGCATGGGTTCACGGATGACAAGTCTTGCCTCATAGGTTTAATAGAATTCTATCACCAGACGATAGAAAAATAGGCAAGAAAGAGAAGGGTGGGCAGACTATATATTTTTGGATTGCCAGAAAGCCTTAGACACTCCGTAAGAAACTAGTGCATAAGCTGAAGATGCAGGCAGGAATAAGAGAAGGTATTCCAGGGGATAAGGGAGTACCTGAGCAACCAAAGACAGTGAGTCACTGTGAGGAGTGAGGTCTCAGAGGGGTGAGACGGCAGTAGTGGTGTCGCACAGGTCTCAGTCTTTGGACCTATCCTGTTTCTAATATATATGTAAACGATCGCCTCCAGAGGGAATAGACCCGTTCCAATCAATGTTTGTTGATGATGCAAAAACTATGAGGAGGATTAAAACGGAGGAAGATAGCAAGAGGCTACAAGATGACCTGTACAAACTGAAGGAATGGTCCAACAAATGGCGACCAGAGTTTGACTCAAGTAAATTTAAACAGGCCAGACGCAAGGTACCAAATGGGAGACGAAGTCCTCCTAGAAACGGACAGAGAGAAGGACCTGGGAGTTGATATCACACCGAACTTGACTCCTAAAGCCCACACCAAAAAAATATCATCAGCGCCGCACGCAAGGCTGGCTAACATCAGAACTGCTTTTAGAAATTTGAGTAAGGAATCATTTAGAACCTTGTATGCCACATATGTCAGACCAATCCTGGAATATGCTGCTCCAGAATGGAGTCCACATCTTGTTCACAAGACGAAGCAGGAGAAAGTTCAAAGGTATGCCACTAGACTCGTCCCAGAACTAAGAGGTATAACTTACGAGGAAAGGCTGGGTGAATTGCCCCTGACGTCGCTGAAAAAACAGAAGAGTTATGGGACTCTTGATCACCACATACAAAATCCTCAAATGGATCGACAAGGTAGAAAAGGCCAGATTATTTAGCATTGGGTGATACTCGCATAATGGGACACAGGAAACTCAGCACTCAATTAAACCACAAAGAAATTAGACTTTTTCAGTGCCAGAGTAGTTAACAAATGCATTAAGCAGTGATGTGGTGGAGGCTGACTCCATACACAGTTTCAAATGTAGATAAGAAAGAGCTCATTAAGCTTAGGAACCTGTACACCAGTTGACTGACAGTTGAGAGGCGGGACCAAAGAGCCGCAAAGCCCCGCAAACACAATTAAGTGAGACTAATTAGGTGAGTACAGTCACCACCTCACAGTGTCATCAACCCCAAAGGTCTCCCACACTAATGATGATTACAATAATAATGATGTTTACATTGATGTTGTTTACAGTAAATAATACGACATGAATATATTAATAGTTATGACGAAGATGTTGATGGTGATAATACTAATGATGTGTGTGTGTGTGTGTACAGGCGCCATGAACGACTGCTGACCCGTGGTGGTCGGGGGTGGTGATGATGTACAACACCGACTTAGCTAACTGTCTCGTGGCTCACACAGGCGTGGGTGCCTTGGAGGTCCACCTCGACGACTGTTCGTACCTCTACGACGGCGTCGTTTGTCGATAAGGGGCCGAGTCTCACTCCCTCCCTCTGTTACTCTCTCTCTCTCTCTCTCTGTCTCTCTGTCTCTCTCTCTCTCTCTCTCTCTCTCTCTCTCTCTCC
>WNGS01164858.1:30888749-30923718 GCA_020271785.1 Procambarus virginalis
CGTTCATCACTCGTTTCTTTCACACTTGTTGTGTTTTCTTTATCTCATACTATCTACATAGTATCTCTAATACCATCTACACCATCTGGGAATATATATATAGATATATGTATATTATATAATATATATATATAAATATATATATATAGATATATATATATATATATATATATTGATATATATATTATAATATATTGGGACCAATAATTATTAATTATTATATTATAATATATAACTTGTAATTACTAATTATTACTCTTCCTTCTGGTGGTCATGAAGGAAGCGGGCCTCAGGTGAAAGAGGGCTGTGACGATCTCTGTCAGGAACCCGTAGTGCGGGACCGGGACCGTCCACCTCCTGGGGCTCGGGCGGCTCCCAGGCTCTGCTTCAGGAGGCTGGGTTCGTTCTTGCCCTTGCTGGGTGGTTCTTCTCCGGCCCGACCACGGCGGTCTCCCGGGTTTGGGGTCCCCGTGCCTTCTTTCACCAACCCCGGAGCTGACAGTTCCTGCGACGGCGATCGAACCAATCGTATTGGCGTTTGCCCTTTCCATTGGAGACTTTCGGCGCCAGGGAGAGTGGGGACTGCTGCTTGATAACAGCTTCTTCTCTGCATCAACCTACCCTGGCTTTTGCGACCTGGTGAGGCCACGCCAGACCGACAACTAGAGCGTAACTCCATAGTCTCCTGAAACTGATGGATGCCTACTATTGGTGACCAATAAAGTCGCGAGTATCAGGTGTCGGGATTATAAGTCTGACGACTTCCCAATGCTTTGTACAGTCAGTGGCTGAGTGGTTCCAGTACTGGACAAGGCGGCCCTGGCTGACCGGGTTCGATTCCTTCAGGGGTCAAGAGTTTTCTGGTGTGATGCGAACCCGCTCATTTGGGACTCCCAAGCTTGCGCGGTGAACCACTACCCCACGACACGGTCAAAACCAATGCCATCTGGGATTCCACCGACTCCTCTAGGATTCCGGAGGCTTACAACTGAAGCCCATCACGGTTTGGGGCATTGACCTCATGCACTCTACTGGCCAATGGTCCAGTGGTTCTCTCCAACGCTTCTCGTCAAATTCTCAATGAAATGCTCATCAATGCTTATTGCTGTGTCACATTAACGGGATTTATTGTGCATAATAATAATAATAATCGTATAAAATAAAATGTAAATGTTCGTTGTTCAAAATCGTTAATCTGCGAAAGTTCTTCACCAATTGCTTTGAAATTTGAACCAACGTTCCATTCGTATCCGATCGGTGTTTGTATATATATACTATATAAAGGTCACGTTTTTAACGGGGGAAAAATAGTTTTTTTTTTAACTGAGCTGTATTTCATGGGAGGGAAAACTTCGAAACCGCTGTATCGATTGCTTTGAAAATTTGACCCAACGTGTGCATTCAAACAGGCGCGTGTGTTATATACCTACTATATACATGCGTCAACTGTGACAGGAAAAAACATGGTTTGTGTAAACAGCGCCACTGTGGACGTAAGAGCAACACGGTAAGCTCTTCGAATGGGCTTCACAGAATTGCTTGTACGTACGACAACAACGTTCCATTCAATACAAAGCGGGTTGTTTATAGACCTACTATATAGATACCACAACTGTGACAGGTAAAAACATGCTTCCTTTGAAAAACAGCGCCAGCTGGGCACCGAATATCCAACAACCGCGATACGAATAGGCTTAAGATGCCAATGTCAAATGGTTGCGAGTGCACTGAAATGTGGAAGTTATAGATTCGATGTGATTGAATTAATGGAAGTATTTAGTGGGGGGAGTTGGCAGGGGAATTGTGCTATTGTGTGACCAGAACCGGACGGGCAGTGGCACGAGGACAGGGTAGGAGTGATAGTATTGGCTGTGGTGGGCATGGCGTTTGTTAAGGTGTACTGACTATACCGCGGAGGGGGACAGCAGGGGGGACCAGAGTCACGGAGAAGGGACGCAGTACGGCCGAACGTGGGACATCTTGCCGCAATCTTGGGCGGCGGTGTTGTGGCAAACATGTGTAAGCGGGTAAGGGACTACGAAGCACCAGGAGGCTGTGGATAACAATAACAACAGGGGATTGGGAAGTTTTTAGGGGTGAAACTGGGGGTGAATGAAATGTAACCAAAGCGGCAAAGACTAGGAAAGATGTACACGTCGGAAGTGCTGGTGGAACGGCTTCGTGAATCGGGCCCCAGATCATTTGGGAAACGCCATCCGGAGGGGACTGGGAATGGTGGGGAGGACGAGGGGAAATGGTGGGAGGGACGAGGGATGGGGGGGTGGGGGGTAATGGTGTGCGGACAGGGGAGTGGGGGAATGTGTGGGACCGGAGGGGACATAAGAACATAAGAACATGAAGAACAAAGGACAACATGCAGAAGGCCTATTGGCCCAATACGAGGCAGCTCCTATTTATCACCACCCAAATCCCACTCATATACATGTCCACCACATGCATTGAAACAAATCGAGGGACCCCCACCTCCACAATGTTACGCGGCAAGTGGTTCCACAAAGCAACACACCCTTGTTACTGAACCAGTATGTAACCAAGTCTTTCCTAAATATAGAACTACCGACATTTATACCCATTGTTTCGCGTTCTGATCCTGTGTTGATACTTTCAAGCCCCTATTAATATCCCCTTTAATACCCGATTAATTCCCCGAGGGGAGAGTGGGTAGAAATGGAGTGGAGAGGGACGGGGGAGCTGGAGAATGATGGGGATGCACTAGGACAGAGAAGTAATGGATGAGTGTGGGGAGGACGAGAGGACGGGTAGGGGGGGAAGGGTGAGGAGGACCGGGGGACAGGGGAGGGTTGCAGTGGCTCAGCCACAGCAACGTGTAGCCCCACAGCTCACGCCGTGGGCCGGTGGTACAGGCCTAGTAATAATAATATAATTAATAATAGTATTTAATCTGTTTCATATCCCTTACAAAAACCTTGGCATAGTGCCTTAAGTCCATAAAATTGCACTATCAATTTACCCAGTGTGTGATTATAGGGTGATGTAGATCAATCAGTGGCAGATTTACGGCTGGCAGGCAGGCCAGGAGTGCCAGTGTGGTACAATAGCATAAATGCACTCTCCATCCCCGTGGTGTAGTGCAAATCAATAATATTATTGCAGACACTCGCCTGGCGTTTCGCGAGCGCTTTTGTCCTGGGTTCGTATCCGGCCGGGAAGGATTTTACTGGGCGCCAGTCCATAACTGTTAGCCTCTGTGTACCCAACAGTAAAAATGGGCACCTGGTTGTAAATCAAATTTGGCGGGTCCGTATTCCAGGGGAATATTAGGATTAGGACCTGCCCGTAACGCCACGCGTGCTGGTGGCACTACAAGAATGTACGAACTCTTGAATATATTATATTATACTATATTTATATATCCTATACTATATATATTTTTTGGAATAGACCGCAAAGGGTAAGATTAATAATTACTACACACACACGATTTTTTCTACTAATATTTCTTACGTTTTTCATCACTGTCGAGGGAAGTTGAAAATTAAACTCTCCAAAATTCATATTTTTGTTTTGACGCCTGAACGACTTCCCGTAATGCTATCATTACAATTTTCAAAAGACTAGTTGCACCTTAAAATAAAATACATCATACTTATACTCGCTTTGGATAAGGTGATATGGCACCAAAATTTTGGGTGAGGTGACAGAACTATGCCAGAACACGAATCAATGGGTATGAAAACATAAGAGTCGAAGTAACTGCAGAAGGCCTATTGGCCCATACTTTCTCTTGCTGTTTCTATGTTGGTTCAGGGTCTTGAAGTGGGTAGAATAGAGTTGTGCATTAATTGGCTGTTGATTGCTGGTGTTGACTTTTTGATGTGCAGTGCCTCGCTGATGTCGAGTCTCCTGCTATCGCTGTATTTATCGATGATTTCTGTGTTGCTTGTTAAGATTTTTTGGTGATGGTTTGGTTGTGAGAAAAGGTTATATGCTCCTTGATGGAGCCCTGTTGTTTGTGTATTGTTAATCGCCTAGAAAGAGCCGTTGTTGTCTTGCCTATATACTGAGGTCTTTGTGACTGACAGTCCCTAAGTAGGCATATGAAGGCATAGACGACGTTAGTTTCTTACAAAAGCGTTCTGTTTGGTGTCTGGAGAGTTGGGTTTGGTCTATTTTGTCCAAGATGTAAAAAGATTACAAATTCTTCAAGTAATCCACATAAAAATAGAACAACCTACCATAAATACTCAAATTACGGAACTATTCACCCTACGCACCATGAGAGTAAGAACACGACCAGAACACCAAGATGCCAACATTGAAGACACTGCTCGACAAACATCGCCCACTACACTTGATTAATTTTTATCTATGTTTCGTACCCTATTTATCCTAATTCTACTATTTTCTCCTTTATGCCTTATTCATGCCCTTATTTATGCCCTTATGTATACCCCATTGTTCGATCCATTTCTCTACATCTGACCCTATTGTTCGATCCATTTGTATTCACCTGACCCACTAATAGTATATATATAATGTCCTGTACTGTAACATCTTACGGGCTCACCATAGCCCGTGCTACATGGACATTTCGTTCTGAGTAGCTAAATCTAAAAACAACAACAACAACTGTAACATCACTTGAGAATGAATTATGTAGGTTCGAAACGTTGTGTAAATTTGATAATAAGTGTAATACATTCTACAGTTATTTATTTATTTCCCATCACCTCGAACGAACATGACTTTTGGAGAACTGTTCTTCCAACTAAACCCTGGTGCAAAAACCCTAGTTAGAGGGACAGAAGCCCTAAACCAGAAAATAGTTAATACAGAATATGCGGTCCATTCAGTGACACACACATATAAAATAAAATCTGCTGTCAGTATACTACCAATATATATATATATATATATATATATATATATATATATATATATATATATATATATATATATATATATATATATATATATATATATATATATATATATATATATATAATGGTTCCAACGATACTGGCCCACGCTCGGAAGGAGTCCACATACACTTATAAAATAATTTAATGTATTCATATCACGACACACTCCAAAGAGAGAGTGTGTTTATTTAATGTTAAGAATTTTCTGACATCTGGGGCGAGCAAACTAGCACAAAAGATGTAAACATATAAATTGTAAATATTAAATGCTTCTCCATTTGGTGTGTGACTTGTCTTGTGGTGGTGGGAGTGGGAGGGAAATTGTGGGGATTGGTTAGGGAGAGAAGGTGATGGGAGGGGGGGAGGACGTGAAGGAAGGGCCGTGGGGGGGGGGGATGTTCGTGGAGGTCTGAGATAGGAGGGAAGAAATGATGGGAAGGGGATGGTGCTGGTGGTGGAGGTGTAGGTGGCGGTGTTGGTTTGGTCAGGTAAGGTTAGGTTAGGTTAGGGTAGGTTAAGTTAGGGTAGGTTAGGTGAGGTATGTGTACAAGTTGTTGCTGAGGCAATGGCGACAAGGGTGGTGGTGCGTCACAGGTGTGGGGGGGCGTAGGGGGGACCTTAATTACAAGGATATATAAGGGAAGACCTTCAACAGTGACCCGTCACTCAGCACGAGGTGTCTAGGCTGCCTGCGTCTCTCACCTGGTCACACCTGTCTTCTCCCGGCCACACCTGTCCTCAGAAGTACTTACCTGGGGACACCTGTCCTCAGAACATCTAGCTTGCGAACACTAGTCTTATGAAACACTTTTCTAGCAACATCAGTTGAAAGTGTACAACATTACTGTTGTACAGATCAGCGGGTGTGCGGATCAGCGGCTGCCCAGACAATGGTAAGTAAAGAGAATGAAGTCACGGCTGTTGTTTCCACACAAGACCAACAGAATCCCCAGTAAGACCATTTGGTCTTGGCTCAATCACTCACCCAACCAACATGCTGAACATGTGTCCAACCACTCTCGCTCACATGTGTCCGACACATGCTAGTGTCGGATACATCAGAGTAAGGAGGAGGCCTGGTCGACGACCGGGCCGCGGGGACGCTAAGTCCCGAGAACACCTCAAGGTAAGGTATCAGCATCCCCACAGCTTCTGTGGAGTGTCCTGAGCTTTCAGGATTCTCTCCTTAACTTGTGCAGCAAAATTTACGAAATAAATTTTATTTTCTCGCGTTAGCGGCGCTCTGATGCCTGTTATGGAACTACTGGAGAACATTACGACGTTTATTATTATTCTTAACTGAATGGAACCAGGACTGGTGCTGTATAATGTGAGGATAATATTTCCACACCCTAACTCCCTGCCAGGAACCGTCCCCACCACACCCTAACTCCCTGCCAACCTTGTCAGGAGCCGTCACCACTACCAACCACCACGATGGGACAAACACCGGTTTGTACCATCGTACACTCACTGCTTACACTACCGTACACACAGAGACTCACGTCCAACATGAAGGCAGCTTAGCGAGAGGTCCCGGGAGAACTTGCCACGTCCTGAACCCTAAGCCCCACTTACTGGCGCCAGGAAAGACCTCACACTCTCACTCTGGAGCCCCGGGTCCAGAGCTCCTCTACCTCTCTTCTCTACCCCTTCCTATCTTCCTCTCTTCTCTACCCCTCCTCTCTACCTCTCCTCTCATCCTCACACCAACATATTCCCAATTTGTTGGAGGCCGCGCTGAGCACCTTTACACTGAGGCAACAGTGTCAGCGTTTCTTAAATAGTTGAATTATTATTTCTCAAATATATATTATATTGCTAATTATGTATTGTGGGTTTTAGGAATGGTTTGGCCTCGGTTAGGAGGGATGGTTTGATTACGTTGTATCAGAAGCTGTTTACCTGACAGTGGACGTGAATGAAACACGTCAAGACTGAAAACTCTACACAACCCTACAAAACAGAGCCTAGTACACCCCGTATAGAGTACACAGCCGTAGTGAATGTCCCTAATGGTTGATGTGTTGATCATCTGATGGGTCTTGGTTACACTTCAGATACCCAAGTTGGACTTAGGTACACCAGAAGTTACTAACAGAGTGCAACAGGTAAACCAAGAATGTCCAGCAGCAAGTCAAGTCCCACTAGAGGTACGGGCACTAGTTGGCATAGCAACGATGGAACAATACTCATGTTGCAACTAAATAAGCATATATTCAGTCGGTTCCCATCTGCCTAAGAATGGAAGTAACTTCAGAAGTCCTATTGGCCCATACTTCTCTTGCTGCTCCTATGTTGGTTCGGAGTCTTGAAGTGGGAAGAATATAGTTGTGCATTAATTGACTGTTGATTGCCGGAGTTGACTTTTTGATGTGTAGTGCCTCGCTGATGTCGAGTCTCCTGCTATCGCTGTATCTATCGATGATTTCTGTGATGCTTGTTAAAATTTCTCTGGTGATGGTCTGGTTGTGGGAAGAGATTATATGTTCCTTAATGGAGCCCTTTTGTTTGTGCATTGTTAATCGCTTAGAAAGAGACGTTGTTGTCTTGCCTATATACTGAGTTCTTTGGGGCTTACAGTCCCCAAGTGGGCATGTGAAGGCATAGACGACGTTGGTTTCCTTCAAGGGCCTTGCAGTAAGCACTACATTACTTCTGCTTGGTGTCTGGGAAGTTCTTCATGAGTAGGTTAGCCTTTTTTTGGTTTTTGTAGTAAATTGTCAATTGTATCTTCTGATTGGTGTCTGTAGGGATAACGTTCCTATTAATAATATCTTTCAGGACACTTTCCTCCGTTTTATGAGCCGTCGAGAAGAAGTTCCTGTAAAACAGTCTAATAGGGGGTACATGTGTTGTGTTAGTTGACTCTTCAGAGGTTGCATGGCGTTTCACTTTTCTTTTTATGACGTCTTCAACATAACCGTTAGAGAAGCCATTGATGACTACGACCTGCCTAACTTCATCGAATTGCTTCCATCCTGAGCTGTGACTGAGAGCCCGGTCGACGTAAGCGTTGACCGGGTAGAATGAAGATCTTCATTCTACTTTGCTCTGATGAAGGCGAATTAAGCCAAAAACGCGTTAAGCATTCTCTATTTTTAACATGTGTTTTTCCGCATTTATATATGTAATTAAGCAATATAGACGGTTGCTTCAGATACTGACATGAGACATGAAATAAATGAGAGAAATATGATACAGATGAGACACAGGAGATACACGAGACATACATATGAAACGGGTGACATATAATTTGAGACAGATGAGCCACACACATATACGACAGATAGAGATATGAAACAGATGAAATTTAATGAATTAGAATGTTTCTGTATCATTGCCCAAAATTGAAGGTCAGACCCTTCGGGATAGCTTCATTAATCTTTGCTGGGTGGCGGGTGAGTTTTAGAGGCAGGATAAAGTTGCAATATACTCCAGGAGAGTGCTGGAAAACACTTCAGGAGAGTGTTAGAAAACACTCCAAGAGAAGGCTGTGCACCAGGACCACTGGAAGTATTTAAAGTAATTAATAAAACATCCATTAAGACGTTTGGGCCAGTCTAGCACAGTTCACATACTCCTGAACGTTTCAGGAACCACCATCGTCTTATGTACGCATGTGTGTCCCTTGCAGGTGTGGTGGTTGTGTCGTGTAGTGGGCGTGGCAGCGGTGGTGGTGGGCGTGGCGGTGGCCACGAAGGTAACCCACCACTTCCAACCCATATTTACCTACCAGTTCTCAGGGATCCAGCAACTGATCATGACGGTATGTGATTCCTTCCAAACTCCTCCATTCTCCCTCACGTCAACAACTAGCTTGATCACATGTCTTGTGCCCTCCCTCTCTCCCTCCCGTGGCCTTGACCTGACCCCTGCTGCCCTCAGGTGACCTCGAAGGTGCACTGTGGAGCAGCATGTGCTGCACTCACCTGTGCCGCCTATAACATCGAGGCGGAGGTCAGGGGCGGCCTCACCTGCACCATCTTCTCCGACGTCACCACCTTCACCAAGAACCCCAACATCACCGCCTACTACTCCTTGCTAAGTAAGACAGGCAACTTCGTCTTAACAATGACCAGAATATTCATTCGTCAACTGGTGAAGTTTTGATAAATAAATATAATAATATACATTTATTTTTATTGAAACAAGTTAAATATCCCCTCTGTCAACACCTTAATATTATTACCCCATCACCGGTGACAACCACCTCCCCACCTTCCCCAGGCCTGCAGAAGACTACCATGATCAGCGGCAACAAACTGACCCTGTCGTACCCTGCCGGCGGGGACAGCATGACCTGGCAGGGAGCCAAGACCTGGTGTGAGACCAATAACCTACAGGTGAGCCCAGGGACCTACAGGCAAGCCCAGGTACCTACAGTTGAGTCCTGGTACCTACAGTTGAGTCCTGGTACCTACAGGTAAGCCCAAGTACCTTCAGGTGAGCCCTGGTACCTACAGTGAGCCGAGGTACATATTGTCGGATATCCGACACACATGTTAACATACTATAGTTACCCATTATGAATTTATGGAAAATGAGTGATTCGGTGACGTCATCACAACAAGACTTATATTCACTACACGTAAATATAAGACTAATTATCCTTTAAACAACAGACTACTGTTTAAATTTAATAAAATAGTATTCATAAAGACTGAATATAAATAAATACACCAGATAATATAGCTTGACTCCCTAGTCCNGTACAGTGTTGCAGAGTGCTTGTTGACAAGTGTACAGTGTTGCAGAGTGCTTGTTGACAAGTGTACTGTGTTGCAGAGTGCTTGTTGACAAGTGTACAGTGTTGCAGAGTGCTTGTTGACAAGTGTACAGTGTTTCAGAGTGCTTGTTGACAAGTGTACAGTGTTGCAGAGTGCTTGTTGACAAGTGTACAGTGTTGCAGAGTGCTTGTTGACATGTGTACAGTGTTGCAGAGTGCTTGTTGACATGTGTACAGTGTTGCAGAGTGCTTGTTGACAAGTGTACAGTGTTGCAGAGTGCTTGTTGACATGTGTACAGTGTTGCAGAGTGCTTGTTGACAAGTGTACAGTGTTGCAGAGTGCTTGTTGACAAGTGTACAGTGTTGCAGAGTGCTTGTTGACAAGTGTACAGTGTTGCAGAGTGCTTGTTGACAAGTGTACAGTGTTGCAGAGTGCTTGTTGACATGTGTACAGTGTTGCAGAGTGCTTGTTGACAAGTGTACAGTGTTGCAGAGTGCTTGTTGACAAGTGTAGTGTTGCAGAGTGCTTGTTGACAAGTGTAGTGTTGCAGAGTGCTTGTTGACAAGTGTAGTGTTGCAGAGTGCTTGTTGACAAGTGTAGTGTTGCAGAGTGCTTGTTGACAAGTGTAGTGTTGCAGAGTGCTTGTTGACAAGTGTAGTGTTGCAGAGTGCTTGTTGACAAGTGTACAGTGTTGCAGAGTGCTTGCTGACAAGTGTATAGTGTTGCAGAGTGCTTGTTGACAAGTGTACAGTGTTGCAGAGTGCTTGTTGACAAGTGTACAGTGTTGCAGAGTGCTTGTTGACATGTGTACAGTGTTGCAGAGTGCTTGTTGACATGTGTACAGTGTTGCAGAGTGCACGCTGCCGAGTGTACAGTGTTGCAGAGTGCTTGTTGACAAGTGTAGTGTTGCAGAGTGCTTGTTGACAAGTGTAGTGTTGCAGAGTGCTTGTTGACAAGTGTAGTGTTGCAGAGTGCTTGTTGACAAGTGTAGTGTTGCAGAGTGCTTGTTGACAAGTGTAGTGTTGCAGAGTGCTTGTTGACAAGTGTAGTGTTGCAGAGTGCTTGTTGACAAGTGTAGTGTTGCAGAGTGCTTGTTGACAAGTGTAGTGTTGCAGAGTGCTTGTTGACAAGTGTACAGTGTTGCAGAGTGCTTGCTGACAAGTGTATAGTGTTGCAGAGTGCTTGTTGACAAGTGTAGTGTTGCAGAGTGCTTGTTGACAAGTGTAGTGTTGCAGAGTGCTTGTTGACAAGTGTATAGTGTTGCAGAGTGCTTGTTGACAAGTGTAGTGTTGCAGAGTGCTTGTTGACAAGTGTACAGTGTTGCAGAGTGCTTGTTGACAAGTGTAGTGTTGCAGAGTGCTTGTTGACAAGTGTAGTGTTGCAGAGTGCTTGTTGACAAGTGTAGTGTTGCAGAGTGCTTGTTGACAAGTGTAGTGTTGCAGAGTGCTTGTTGACAAGTGGAGTGTTGCAGAGTGCTTGTTGACAAGTGTAGTGTTGCAGAGTGCTTGTTGATAAGTGTACAGTGTTGCAGAGTGCTTGTTGACAAGTGTAGTGTTGCAGAGTGCTTGTTGACAAGTGTAGTGTTGCAGAGTGCTTGTTGACAAGTGTAGTGTTGCAGAGTGCTTGTTGACAAGTGTAGTGTTGCAGAGTGCTTGTTGATAAGTGTAGTGTTGCAGAGTGCTTGTTGACAAGTGTAGTGTTGCAGAGTGCTTGTTGACAAGTGTACAGTGTTGCAGAGTGCATGCTGTCAGCTGTACAGTGTTGCAGAGTGCATGCTGGTAACTCCCTCAGTGTCAATTACTGTAATTGATAATAAATATATGTTGAAATCAATTATGCATCTGTAAAATACCAGAACATTAATTAATAAAAGTCAGTGAATCAACAATGAGCATTCAACACCACAAAGGTGTCCAGGTTGTGTTTTGTGTCAACGCATAATGGTGTTATTCTCCGCAACTCTTGTGTAGTGAGGGAGAGCGGTGGGGAGAGAGCCTTTTGCTGCTCTACTCTCATCTCTATTTATCCTAAGAGGATTTGTTATAGGAGTAGAAGATAGATGTTGGGATTTTTCTTTTCCAGCAGATGATCTCAGAATGTATCATGAGCTCTCTCTTTCTCTCTCTGTCTCTGTCTGTCTCTGTCTCTCTGTCTCTCTCTCTCTCTCTCCAGCTGTGAGCCAGCATCTTTACTTACGGTTTCACCTCATCTTCGTGGTCGCCTCTGGCCTGCCCCGAGCCTCGGGCACTTAAAACTCTGGTTATAAGTTTCCACAACAGCTTCCTTCATGTCCACAACCACTCCCAATTGCGTTTTCTGGCTTGCCCATTCTTCCCCCCTTCCCTTGCCCTCCATTTCCCGTCCCTCTTCTCTCACCCAACACTCGCCTACCCCTTCCCTTACCCCCCACCCCCTGTCACGAAGAGAAGCTTGACTTATGTAGGTGGTCTTCCTTCACCTCCTCCCCACACCCCCCCCCCGCGCGTCTCCCTTCATCTAAGCCTCTTCCCTTATTCACGCTCTATCCTTACCCATCCTCTCCCTTCACCCCAGACTCTCCTCTCATCCTCACCTCTTCCCTCTCATCTCACCCCGCCTCTTCCCCCACTCCCGCTTCCCCCCAGGCGTGTAGTGGAGGTGATGAGAGGGGTGGGAGGCGGGAAGTTACCCGTGGATGGGGGGGTGGGGTGGGGGGTGGGGGGTTACAGATGGGAAGGAGGGAGCCTGGGGTTGGTAAGGAGGGGGTAGGGAGATGTGGGGTCAGAGTGGGGTTGGGTGAGTGCAGGAGGATGTCCGGTGCTCACCTATCAGTGACTATGAGGAAGGAGGGTCTACAGCTATTTACGGCCCCTCCCCCCCCCCCCTGCTTGTCTTGTACCTATTGCATTACAGATTAACTATTCTGATGCTCAAATTCAGTGTTGAATCTGGTGTTGAAGGTGTGTGGATGGAGGTGGCTTCTACAACTTCTTCTCCCAGTGCATTACACTGATTGACTACCCTAGCAGGGTGGGTGTAAGTATTTCCTGACCTTCTCCTGCGTTTCCAGTTTCCACTTATGTACTATCGTCTTAATTGCTCTCAATTTAAAAGAGGCTTTCCTTGTCCACTTTCTGTATTCCACTCAGTATTTTGCATGTTGTGATCATATCCTCTTAGCTCAACTCTCTTAGTTCTAGCACTAATCTTGCTGCTAACCTCTGTAGTCTTATATTTCTGGCTTTATACTTCACACGGTGCTGCATATTCTAGTATCGGTTTAACATAGACTAAATAGATTGCTTTGAAAGGGTCCAATATTGGTTCTAAGTGACGTTCTAATGTTTGCCAACTTCTCATATGTCGGCAATGTTTGTGTGTACTGCTGGTGCTAGGCTTGGAATTATATCCATTCCCAATTTCTTTTCTTCAGATTCCTGTAGTAGCCTCTATCTTATGGTGTAGACTCCTGGTCGTTCTCTCTTCCCCAAAGTCATTACCTTATACTTCTAAGGGTTTAAATCTAACAAACCTTAGTCTGTCCACCTCTCGCAGTTTGTTAAGGTCNTTTTCATTCTGGTATTGAACATTGACAGCTTTATTGTTTTTGGAACTGTTCTTATTTATTAGTAAGACTCTAAGGAGCTGTTCTTATTTATTAGTAAGACTCTAAGGAGTTGTTCTTATTTATTAGTAAGACTCTAAGGAGTTGTTCTTATTTATTAGTAAGACTCTAAGGAGCTGTTCTTATTTATTAGTAAGACTCTAAGGAGTTGTTCTTATTTATTAGTAAGACTCTAAGGAGTTGTTCTTATTTATTAGTAAGACTCTAAGGAGCTGTTCTTATTTATTAGTAAGACTCTAAGGAGTTGTTCTTATTTATTAGTAAGACTCTAAGGAGTTGTTCTTATTTATTAGTAAGACTCTAAGGAGTTGTTCTTATTTATTAGTAAGACTCTAAGGAGCTGTTCTTATTTATTAGCATGACTCTGAGGAGCTGTTCTTATTAGCATGACTCTGAGGAGCTGTTTTCGATAGACCAGAGGAATAAAGTTGTATTATTCGGGTTGTGGTGAGAGTTATCTTGAGGTTATCTTGAGATGATTTCGGGGCTTAGCGTCCCCGCGGCCCGGTCCTCGACCAGGCCTCCTTTATGTTACACTCCCCCCCCCCCAGGAAGCAGCCCGTAACAGCTGTCTAACTCCCAGATACCTATTTACTGCTAGGTAATAGGGGCATCAGGGTGAAAGAAACATTTTGCCCATTTGTCTCCGCCTCCACTTGGGATCGAACCCGGAACCTCAGGACTACGAATCCGAAGCGCTGTCCACCCAGCTATCAGGAGTTGGGCTGAACCCGTGTTGAACATGTTGAAAACACGGTGTAATTAGGCCCAGTTCTCCCCCCCCCCCTCTTCCTGTCACCAATTCACGGTCCTTCCTGTTAGTAATGACCGTCTCAAGACCTTGTCACTATTACGGGGTCTCACTCCGTATTTACACTGTCCGTTTCTGTCGGACTGTTGGCGTACCGTTCGCTTCTATAATTCCGAACGCTCTCGTGTTCGGATTATGCAAACGTTTTCGACACGGTCTGGCTGTGTCTAACAGCTGAGTTATGAGGGGGAACGTTTGGCCATCGTCCCGCTGTAAACGTTGCTAAAATGTTCATTAAGAAAACGTTGGGTAGTGGTTAGTGTGAACTCATCTAGTTGTGCTTGCGGGGGTTGAGCTCTGGCTCTTTGGTCCCGCCTCTCAACCGTCAATCAACAGGTGTACAGTTTCCTGAGCCTAATGGGCTCTATCATATCTACACTTGAAACTGTGTATGGAGTCAGCCTCCACCACATCGCTTCCTAATGCATTCCATTTGTCAACCACTCTGACACTAAAAAAGTTCTTTCTAATATCTCTGTGGCTCATTTGGGCACTCAGTTTCCACCTGTGTCCCCTAGTGCGTGTGCCCCTTGTGTTAAACAGCCTGTCTTTATCAACCCTGTCGATTCCCCTGAGAATCTTGAATGTGGTGATCATGTCCCCCCTAACTCTTCTGTCTTCCAACGAAGTGAGGTTTAATTCCTGCAGTCGCTCCTCGTAGCTCATACCTCTCAGCTCGGGTACTAGTCTGGTGGCAAACCTTTGAACCTTTTCCAGTTTAGTCTTATGCTTGACTAGATAGGGACTCCATGCTGGAGCCGCATACTCCAGGATTGGTCTGACATATGTGGTATATAATGTTCTGAAAGATTCCTTACACAAGTTTCTAAAGGCCGTTCTTATGTTAGCCAACCTGGCATATGCTGCTGATGTTATCCTCTTGATATGAGCTTCAGGGGACAGGTCTGGCGTGATATCAACCCCCAGGTCTTTCTCTCTCTCTGACTCTTGAAGTATTTCATCTCCCAAATGATACCTTGTATCTGGTCTCCTGCTTCCTACCCCTATCTTCATTACATTACATTTGCTTGGGTTAAACTCTAACAGCCATTTGTTCGACCATTCCTGCAGCTTGTCCAGGTCTTCTTGAAGTCTCAAGCTGTCCTCCTCTGTCTTAATCCTTCTCATAATTTTGGCGTCGTCAGCAAACATTGAGAGGAATGAGTCTATACCCTCTGGGAGATCATTTACGTATATCAGAAACAGGATAGGTCCAAGTACAGAGCCCTGTGGGACTCCACTGGTGACTTCACGCCAGTCTGAGGTCTCACCTCTCACTGTAACTCTCTGCTTCCTATTGATTGATAAAGATTAAGCCACCCAAGAGATGACACGGGCATGAATAGCCCGTAAGTGGTGGCCCTTTTGAGCCATTACCAGTATCAAGAGATGATACTGGAGATCTGTGGAGGCGCAACTGCACCCTGCGTGACGGGAGATGACTCCCGGACAAAATGGTGACCAAATGATGCTTCCTATTGCTTAGGTACTCCCTTATCCACTGGAGCGCCCTACCTGTTACTCCTGCCTGTTTCTCCAGCTTATGCATCAACCTTTTATGGGGTACTGTGTCAAAGGCTTTCCGACAGTCCAAAAAAATGCAGTCCGCCCACCCTTCTCTTTCTTGCTTAATTCTTGTCACCTGATCGTAGAATTCTATCAAGCCTGTAAGGCAAGATTTACCCTCCCTGAACCCATGTTGATGGGTTGTCACGAAGTCTCTTCTCTCCAGATGTGTTACTAGGTTTTTTCTCACAATCTTCTCCATCACCTTGCATGGTATACCAGTTAAGGACACTGGCCTGTAGTTCAGTGCCTCTTGTCTGTCACCCTTTTTGTATATTGGTATGTGTGTGTGTGTGTGTGTGTGTGTGTGTGTGTGTGGTGTGTGTGTGTGTGTGTGTGTGTGTGTGTGTGTGTGTGTGTGTGTGTGTGAGTGTGTGTGTGTGAGTGTGTGTGTGTGTGTGTGTGTGTGTGTGTGTGTGTGTGTGTGTGTGTGTGTGTGTGTGTGTGTGTGTGTGAGTGTGTGTGTGTGAGTGTGTGTGTGTGTGAGTGTGTGTGTGTGTGTGTGTGTGTGTGTGTGTGTGTGTGTGTGTGTGTGTGTGTGGTGTGTGTGTGTGTGTGTGGTGTGTGTGTGTGTGTTGTGTGTGTGTGTGTGTGTGTGTGTGTGGCTCGACCAGTTGCTGATACAAGGAGCAAGGCCCTATAGTGCCCAGCTGGTAGTGAGGTCTGTCGACCAGGGAGGTTGGCCAGGTGTCACCACCAGTGTCACCACCAGTGTCACCACCAGTGTCACCACCAGTGTCACCACCAGTGTCACCACCAGTGTCACCACCAGTGTCACCACCAGTACACAATGTTTGGTTGTTTCTATTTATGTTCTGTGTAGTTATCCACTTACTCCCTCTCCTGTGTTTATCCACTTACTCCCTCTCCTGTGTTTATCCACTTACTCCCTCTCCTGTGTTTATCCACTTACTCCCTCTCCTGTGTTTATCCACTTACTCCCTCTCCTGTATTTATCCACTTACTCCCTCTCCTGTATTTATCCACTTACTCCCTCTCCTGTATTTATCCACTTACTCACTCTCCTGTATTTATCCACTTACTCCCTCTCCTGTATTTATCCACTTACTCCCTCTCCTGTATTTATCCACCCACTCCCTCTCCTGTGTTTATCCACCCACTACCTCTCCTGTGTTTATCCACCCACTCCCTCTCCTGTGTTTATCCACCCACTACCTCTCCTGTATTTACCTCTCCCATGCCTCTATAGCAGTACTTTCTAACTTGCTCAACAGGCCCCATTTCACCCCCTTGCTGAGTTAACTAGCGTCTTGCCTAAATTTACAGTGATCCAATTTTAAATTTTTAATTTTGAGTTCGAACTTAGCTTGATTATTTTAGATTTCTGTCAGTATCCTCCGTGCTAAAGCACCCAGCCACTTGGTCTGGACGGCAGAACGACGGTCTCGCTTCATGCAGGTCCACGTTTGATTCCCGACTGTCCAAGTGGCTGGGCACTATTCTTTTTCCCCCGTCCCGTCCCATATCCCAATTATGCTGCCCCCTGTCATGTATTGTGTTGGAGTAGGCAGACTAAACAAGTTGGAGAAGATACAAAATGAAGTCATGAGAATAATCCCATTCGAACACTGAGATAATGAGGATATGATTAAACTTACAGAGTATTGGGGATAGAATTTCAGAGATAAATGAAGGTTCGGCGATTACAGAGAGGGAAGTGAGCTAATGAATTAATCATCTCACTTCAGAAGGCGGAAAGAAATGAATAATGCATGTAAAAGCATAATAGGATCCTTATGTTCTGTTACAGAGCATGATGTTCTTCAATAATGTATGTCATTGCCAAAGCAACAATTAACACCAACATGGAAGGAACACAACGCAGGTGTAGTAATTTTTCCCTCTTATGTTCTCAGACTCTTATCCTCGCTGCGGTTATTTATTTTATCGATACGCGATATATTCTCTTGAAATTGTTTTGTTATAAACCGTTTTTCCCAAACTTCTCCGTCAGCATTTTCCATCACACGAGGTTGAACATTTCCATCATTAGTGGATAGTTCATTTTCCTGAGACTCTTTCATCTGTGATACTTTCCATCCGTCATCATTTCATCATTTTCCCTATTTTCTTTCCCCTCCGTTTCATTCCCCACTTCACTTCACAGTACACTTCCAACTTCATTCCCCACTACACTCCCCACTACACTCCCCACTACACTCCCCACTACACTCCCCACTACACTCCCCACTACACCCCATCTGTTTGCCATGGCTAATTTTTCTAGAGCTTCAATCCTCTTGTCCACTTTTTGTTGTCTTCCAACATCTGTGTACCGACCGTTGAATCCCCAAAGCTACCCTGCCCCTCATCTCCACCAGGGTACACTTTTTCTCCTACGTTTCCCACTAGGAGAGTGGCTTCCCTAGTGGCTTCGATATCCACTAGGCTATCCTTAATGGTCGCCGTGCCTTTGTCGCAAACGTTGGCCACAGAGGCTATCGTTGTCTTTCCACTGTTTCTTCCTTGTTCCTGCTGTACGATCTTGCCTTCTTTCGGAGCTTTGTTTACCCTGCTTATGGTTACCGACTTGGAGTCTCTCACACGAGGCTTCATGGGACATAGAGAGGAACCAGTATTGTGGATGCCTCGACAATTGCAGCAAGATGGCAAAAATGTTTCTCCTTTGTCAATCCTGACCCCGACACTGTCGCGAGTCATGCTTCTTTTCACAATACCGACATCTGGGGGTCAAACTGGCATTACCAAGCCATATGTCCCCAACGAGAACACTTCATGCATAATGTAGGCTCAATATATAATTTACCACATTCCTGTATTCAAGTCCTTGTACAAAAAGTCTTTTGGAGCCTCACCCGTTAACGAGGCATCAATCTGACTTTGTTTTTCACCACGTATAATGTCCCACTTAGCCTACTTAGCTGTTCCTCAAGACTTTCATTGTTGAGATGAAGAAATTCAGGATCCAAGTATGTGGGATACAAACAATAAGTTTAGTGTAGATTATTCTCACTTCAAGAGTAACCAAAACAATATTCTTAAATCTGTCAATCGTTAGGTGTTCCAGGGCCTCTTGTGTCCCAGTCGTTATGTAGGGCCGGTGAACACCCTCCTTGAATAGTGGTTCATATTCGCCAAATTCCTTGGTTAGCCAAGGTCCAATCCAGCCACTTGAACCACTTGAACTTGATACTTAATTGAACGGTCCACTCCAGCTTCTGATGAAAAGTTAGAGTGAACATGTCGAGGGAAATAGCAGCCGCTTCCTTCCATTAATTCTTGCCTCTTGCTGTGTGTTGTCGTGTTTCATTCTTCCGGTGAGATTTTCCTGCTGAGTTTGTAAAGGACTTTGAAACCCAGGTCCCGCCTGTCGTCGCTCACTGCACTTCTTCACTCGTTCATCATTGTCAGTATCACTTAACTCTCTGCGTATATTATTTCCGTTTTTGTCTCCTGGTCATTGCTACCTGCAAAGACTGAAATCGACTAGTCCGTCATTCATCAAAGTCATAAGTTCACATCTTTCTTTAGAGCGCTGCAAGACGCCCCCTTCCTCCCCCACGGCTGGGATAGAACTCGATTAAGTTTGATTATCCTTCAATGCTCTGATTAATCCACTTGCGGCGTCACACGACTAGGATTAGTTACGTGGTAACATCACGTAACATTGTTATGTGATAACAATGCTTATTTCCCATGCAGGAACATCTAACGACTGACGGATTCAAGAAAATAGTCTTGGTTATTCCTGAAGTGGGAATAGTCTGCACTAAAGTTATTGTTTTCAAGTTTCCGACATATTTGGATCCTGAATTTCCTCATTACAACAGTCAAAGTGTTGAGGAACAGATCACTTTAAATACGCTTCTACCAAGTCTCTGTCTCTCATCAGCTTTATTTTAAGCAGTCATAGTTTTATTTCGAGAATAGTCATATTTTGAGCATAGTCTTATTTCCAATACACTCTTAGTTCGAGCATTAGTGCGTTGTCTTTTTGGTCTTAGGTCCCTGCGGATCAAGACTCCAGATACATTTCACATTCAGAAAAGGTAATTTGTAAATTGTTGAAGAGATACCTGGTGAGTGCCTGAGCCAGTCTCGCGAGGCGACGAACACCTCACTCGAACTAGAATCCCTCCGGCCAGAGCTCACACTCTGAGGCCGTCATTATGTAACCAAAGAAAGTTCACAATAATTCACAACTCCAATATAACTCCTATTGGAATTATATTGGACAGGAAGCTACATACTATCTTCACTATATATACTATCACCATAACCATCTTCAGAACTCACTGTCTTCACTGTAATTATCTTCCCACTGCCGTAACTCACCGAGACCCTCCGGACAACTCTACGGAAATCGCACGTCCGATTTAATTTCAGACCTTGAAAATCGCACAGAAGGCGAGGGGGCGATAAGAGGCTATATTTCTTCAAACATTTAACAGATCAACATTTACCCTGGCCAGCCTACGTCCGCCACATACCCCAGACCATTACCCTGCAAATTTAGGTGAGGCGAAACCCAACTGTCTGGCCTCAAATTTTACACAGACAAATAAAACACTTTCTCTTGTAGATATATATATGAATGTGGTAATATACGGCTTGAACTTTTTTAATCAATTCGCCAAGGACAGTTTTATGTGATTTGTGGAATTATATGTGACTCAGTTTCTGGCCATTTAGCACAGGTGGCGGCGGAGACCGGCTGCGGCGCGGGCCTCCTCCATCTGCCCACCTGACTCATGTAGCAATATCATGGCGGCGGGAATTACCAGCGGCCCCATCAGTGGCTGGCCGACCCTCCGCCCTTCTCCCTGCAACAGTCTCTGCCACTCATGTTGCTTCTGCACCTGCGTCTGCGGACGACAGCTGCTGCAACTGCCGCCCCTGAAGCAGACAGCGACGCCGACGCTCTCGCAGACATATCTTTGATCATCAACCAACATCCACCCCCCCCAACATACCTTCCTCAGCCTTCAACACCATCCAACATCCATTTTCACCCTCCAACACAAGCACTCACTCATCCAACCTCCATCCTACTTTCCCACCCAATAATCCTCAATAACCCGAGACACTCAAAATTGGTCCCAACATCCGTCAACATTCCTCCAACATTCCGTGGCACCATAAACGGCCTCCTACATCCATTATAGAAACCGCCAAAAGCATTAATAACTGGGAGTAACGTTCAACACCGTCGTTATAACGTCAACAGCACTGAGCAACATCTCCCATGTCGTAAACTGAATATTATGTTCAGCTGCAGAACCTCAAGTCTTCGCATCCAGTGTGTAAGACTAAACGAATAGAATATTGCATGCAACACACTGTGCTCTTGAGAGACAAGCGGTGCAACAAGGGACTTAACGGGGGGTCATGTCTTTTGGAAGTGAGACCACACTTCTATGTCGTGTTGAAGAGCCGTGGGGGAGGGGGAGAGGGTAGGTCACACCTAGGTGTGGCAACTGACTGTGGCCCTCTATGGCACAGAGAGCGTGTCGCAGGCACAGCTTGAAGGCCCGAAGCAATTGGCAGTTGCCATGTCTTAGAATGTCCCGGCGGGGCGTGACTGAACAACTTGCGACATTCAAGTTGGGACATCCTGTGTGACAGGCGCAGCTGGGGAGGAGTTGGAGCCTCGAGGTCCCATAAATCCTTGGCTGGCGAGCCTGAGGCATGAGGTCCACCCCAGAGCTGGGCATGGGTCTCCTCCATCTACTGTGTACGGACGAATTCTTAAGATGTCTGAATGAGTAAGTATATGTATGAGTATATGTCAGCAATGTCAGACTAACCAGGGAGGGAATACACTTAAGGGATTCTTAGTTAGGAATAGGATGCTAGTGTTGTGTGGACTGGGAATATAGTGTGTCAACCAGGTAGAGTCCACGGAGTGTACCGGTACAAGTCCAGAGTATTTACCGGGAATGTGGTAGGCGAGTACCCTGGCCGGGGTAGCCAGGTAGTATAGCACTCTACGACAGCAATCTGGGAAGTGAGGTAGTGAGATATGTCTGTGTCCGTAGTCTATTTTATGTAATGAACACTATTTGTTCTTGAGCGTCTGTAACATTTCTGTGTTCTTCACGTGTCTTCAGGCGCCGACTGTCACGTCTAGTGGACTAGTAATAGTACTAGTCAACTAGTAGACTAGAGACTAGTAGGACTTAATATATTCATTGATATAAGAAAATAACTGTAAATCTGCCATAATATCACAAAATATCTAAAACATCAGCCATATTTTCCCTAAGTAACTAATTATTATAACAATTTATCTAAGCATGTAAGAAATCTATCCATATTTTACCTGAATATGTAGGGGCTGTTGTTGTTGTTGTTGTTTAAGATTTGGCACTCAAAACGAAATATCCATGTAGCACGGACTATGGTGAGCCCGTAAAGAATAGGGGCTATGTTGCACATCTTGCCAGTGCTTCCTGGTGTCATGTGAAGTTATTTCCATGTCCAGACTTGGAACCAGGCTACCTCTAATATTTATTAATTTATTATATATGTCTCCCGCCAGCGCTCTAGAAAATACAGATTTAACAATTTTGAGCGGTCCCAATAATTTAGAGACTTTATGGAATAGAATTCTAGCAGTACAAGTTCTTTGCACATTCAACACATCAACAATTTCTCCAGCTTTGAATCGGGCTGCTAGTGATATCACTGGCATGATATCGGGCTGCTAGTGATATCACTGGTATGATATCTCTTATGTGAGAGGTTCCTGTTATCCAACCTGCTATATTTTCCTGCAGCTGTGACAGCTACTTGGTTGTGTTCTCTAAGAGCAAAAAAAAGGTCTTCCGACATGATTACTCATAAATTCTTTTATAATGCATTTCCGTTCTATATAGTGTGATTTGACTGCCTTTTGCATGGTGGTTCGGATTTGCATTTCTGTTCTCCCGCAGTGAAGGATCTGCTTCTTGCTTTCCTTAAACATCAAATACCTGTCAAATGATTCCTAAATTATATGCAAAATATGTGATGGTTTTCCTAATGACCATTTACGAAAAGAACAGGGAACAGGTGGGAAGAAAGAAGAGAGAGCAAGAGGAGGAATAAGAAGGAGAAAATAAAAAGGGGGAATGAAGAGATAGTGAATAAAGCATGAAATTGAGGAAATGGAATCAAATCGCCAAGATTAAAAAAGAGAAGCAAATAGAAAGGAGGAGGAAGAAGAGGGAAAGAAGGAGGAGACAGGAAGGAAGGAAGGATAGAGAGGAAAGGAAGCAGGAAAGGATAAAAAGGAGTAGTGAGATGGCAAGAAAGACGAGGAAGAGGGAAAGGGAGGGAAAATGAAGGGAGGAGTGAGAGAGAGAGAGGAAAAAGGAAGAGAAAAGAAGGCAGGCGAAGTGGGGAACAAGAGAGAGAGAGAGAGAGAGAGGAATGATAAAGAGAGGACGACTAAAGGAGACTTGGATAAGGGTCCATAAGAGGTCAACTCTCTTGTGCCTATCCCATCCTGTCCCCCCCCCCACACCTGGCATCAGTCCTGGCTCCTGTTTGTCCAGTCCTGTCTATCCGGTCCTGTTTGCCCAGTCCTATTTGTCTGTTTTTTTGACCATTTTTTTTGGTCCCGTTCATCTTGTCCTGTTGATTTGGTTGTGTCATTCCTTAGAGTTGGACCCTCACTATTCACCTAACATAATAATGATGACAATCCTCACCAGCAAATCACAATCACGTGATATATATCATGTAAAAAAAATCCATGAAGCAATCGGGGATTCGAACCAGCGTTCCGGGTCATTCCCACCGCGTGCCTAAACCCCACTGGACCAGAGCGCATGTGCGGGGAAATTTGTGAAATGCTGATTTGGTATCAGTTGGATGCGTGAAGACCCCATCCTGGGGGAGAGGGGGGGGGATTTTGTGGGATCTTATGTTAAATTACTTATAGCATGTCGTGGCTCAGTGGGTTAAAGTGCGCGGCTGGGGTGACCCCAGAATGTTGGTTCGAATCTCCGGATTGCTCTGATGATTTCCAATAATAATAATATTATTAAGTAATAATAATGATGATGATGAGAAAATCCACTAGGACTATGGGGTGGCTCGAACCTACGACCCCGGCACTGCCAAGTCGCGTAATCTACCACTAGACCACCGTAAAAGTACATTCATCCCATTACCACACCTCTTCCCTCTTCCCTTTATCACTGCCTCGCTCCACTTATCGCTGCTATAACCAATCAACATAAAATATAATATCTTCATGTCTGGCGAAGGATGGGGGCCAGACGCCCCGGGGCTACCCTTATTCATCCTTGCACTGTGATTGCTCCGGGGTAGGTGTCCAACACAACCGGGTCGGATTCGCTCCCACTGATCCTATTAAAAAGGGTGGGTAGATCAGTGCCATTGCATTCGATTCCTCATTTAGTTGCACTAACCATTGTACCAACGACCCATTGCACCGACCTCGTAGTACCAGGGGGTAAACCCAAGCACCAGGTCAACCCAGGGGGCCTCCGTCACCCGGGCACCGCCGGGTAGGCCCCCACCCCTCGAGTACGACAATAAATTACCCCCCCATCGCTACGCCTTCAGATACAAGCCCTCAGAGTGCGGTATATTGCGTTAAGTTGTAATTATTCTCAATTAACACGACTCTTGGCAGTTAAATTTGCCGCTGTTCTCGTTAGATATTTCGACATTAAAGGAGACATTTGTTACCATCGAAGTGACGACTCTTCAGTACATATATTGTTGATGAGGCCGCTCTGTGCTCTGGTCTAGCCTCTATTAGTGCCACTTTGTCAACTCTACAGTGTTGCAGAGTGCTTGTTGACAAGTGTACAGTGTTGCAGAGTGCTTGTTGACAAGTGTACAGTGTTGCAGAGTGCTTGTTGACAAGTGTACAGTGTTGCAGAGTGCTGTTGACAAGTGTACAGTGTTGCAGAGTGCTTGTTGACAAGTGTACAGTGTTGCAGAGTGCTTGTGACAAGTGTACAGTGTTGCAGAGTGCTTGTTGACATGTGTACAGTGTTGCAGAGTGCTTGTTGACAAGTGTACAGTGTTGCAGAGTGCTTGTTGACAAGTGTACAGTGTTGCAGAGTGCTTGTTGACAAGTGTACAGTGTTGCAGAGTGCTTGTTGACAAGTGTACAGTGTTGCAGAGTGCTTGTTGACAAGTGTACAGTGTTGCAGAGTGCTTGTTGACAAGTGTACAGTGTTGCAGAGTGCTTGTTGACAAGTGTACAGTGTTGCAGAGTGCTTGTTGACAAGTGTACAGTGTTGCAGAGTGCTTGTTGGCAAGTGTACAGTGTTGCAGAGTGCTTGTTGACAAGTGTAGTGTTGCAGAGTGATTGTTGGCAAGTGTACAGTGTTGCAGAGTGCTTGTTGACAAGTGTACAGTGTTGCAGAGTGCTTGTTGGCATGTGTACAGTGTTGCAGAGTGCTTGTTGACAAGTGTACAGTGTTGTAGAGTGCTTGTTGACAAGTGTAGTGTTGCAGAGTGCTTGTTGACAAGTGTAGTGTTGCAGAGTGCTTGTTGACAAGTGTAGTGTTGCAGAGTGCTTGTTGACAAGTGTACAGTGTTGCAGAGTGCTTGTTGACAAGTGTAGTGTTGCAGAGTGCTTGTTGACAAGTGTAGTGTTGCAGAGTGCTTGTTGACAAGTGTAGTGTTGCAGAGTGCTTGTTGACAAGTGTACAGTGTTGCAGAGTGCTTGTTGACAAGTGTAGTGTTGCAGAGTGCTTGTGACAAGTGTAGTGTTGCAGAGTGCTTGTTGACAAGTGTACAGTGTTGTAGAGTGCTTGTGACAAGTGTACAGTGTTGTAGAGTGCATGTTGACAAGTGTACAGTGTTGCAGAGTGCTTGTTGACAAGTGTACAGTGTTGTAGAGTGCTTGTTGACAAGTGTACAGTGTTGCAGAGTGCATGTGACAAGTGTACAGTGTTGCAGAGTGCTTGTTGACAAGTGTACAGTGTTGCAGAGTGCTTGTTGACAAGTGTACAGTGTTGCAGAGTGCTTGCTGACAAGTGTACAGTGTTGCAGAGTGCATGTTGACAAGTGTACAGTGTTGCAGAGTGCTTGTTGACAAGTGTACAGTGTTGTAGAGTGCTTGTTGACAAGTGTACAGTGTTGTAGAGTGCTTGCTGACAAGTGTACAGTGTTGCAGAGTGCTTGCTGACAAGTGTACAGTGTTGCAGAGTGCATGTTGACAAGTGTACAGTGTTGCAGAGTGCTTGCTGACAAGTATACAGTGTTGTAGAGTGCTTGCTGACAAGTGTACAGTGTTGCAGAGTGCTTGCTGACAAGTGTACAGTGTTGCAGAGTGCTTGCTGACAAGTGTACAGTGTTGTAGAGTGCATGCTGACAAGTGTACAGTGTTGCAGAGTGCTTATTGACAAGTGTACAGTGTTGCAGAGTGCATGCTGACAAGTGTACAGTGTTGCAGAGTGCATGCTGACAAGTGTACAGTGTTGCAGAGTGCATGCTGACAAGTGTACAGTGTTGCAGAGTGCATGCTGACAAGTGTACAGTGTTGCAGAGTGCATGCTGACAAGTGTACAGTGTTGCAGAGTGCATGTTGACAAGTGTACAGTGTTGCAGAGTGCATGCTGGTAACTCCCCCAGTGTCAATTACTGTAATGATAATAAATATATGTTGAAATCAATTATGCATCTGTAAAAATACCAGAACATTAATTAATAAAAGTCAGTGAATCAACAATCAGCATTCAACGCCACAAAGGTGTCCAGGTTGTGTTTGTGTCAACGCATAATGGTGTTATTCTCCGCAACTCTTGTGTAGTGAGAGAGAGCGTTGGGGAGAGAGCCTTTGCTGCTCTACTCTCATCTCTATTTATCCTAAGAGGATTTGTTATAGGAGTAGAAGATAGATGTTGGGATTTTTTTTTCAGCAGATGATCTCAGAATGTATCATGAGCTCTCTCTTCTCTTCTGTCTCTGTCTGTCTCTGTCTCTCTCTCTCTCTCTCTCTCTCTCTCTCTCTCTGTCTCTCTCTCTCTCTTCCAGCTGTGAGCCAGCATTTTTACTTACGGTTTCACCTCATCTTCGTGGTCGCCTCTGGCCTGCCCCGAGCCTCGGGCACTTAAACTCTGGTTATAAGTTTCCACAACAGCTTCCTTCATGTCCACAACCACTCCCAATTGCGTTTTCTGGCTTGCCCATTCTTCCCCCCTTCCCTTGCCCTCCATTCCCGTCCCTCTTCTCTCCCCAACACTCGCCTACCTTCCCTTACCCCACCCCCTGTCACGAAGAGAAGCTTGACTTATGTAGGTCTTCACTTCACCTCCTCACCCCTCCCCCCCCCCGCGCGTCTCCCTTCATCTAAGCCTCTTCCCTTATTCACGCTCTATCCTTACCATCCTCTCCCTTCACCCCAGACTCTCCTCTCTCCTCACCTCTTCCCTCTCATCTCACCCGCCTCTTCCCCCACTCCCGCTCCCCCAGGCGTGTAGTGGAGGTGATGAGAGGGGTGGGAGCGGGAAGTTACCCGTGGATGGGGTGGTGGGGTGGGGGTGGGGGGGGTGGTTACAGATGGGAAGGAGGGAGCCTGGGGTTGGTAAGAGGGGGGGGGGGGGAGATGTGGGGTCAGAGTGGGGTTGGGTGAGTGCAGGAGGATGTCCGGTGCTCACCTATCAGTGACTATGAGGATGGAAGGTCTACAGCTATTTACGGCCCTCCCCCCCCCTGCTTGTCTTGTACCTATTGCATTACAGATTAACTATTCTGATGCTCAAATTCAGTGCTGAATCTGGTGTTGAGGGTGTGGATGGAGGTGGCTTCTACAACTTCTTCTCCCAGTGCATTACACTGATTGCTACCCTAGCAGGGTGGGTGTAAGTATTTCCTGACCTTCTCCTGCGTTTCCAGTTTCCACTTATGTACTGTCGTCTTAATTGCTCTCAATTTAAAAGAGGCTTTCCTTGTCCACTTTCTGTATTCCACTCAGTATTTTGCATGTTGTGATCATATCCTCTTAGCTCAACTCTCTAGTTCTAGCACTAATCTTGCTGCTAACTTCTGTAGTCTTATATTTCTGGTTTTATACTTCACAGGTGCTGCATATTCTAGTATCGGTTTAACATAGACTAAATAGATTGCTTTGAAAGGGTCCAATATTGGTTTTAAGTGACGTCTAATGTTTGCCAACTTCTCATTGTCGGCAATGTTTGTGTGTACTGCTGGTGCTAGGCTTGGAATATATCCATTCCCAATTTTTTTTCTTCAGATTCCTGTAGTAGCCTCTATCTTATGGTGTAGACTCCTGGTCGTTCTCCCTTCCCCAAAGTCATTACTTATACTTCTAAGGGTTTAAATCTAACAAACCTTAGTCTGTCCACCTCTCGCAGTTTGTTAAGGTCTTCCAAGTTACTTTCTACAGTCCTCCTCGGTGTTGAAGGCGATGAGTCAATAAATTGGCTGAAGTATGTTGACCAGCCACACATTAGAAGGTGAAGGGACGACGACGTTTCGGTCCGTCTGGACCATTCTCAAGTCGATTGTGAGAATCGATCAAGACAATCGACTTGACAATGGTCCAGGACGGACCGAAACGTCGTCGTCCCTTCACCTTCTAGTGTGTGGTCTGGTTTCCTCGGTGTTTACATTCCCTCACTTGCCTTCAGACGTCTGGAGACTTGACGTGTAGGCGTCTGACGGACCCCCGACTTGTCACATTCCTTCAGGTCGAGAACTAGTCCTTGTGCCTCTTGAATGTCCTTCAGGTACTCCTGTATTAATTGAATGTCTCCCGGTTACCCTTGCTTGCTCCCCATCTTGCACACCCGTCTTGAGGAACTGTATCAAATGCCTTTCGACGATCTAGGAAAATATCGTTTGGCTTCATTTTCCTGTCTTGATTTAGTAACCTTGTCATAGAACGCGCTCAAGCTGGTCATGTGTGCTCTCTCTTCTTATTCTGTCCCTTTGTGTTCAAAGTTCAGAGCCTCCAGGTACTCCGTTATTCTCAATGATTAGTTCCTCCGGCCTCGACATGGGATACTTCTCACTCGCTCTGGTCTGGAGTATAGAGGCTCCTGTCTCCTGTCTCTCTCTTTCTTGAAGACTGAGACTACTTTGTCATTTTCCAGAGATGTGGAGTCTGGAGGAGAAAAGGTGGGGAAGGGGAAGCTTGAGGTGGAGTGTTAGAAGGTTAGAAGATTGTCAGGATGGCGTGTGTTGGGGGTTTGGTGATTGTGTGGATATAGGGGGATATTGAGGTGTAGGAGATTGTCAGGATCTCACCTCCCGTACAGGTGGTAGGGGAGGGGGAGGATTTGGGTTGGAGGGAGGATTCCCCAGTGCTGGAGGTTGTCTGATATATTTACGTAAACGTCTCAACATGCGTCATATTTGTTAAGGTCTCGAAGCGTTAAATTTAATGGAATTTTGGATCCCTGAATCGAAACTTCGTAGCATTTAGTTCTTCACTTGATTGGTCAGTTGTTTCACTTCCGGGGGGAGGGTGTCTCCATATTGGCCAATAAATGTTCTCGTATGCAATATGATTGGCCAACAATCTTCCTTTAAATTCTTGCGTCAATTGGTCGGTTGGGCATGTTTTTCCCCTGTGTTTGTACTGATTGTTAAGTCAGCCCCTAGCCAGCCACACACACCAGAGGACCATGATGCTGTAGAGGCCGACAGAGGGGGAGATGCTGTAGAGAATCATCTCTCAACTCTCCCAGACCCCTCACCTCTCTCTCACACCCCCCCATCACTCCCCCTCCTTCCCAGTATTACGTGCGCTTGGTTGACTCCTCTCGTGATCCGTGTATTGTGCTAGATGGGATTTCTGCCAGTATTTCCCATATCCTGATTTATCACCTCCATCTCTCTCCTTTGATTCTTTTTGACTTTTGTGCGTTCATCACTCGTTTCTTTCACACTTTTTGTTTTCTTTATCTCATACTATCTACATAGTATCTATACNTTTTTCTTATATTAAATTTACAGCTGTAAATGGATTTATCTGGATTAAACCTAGAGCTGGCTCTCAGAGTTCTTCTACTCACCAGGCCCGGCCTTTGGCCAGGCTTGACTTGTGAGAGCTTGGTCCATCAGGCTGTTGCTTAGAGCGGCCCGCAGGCCCACATGGCCATTATAAACCACGTTGATCCGCTCACCTGTGTTTCTAGTCTTCAATGATGTCCTCTCGCTGTATACTGCTTCGTAATGTGAGCATTGCTTCTATATCTACTTTGTCAATCTCCGTTAGTATCTTGTAAGTCGTTATCATGTCCACCCTGTTCCTTCTTTCTCCCCAGTGTAGTGACGTCTTGTTCCCTCAGGTTCCTCATAGCTCAGTCCTCTTAGCCCAGGAACTGGGACACTTTTGGAATTTTATAATTAATTTTTAGTTCCATTAGGTACAGGGGTTCCATGGCGGGGCAGCATACTCAATAACAGGTCTCACGAAGGTTGTATACAGCCCTTGATAGGGATCTTTGTACAAGTTTTTGAAGGGTAATCGGACGTTTGCCAGTATGGTGTATGCTGTATGCTGTCCTGGTGTTCTCCTGGTGTCAGGCAGGGTGATGGTAGTGGCAAACGTCCGTCCAAAATACCCCTGACACAGGTGTATGTATATATATATGTGGATATATGTAGGTATATGTGTGTATATATGTATATATGTGTGTGTATTTGTATACAGGATATTTGGAAGCTGGTCACAACTGCATTTCACCTTTTGTTAACACACATTAATAACACTATGTAAAAAGACACTTCAAACAATGTTTATGTAGAACAGACGTAAATATGTATATTTATATGTGTAGGTTAGATTAGCAATATTGCTAATTATAGGTTAGGTTAGAAATAGGTTAGAAATATTGCCGGAACAACCGTGGACATCTTCAAGAGAAAACTGGACTGTTTTCTAAGAGAAGTTCCGGATCAGCCGGGCTGTGGTGGGTATGTGGGCCTGCGGGCCGCTCCAAGCAACAGCCTGGTGGACCAAGCTCTCACAAGTCGAGCCTGGCCTCGGGCCGGGCTTGGGCAGTAGAAGAACTCCCAGAACCCCATCTAGCAGGTATCAAGCAAGCAGGTAGCATTTTAACAGCACTACAATCACCTTCTGTGATTGATTGTTTAATAACAACAATGTTTAATTGATCGTTTAATAAATGCACTTATTTAAAAATAAGTTTATACCAAAGTAATGAATTATTTGATATATAGTTTTTAATTGCAAAATTAAATATTTTTTTTAATTAGTATTGTGAATATACACTATACATAGTGTATATTATATGTGTTGAGGAGGCTAATTAGTGATTCTTAATGATTTAAAGCTGCTTTGATATTTTTAGCTCACCGCTTGTTTCCCGTCTCCCTGCAGGTGTTTTAACAACACCTGCAACGACTGCTTTCATATTGGCATTTTTTTTATATTTTTTTGTATTATTTTCTACCACAGACGTGGCCAGACATTTACAATGCTAACCAGCATATACATTTTCTTCTGTTCTCTATGGACAGGGTTAGAAATGTGTTAAACATATACTTCAGGGATTTATTGAACAATCAACCACAGAAGATGATTCGGTGCTTTTAAAATGCAGTGTGTGTGTGTGTGCAGTGAAGTTGGCAGTGAGTGGTATTTAATTTTGTTATTGGTTTCTTCTTGTTGTGTATTGGTTGAAAGTTGAAAATCCTGGCAGTCAGGATTGTGATGAATAAAAGGTTAAAGAACTATTTGTTTAATAACGATTTATATGAGGAAATATTAAAGTCAAATTTACTATGTATGTAACCTTTAGTATGTATGTAGGGAGCCGGCCGGCCGAGAGGACAGCACGCTGGACTTGTGATGCTGTGGTCCCGGTTTGATCCCGGGCGCCGGCGAGAAACAATGGGCAGAGTTTCTCTCACCCTATGCTCCTGTTACCTAGCAGTAAAATAGGTACCTGGGTGTTAGTCAGCTGTCACGGGCTGCTTCCTGGAGGTGGAGGCCTGGTCGAGGACCGGGCCGCGGGGACACTAAAGCCCCGAAATCATCTCAAGATAACCTCAAGATAACCTTGAACCCTGTGTTATGACATTCCTCAGTCTATTATATGTATTATCATAGGATATATGTATGGACATAATCAGAATTATATGTAGTAGGCATCCATCAGTCTCAGGAGACTATGGAGTTGTACTCTGGAGTGGCCTCACTAGGGCGTAAAGCTAGGTTGATATGGACTAGGTTGATATGGACAAGGGTAGGTTGATATGGACTATCAACCTACCCTGGCATGCATACATAATTATATGTATGCATGTATAATCCATTGTAGCATATCAAGTCCTCTCCAGCATAAATGTAGAGGTTAAGAGAACACATTATTTAAAAAAAAAGTTTAATATTCACGAGGACATGAGAATGTAGAAATGTGACACGTATTATTCAAGAAAAACACCATTGACTTTCAGAGTTGTAGCCGAGCCATAGTGTTTTGTACTTTATTATTTATACTAAAACTGCTGGTCACTTTTTGCACCGCTTTCCATCATTGGGATATGTAAGTTGTCCATCTATCTGTGTGCTATCATATGTAAGTCATTCCAGGTTAAAGGATAACACACGCACACACAAAAAAAATCACTTAAGTATATATTTAACAGATCTCTCACCCTGTCCACGGAGGACAGAAGAAAATGTATATATATATATATATATATATATATATATATATATATATATATATATATATGTATATATATATATATATATATAATATATATTATATATATATATATATATATATATAATATATATATATATATATATTATATATATATATGCTGGTTAGTATTGTAAATGTTTGGCCACGTCTGTGGTAGAAAATAATAATAATAATAATCATAAAGAAAAAGTTCTCGGGGTTGTGTCCACCGAACCGCAAGGCCCCTGTGTATGTGTGTGTATGTGTGTATGTGTGGTTTATGCGCGCGTATGTATTCACCTAGTTGTATTCACCTAGTTGTGCTTGCGGGGGGTAGAGCTCTGCTCTTTCGGCCCGCCACTCAACTGTTTCTACTATTACTACTATTTTTTTCACAGCCACCCCCCCAACACACACCAGGAAGCAGCCCGTGACAGCTGACTAACTCCCAGGTACCTATTTACTGCTAGGTAACAGTAGCATAGGATGAAAGAAACTCTGCCCATTGTTTCTCACTGGCGCCCGGGATCGAACCCGAGACCACAGGATCACGTGTCCAGCGTGCTGTCCGCTCGGCCGGCCGACGCAACACTCCTTCAATGCGCACGCGCGCGTGTTCTCGTATGTATGTGTGGATCATAAAATAAATAGATGGATCACACAAGGGCCGACCAGGTCATCCCAGGTCAATGATCATTAGCGCCATTCTGGGGGTCAGCCCCCCCCCCGCTCTTGCTGACCCAGACAGGATCAGAACAGGTCAGAAGCGGTCAACCAGAGGTCAGCACGAGCTAACAAGCCTGACATTGGAAAGCGCTGGGTGCAGCAGCCGATAGGGAGTGATTACTCCTGAGCTTGGGGTGATTACGGATTACCCCCTGGGATTGGCCGGGATTTACCAATGGAGGGTCCTAATTGAGGCAAGGGATTTACGTGATTGCTTTCTTTATTGACTTGTTATATAAAGTTTTTTTTATTCTTTTTCATTCTGGTACTGAACATTGACAGCTTTATTGTTTTTGGAACTGTGATGGCTTTATTAGTAAGACTCTAAGGAGCTGTTCTTATTTATTAGTAAGACTCTAAGGAGTTGTTCTTATTTATTAGTAAGACTCTAAGGAGCTGTTCTTATTTATTAGTAAGACTCTAAGGAGTTGTTCTTATTTATTAGTAAGACTCTAAGAAGCTGTTCTTATTTATTAGTAAGACTCTAATAAGCTGTTCTTATTTATTAGTAAGACTCTAATAAGCTGTTCTTATTTATTAGTAAGACTCTAAGGAGTTGTTCTTATTTATTAGTAAGACTCTAATAAGCTGTTCTTATTTATTAGTAAGACTCTAAGAAGCCGTTTTTATTAGCATGACTCTGAGGAGCTGTTTTTATTAGCATGACTCTGTGGAGCTGTTTTCGATAGACCAGAGGAATAAAGTTGTATTATTCGGGTTGTGGTGAGAGTTATCTTGAGGTTATCTTGAGATGATTTCGGGGCTTAGCGTCCCCGCGGCCCGGTCCTCGACCAGGCCTCCTTTATGTTACACTCCCCCCCCCCCCCAGGAAGCAGCCCGTAACAGCTGTCTAACTCCCAGAACCTATTTACTGCTAGGTAATAGGGGCATCAGGGTGAAAGAAACATTTTGCCCATTTGTCTCCGCCTCCACTGGGGATCGAACCCGGAACCTCAGGACTACGAATCCGAAGCGCTGTCCACCCAGCTATCAGGAGTTGGGCTGAACCCGTGTTGAACATGTTGAAAACACGGTGTAATTAGGCCCAGTTCTCCCCCCCCCCCTCTCTTCCTGTCACCAATTCACGGTCCTTCCTGTTAGTAATGACCGTCTCAAGACCTTGTCACTATTACGGGGTCTCACTCCGTATTTACACTGTCCGTTTCTGTCGGACTGTTGGCGTACCGTTCGCTTCTATAATTCCGAACGCTCTCGTGTTCGGATTATGCAAACGTTTTCGACACGGTCTGGCTGTGTCTAACAGCTGAGTTATGAGGGGGAACGTTTGGCCATCGTCCCGCTGTAAACGTTGCTAAAATGTTCATTAAGAAAACGTTGGGTAGTGGTTAGTGTGAACTCATCTAGTTGTGCTTGCGGGGGTTGAGCTCTGGCTCTTTGGTCCCGCCTCTCAATTGTCAATCAACTGGTGTACAGATTCCTGAGCCTATTGGGCTCTATCATATCTACATTTGAAACTGTGTATGGAGTGTGTGTGTGTGTGTGTGTGTGTGTGTGTTGTGTTGTGTGTGTGTGTGTGTGTGTGTGTGTGTGTGTGTGTGTGTGTGTTGTGTGTGGCTCGACCAGTTGCTGATACAAGGGCAGGCCCTATACTGCCCAGCTGTAGTGAGGTATTTCGACCAGGAGGTTGGCCAGGTGTCACACCAGTGTCACCACCAGTATCACCACCAGTGTCACCACCAGTGTCACCACCAGTGTCACCACCAGTGTCACCACCAGTGTCACCACCAGTGTCACCACCAGTTTCACCACCATGTCACCACCAGTGTCACCACCAGTGGTCACCACCAGTGTCACCACCAGTACACAATGTTTGGTTGTTTCTATTTATGTTCTGTGTAGTTATCCACTTACTCCCTCTCCTGCATTTATCCACTTACTCCCTCTCCTGTGTTTATCCACTTACTCCCTCTCCTGTGTTTATCCACTTACTCCCTCTCCTGTGGTTATCCACTTACTCCCTCTCCTGTATT
>WNGS01164858.1:30968021-30978321 GCA_020271785.1 Procambarus virginalis
CAGGGGAAGGGGGAGGACAATGGCATGAGTTTGGGCGGAGGTCGTGAGCTGTATACACCAGCATCTACACACCTACACACACACACCAGCATCTACACACCTCCACACACACACACCAGCGTCTACACACCTACACACACCAGCGTCTACACACCTACACCAAGTAGTTAGTGTAGTTAGTAAACAGTTGATTGACAGTTGAGAGGCGGGCCGAAAGAGCAAAGCTCAAACCCGTAAAATACAACTAAGTGAATACTAAGTGAAGTGAATACACACACCAGCATCTACACACCTACACACACACATCAGCATCTACACACTTCATGCAGGGTGTAAATACTGTAACCAAGTCTTAGAGTGGCAGCAAGGCGAAGGAAGGTATCGATGGAGGGGATTGGTGGAGAAGGGAGGGGGCGAAGGGAGGGGGCGAAGGGAGGGGGGAAGGGAGGGGGGGAGGGGGGAAGGGAGGGGGCGAAGGGAGGGGGCGAAGGGAGGGGGGAAGGGAGGGGGCGAAGGGAGGGGGCGAAGGGAGGGGCGAAGGGAGGGGGGGGGGAAGGGAGGGGGAGAAGGGACGGACTTGTGGTAACTAAGGGGAGAAAGACAAACGGGTGGGGAAGAAAGTATAACAAAATACTCCATAAAAGAGACTGATGGAAACCTCTCACCGGTACCCCCCCCCCCTTACCCTACCCCCCTACTTTTTCCATTCTCCTACCCGCTTCTTTTCTCTCCCTTCTTCTCCCTCTTCTCTTCCTTTACCAATTATATCTGCGTGTCTGTCTCCCTCTCTCTCCTTACCTTCCAATAACAATTTCTCGCATTCCCTCACCAATCAATAACCTTTTTTTTCCCCACTTCTCTATTTTCCTGCAGGTTCCTAACAATTGATGGACGCAGCGTGACAATGGAATTTTTCTTACGTCGCTAAACTCAATTGCCAGACTCTCACGTCGACCAGAAATTGGTATCCCGCGGGAAGTGCTAACTTGAGCTCACTTCAAGTCTCTAAAAAAAAAAAACAGAGCGTAAATTTACAAACACAAATTTCCTACTCACAGCACCTTAAGACAGAAATGTACTTGGCCGTAATATGAATAATTGTAATTACCAAGTGGTGTTCTTATGACAGATACGCAGTGCGGTGGAAAGTGGATAAAAACTTATGTGTGTGGACAGCAGGAGACGATAGAAGGTAGACACATCTTAAGGAGCGTTCTCCTTAAGGTTGGTACAAGTCTGCAGGTCCTGGCATACCTGAGTCCCACACACTACACCGGCCGCGACACCCACCAGTTTTTACACCTTATATTTTAACAGTAGCAACACAAAGACTCAAATGCGGCTCGTAATGCATCCGCACGAATCCAGGACTTGAAGTCGTCATTAATTAAAAGCCATTTATCAAAGGAAAACCCGATCATTATCATCCCAAATCGAGGCCACAATCTCGCTTTCGGACGCAGGACACGGTTGCGTGGGGCTCAGTCTCGCGGTTCTCAGTAGAACTAAACGAAGCCAACCTGTGAACTGAACACACTCACTTTTAACGTGGCGTCCGGTGCGCAGTGACTGACGCTCAGGCATCAAGCAGCGCTCCAAGACAATACAGTGGAAGACAAATAATGAGATGAAGAAAACTGCGCATGGTAACTCTGGTCTGGGCGGGACTCCTAACCCACCAAACTGCTATTCACGTCCAAGACAATTTTCAGGCCAGCGGAAATCTTTAAGGAAATAGCGGACTTCAAGCATCATCTTCGTCATCGAGCAGTTGTATCAACTTTTAAACATGGTAATGTTGCTACCGTATTAGCGCACTCAAGCCGAAATGAGCTTTAAAATCGGGAAAAGTCCGTGGGAGCCACTTCCGCCCACAGCCGTGAGGGAATGGGAGAGAAAGAGGGAGGGATGGAACAGATTCCCACGATGTCTTGCTACGATAAACCACCTCTCCCAGACGATCCCACGTTAGTCTGCATCTCCCAAGAAAATTGTCATGTCTGCCTCTTCCAGCCAGTCCCCCACGACAGTCCATTGCTTCCAGTAAATCGCTCGCCAGGTTATCGACGTCTTCAAATCCTGTCATTATCTCTTCAAATAATTCCTTAAGTCACCTTCACCAGCAAGCCCAGACCGATGATCCATCTTATGAAGGGTAACACCCACTGCTCTCGGCTAGCAGCGCTTACTGAACAATGTACTTGAGTCTAGGACAGTCACCAGACTGTCCTAGACTCAAGGTCTGGTGACTGTGGACAGTCACCAGACCTCGTGGACAGCCACCAGACCTCGTGGACAGACCAGACCCTGCAGTCACCAGACCTCGTGGACAGCACCAGACCTCGTGGACAGCACCAGACCTCGTGGACAGTCACCAGACCTCGTGGACAGTCACCAGACCTCGTGGACAGGTCATATCCACTATCTGCAGCTGACTGGAAACAAAAGTTTCTCGCATCCAGCCAAAAGAGCGTTTTGTACGCTCTCAGCAAGCGACGCTGAGGGGGGGCCAGCAAGCAAGGCTGAGGACTCAGACTGGGCGGCTAGAGCAGAGGAACGAGGAACCTGGCGGTGGGAGGCGGCGAAGACTGGCCAGTCGGGGATTCCAACGAGCGTCAGGTAGTGATCCAACCTTGTACACCAGACCGTTAAGCTTGCCACACTCGGCATTCCTCGAAGCTGAAATATTTTAATCCCTCCCCCCCCCCCCTCCCACCTCGTAAAGGCCAAAGCACTCGTTAAGATCAAAGCAGAATCAGCTGCTTTGCTCTTAAGAAAATAAACGCTGATCACTTAGTGTAAAAACCCTCAAGAATGTTAATTAGTTTACTTGATAATTTCTCTCAAGGAAGCAAGGGTTTGTTACGGTCACTTGCCCTCGCCTTCACTCATTTGTTGATTAATAATAAGCGTATCCGTAATAAGCGTATACTAATAAGCGTATATAAGCGATCACGTATAAGCAAATATTTACATTCTAAATTCGACAATCATGACAAAATTTGAATCATTCCATCTTTGAATAGCAGAATTTTCACACTTGAACGTGTGAGAGTTTTCAAGGGTGGGCTTGGGTGTGGGTTGTGAGTGGGCTGGAGTGGGTGGTGGTTGTGAGTGGGGCTCGGGGAGGGGGTGTGATGGGGGTGGGTTGTGAGTGGGGCCGATGGGTGGTGTGCTGGGCTGGGAGTGGGTGGTGGTGGGTTGTGAGTGGGGCTCGGGGAGTGGGTGGTGGGTTGTGAGTGGGCTCGGGAGTGGGTGGTGGTTGTGAGTGGGGCTCGGGAGTGGGTGGTGGGTTGTGAGTGGGGCTCGGGAGTGGGTGGTGGGTTGTGAGTGGGGCTGGGGAGTGGGTGGTGGGTTGTGAGTGGGGCTCGGGAGTGGGTGGTGGGTTGTGAGTGGGGCTGGGGAGTGGGGTGGTGGGTTGTGAGTGGGGGCTCGGGGAGTGGGTGGTGGGTTGTGGTGGGGGCTCGGGGAGGGGGTGGTGGGTTGTGGGTAGAGAGCAGGAGTAGAGGGCTTGGGGTGTGTATTTACTATTTGTGCCTGCAGAATAGTTATTAGCTCTTGGACACTGCCTTTCTAACCAATCATTTTTTCATCTATTATATCTACTACATATATCTCTCTAACACACACAAACACACACTCCCCCCGTCAGAGTTAATAAATGGAATGCACTCGGCAGTGTTGTGGTGGAGGCTGACTTCATACACAATTTCAAGTGTAGATATGATAGAGCCCAATAGGCTCAGGAACCTATACACCTGTTGATTGACAGTTGAGAGGAGGGACCAAAGAGCCAGAGCTCAACCCCCGCAAGCACAATATAGGGAGTACACACCACCCACACACACACACCACACACACACGGAATCAACGCGTAGCGGCTGTCTAACTCCTAGGTACCTGTTTACTGCTAGGTGACAGGAGCAGCAGGATGAAAAACTCAGTCCATTTGTTTCTGCCTTGGTCGGAAATTGAACCCGAACCCTTAAGACTACGACCCCCAAGCGCTGTCCATTCAGCCGCGAAGCCCCCTGTACTCACCTAGTTGTGTTTGCGGGCTCTATCATATCTACACTTAAACTGTGTATGGAGTCAGCCTCCACCACATCACTTCCTAATGCATTCCATTGTCAACCACTCTGACACTGAAAAGTTCTTTCTAATATCTCTGTGGCTCATTTGGGCACTCAGTTTCCACCTGTGTCCCCTTGTGCGTGTGGACCCTTGTGTTAAATAGCCTGTCTTTATCTACCCTATCAATTCACTTCAGAATCTTAAATGTGGTGATCATGTCCCCCTAACTCTTCTGTCTTCCAGCGAAGTGAGGTTTAATTCCCGTAGTCTCTCCTCGTAGCTCATACCTCTCAGCTCGGGTAACTAGTCTGGTGGCAAACCTTTGAACCTTTTCCAGTTTAGTCTTATCCTTGACTAGATATGGACTCCATGCTGGGGCTGCATACTCCAGGATTGGCCTGACATATGTGGTATACAAAGTTCTGAGTCATTCTTTCACAAGTTTCTGGATGCCGTTCGTATGTTGACCAGCCTGGCATATGCCGCTGATGTTATCCTCTTGATATGTGCTGCAGGAGACAGGTCTGGCGTGATATCAACCCCCAAGTCTTTTTCTTTCTCTGACTCCTGAAGAAATTCCTCTCCCAGATGGTACCTTGTATCTGGCCTCCTGCTCCCTACACCTATCTTCATTACATTACATTTGGTTGGGTTAAACTCTAACAACCATTTGTTCGACCATTTCTTCAGCTTGTCTAGGTCAGGGGTCTCCAAACTTTTCAATGTAAGGGCCACAATATATATTTCCCATATTTATGCGGGCCGAAGGAATAAAAAATAATGGTTACCATTTTAACTATTTTAAACATGCAATATTTTTGGCTACAATAGTATTATTGCTATTTTGTATAACTAAGATAAAGGTATTGTCAAAGTACAGAGAAAAGAATATTGTACAGTGTTTGTGCTCCCTGAAACAGAAGCAGCGAAGCCCCACTCGCCCTCCATCCCCACAATATACAGTTATACACAACTGATTGGTTGTAATGCACAACATACCTACCAGTACTAGTATCTATGCGTCATACTATCGAGAGAGAGGAAAACTGACTCGGGCTGAGCGCCACCAGTCAGCAGCCCCAGCTTTGAATAATTCTGCCATGCCATTCGTACGATAATTATTTTTTCAAGGCCACCACACAGGGATTTGTTTGGCGGGCCGGATGAAATTATGTGGCGGGCCGGATGTGGCCCGCGGCCATAGTTTGGAGACCCCTGGTCTAGGTCTTCTTGAAGCCTCAAACAGTCAAACTCAAACTTCTGTTTTAATCCTTCTCATAATTTTGGCATCGTCCACAAACATTGAGAGAAATGAATCGATACCCTCCGGGAGATCATTTACATATATCAGAAACAAGATAGGACCGAGTACTGAGCCCTGTGGGACTCCACTGGTGACTTCACGCCAATCGGAGGTCTCACCCCTCACCGTAACTCTCTGCTTCCTATTGCTTAGGTACTCCCTTATCCACTAAGCACCTTACCAGCTACACCTTGCCTGTCTCTCCAGCTTGTGTACCAGCCTATTGTGCGGTACTGTGTCAAAGGCTTTCCGACAATCCAAGAAAATGCAATCTGCCCAGCCCTCTCTATCTTGCTTAATCTTTGTCACCTGTCGTAGAACTCTATCAAGCCTGTAAGGCAAGATTTACCCTCCCTGAACCCATGTTGGCGATTTGTCACGAAGTCCCTTCTCTCCAGATGTGTTACCAGGTTTTTTCTCACGATCTTCTCCATCACCTTGCATGGTATACAAGTAAGGACACTGGCCTGTAGATCAGTGTCTCTTGCCTGTCGCCCTTTGTATATTGGGACCACATTCGCCGTCTTCCATATTTCTAGTAGATCTCCCGTCTCCATTGACCTTCTATGCATATGGAGAGTGGCAAGCAAAGTGGCCCTGCAAACTCTTTCAGTACCCAAGGTGAGATCCCGTCTGGCCCAACAGCCTTTCTAACAATCCTATCCAGCAGGTGTCTCTTGACCTCCTCATCTCGTAATTTCGAACTCTTCCAAGGCCGCCTGGTTTACCTTACCTAGGAAGGGTGGAAGCTTAATATGAGAAACGGGATAAAAAGTGGAAGGGGAAGAGGGAGGAGAGACGAGAATGGCATTGAAGAAATAGGATGCTGGGATAGGAAGCCAATAGAATGCAAGCGGTTCAAGGGGAGGGGAAAATGTATGTGTGTGTGTGTGTGTGTGTGTGTGTGTGTGTGTGTGTGTGTGTGTGTGTGTGTGTGTGTGTGTGGGTGTGTGTGTGTGTGGTGGTGTGTGCGCGTGTGTGCGCGTGTGTGCGTGTGTGCGTGTGTGTGCGTGCGTGCATGTGCTGTGCTCGCTTACGAACAAGACTCACAATACCAGGCAGCAGAAAACTGAACTTCAAATACCGTAATTTAACGTAAGTGGAGGCGAGAGGAAGGAGGAGAGAGAAGGTTAAGGTAATAGATGTGGAGGAGGATATGGACAGAGAGAGGAGAGAGAGAGATAGAGAGAGAGAGAGAGAGAGGAGAGAGGAAGGAGAGAGAGAGAGAGAGGAGAGTGGAGAAGGCGGTAGAAGACAAGAGAGGGAAGAGGAGTCTAGAAATAAAGCATCTATTAGCCGAGAGAAGAATGATGTTCCCCCCTCTCCCAAGACCGTCCCTTTATGGTTAGGTCCCCCCCGCAATGTCCAGGTGGTGGTAGGAGGAGAGGTAGTGGGGAGGGGGGGAGAGAGGACGTAGGGAGTGAGGAGAGAGTGGGGGGAGGAGGTGAGGTGGGAAAAGCGCTGGTCATGCGCCAACAGTCTCCAGGAGCAAACACCTAACGACCTGCTTGACGAAAAGCACTTCTCTGTGAACCGACAGCAGGGGAGGTAGGAGTGAGGGGAGGGAGCGGAGGGCGAGGTGGAGGGGAGGGAGGTTGATGGGGAGGTGAGGGGGAAGGAACAAGGGGAAAGGGCAAGGGGTAAGGGAGGGGGAGGGGAAAATAACAGGGAATGGGTAACGATAGGGGAAAGGGTGAGTTTTAACGGCGTAGGTGAGGGGTAGTCACAAAGGGAGTAGAGGAGAGGGGCCAGGATTTAAGCGGAAGGGAGAATGAGAAGGGTGGAAGCTTAATATGAGAAACGTGAATAAAAAGGGGAAGGGGAAGAGGGGGAGGGGAGACGAAGAATGGCATTCAAGAAATAGGGTGCTGGGATGGGAAGCAATAGAATGCAAGCGGTTCAAGGGGAGACGTCGAGTGAGGACAGTAGAGATGAATCGGAGGGTGAGGAGGAGAGAGGTAGACGAGGGGAGACGAGGGAGAGCAGCAAGGGGCTTATTCTCATTAGTAGGGGTAAAGTTTGCGCAAGAGATGATATCCGTTGAGGCGCGCCACCACCTCTCACAGACCCTCACAGACCCACGCAGACCCTCACAGACCCACGCAGACCCTCACAGACCCACAACACACCAAGGCTGACAAATAGGGACCGGACTGGATGGGACCAACTGAGCACAGACGGAGTCGGAGAGCACTGGGAGGCGACGACAGGGACGGTTCCCATAACACAACGTTGAACAAGAAGTGCAGAACATGCAAGAGGAACAACTTTTCCATAATACAAGTTAAACGCGTCAAGAGAAGCAACATTAACCTTTAACAACACTAAGACTCAATGTGTGGAAAATCTCCAATATTCAAAATTATTTTATGAAGACAAAAGTGACATTAAAGAATACTGAAGTATTCCAGTTTACAGTATTCTAACGCGCTGGCCGCCTTGTGGGAGCTAGTGTTACACAAGTCACGTTGCAGCCTCTAAAAGAACACTTACCTCCACACATATAACTTGCATCAGAAATTCACTATCACTTTCTCACCAAAAATAGGACATAACTAAACACACACACACAATCATACAAAACACATACAAAACACACCACACAACGAGGCCATATTTGTTGTAAAGGATACAGTTGAGCATATATGGGACGGTGTTCATCTCCTCGGAGTGGTAGAAGGACTTGAACTCCTTGCGGAGGTCGTAGAAGGAGTTGTAGTACTCTGGGAGCACGAGGTTGCGGGCCAGGGCCTTCGGGTGCATCACCTGACGCAGGTGGAGCTGCCCGTCCGTCACCAGCGCCACCCGACCCGTGTCTCCCTCCGCGATCTTGCTCAGTATCGCATCGAACTGAAAGGCAAAGATATAGGATGCGTTCATTAGTGGTTCGTAGCAGTGATTCAGAGTTTCTTGTGTTTGGTGTGGGACCTTGTGGGACCTTGTGGGACCCTGGTCGTGTGTCGTGGGGTGTGTGTCACGTCTCCAGCACATGCATGGACCCTCAAGCGTGAGGGGGAAGAGTGTGTGGAGAGGGGGGAGGAGGAGGGAAGGGATGAAGGGAGGGAAGGGAGGAGGGGATGGAAGGGAGGAGGGAGGGGAAGGGGGAAGGGAGCGAAATGGGAGGGAGGGGAGGGGAAGCGAAGTAAGGAAATCTGGAGGAATTACCCCCGCGTACAAAGTAGGAGGAAAAACCTGACAGTGAGGCTGGTTTGGCATGAGGCCAGAACTATGCGGCTCTGTGTGTGTGTGTGTGTGTGTGGTGTGTGTGTGTGTGTGTTGTGTGTGTGTACTCACCTAATTGTGCTTGCGGTGGTTAGTCTTTGGCTCTTTGGTCCCGCCTCTCAACTGTCAATTCAACAGGTTACAGATTCCTGAGCCTACTGGGCATCATATCATAGTTACACTTGAAACTGTGTATGGAGTCAGCCTCCACCACATCACTGCCTAATGCATTCCATTTATTAACTACTCTGACACTGAAAAAATTCTTTCTAACGTCTCTGTGGCTCATCTGGGTACTAAGTTTCCACCTTTGTCCCCTTGTTCGTGTCCCCACCCGTGGTGAAGAGTTTTTTTCCTTCTTTGTCCGCCCTGTCATTCCCCCTGAGATTTTGTAGGTGGGTTATCATGTCTCCCCTACTCTTCTGTTTTCCAGGGATGTGAGGTTCAGCTCATTTAGCCTTTCCTCGTAGCATCAATCCTCTCAGTCCGGGACGACGCCTGGTGGCATACCGCTGAATCTTCTCTAACTATGGCTTGTGTTTACTAGTATGGACTCCAGGCTGGAGCTGCATACTCAAGGATTGGTCTTACATAAGTGATATACCGGGTTTCTGGAAAGATTCCTTACACAAATTTCTAAGGCAGTTCTTATGTTGCGCAATCTAGGCATATGCCGATGATGATATTCTTTTGCTGTGTGCATTCTGGGGACAGGTTCGGTGTTATATCAACCCCCAGAGCTTTCCCTACTATTTGTATCTTGTAGGATTTCCCCTCCCAAATGATACCATGTGTCAGCTCTCCTGCTCCCTCTCCTAATTCCTCACCTACACTTTCCCAGGTTTTGAACTTTAGCAGCCATTTCTATGACCAATTCCTCCAGTTTATTCCAGGTGCATCATGTAGAGTTTCTGTCTATCTTCATCTATCCTGATTATTTTCATAGTTTTTGCATCATCAGGAAACATTGAGAGGAGATCTATACCCTCCGGAAGATCGTGTCACAATATAGTAGAAACAGGATGGGTCCCAAGGTCTGAGCCCTGTGGGGACTCCGCTGGTGACAATCTGTGGTATGTGTGGTTATGTGTATGGTGTACTCACCTAGTTGTACTCCCTATTTGTGCTTGCGGGGGTTGAGCTTTGTGCTCTTTCGGTCCCCCCTCTAAACTGTCAAATCAACAGGTGTACAGTTTCCCTGAGCCTACTGGGCTCTATCATCTACATTTGAAACTGTGTATGGAGTCAGACTCTCCCACATCACCTGCCTAGTGCAGTCCATTACTCAACTACTCGGACACTGAAAAAGTTCTTTCTAATGTCTCTGTGGCTCATTGGGTACTCAGCCTTCCACCTGTGTCGCCTTGTTCGCGCCCCTTCAGTGTTGAATATTTCATCCATGTTTACGGGGTCAATTCCCCGCTGGAGGATTTTTGTAAGGTTTGTATCATGTCCCCCCCTTACCTCTCTGTCTTCCAGTGTCGTAAGTTGCATTTCCCCGCCGCCTTTCCTCATAACTCATGCCTCTTAGTTCTGAGAGGCATGAGTTGATGGAAAGGCTTTGGGGGGGGGGGGGCGGGGGGAAAATGCAACCTGAGGATAATATATGGTGTGTTGTGTGTGTTGTGGTGTGGGTGTGTGTGTGTGTGGTGTGTGTGTGTGTGTGTGTGTGTTGTTGTGTGGTGTGTTGTGTGTATGAGA
>WNGS01164858.1:31009759-31022965 GCA_020271785.1 Procambarus virginalis
CTTTCTCTCTCGCTCGCTGTTTTTGTTTTGCTCTCCTGGCTGCAGCCTTGCTCTTACCCCTTACCATCTCCTCCCCCTCACCCATCTTTGTATTACCCCCAAACGGGATAATTATTATTTCTGTGCACCACGTTCTCGCTCCAGCTGGCCCCGCTCCCAGCTGGCCCCCTCCCAGCTGGCCCCCGCTCCCAGCTGGCCCCCGCTCCCAGCTGGCCCCCGCTCCCAGCTGCCCCCGCTCCCAGCTGGCCCCCGCTCCCAGCTGGCCCCCGCTCCCAGCTGGCCCCAGCTCCCAGCTGGTCCCCGCTCTCAGCTGGGCCGTCGGGAAGCTTATCTGGTTGGTTGAGTGTTACGGTGGGACATTTAATTACAACGGAGGTGAGTGGAGAGAGGTGGTGAGATCCCCAGGAGACTGTCTTGAGGGTTGTGGCCCAAGTGTCGAGAGCTCATGTCATCTACCGTAGCACGCCCTTGCACGTCAGGGGCAGATGTGATGCGAATCTTACTCCCGTGTGGGCTTTCAAGCGAATGTTTTTTGTCATATAATCTTGAAAGTTCATTGATTCCAAAATAATTATGCCTTGTAGGCACGCGGAGCCTGGGAAGCGAGACCGTCTATACTGACGGGAGACCGTACGCGCAGCCGGGCGCTGACCGCTGACGCAGCCCACTACGCTCTGGAGGTGGTGGCGCGCCCTGCGTAGCTGCGGGGCTAATTGCGGGAGAGGGGAGGTGGAGGTGGGGGTTTTCTGGGGTTATTTGTTGTATATTTGTTAAGGAGGGGGTACCCGGCTTCACCCGGGTCTATTTCTCCCAATTTCCATCTCTCACTCCCCTCCTGACACTCCCCCTCTCGCTCTCTCTCCCTATCCATTTTTCTTCTTATCTCTCCAGTACTCCCTTTATAACCTCTAGCAATCATTTCCTTCCTTACCTCGCCATCTTCCATACCATTCCACCACCTTATTTAGCATTTATAACTCTTCTTACCCTTCACCACCTTCCCTATCACTCACCACCTTCACTCACGTCCGTATCTACCACCACCACCACCATCCACGCCCCAGCAACCACCACCACCACCATCCACGCCCCAGCAACCACCACCACACCATCCACGCCCACAACCACCACCAACACCATCCACGCCCCAGCAACTATACCAGTTAACGCCCCAGCAACTACCAGGTTAAGACAAGTTCCACCTGCATGCATAATTCAACGCCCGCCGGCCACCCCACGCACCCAGGTCTTCAGAATACATTGATCTGCTTTTAACCGCACCCACAAAACCTCCAAGCCTGCCCGAGGCGCCCTAAGTTCAGGTAGGCCAGGATAGTAACGTTATTTTGGTTTCATAGGGGTAGGTAATGGTAGATAACGAGCGAGAAGTGTTTTAGGACTTGAAGACGTGTGTGGTGCTGGATAACACAACAGGGGGAAGAGTTCTTTTCAAAGGGGTTTAGTGGGTGATGTGGACATGAGGTTGGGGGTTGCAGTACTGGAGTGAGCTTCTTGGTGACGTTCTACCCGAGCTTACAACGCTTGGAAACATCAACGCAACCTCTTCATCCACTCCATTATTTGCTCGAATATTCTTAAAATGTGTACAATAGTGACGAGAACGGTATGATGTGTTGCTCTTGTTCAGTAAGAGCAGTAAGAGTAATATTAGTATGTACTTCTTTTTTGGGGGGTGTGGTGAACGCGTTAGTTTGTGTGTGGGGGGAGGAGGGGGTAGGTGCCAGTAGCGGCCGTGGATCAGCCCGTCAGGGAGCTGGTCAGCGGACGGCCATAGTCAAGTTGCGTCCATACTGAGCGGGGCCGTCGAACTCCTCCCCCGGTCCTGGCTGCTGAACGATAACCAATGGCAAATATTTGTTTTCCATATCCTTCCATGTCGTTTCGTTTCGCGCGGGTCTAGAAGTTTTCAGATATAGATGCGTGTTTTGCTGTGACAGGTGTGTAGTGTTGACAGGTGTGTGGTGTTAATGGTGACGGTAACATAGTTTGGGTGTGTGAAGGAGACAATACTGGGTTGAGGGTAAGTTAGGGTGAACATAAAGTCCCTTCACTGGGTACTGGTGGAGTGACTTGTCACGTGGGAAGCCTGTGCGTCCACTGAGGTGCAAGTTTCAGTGGCGCGGAATCTCTGCTTGTACGATCACCCAGGTGATTTGAGGTTAAAGTTGGAGCCAAACAAACTTGTCACATTCCCCCAACCTTTCCCCTCATTCCCCACCTGAACCTATCATAGACACAGCCATATATTTGGATGGAGTCAACTCGACCTCCAGGCGAGTGGCTTCACAACACATTAATTAAAGACGACTCCACGAATTATTTCTGGTGTCTAAGAGATGGAGTGTGAGGATTTAGTGTAGCTTTGCGACGGCTCGGTGGGTTCGACCCCTGGAAGCTTGAATCTTGAGTTGTAGTGTCTACTGGTAGATTGCAGTTCCCGCTGGTAGATTCTTCCAGTTCCCACATCACGTACACTTTAATCGTGTCGTAATGGATCAACAAAACAATTATAATTAAAGCTTCAATTTTCACTTGCGTGTGTACATATTTCATGTATGCATGTAATTGTGTGTATGTATGTATGTATATATATATATCGGAGCCGTCGCCCACATGTGGTAGAGACGGATACGAGTACCAAGTAGGATGAATGTGGTAGGCGAGTGTGGTGGTAGCCGTTGGTAGTTGTGACGAGGGAGGGTAGATGGTGGTGGTTGAGTATTCCCTGGACGTGGATGTGAAGTTAACTTGTCTTGGACTGTGTGGCGTCCTCCGTCCCTTCCTCCTCCTCCTCCCTCCCCCGCCCTTCCTCCTCCTCCCGCCCCTTCCTCCTCCTCCCGCCCCTTCCTCCTCCTCCCGCCCCTTCCTCCTCCTCCCGCCCCTTCCTCCTCCTCCCGTCGCTTCCCTTTACTCAATCCGTCGTTTGTTCTAGAGAAAGAATATAGATTTTACGGGTAAAAAATATGGCTGCTTGCGCAATGGAATTTTTTTAAGGTATAAAGAGCTGAGGTGTTGTGGGTAATTCGAGATGGGGAAGTAAGGGAGGGGGGGGGACGAGCCTGGTACGCGAGCGATGGGTTGATGATACATGTGTAAAGGAAGAAATTCATTTATCACTCAGAATGTCCCGTAATATGTTGATTGTTTGTGATGTGTGTATATAATATACACGTACTGAACTGGGTGAGACTAGCTGGAGCTACCTTATCCTTTTTGTGTGTATTTATACCTCAATAAACTTATTTGAAAATGGTTGATGAGGATGAGAGGTGGGAGTAGGTGGGTGAGGAAGGATGAGAGGTGGGTGTAGGTGGGTGTGGAAGGATGAGAGGTGGGTGTAGGTGGGTGAGGAAGGATGACTGGGCTTTTGGTGGCGTCATTATCACATGTGCAGGTTGTGGTCCGCCCGCACATTGTTCACCATCATCTCTACTTGTTTCTGACTTTATTGGGGACCCTGTGTTAGGTGGGAGTTAAATTTCTCTCTCAATTTGTTAATTTTCACCCCATTACGCGCGGTGTTGTTAACCCTGGCGTTGATGCAGTGGACTTCTTTATACATTATTACAAGCCATCTTCCACCCCAAGGAATAGTATATAGTAATGATAAATGACAGTGTGAGGCAATATGTGACTAATGCATCTGTCAACGGGCTGATATAAAGAATGTCATATTATGTAATAAACGGTATTTTCGCCAATATAAATTAATATAATGAAGGGTATATACATTGCCTAGGTAAGTTTAAGCAAGTCGTAATGGTTGGTGTAGGGAGTGTTTACCGCACAGGCTTGAAATAAATGAAGCATGCCTCGAGTCACAGCTTCGAACAGTCATATTAACTACTCCATCATTAGGCGGAAGTGGTGAGGGTTAACGATGTGTGCAGGTTATCACAACAACAACTCCTCAGTCTGTTCATTCCCTCAACGGCCGACCCCATTGAAGCATTCATCAATTTTAACATGCTGTTCATTCAGAATAAGAATTTTCTCAAATATCAAATGATATATTAGCATATTCCTATTTAGGCGTAGATTAGGTTAGGTGTTAAGGTTCTGTTAGCCATTGTTTGTAGAACGTGGGTGGAGCATTTACAGCGTTGCAATTCGAACAAAGTCATCAACGAAGCACTGTTCGAGAAATGTTCGAACGTCGTCAGTCGAGTCGTGTGTAAACCGTTTTTCATTTATAAAGTTTAATTTCATTGGTTTGGCGGCTGTACATAATCACTTTTGACCTTTGTTGATAAGGACGGCCTGATCCCAGTTGGTAATAGTCGTATTGTGTACATTGTCAGTGTTCGAGGCCGTGGTTCAAGGCCCTGGTTCATTTCCTTTCAGTATAAAATGTAAGCGACCAACACACCCAAACCACCAAACCTAACCTGACTTAGGGCCAACTATACATAAGCCCACAGTATATAATAACATTAATTTATATATGAACAACGTATGTCATTACACAGTATTAAAGATCCATCCTGTCGGTTGGTTGACAGATGTGTCAGTCAGGTACTGACTTGCATTGATTACCGTCGACGTCAGTGTCGACTATTGTCTCTAGGTGACTTCTGTGCTGACAGATACACAACACATCGACACAGCCAACTTGGGCTGTCCAGTATTTTGTATATACTCGTTATGACCCCGACGATCCTGTCTTCATGTTGGCCTTCATGTTTATGTTGTTTAAGATTCAGCGACTAGGAACAACATGTCCATGTAGCACCGGCTATGGTGAGCCCGTAGTGGACTTACCTGGCACAGGAGCTGGGCTGTAACTGTGTAACACACACAGAAATCACAATTGCGTGATGCACCAAATGAACAAATCCACAAGAGGCCGTGACGAGGATTCGAACCTGCGTCCGAGAGCATCCCAGACGTGCCTTAGTCGACTGCTCTACCACATGGTAAAAGAATTGCAACCTGGAATTCAACTGCCCTCACAAGGCTTAAAGCTGTGGATGGAGGTGGCTTCCACAACGTAGTCTTTAAGTGCATTGCACATGTTGATGACCCGCACAGAGTATGAGTATTTCCTTGCATTTAATCTTCTTATTTACGTTTATAACTTCCATTTTACAAAATCTACTGTTTCGTATCTTCTAGGGTTGTTAGTGAGTGATGGGGTGGGAGGTGTAGCAGCCTCTCCCTCGGTGAGAGCCCTCAGCAAGTCGCTGGTGTTGACCAGACCACACACTAGAAAGTGAAGGGACGACGACGTTTAGAACATAAGAACAAAGGTAACTGCAGAAGGCCTATTGGCCCATACAAGGCAGCTCCTATTTATAACTACCCAATCCCACTCATATACATGTCCAACCCGCGCTTGAAACAATCGAGGTATCCCACCTCCACCACGTTACGCGGCAATTGGTTCCACAAATCAACAATCCTGTTACTGAACCAGTATTTACTCAAGTCTTTCCTAAATCTAAACTTATACAATTTATACAAGTTTCGGTCCGTCCTGGACCACTCTCAAGTCGATTGTGTCGACTTGAGAATGGTCCAGGACGGACCGAAACGTCGTCATCCCTTCGCTTTCTAGTGTGTGGTCTGGTCAACATATTTCAGTCACGTTATTGTGACTCCTCGTCTGCAAGTCGCTGGTGTTTTCCTCAGCCAGAAATGTCTGGAGTAGTGGAGCCAGGGATCACATCACACAGCACTCGACTCAAGTCTCGTCTAACACGTCGTTTTGTTACGGAATTTTTTGTAATCGTTTCTGGCTAGACACAATAGCTTAATGTTTTACCGAGTGATAAATAAATAGAACGGTGTGTGTGTGATAAGGTTGATGTGGACACTTTTCTTGGTCACTGGGCGACACGAAATTACAAAAAATACTTGTAAATGTAAATGTAGAGAAAAACCGAAATGCAAAAAATTACCAAGTTGAAATGGTGACCAAGAATGACTAAATGACCAAGAAACTCGCGGTCATCAAAAAGGGATAGAATGCCTTGAGAAACAGAAAACGGAATGCGATCATTCCTCTTCAGCATCGTTGACTCAGTTATATATTATAACGATAATCACTATTCTCCGTGAAAACAGGATGAAAAGTGGGATGGTGTGAAGGTGTTTTGTTACACACAGTCATAATAAATGGTTTTCTTGCGTGCCAAAACTTGGAAAATGAAGACGGGCCGTGGACCACGTCCCGTCCGGTTGTGGTCACTGGCGTCCGTCGGCGACGACAGCGCCGGGGACCAGCTTCTGTCACTCGTCCTGACGGCAAAAGCTCCGAGAAAATATACAGGGAAGCGGTAATGTGCGTCTGTCGTTGCCCACATGTCGGACGGCTGACGGCTGTCTTATGAACTGTCCGTCCCCCGTCCTCCCGAGTGAGACATTCATTTGACAACTTCTCCAACCCACCATAAAAAATAGCGATGGTTTGAGCAATTTAAAATCACGGCAATATTGCCGCTTCATAGGCCTAGGAGTTAGCGGCCCCTGTAGGTAAGGTGAGGTGGCTTGGCTCTAAACTCTTCTGGCTATGTTCAAGTAGAACTTCTGGTTGCAATTCTTTTTACCATGTCGTAGCTCAGTCGATTAAGGCAGCGTCTGGGATGCTCTCGGACGTAGGTTCGAATCCTCGTCACGGTCCTTGTGGATTTGTTCATCTAACGCTTCTGGTTACCTAAAGCCGCTGCAGTTTTGACCGAGTGGAAAATGAGAGCTCTGTTGTGAGCAAGAAAATGGAACTAGTGTAGTTGCCGGTCATTATATGATCTTTAAACCACACTATTCTAGTCGACCTTTATGGGAAGTTGTCTTCAAGAGATCGGGACCCGCGTCTCCTGGTCTCTCTCTCCCACTCACTCGTCCTCAGACACGCTCGTGACGAACTGCATGCCATAAGCTAAAGAAAATGAAATGGTGTTTAAAATAAGGTTCTGAAATATCTACCTGGGAGTTACATCCAAAGTGTGTGTGTGGGGGGGGGGGTGATATATTCAATTGAAATATAGGAAAAGCGCCAAGCCATTATGATTATATAGCACTAGGAAAGGATAAGAATTCGGGATTGGGACGGGGGGAAAGGAATGGTGCCCAACTACTTGGACGGTCGGGGATTGAACGAACCACATTAACGAACTCATTAAACCACATTAAATCGAATCGTATAAATTCGTCAGTTAATTTTGTTTTTCCCTCAACGTCTGAGAGCTGAGTGGACAGCGCTTCGCATTCGTAGTCCTGAGGTTCCGGGTTCGATCCTCGGTGGAGGCGGAGACAAATGGGCAAAATGTTTCTTTCACTCTGATGCCCTTGTTACCTAGCAGTAAATAGGTACCTGGGAGTTAGACAGCTGCTACGGGCTGCTTCCTGGGGGGGGGGGTGTAACAAACAGGAGGCCTGGTCGAGGACCGGGCCGCGGGGTCGCTAAGCCCCGAAATCATCTCAGGATAACCTCAAGATAACGTTCCACATTGGAGGGTGGAGTGGACCGCGACGCGCGCTGCTGGTAGTGTGATATAGTTCTATCAGTCGGCGTAAATATTGTTGAACAGAAAACGGGATGCGGGTGCGTAGATTATCTAGTGCTCGCCTAAGCACAAGAAAGCAAAACTGTGCCTTCTCTTACCAGCATGGAAACCTTAACGGGATGCGATAGATTGACGTTGATCATAAGCACCCTGATGCGCTAGAATGCAATTTACGATGTAATTACCGACAGGAAGACGAGGCGAGGAGAGGAGGAGGAGGAGAGGAGGAAGCGCAGAAAACACCGCCTGCCAGTGCAGTGTGGTGTGTGATTTTTGTCTCGGGTGCGTTTACCTCTGCTCTTGTCCGCCGCGGCGATGCCACCACAGCTGGATAGTGCGAGAGTACGCCGGTGTCTGTATGTGGCGCCTCTGGTCCGCCTCTGGTCCGCCTCTGGTCCGCCTCTGGTCCGCCTCTGGTCCGCCTCTGGTGCGCCTCTGGTCCGCCTCTGGTCCACCTCTGGTGCGCCTCTGGTCCGCCTCTGGTACGCCTCTGGTCCGCCTCTGGTGCGCCTCTGGTCCGCCTCTGGTCCACCTCTGGTCCACCTCTGGTGCGCCTCTGGTCCACCTCTGGTCCGCCTCTGGTGCGCCTCTGGTCCGCCTCTGGTGCGCCTCTGGTCCACCTCTGGTCCGCCTCTGGTGCGCCTCTGGTCCGCCTCTGGTCCACCTCTGGTCCACCTCTGGTCCGCCTCTGGTCCGCCTCTGGTAAGCCTCTGGTCCACCTCTGGTCCGCCTCTGGTCCACCTCTGGTCCGCCTCTGGTCCGCCTCTGGTCCGCCTCTGGTCCGCCTCTGGTAAGCCTCTGGTCCGCCTCTGGTCCGCCTCTGGTAAGCCTCTGGTCCGCCTCTGGTCCGCCTCTGGTCCACCTCTGGTCCACCTCTGGTCCGCCTCTGGTGCGCCTCTGGTCCGCCTCTGGTCCACCTCTGGTCCGCCTCTGGTCCGCCTCTGGTAAGCCTCTGGTCCGCCTCTGGTCCACCTCTGGTCCGCCTCTGGTCCGCCTCTGGTCCGCCTCTGGTAAGCCTCTGGTAGCCTCTGGTAAGCCTCTGGTAAGCCTCTGGTCCGCCTCTGGTCCACCTCTGGTCCGCCTCTGGTCCGCCTCTGGTCCGCCTCTGGTAAGCCTCTGGTCCGCCTCTGGTCCGCCTCTGGTAAGCCTCTGGTCCGCCTCTGGTAAGCCTCTGGTCCGCCTCTGGTCCGCCTCTGGTAAGCCTCTGGTAAGCCTCTGGTCCGCCTCTGGTAAGCCTCTGGTCCGCCTCTGGTCCGCCTCTGGTAAGCCTCTGGTCCGCCTCTGGTAAGCCTCTGGTCCGCCTCTGGTCCGCCTCTGGTAAGCCTCTGGTCCGCCTCTGGTCCGCCTCTGGTAAGCCTCTGGTCCGCCTCTGGTCCGCCTCTGGTCCGCCTCTGGTAAGCCTCTGGTCCGCCTCTGGTCCGCCTCTGGTAAGCCTCTGGTCCGCCTCTGGTAAGCCTCTGGTCCGCCTCTGGTAAGCCTCTGGTCCGCCTCTGGTAAGCCTCTGGTAAGCCTCTGGTCCGCCTCTGGTAAGCCTCTGGTCCGCCTCTGGTAAGCCTCTGGTCCGCCTATGGTCCGCCTCTGGTCCGCCTCTGGTACCTAGACTAGGTTTTGGGCAAGTTGTCCCACCTTGATTGTTGCTTGATGAACCTTGAATGCTTAGGTTTTGAATGTGTTGATTGGCTCTTGATATAATGGTGTCTGTAATTGTACACAATCACGAGAACTTTGTGTTTGTACACTGATTGTTTATATCCTTTAGAGATACAATATGTGAATGTCGGGTTACCTACATTTATTGTTTGGAGGCGATCTGTGGTTGTTGATTGTTTTCTTGTTTATATTAGTGAGATTGTACACGAACAAATCCACAAGGGCCGTGACGAGGATTCGAACCTGCGTCCGAGAGCATCTCAGACGCTGCCTTAATCGACTGAGCTACGACATGGTCAAAAAGAGTTGAATTTGTTCATTTGATGCATCACGCAATTGTGATTTCTGTGAGATTGTACACCTTGGATGGTCTTGATATCTAACGCCTTATATTAAGGGTGGGAATCTTTGCTGTTCCACTCTAAGACTTGTTCTGGGTGCAGGTGATTGCTTAACCTGGTGTGCATTGTTGCAAGGCTTCACGACTGGTTCTTGCCAGATTCTTCATGTTGGCATTTCTGTTTATTTCCCAATTCAATCTTTTCACTCCTCTGAACGGTACTGGTTAACCCGTTGACCTCGAAGGCCACCGTTTACCACACTGGCTTACTGTAGCATTGTGATCAATCGTTTCTGATTTCACCCAAGTGGTATTTACTAAATATTGAACCTTATTAATGGGGCCCAGGAGCGGTCTTGTGGACACAAGGGCATGCCTCTTCTACTTGAAAACAGGTAAAACCTGCCGGGATGCCCTGCTGAAAGCGGAGGGCTGATCAGCCTTCCAAGGTATTGTTTAGCTGTGAACGTTCGTTGCTAAAACATTTCCAGTCGCTTTTCATGTTTCGGTGTGTGGTAGGAGACTTGCTCGTCCAACCCGTTCTCGCACTTTAAGTCAATATTGACTTATTAAATACGTGCATATGTGACACACTAATTTATTGTGAATAATTTAGTTTACCTTGAAAAGCTTCATAGAAAACACCGACCTTACCTAACCTTCTTAGTATGTTAAGATAAGCATCTTATTGCTTCGTAATTACAATTATTACTTAACCTATACCTGTAATAGGTTAAGTAATAATTATAATTACGAAGCAATAAGATGCTTATCTTAACATACTAAGAAGGTTAGGTAAGGTCGGTGTTTTCTATGAAGCTTTTCAAGGTAAACTAAATTATTCACAATAAATTAGTGTGTCACATATGCACGTATTTAATAAGTCAATATTGACTATAAGAAAGTGCGAGAACGGGTTGGCTCGTCACGCGTTGAGAAGTGCGGCACTTAGCCTCACGCGGCCGTGAAGCTCGCTTACTCACCTGTAATATGCCTCCACACCTCTCTCTAATCCATCCCGTGCAGCTGCGTTGTATAGCTGTGAGTAACCATGGTGCGTTGTTGTATAATGTCGTTATACATTGCTGTATTAGTCATGTGAATGCGTGTATATCACCGGCCACTCCAACTTTTCCAGAAATATCAAATGAATTGTTGGAATTATTATTCTTATTCAGGTAAGAATCTAAAATAAGCTAAGAATCTAATAAGCTAAGAATAAGAATTAAGCTAGGAATTCACACTATTCTTAGCAACTTAAGAATTATAGTAATAGTCAAACGAAGCTTTGACTTCAAGGAAAACCACCACCACCACCACTACCACCACCACCACCACCACCACCACCACCACCACCACCACTACCACCACCACCACCAGCAGCAGCAGCAGGGGTAGTGGTGTTGGTGTCTGGCTGCAGGTGGTGTTGGTGGTTGTGATACTGGTGTCATGGTTAGGCTTATTGATAGGTGTTAATGCATTGGGTAGTGTGAAGGTTGAATACTTATTACCGAAGCTTGTGTGTGGGTGCCAACCATGCGTCCTCTGGTTGTTGTTTTACGGTTGACTAAGGCTTGTTGGTCACCGCTTACATACATGTATTCATAAATGTATGCAACATATCACTTGTGTATTCATAATATCATTGACATTACACAATACATCATGATGAATACTCTAGTGCACTACAAATTACACCACCACACTCTAGTGCACTACAAATTAGGTGGTAAAAGCACTTGCAGTAGAGATAGACAATAAACTTATTATTCTCATATACAAACCGCCAGGTGGAAACGGGTGAGGAATTCACAGAACAGTTAATTCAAAATAGATAATAGCTTCAGTAATCGGGTAAACCCCATAGCAGATATCTTCCTTGGAGACGTCTCCTTACCCAGTCTTAGAGGGAAAATACCAAACAATAATATTATTCCAGGACATTTATCTGGAAATAACGAACTACAGGTCAGACAACTATTGGATTCTGTGGATTCTGTGAATCCAACTTCGACAGAAGTTGGATTCTGTGACAAATTTTCGCTTAATCAGCAGGTAACACAGCCAACTATGACCGACAGTGTTCTTCGTGTGATATAAACAATGTAGTAGTAATAAGGGACATCATCTCAGACTCTCCACATGCTCAGATCACAAGCTCATTAAAGTACACGCTATCATCAACACTCATAATAGATGTAAAATAGTAATCAAACGAGAGGGTTTATTCAACAAATTCAGTTTTAATAAGGAGATGATAGACTGGGAAAAACCAAACATGGAAATTACAAACATTCAATGGGAACTGTTCTAGGTATTAAAACTCCGGCACGAGGACTGTAACAACCTGACTGCCGAAGCATATAAAGTCTTTGAAGCGTGTTCCTCTGAGGAAAGCCAGAAAGAGGACCAGCTGAGAAAGATTGTAGACAGCATTACCGAAGCAGGAAATAAAAACAAATATTTAAGTAGAAGCGACTACCCCTAACACTGTATGAACATCAGAGAACATCCACGGTTGTTCACTATCCTCCCAGCAAGTATGAACATCAGAGAACATCCACGGTTGTTCACTGTCCTCCCAGCAAGTATGAACATCAGAGAACATCCACGGTTGTTCACTGTCCTCCCAGCAAGTATGAACATCAGAACATCCACGGTTGTTCACTGTCCTCCCAGCAAGTATGAACATCAGAACATCCACGGTTGTTCACTATCCTCCCAGCAAGTATGAACATCAGAACATCCACGGTTGTTCACTGTCCTCCCAGCAAGTATGAACATCAGAACATCCACGGTTGTTCACTGTCCTCCCAGCAAGTATGAAAAATATTACCGGAACGAGAGTGAATTTCTTGAAGGAAAAAATGGACAGTTTTCTGCAAGACGTGCCGGATCAACCAGGTTGTGGTGGATATGTGGGCTTACGGCCGCTCCGACCAACAGCCAGTTGGACCAAGTTTCCTCAAGTCGAGTCTGGTCCCGGGCCGGGCTTGGGGAGGACAACTCCTCCCACCATCAAGGTCCTCATACACAGCGTCAACTACTGATTCATAACACTATGTATACAGAGCTCCCTGTCAATAGTTATGTATGAATCAACTGATTTCCTTGTTGCCAACCTCTTCCACCCAGGCTTGTCCTTGACCGTTTCCTGACCCCCATCCTCACTCCACGGCCTTCCTCTTCTCCTATCCTGAAATCCACTCGAATATCCTCTCCTTAAACATTATATATTCATTCAACATGTCTAAACCATTATTCCTCGGTATTCAGTATGATAGGAATGAAGCCATAGACTACGGGTGAAGCTTTAATGTAAACTATTAGACACTGAAGAACTTAGACACGAGAGGAACTGCTGGAGATGCAGGTAGATTCATCAACAAGAAACTTAGTGGAAAGCAATGCAGACGTAGGACACGATTTTGTTTTGTCTTAGTCATAAACGTAGGAATGTGGTGCCCCGTTATTGGTGAAAAGAAAATGCAGTTCTTCAATAACCGGCTGGATGTGCATTTTGAGGATATTGATGAAATGACTGTTCTAAAAGTAGGTATTGTTTATAGGGTAAGGGATATACATATACAAAGTAGGTAGAAATGGCCGTAGGAGTGTCGTACTTGACTATGGTGGTATCGTAGTGCCAGCAGTTGCCAGTGCCAGCAGTGCCAGTGCCAGCAGTGCCAG
>WNGS01164858.1:31103426-31117743 GCA_020271785.1 Procambarus virginalis
CGCAGAAGGCCTATTGGCCCATACGAGGCAGCTGGCATCTACATACCAACTACATATTTGTAGTTGTAGTTGTAGTTGGTTCGAGTCACTTCTGGGTGTGAGTTTTCAGTTGTATCTAGTCCTGGGGACCATTCAGGCTTGTTTGCATTTGTGTTCCTCACGTGTTGCCCCAAAAAATGAGGTGATTTGATAAAATGCTATGCCCAAGATTACCATCCGAGTGCCGGCGGGGAAGTGGTTCATATAGCCTCGGCTATCACTTCCTTATGTCCGGTCGTGATGGTCAAGTGGTTTAAGGCATCCCTGTACATACCAGTTGCGTTGCTCCTGGGAGTATGGGTTCGAGTCACTTCTGGGGTGTGAGTTTTCAGTTATATATATATATATATATATATATATATATATATATATATATATATATATATATATATATATATATAATATATATATATATATATATAGTCCTGGGGACCATTCAGGCTTGTTTGCATATATATATATATATATATATATATATATATATATATATATATATATAATATATATATATATATATATATATATATATATATATGTGTGTGTGTGTGTGTGCGGAAAATCCACAGAGAAAAATGAAAGGAGGTAACGTTTCGACTTGTTAAAGCCTTTGTCAAACCAGACTGACAAGAGGAGAAGATTGATGATTGATTGATTAAGATTAAGCCATCCAAAGAGGTGGCACGGGCATGAATAGCCCGTAAGTGGTGGCCCTTTTGAGCCATTACCAGTATCAAGAGCTGATACTGGAGATCTGTGGAGGTGCGACTGCACTCTGCGTGACGGGAGATGTCTCCCGTGTTTCTTCTATTCTGATTGATTGATTGATGAAGATTAAGCCACCCAAAAGGCGGCACGGGCATGAATAGCCCGCAAGTGGTGGCCCTTTTGAGCCATTACCAGTATCAATAGATGATACTGGAGATCTGTGGAGGCGCAACTGCACCCTGCGTGACGGGAGACGTCTCCCGGACCAAATGGTGACCAAATGGTGAAGAGGAGAAGATGATGATGATGAAGATTAAGCCACCCAAAAGTTGGCACGGGCATGAATAGCCCGTAAGTGGTGGCCCTTTGAGCCATTACCAGTATCAATAGATGATACTGGAGATCTGTGGAGGTGCAACTGCACCCTGCGTGACGGGAGATGTTTCCCGTCAAGAGGAGAAGATTGATTGATTGATGAAGATTAAGCCACCCAAGAGGTGGCACGGGCATGAATAGCCCGTAAGTGGCCCTTTTGAGCCATTACCAGTATCAAAAGATGATATTGGAGATCTGTGGAGGCGCAACTGCACCCTGCGTGACGGGAGATGTCTCCCGGACCAAGAGGAGAAGGTAAGGGGGAGGATATATAGGCCGACACCTGACCAACCCAACCCTAGGGAAAGAATTAACCAGAGACAGGTAAAGCTTAGCTTGGAATGTTCAAAGAGGATTAACCGGTCAGAGAAAAAGGATGAAAGATTAAAGAAAAGCCTCATGAACACGCAAAAAATGAATATATAAATATAAAATTATAATGAGACATTGTAAGCCTCTCTAACAGTTAGAGTTTTTTCTTAAACTGTTGTGCAATATTATAACTTAAAATGGATCAAGTTTGTACATTCCAGTACTAAACTTGATCCATTTTTAAACTTGATCCATCAACCAAAAGGGTCAGATTAAGGATTCTAACATGAATATTCTGAATATTTCTTACGTTTTTCTTCACTGCCGAGGGTAATTAAAAAATTAACTCTCCAATGTTCATTTTCCCATTTTATTTATCGTCTGGCACATAGACGCGTTCGCAAGAGACTTCTTACATTTTCAAAGACAAATTTTACGTACCCCGTTTCATGCTTATATTTGTTTTTGGGTGAGTTGATATGACACAAATGTTTTTGGGTGAGGTGACGGAACACAAATCCATGGGTAAAGATAATTTGACATAGTCAGAACACGAATCAATGGGTACATTGCGTATTTACTCTTCTTGCTTCTGTGTTGGTTCGGGGTCTTGAAGTGGGTAGAATGTAGTTATGTGTTTATTGGATGTTGATTGCTGGTGTTGACTTTTTGATGTGTATAGTGTCTCGCTGATGTCGAGTCTCCTGCTGTCGTTGTATCTATCGATAATTTCTGTGTTGCTTGTTAAGATTTCTCTGGTGATGGTCTGGTTGTGTGATGAGATTATATGCTCCTTGATGGAGCCCTGTTGTTTGTGCATTGTTAATCGCCCAGAGACATTGTTGTCTTGCCTATATACTGAGATCTTTGGGGCTGACAGTCCCCAAGTGGGCATGTGAAGGCATAGACGACGTCGGTTTCTTTCAAGGCGTTCTGTTTGGTGTCTGGAGAGTTCTTCATGAGTAGGTTGGCCGTTTTCTTGTTTTTGTAGTAAATTGTCAATTGTTTCTTCTGATTTTTATCTGTAGGGATAACGTTCCTATTAATAATATCTTTCAGGACACTTTCCTCCGTTTTATGAGCCATTGAAAATTAGTTCTTGTAAAACAGTCTAATAGAGGGTACAAGTGTTGTGTTAGTTGACTCTTCAGAGGTTGCATGGCGTTTCACCTTTCTTATGTTGAAGACGTCATTAAGCCGAGGGATGGGATATGAAGAGCGCCTGAAGGAACTGAGCCTAACGACACTAGAAAAAAGAAGGGAGGGGATATAATAGGAACGTATAAAATACTCAGGGGAATTGTCAGGGTTGGAAATAGATGAAATGTTCACACGTAATAATAACAGAACGAGGGGACATGGGTGGAAACTGGAAACTCAGATGAGTCACAGAGATGTTAGGAAGTTTTCTTTTAGCGTGAGAGTAGTGGGAAAATGGAATGCACTTAAGGAGCAGGTTGTAAAAGCAAATTTTATTCATAATTTTAAAACTAGGTATGATAGGGAAATGGGACAGGAGTCATTGCTGTAAACAACTGATGCTCGAAAGGCGGGATCCAAGAGTCAATGCTCGATCCCACAGGCACAAATAGGTGAGTACACAGGAGGGCGGGGGGGGGTAGTGTGAGCTGGGGGCGGCCAACAAGCACCTCCACACACTCAACACATATATGATATACAACAATACAATACAATAATACCACAATACACGTGTATATAATGACATTTAATCTATAAATGCATACATTTAAATACTGCAGCAGGGAAAAAACATATAATGAGAGTTACATTAATACAGTTATGACCTCAGAGTATCCGGTCTGAATGGTTAGGCGGGGTCATAGCAGCATCAGGTGAATGAAACTCCATTTGCTTCTTCTGCCGATAATCGAACCCGGGTTCGTGGACTGTAACTTAGGATCCAGCCCGTCCTCCAAACAAAGATCCAAAAGTGATTCCATGCACCCGCAAACCCCCGTTTATGATAAATGAAAAGCGGTTTACACACGACTCACAACTGCTGACGTTCGAACATATCCGGAACAAGTGCTTCACTGACGAATTTTGTTCGAATCACAACGCTGTAAATGCTTCACCCACGTACTACAAATACAAATAATAATTGTGATGTGTGTCTATGTATGTATTAACACGATGTACTGAACGGGGTGAGAATAGCTTGAGCTACCTCATCCCTTTGTGTGTATTTACATCAATAAACTTATTTCAATTTCAATTCAATTCAATACAAATAATCGCCAACAGAACCTAAACACCTAACCTAACCTATCCTATGCCTATATATACACAATATGCCAATATATTATAATATTAATTATATTTGAGAAAATTCCCGTTTTGAATGAACAGCATGTTAAAATTTATGAATGCGTTTGTGGGGTTGACCGCTGAATGTAATGGACTTGAGTCGAGGACGGGTTGTAGGATCAGACGTTAGCTCTCTAGCCCTGCCTTTCTAGCCCCTGGTCAGTTTTAATTCAATAACTTTTATTCGTAATGTTTCTTATAATTCCATTACAGATTGTAGGTGCAGCCTGCACATGACTGTAAAGCTGCCGCCCAGTTGGGTGGCTGAGGAGCAGGACTGGGTGGTTGCCTTGTATAGAGACTATTGTGACCCTGTTGTTGACTCACTTGTGATATAGAAGATTATTGATATGTATATGTATGTGTCTGTGTGTACATGTGTATGTATATATATATGTACATCTGAAAACTCACACCCCAGAAGTGACTCGAACCCATACTGCCAGAGCAATCTGCAACTGATGTACAGGATCCCTTAACCACTCGACCATCACGACCGGACAAAAGAGGATGATAGCCGAGGCTAATTCCCCCATCCTCCGCCGGCACTCTGATGGTAATCTTGGGCATGGTGTTTTATCAAATCACCTCATTCTTTGAGGAACACAAACATAATNGGGGGGGGGGGGAGAGCCAGCTGGTGTTGTAAACACAAGATGTAAACAAAGAGTACCTGGCCTCGCCTGGCGACACCTGGCGGCATCTGTTTTAACAAAGAGTGTAAACAAAAGCACATCAGGCTGAGAGTGGGAGTTTTTGTGTGATAAACAGGAACTGTTAACTATTGACTCGTGTGTTGACAGGTTTATGTGTGTGTGTGTTGACAGGTTAACGTGAAGCTCAACGACACACACACACAAAAAAAAAAAATCAGGCAAGAAAGAGAAGGGTGGGCAGACTGCAGATTGTCAGAAAGCCTTTGACACAGTGCCACACAAGAGGCTAGTGAAAAAGCTGAAGATGCAGGCTGGAGTGAAAGGGAAGGTACTCCATTGGATAAAGCAAACAGAAGACAACGAGTCAGTGTGAGGGGTGAGGGTCTCAGATTGGCGAGACGTTACAAGTGGAGTCCTGCAGGAGTCAGTACTTGGACCTATACTGTTTCTGATATATGTAAATGATCTCCCAGAGGGTATAGACTCGTTTCTCTCAATGTTTGCTGATGATGCAAAAATTATGAGGAGGATTGAAACAGAGGATGATAGTAGGAGGCTACAAGATGACCTAGACAGACTGAGTGAATGGTCCAACAAATGGCTGTTGAAGTTCAACCCGAGTAAATGCAAAGTAATGAAATAGGCAGTGGAAACAGGAGGCCAGACACAGGATGCAGAATAGGAGATGAAGTACTTAATGAAACGGTCAGAGAAAAAGATCTAAGAGTTGATATCACACCAAACCTATCTCCAGAAGCCCACATAAAAAGAATAACGTCTGCGGCAAATGCGAGGCTGGCTAACATCAGAACAGCGTTCAGGAAACTGTGTAAGGAATTATTCAGATTCTTGTACACCACATATGTAAGACAATCCTGGAGTATGTGGCCCCAGCATGGAGCCCGTACCTTGTCAAGCACAAGACGAAGCTGGAATAAGTTCAGAGGTATGCCACTAGGCTAGTCCCAGAACTAAGAGGCATGAGTTACCAGGAAAGGCTGCGTGAAATGCACCTCACGACACTGGAAGACAGAAGATTAAGTGGAGACAGGATCACCATATACAAGATTATCAGGGGAATTGACAGGGTAGACAAGGATGGATTATTTAACACGGGTGGTACACGCACAAGGGGATACAAGTGGAAGCTGAGAACCCAAATGAGCCACAGAGACATTAGAAAGAACGTTTACAGCGTCTGAGTAAATGAAATGTATTAGGAAGTGATGTGATGGAGGCTGACTCCATACACAGTTTCAAATGTAGATATGATAGAGCCCAGTAGGCTCAGGAATCTGTACACCAGTTGATTGACAGTTAAGAGGCGGGACCAAAGAGCCAGAGCTTAACCCCCGCAACCGCAACTAGATGAGTAGAACTAGGCGAGTACACACAAATAAACTATTACATCCAACAAAACAGGAATAGAAATTTTACATTTTCAAATTTCCATTTATTTCAATATCCCGACAAACATCATCAAATATATGATTAATCTTAAAGTTCTCTGGTGAAGCGGAGATTGTAAACACCACTTCCCCTTGTCATATGTAAATTATAATTCTGAAAAAATCAAATGTTTCTGTGCCAGCCGTCTGTGCCAGCGGTCTGTGCCAGCCGTCTGTGCCAGCCGTCTGTGCCAGCCGTCTGTGCCAGCCGTCTGTGCCAGCGGTCTGTGCCAGCCGTCTGTGCCAGCGGTCTGTGCCAGCCGTCTGTACCAGCCGTCTGTGCCAGCCGTCTGTGCCCAAACATGCTCTTGATTAAAGCAAGTGTTTAGGAAAATGTTTACACTCCACCAAACACACTCTTGAGCATTCCTAAACACACCAGGGTACTATATATACACCAAGGGTTCGTTCACACCTCAGGTGTCCTCCACACCCCCAGGTGTCCTTAACACCCCAGGTGTCCTCCACACCCCAGGTGCCCTCCACACCCCCAGGTGCCCTCCACACCCCCAGGTGCCCTCCACACCCCAGGTGCCCTCCACACCCCCAGGTGCCCTCCACACCCCAGGTGTCCTTAATACCCGGGTGCCTTTCACACCCCAGGTGCCCTCCACACCCCAGGTGCCCTCCACACCCCAGGTGCCTTTCACACCCCAGGTGCCCTCCACACCCCAGGTGCCCTCCACACCCCCAGGTGCCCTCCACACCCCAGGTGCCCTCCACACCCCCAGGTGCCCTCCACACCCCAAGTGCCCTCCACATCGCAGGTGCGCTCCACATACCAGGTGCCCCTTTACACCCCAGGTGTCCTTAACACCCCAGGTGCCCTCCACACCCCAGGTGCCCTCCACACCCCCAGGTGCCCTCCACACCCCAGGTGCCCTCCACACCCCAGGTGCCATCCACATACCAGGTGCCCTCCACACCCCAGGTGCCCTTTACACCCCGGGTGCCCTCCACACCCCAGGTGCCCTTTACACCCGGGTGCCCTCCACACCCCAGGTGCCCTCCACACCCCAGGTGCCCTCCACATCCCAGGTGCCCTTCACATCCCAGGTGCCCTTCACACCCCAGGTGCCCTCCACACCCCAGGTGTCCTTAACACCCCAGGTGCCCTCCACACCCCGTGCTACATGGACATTTCGTGCTGAGTAGCTAAATCTAAAACAACAACAATAATGGCAAACAGCTTCATTAGACGTTGAGATATAAGTCTGGGCCAGATTCACGAAGCAGTTACGCAAGCACTTACGAACCTGTACATCTTTTCTCAATCTTTGGCGGCTTTGTTGACAATTATTGAACAGTTAATGAGCTCCGAAGCACCAGGAGGCTGTTTATGACAATAACAACAGTTGATTGGCAAGTTTTCATGCTTGTAAACTGTTGAATAAATGTAACCAAAGCCGTCAAAGATTGAGGAAAGATGTACACGTTCGTAAGTGCTTGTGTAACTGCTTCGTGGATCTGGCCACTGGTCCTCACCACACACTCAGGCCTGGAGAAGGCACTCGCGAGAGTGTGAAAGACTTAGTGTAAATTCCTTACATAAATTTCACAAATACATAAGTCTGGGCTATTTATCCTGTTATTATGTCTGTGAGAAGACGTTACCATTATTTATTATTATTGTTATATACAATTTATAATAATAGTAATGCACAAAGGAATCACACTAAGGTAATGCATCAATGAGAAGATCAATAGGAGGATGCGAACCTGTGCTCTGGGTTCTCCCAAACAAATAGTCATAACAATAATAAACGGAGTTTCATAGATACGGATTTTTAAAGAATTGAGACTGGAACAACCAGACTCCCAGCCGGTCTGCAACAATTTTAAAAATTTAATGTTATTGCCACAAACAAATCAATAAATCTGGCATTATTTTCACCCACTAAGAGAGTAACAAACAAAATGCATTATGATGCCATGATGGGGGGCGGGTGGAGGTGGGTGGGGGGCGGGTGGAGGTGGGTGGGGGGCGGGTGGAGGTGGGGGGGGGGGGGGCGGGTGGAGGTGGGGGGGGGGGAGTGGAGGTGGTGGAGGACGAGGGGGAACAAGGGTGGAGGATGACGAGCCATGGGGGGGGGGGGGACGGAGACATGTGTGTGGTAGCCAAGATACCAGCCGTTCATCTGGCAGCCGCGACAAGGGACTAATGCTTCACTTTTCTATTGGCGTTGGATTGTGTTCCTTGGCGGCGCGCCTCATCCCTCAGGCCACCCCGGGCCTGGCCACCCCGGGCCTGGCCACCCCGGGCCTGGCCACCCCGGGCCTGGCCACCCCGGGCCTGGCCGCCGCTCACAACGAGCCGTCGTTGTAGAACAGGGATACAAATTCATGTAAGGGACCGAATAAATAAAGCCAAAGCAGCATTAGGAAAACTGAGAAAATTTCGAAGCCTCAGTAGTAACATTCAGATCTACCTATATAAGGCTCTAGTTCGGCCGCACTTAGAGTATCCCCCAGTACCACTACACACCATAAAGAAAACTAACATGCAGAAAATGCAAGCGGTACAAAATAAGGCGCTAAGGAGAGCAGCAAAACACCGTCCGCCATATAATCAGACAATCCAGGAGCTCCATGAACTCCTGAACATACAGCCACTAAACATCAGACTGCAGCACCAAGCCATCAGGGTGTGGAACACCATTGAAATGTTAGAGGACCCAATGTTTGAAAGATTGCTCCAAGACGAGACGCCCCGCTCCCACTGCTGGTGGCCAAAGAGCCTCGATTCTCTGGATGAAAACCCCGCTCCACAGTATATAATCCCCAGATGAGATATACATGTGTATATATGAACAGTTCAAATATGTGTATGTGTGAACAACTCGATAAATAAAAATATGTGTATGAACAACTCGATAAATAATAATAATAATAAAATAAAGAGCCTTAAACAGAACAACATGTGTGGAAGCATCGGAGTGTGTATATATGAATGCTACTCAGTACTCATCTATAGACATCCATATATGGTGAAACACATGTGAAGAACCTCTCACACACTCACAGCTCCCTGACAAGAGGGAGCCAGCTTAGCTTAGCTGCCAACACCCACACATCGTGTCAGCAAGGCGGACAGCCCGCCTGCTTTCATACCTCTCACTGTACTTCCCACTTCTACACTTCCCTTCACCTATGCCTCTCCTTCCTCTTTACTCAAAAAAAAAAAAAAAAAAAAAAAAAAAAAAAAAAAAAAAAAAAAAAAAAAACCGAGCCGTCCGTCTCCGTGTGAGGTTCGACACACCGTCAACACGGGCTGCTCAGTCTCCACCACCCATGTACTCACCTACTTTGCTCGAGGGATGCGAGGAGTATTGGGGCTGTGGACATTGTTAATATGTCGTCACCTATAAGAGAGAATGTTTGTCTCTAGCAACCAGTCCTCGCAAATTCGTATAGTCAATATTGACTTATTAAATACGTGTATAGGTGATATACTAAACATAATAGATACCCTTAAAAAGCTTCATAGAAAACACCGACCTTACCTAACCTTGTTAATATGTTAAGATAAGCATCTTATAGCTTCGTAATTACAATTGTTGCTTAACCTATTATAGGTATAGGTTAAGTAATAATTGTAATTACGAAGCAATAAGATGCTTATCTTAACATACTAACAAGGTTAGGTAAGGTCGGTGTTTTCTATGAAGCTTTTTAAGGGTATCTATTATGTTTAGTATATCACCTATGCACGTATTAAATAAGTCAATATTGACTATACGAATTTGCGAGGACGGGTTGGCCTGACAGCTGGGTGGACAGCGCTTCTGATTCGTAATCCTGAGGTCCAGGGTTCGATCCCCGGTGGAGGCGGAGACAAATGGGCAAAATGTGTCTTTCACCCTGATGCCCCCTGTTACCTAGCTGTAAATAGGTACCTGGGAGTTAGACAGCTGCTACGGGCTGCTTCCTGAGGGGTGTGTAAAAAAAAAGGAGGCCTGGTCGAGGACCGGGCCGCGGGACGCTAAGCCCCGAAATCATCTCAAGAATTGATTGATTGATAAAGATTAAGCCACCCAAGAGGTGGCACGGGCATGAATAGCCCGTAAGTGGTACAATTTTTTTTTCAGTAATTCTTTTCATTATTCTGAGGGTGCATTTAATCATCAAGCTGTTATCGCGGGGGAGGATACTGCTTCACAGTCTTTATGAGGGTGTCCAACTGCTGGACACATCTCAAGAATGTTGTTATAGATTCAGCTACTTGGAACAAGTTCCAAGTAGCACGGGCTATGGTGAGCCCGTAACTTACCTGGCACAGGAGCGGGGCAAGAAGCACGGGCTATGGTTAGCCTCGTGGACGGGAGATGTCTCCCGTCATCTCAAGAAGATGCCTTACCCAATTTATAAGGGGAGTAGTCTGGGGTCTGGGACAGACATAGGCTGGTCGGGATAGGCCTAAATTATCACTGTGCAATTTTGGTGAAGTATGTTAGATGTGGCTAATAAAGCTCATCGTTAAACATGTATGTGAAACAGATCATAAAATTATGAGATCATTCTAGCATAATTTATCCCCAACACTGTGGCTTCAGACGAAAATAATAGAATGCATAAATGTCCGTAATAAGGCAAATAGGACACTGGGATTTATTAATCGAAGCGTTAGTAACAAGACACCTGGTGTGGTTCTTCAGCTATATCTTGCTCTGGTTAGGCCCCATTTAGATTATGCAGTTCAGTTTTGGTCGCCGTACTATGGAATGGATATAAATTCACTTGAACGTGTCCAGCGTAGGATGACGTTTATAGCAGCGTAGAACGTAAATAATAACAGCGTAGCATGTAGAAGTTAATACCTTAAATTAAAAACTTGTCATATGAAGAAAGATTAACAAAGCTTAAATTACATTCGCTAGAAATGCGAAGAATTAGGCATGACATGATAAGACCTTGTGGATCCTCACTGAACACTTTGATTTTTTCTTCTCCTACCACCCCTATTCTATTAAATTTAGAGGTTAAATTTACTGATAAGAGGTGTACAGGTGGATAAATGGACATAACAAAGGGGATATTAATAGGGTATTAAAAGTATCAATACAAGAACATAAGAATGAAGGTAACTGCAGAAGGCCTATTAGCCCATAATACACAGCTCCTATTTATATCCACCCAGTCTCATTCATATATATGCCTAACCTACGCTTGAAACAATCGACAAACACTACTTCTATTATGTTACGCGGTAATTGGTTCCACAAATCAACAACCCTATTACCGATTCAGGTGTTTTCTAAATCTAAATTTATATAATTTATACCCATAAATTGAGTACTTGAAAGAATGATAAGGGCAAGACTAGTTGCGCACCTAGAAAGAATTAGGTTTGTAAGCAAACAACAACAACAACACGGCTTTAGAGAAGGGAAATGCATGACAAACCTTCTGGAGTTTTATGATAAAGTAACGAAAATAAGGCAAGGATGGGCAGATTGCATTTTTCTGGACTGCCAAAAAGCCTTTGATACAGTACCACACGGAAGCTATTATACAAATTTGAGAGGCAGGCGGGAGTAGGCGGCAACCCACTATCATGGGTAAGGAAATCCCTAACAGACAGGTGTCAGAGAGTGACAGTGAGGGGTGAGGAGTGGGACTGGCGTAGAGTAACAAGCGGGGTGTCTCAAGGATCACTCCTGGGTCCCATACTATTCCTCATTTATGTAAACGACTTGACTGTAGGAGTTGTGTCTTATATGTTAATGTTTGCAGATGATGCAGAACTAATGAGGAGGGTTGAGACAGATGAGGATTGTAAGATTCTCCAGGATGACTTGAACAGGTTGCAGAGATGATCCGAGAAATGGCTGCTAGAGTTCAACACTAACAAATGCAAGGTGATTGGAATGGGGACAGGAGGCTCATATATATATATAAAATAACATCAGCCGCATACTCTACTCTGGCAAAAGTCAGAACATCCTTCACAAACTTGAATCAGGAGGCTTTTAGGTCACTGTTACCGCCTCTGTGAGGCCAGTCTTAGAGTATGCCGCCCCATCCTGGAGCCCCATCCTGGAGCCCCCATCCTGGAGCCCCCCATCCTGGAGCCCCCCATCCTGGAGCCCCCCATCCTGGAGCCACCATCCTGGAGCCCCCCATCCTGGAGCCCCCATCCTGGAGCCCCCATCCTGGAGCCCCATCCTGGAGCCCCCATCCTGGAGCCACCATCCTGGAGCCCCCCATCCTATAAAACACGTTAAGAAGCTAAAAATGGTGCAACAGTTTACAAGGAGACTGGTCCCAGAGCTGTGAGGGTTGAGGTACGAAGACAGACAGAAAGTGTTCCTTTAGCGTGAGGGAAGTGAGTAATGGAATGACCCAAAGGAGCAGGATGTAGAGACTAACTCCATTCATAACTTTAAAAGCAGGTATGATAAAGATATAAGTCAAGAGTCATTGTATTAGACAACCAACGGCTAGAAAAGCGGAGTCTAAGAGCTAAAGCTCGATCCCGCAGACACAAATAGGTAAGTACACACACACGCAAGGTGGGCCTCACAGCTGAGTGGACAGCGCTCAGGAGGTCGTAGTCCTAAGGGCATGGGTTCGATTCCCGGCTGAGGCAGATAAACAAATGGGCAGAGTTTTTTCACCCTGATGCGCTGTTCACCTAGCAGTAAAGAGGTACCTGGGAGTTAGACAGCTGCTACGGGCTGGTTCCTGGGGGATGTGTGTGTGTGTGTGTGAGTGTGTTAGAGATATATGAAGTAGACATAATAGTTGAAAATAGATTGCTTAGAAAGGCGGGATCCAAGAGCTAATAGCTCAATTCTGCAGGCACAGATAAACAGATACACACATACGGAACACCGGATACATGACAGACAAACACACCGTAACATTACCCGGGTAGGACTGACTGAGAATAATTACAAATTATTCCCCCCTCGTCACCCTGCAGTAATTAGGGACCCACTAGTTAAAGCGATTGGCGGGTCGTCTTCCAGGGAACAACTTGTAAGCTGTTGCTGTTGTTATAGTTTCAGCTATTCGGAACAAGTTCCAAGTAGCACGGGCTATGGTGAGCCCGTAACTTTCCTGGCACAGGAGCGGTGCTGACAACTTGCAAGCGTAAACACTGCAGTATATTAAGTGGATTGAACGGTGGTAAGCCTTACGGGCTCACCATAGCCCGTGCTACATGGACACTTCGTTCCGAGTAGCTAAATCTGGAACAACAACACCAGGTGGTAAGCCAAGGGCTGGGAGAGATGGGTACATGTTGACGAAGCTACGATGTGAAGGGTCCAGGTTGGTAATTGGTAACTGCCTCGTCCCTGTGGGATGTGTCGGGGTGCGGCAAGTTCAGACGTAACCACTAATAACTTCAGTTGCCTCTCCAGTTGTTGGATTATTTGTCCTCATAAACTCAATAAACTCATCAGCTGACTTGCGAGAGCATCTGGTAGATATGTAATGATTTTGTTGTGCCTCGAGTCAGTATGTACGTTGCTGAAGCTGTTTGGGAGACGACAAGTCGCGCTGGGAATACATTTTTGGGTTTCCATGAAACTTTTAACACTCTGTGAAACTATCCTGACATGAAATCACCAGATAACCAATTATATTTCAGTCCTTTCGTTTATTTCATCTCTTCCTCCATTCATCACGGACCCCTCGTGCGCTGTCAATACTGCCCCCTTGTTCTGTCGTCCTCACACATCAATTACCTCGTGTTGTTACCAGACAGCCACTCTCACTCCCTCCCCTCACCCGCTAACTGCACCTTACATATTACCCCTCCCACTTACACCTTATGCTGCAATTAGGTCATTTGGAAATGGCATCAGAACTGATGTAATTCGGACTCTTCTTGCTCTATTCATACTACATTTGTCTCTTTTTGATAATTTCTTATATTCAATATTTGGTAACTTTTCCTCTTTCACACGTTATATTTTTGCTAACTTAGTTTAGTCTCTGTGTGAAATTTTGTCATTATACTTGAGCTGTATTTGGCCGTGTCTTCCCTTTGGTAACTTATTGGTGATAAACTGGGCTAAGTGACAGAACAACGGAATAATATTTTACAGTCACGAGTTCAATCCCTGAAGATCCAAGTGATTTAATATTCCACGATATTGTAGATATATAATTATTATGATGGATTATCACCAGGGGTATAAGTTGATGCTCCAAGAATGGTTCAGTATCAAATTGAGTAGCAGTTTTGTCTTGCGATATTTTCGCAATAATATTTGCATCATGATATTTACATATTTGAATGCTTTCTCAATTATTATTTAATATCAGTCGAATTTGACTTAGGCAGTACTAAGGAATTGTCAGCCTACTTAATAAATGAAGTTGCTAAGTTAGTTTTTTTTTAAATTATACACTATTCATAAGTGTTGATCTATCAATTCTTGAATATTTATTAATTAGCGAGTTCCGCTTGTTTAGCAGCAATGCCTAAAGATATAAAACACA
>WNGS01164858.1:31123398-31140898 GCA_020271785.1 Procambarus virginalis
AACCAGTGTTGATTTATGGAATCATTACCCTGGGTAACATATTAGTCGGTGGGATCCCATGATTGTTTCAAGCGTAGGTAGACATATGAACAACTTTTAACATTTTAGGCTTGTTATAGTACGTATATGTACTAAATTAGGCCTAAATAGCGTTCATTAGGCTTAGTGACTGGTAGACAGTGGGTCGGATTCCTCCTTTACTGGCCATTTTCTTCGTAGTCTATTTGGGCCAATTCATCAATACAAAATGTGATCATTTTGTATCCAACAGTTCATTTTTGTACGTTTTATTAAGTCGTTGGTGTAAGTAATACCGGCTTAAGAGGATGGGCTGAGAGGAAGCCTAGTATTGTAAGTTAATGTTGGCCACGGGGGGGGGAGCCAGCTGGTGTTGTAAACACAAGATGTAAACAAAGAGTACCTGGCCTCACCTGGCGACACCTGGCGGCATCTGTTTTAACAAAGAGTGTAAACAAAAGCACATCAGGCTGAGAGTGGGAGTTTTTGTGTGATAAACAGGAACTGTTAACTATTGACTCGTGTGTTGACAGGTTTATGTGTGTGGTGTTGGCAGGTTAACGTGAAGCTCAACGACACACACACACACACACACAAATCAGGCAAGAAAGAGAAGGGTGGGCAGACTGCAGATTGTCAGAAAGCCTTTGACACAGTGCCACACAAGAGGCTAGTGAAAAAGCTGAAGATGCAGGCTGGAGTGAAAGGGAAGGTACTCCATTGGATAAAGCAACAGAAGACAACGAGTCAGTGTGAGGGGTGAGGTCTCAGATTGGCGAGACGTTACAAGTGGAGTCCTGCAGGAGTCAGTACTTGGACCTATACTGTTTCTGATATATGTAAATGATCTCCCAGAGGGTATAGACTCGTTTCTCTCAATGTTTGCTGATGATGCAAAAATTATGAGGAGGATTGAAACAGAGGATGATAGTAGGAGGCTACAAGATGACCTAGACAGACTGAGTGAATGGTCCAACAAATGGCTGTTGAAGTTCAACCCGAGTAAATGCAAAGTAATGAAACTAGGCAGTGGAAACAGGAGGCCAGACACAGGATGCAGAATAGGAGATGAAGTACTTAATGAAACGGTCAGAGAAAAAGATCTAAGAGTTGATATCACACCAAACCTATCTCCTGAAGCCCACATAAAAAGAATAACGTCTGCGGCAAATGCGAGGCTGGCTAACATCAGAACAGCGTTCAGGAAACTGTGTAAGGAATTATTCAGATTCTTGTACACCACATATGTAAGACCAATCCTGGAGTATGTGGCCCCAGCATGGAGCTCGTACCTTGTCAAGCACAAGACGAAGCTGGAATAAGTTCAGAGGTATGCCACTAGGCTAGTCCCAGAACTAAGAGGCATGAGTTACCAGGAAAGGCTGCGTGAAATGCACCTCACGACACTGGAAGACAGAAGATTAAGTGGAGACAGGATCACCATATACAAGATTATCAGGGGAATTGACAGGGTAGACAAGGGTGGATTATTTAACACGGGTGGTACACGCACAAGGGATACAAGTGGAAGCTGAGAACCCAAATGAGCCACAGAGACATTAGAAAGAACGTTTACAGCGTCTGAGTAAACGGAATGTATTAGGAAGTGATGTGATGGAGGCTGACTCCATACACAGTTTCAAATGTAGATATGATAGAGCCCAGTAGGCTCAGGAATCTGTACACCAGTTGATTGACAGTTAAGAGGCGGGACCAAAGAGCCAGAGCTTAACCCCCGCAACCGCAACTAGATGAGTAGAACTAGGCGAGTACACACAAATAAACTATTACATCCAACAAAACAGGAATAGAAATTTTACATTTTCAAATTTCCATTTATTTCAATATCCCGACAAACATCATCAAATATATGATTAATCTTAAAGTTCTCTGGTGAAGCGGAGATTGTAAACACCACTTCCCCTTGTCATATGTAAATCATAATTCTGAAAAAATCAAATGTTTCTGTGCCAGCCGTCTGTGCCAGCGGTCTGTGCCAGCCGTCTGTGCCAGCCGTCTGTGCCAGCCGTCTGTGCCAGCGGTCTGTGCCAGCCGTCTGTGCCAGCGGTCTGTGCCAGCGGTCTGTGCCAGCCGTCTGTGCCAGCCGTCTGTGCCAGCGGTCTGTGCCAGCGGTCTGTGCCAGCCGTCTGTGCCAGCCGTCTGTGCCAGCGGTCTGTGCCAGCCGTCTGTGCCAGCGGTCTGTGCCAGCCGTCTGTGCCAGCCGTCTGTGCCAGCCGTCTGTGCCAGCCGTCTGTGCCAGCCGTCTGTGCCAGCGGTCTGTGCCAGCGGTCTGTGCCAGCCGTCTGTGCCAGCGGTCTGTGCCAGCCGTCTGTGCCAGCGGTCTGTGCCAGCGGTCTGTGCCAGCCGTCTGTGCCAGCCGTCTGTGCCAGCGGTCTGTGCCAGCCGTCTGTGCCAGCCGTCTGTGCCAGCGGTCTGTGCCAGCCGTCTGTGCCAGCGGTCTGTGCCAGCCGTCTGTGCCAGCCGTCTGTGCCAGCCGTCTGTGCCAGCCGTCTGTGCCCAAACATGCTCTTGATTAAAGCAAGTGTTTAGGAAAATGTTTACACTCCACCAAACACACTCTTGCGCATTCCTAAACACACCAGGGTACTATATATACACCAAGGGTTCGTTCACACCTCAGGTGTCCTCCACACCCCCAGGTGTCCTTAACACCCCAGGTGTCCTCCACACCCCAGGTGTCCTCCACACCCCAGGTGCCCTCCACACCCCAGGTGTCCTTAATACCCCGGTGCCCTTCACACCCCAGGTGCCCTCCACACCCCAGGTGCCCTCCACACCCCCAGGTGCCCTCCACACCCCAGGTGTCCTTAATACCCCGGGTGCCCTTCACACCCCAGGTGCCCTCCACACCCCAGGTGCCCTTCACACACCAGGTGCCCTCCACACCCCAGGTGCCCTCCACACCCCCAGGTGCCCTCCACACCCCAGGTGCCCTCCACACCCCCAGGTGCCCTCCACACCCCAAGTGCCCTCCACATCGCAGGTGCCCTCCACACCCCCAGGTGCCCTCCACACCCCAGGTGCCCTCCACACCCCAGGTGCCATCCACACCCCCAGGTGCCCTTCACACCCCAGGTGCCCTCCACACCCCAGGTGTCCTTAACACCCCAGGTGCCCTCCACACCCCAGGTGCCCTCCACACCCCAGGTGCCCTCCACACCCCAGGTGCCCTCCACACCCCAGGTGCCCTCCACACCCCCAGGTGCCCTCCACACCCCAGGTGCCCTCCACACCCCAGGTGCCATCCACACCCCCAGGTGCCCTCCACACCCCAGGTGCGCTCCACATACCAGGTGCCCTCCACACCCCAGGTGCCCTTTACACCCCGGGTGCCCTCCACACCCCAGGTGCCCTTTACACCCCGGGTGCCCTCCACACCCCAGGTGCCCTCCACACCCCAGGTGCCCTCCACATCCCAGGTGCCCTTCACATCCCAGGTGCCCTTCACACCCCAGGTGCCCTCCACACCCCAGGTGTCCTTAACACCCCAGGTGCCCTCCACACCCCGTGCTACATGGACATTTCGTGCTAAGTAGCTAAATCTAAAACAACAACAATAATGGCAAACAGCCTCATTAGACGTTGAGATATAAGTCTGGGCCAGATTCACGAAGCAGTTACGCAAGCACTTACGAACCTGTACATCTTTTCTCAATCTTTGGCGGCTTTGTTGACAATTATTGAACAGTTAATGAGCTCCGAAGCACCAGGAGGCTGTTTATAACAATAGCAACAGTTGATGTTTTCATGCTTGTAAACTGTTGAATAAATGTAACCAAAGCCGTCAAAGATTGAGGAAAGATGTACACGTTCGTAAGTGCTTGTGTAACTGCTTCGTGAATCTGGCCACTGGTCCTCACCACACACTCAGGCCTGGAGAAGGCACTCACGAGAGTGTGAAAGACTTAGTGTAAATTCCTTACATAAATTTCACAAATACATAAGTCTGGGCTATTTATCCTGTTATTATGTCTGTGAGAAGACGTTACCATTATTTATTATTATTGTTATATACAATTTATAATAATAGTAATGCACAAAGGAATCACATTAAGGTAATGCATCAATGAGAAGATCAATAGGAGGATGCGAACCTGTGCTCTGGGTTCTCCCAAACAAATAGTCATAACAATAATAAACGGAGTTTCATAGATACGGATTTTTAAAGAATTGAGACTGGAACAACCAGACTCCCCGCCGGTCTGCAACAATTTTAAAAATTTAATGTTATTGCCACAAACAAATCAATAAATCTGGCATTATTTTCACCCACAAAGAGAGTAACAAACAAAATGCATTATGATGCCATGATGGGGGGCGGGTGGAGGTGGGTGGGGGGCGGGTGGAGGTGGGGGGGGGCGGGTGGAGGTGGGGGGGGGGGACGAGGGGGACCAAGGGTGGAGGATGACGAGCCATGGGGGGGGGGGGACGGAGACATGTGTGTGGTAGCCAAGATACCAGCCGTTCATCTGGCAGCCGCGACAAGGGACTAATGCTTCACTTTTCTATTGGCGTTGGATTGTGTTCCTTGGCGGCGCGCCTCATCCCTCAGGCCGCCCCGGGCCTGGCCACCCCGGGCCTGGCCACCCCGGGCCTGGCCGCCCCGGGCCTGGCCACCCCGGGCCTGGCCACCCCGGGCCTGGCCACCCCGGGCCTGGCCGCCCCGGGCCTGGCCACCCCGGGCCTGGCCACCCCGGGCCTGGCCACCCCGGGCCTGGCCACCCCGGGCCTGGCCACCCCGGGCCTGACCACCCCGGGCCTGGCCACCCCGGGCCTGGCCACCCCGGGCCTGGCCGCCCCGGGCCTGGCCACCCGGGCCTGGCCACCCCGGGCCTGGCCGCCGCTCACAACGAGCCGTCCGTCTCCGTGTGAGGTTCAACACACCGTCAACACGGGCTGCTCAGTCTCCACCACCCATGTACTCACCTACTTTGCTCGAGGGATGCGAGGAGTATTGGGGCTGTGGACATTGTTAATATGTCGTCACCTATAAGAGAGAATGTTTGTCTCTAGCAACCCGTCCTCGCAAATTCGTATAGTCAATATTGACTTATTAAATACGTGCATAGGTGATATACTAAACATAATAGATACCCTTAAAAAGCTTCATAGAAAACACCGACCTTACCTAACCTTGTTAGTATGTTAAGATACGCATCTTATAGCTTCGTAATTGCAATTGTTGCTTAACCTATTATAGGTATAGGTTAAGTAATAATTGTAATTACGAAGCTATAAGATACTATAATCTTAACTATATACTATAATCTATAATCTAAGATTATATAGTATCTATAAGATACTATATAATCTTAACATACTAACAAGGTTAGGTAAGGTCGGTGTTTTCTATGAAGCTTTTTAAGGGTATCTATTATGTTTAGTATATCACCTATGCACGTATTAAATAAGTCAATATTGACTATACGAATTTGCGAGGACGGGTTGGCCTGACAGCTGGGTGGACAGCGCTTCTGATTCGTAATCCTGAGGTCCAGGGTTCGATCCCCGGTGGAGGCGGAGACAAATGGGCAAAATGTGTCTTTCACCCTGATGCCCCCTGTTACCGAGCTGTAAATAGGTACCTGGGAGTTAGACAGCTGCTACGGGCTGCTTCCTGAGGGGTGTGTAAAAAAAAGGAGGCCTGGTCGAGGACCGGACCGCGGGGACGCTAAGCCCCGAAATCATCTCAAGAATTGATTGATTGATAAAGATTAAGCCACCCAAGAGGTGGCACGGGCATGAATAGCCCGTAAGTGGTACAAGTTTTTTCAGTAATTCTTTTCATTATTCTGAGGTTGCATTTAATCAAGCTGTTATCTCGGGGGAGGATACTGCTTCACAGTCTTTATGAGGGTGTCCAACTGCTGGACACATCTCAAGAAGATGCCTTACCCCAATTTATAAGGGGAGTAGTCTGGGGTCTGGGACAGACATAGGCTGGTCGGGATAGGCCTAAATTATCACTGTGCAATTTTGGTGAAGTATGTTAGATGTGGCTAATAAAGCTCATCGTTAAACATGTATGTGAAACAGATCATAAAATTATGAGATCATTCTAGCATAATTTATCCCCAACACTGTGGCTTCAGACGAAAATAATAGAATGCATAAATGTCCGTAATAAGGCAAATAGGACACTGGGATTTATTAATCGAAGCGTTAGTAACAAGACACCTGGTGTGGTTCTTCAGCTATATCTTGCTCTGGTTAGGCCCCATTTAGATTATGCAGTTCAGTTTTGGTCGCCGTACTATGGAATGGATATAAATTCACTTGAACGTGTCCAGCGTAGGATGACGTTTATAGCAGCGTAGAACGTAAATAATAACAGCGTAGCATGTAGAAGTTAATACCTTAAATTAAAAACTTGTCATATGAAGAAAGATTAACAAAGCTTAAATTACATTCGCTAGAAAGGCGAAGAATTAGGCATGACATGATAAGACCTTGTGGATCCTCACTGAACACTTTGATTTTTTCTTCTCCTACCACCCCTATTCTTTTAAATTTAGAGGTTAAATTTACTGATAAGAGGTGTACAGGTGGATAAATGGACATAACAAAGGGGATATTAATAGGGTATTAAAAGTATCAATACAAGAACATAAGAATGAAGGTAACTGCAGAAGGCCTATTAGCCCATAATACACAGCTCCTATTTATATCCACCCAGTCTCATTCATATATATGCCTAACCTACGCTTGAAACAATCAACAAACACTACTTCTATTATGTTACGCGGTAATTGGTTCCACAAATCAACAACCCTATTACCGATTCAGGTGTTTTCTAAATCTAAATTTATACAATTTATACCCATAAATTGAGTTCTTGAAAGAATGATAAGGGCAAGACTAGTTGCGCACCTAGAAAGAATTAGGTTTGTAAGCAAACAACAACAACAACACGGCTTTAGAGAAGGGAAATGCATGACAAACCTTCTGGAGTTTCATGATAAAGTAACGAAAATAAGGCAAGGATGGGCAGATTGCATTTTTCTGGACTGCCAAAAAGCCTTTGATACAGTACCACACGGAAGCTATTATACAAATTTGAGAGGCAGGCGGGAGTAGGCGGCAACCCACTATCATGGGTAAGGAAATCCCTAACAGACAGGTGTCAGAGTGACAGTGAGGGGTGAGGAGTGGGACTGGCGTAGAGTAACAAGCGGGGTGCCTCAAGGATCACTCCTGGGTCCCATACTATTCCTCATTTATGTAAACGACTTGACTGTAGGAGTTGAGTCTTATATGTTAATGTTTGCAGATGATGCAGAACTAATGAGGAGGGTTGAGACAGATGAGGATTGTAAGATTCTCCAGGATGACTTGAACAAGTTGCAGAGATGATCCGAGAAATGGCTGCTAGAGTTCAACACTAACAAATGCAGGTGATTGGAATGGGGACAGGAGCTCATATATATATATAAAATAACATCAGCCGCATACTCTACTCTGGCAAAAGTCAGAACATCCTTCACAAACTTGAATCAGGAGGCTTTTAGGTCACTGTATACCGCCTCTGTGAGGCCAGTCTTAGAGTATTCCGGCCCATCCTGGAGCCCCATCCTGGACCCCCCATCCTGGAGCCCCCCATCCTGGAGCCCCCCATCCTGGAGCCCCCCTCCTGAGCCCCCATCCTGGAGCCCCCCATCCTGGAGCCCCCATCCTGGAGCCCCCCATCCTGGAGCCCCCACCTGGAGCCCCCCATCCTGGAGCCCCCATCCTGAGCCCCCCTCCTGGAGCCCCCATCCTGGAGCCCCCATCCTGGAGCCCCCCATCCTGGAGCCCCCCATCCTGGAGCCCCCATCCTGGAGCCCCCATCCTGGAGCCCCCCATCCTGGAGCCCCCCATCCTGGAGCCCCCCATCCTGGAGCCCCCCATCCGGAGCTCCCACCCTGGAGCCCCCCCATCCTGGAGCCCACCTATAAAACACGTTAAGAATCTAAAAATGGTGCAACAGTTTACAAGAGACTGGTCCCAGAGCTGTGAGGGTTGAGGTACGAAGACAGACAGAAAGTTGTTCCTTTAGCGTGAGGGAAGTGAGTAATGGAATGACCCAAAGGAGCAGGATGTAGAGACTAACTCCATTCATAACTTTAAAAGCAGGTATGATAAAGATATATCAAGAGTCATGTATTAGACACCAACGGCTAGAAAGCGGAGTCTAAGAGCTAAAGCTCGATCCCGCAGACACAAATAGGTAAGTACACACACACGCAAGGTGGGCCTCACAGCTGAGTGGACAGCGCTCAGGAGGTCGTAGTCCTAAGGGCATGGGTTCGATTCCCCGGCTGAGGCAGATAAACAATGGGCAGAGTTTTTCACACCCTGATGCTCTGTTCACCTAGCAGTAAAGAGGTACCTGGGAGTTAGACAGCTGCTACGGGCTGGTTCCTGGGGGATGTGTGTGTGTGTGTGTGAGTGTGTTAGAGATATATGAAGTAGACATAATAGTTGAAAATAGATTGCTTAGAAAGGCGGGATCCCGAGCTAATAGCTCAATTCTGCAGGCACAGATAACAGATACACACATACGGAACACCGGATACATGACAGCAAACACACCGTACATTACCCGGGTAGGACTGACTGAGAATAATTACAATTATTCCCCCCTCGTCACCCTGCAGTAATTAGGACCCACTAGTTAAGCGATTGGCGGGTCGTCTTCCAGGGAACAACTTGTAAGCTGTTGCTGTTGTTATAGTTTTCAGCTATTCGGAACAAGTTCCAAGTACCCGGGCTCGGGTGAGCCCGTAACTTTCCTGGCACAGGAGCGTGCTGACAACTTGCAAGCGTAAACACTGCAGTATATTAAGTGGATTGAACGGTGGTAAGCCTTACGGGCTCACCATAGCCCGTGCTACATTGACACTTCGTTCCGAGTAGCTAAATCTGGAACACAACACACAGGTGGTAAGCCAAGGGCTGGGAGAGATGGGTACATGTTGACGAAGCTACGATGTGAAGGGTCCAGTTTGGTAATTGGTAACTGCCTCGTCCCTGTGGGATGTGTCGGGGTGCGCAGTTCAGACGTAACCACTAATAACTTCAGTTGCCTCTCCAGTTTGTTGGATTTATTTGTCCTCATAAACTCAATAAACTCATCAGCTGACTTGCGAGAGCATCTGGTAGATATGTATGATTTTGTTGTGCCTCGAGTCAGTATGTACGTTGCTGAAGCTGTTTGGGAGACGACAATCGCGCTGGGAATACATTTTTGGTTTCCATGAAACTTTTAACACTCTGTGAAACTATCCTGACATGAATCACCAGATAACCATTATATTTCAGTCCTTCGTTTATTTCATCTCTTCCTCCATTCATCACGGACCCCTCGTGCGCTGTCAATACTGCCCCCTTGTTCTGTCGTCCTCACACTCAATTACCTCGTGTTGTTACCAGACAGCCACCTATCTCCCTCCCCTCACTCGCTAACTGCACCTTACATATTACCCCTCCCACTTACACCTTATGCTGCAATTAGTCATTTGGAAATGGCATCAGAACTGATGTAATTCGGACTCTTCTTGCTCTATTCATACTACATTTGTCTTCTTTTTGATAATTTCTTATATTCAATATTTTGTAACTTTTCCTCTTTCACACGTTATATTTTTGCTAACTTAGTTTAGTCTCTGTGTGAAATTTTTGTCATTATACTTGAGCTGTATTTGGCCGTGTCCTTCCCTTTGGTAACTTATTGGTGATAAACTGGGCTAAGTGACAGAACAACGGAATAATATTTTACAGTCACGAGTTCAATCCCTGAAGATCCAAGTGATTTAATATTCCACGATATTGTAGATATATATTATTATGATGGATTATCACCAGGGTATAAGTTGATGCTCCAAGAATGGTTTCAGTATCAATTGAGTAGCAGTTTTGTCTTGCGATATTTTCGCAATATATTTTGCATCATGATTTACATATTTGAATGCTTTCTCAAATTATTATTTAATATCAGTCGAATTGACTTAGGCATACTAAGGAATGGTCAGCCTACTTAATTAAATGAAGTTGCTAAGTTAGTTTTTGTTTAAATTATACACTATTCATAAGTGTTGATCTATCAATTCTTGAATATTTATTAATTAGCGAGTTCCGCTTGTTTAGCAGCAATGCCTAAAGATATAAAACACATACACACATTATATATATATATATATATATATATATATATCTATATATATTATATATATATATATTTATATATATATATATATATATTATATATATATATATATATATATATATATATATTCCATTCGCACGCACGCCATCACATAGTGACGGAGGGTGTGCGAATAATTTTGTTGACACATTTACATTTGGTCAGGTCTACATCGGCAGATAATGAGAATTCCCAGAGATACTTTTAACCGATTCTAAGCCGAGCAGTAGTACATCTAGAAGTCTAATGATTTTATTGTGCTTTCCACAACAATGAGAAACCATACTCGGTGCAAATTAAATTTATAAATGCTACCCATCTATTATGTATTCGTTTTCTTTGTCGCTCTAAAGAATTTTAGAAAACGATCCAGTTCCGGTAACCTAAGTATTTTATTTGTTGCGTATTACTTTTTTTTTTTTTGAGATATATACAAGAGTTGTTACATTCTTGTACAGCCACTGGTACGCGTAGCGTTTCGGGCAGTCCCTGAATACGATCCCCTGCCGCGAAGAATCGTTTTTTCATCCAAGTACACATTTTACTGTTGCGTTAAACAGAGGCTACGTTAAGGATTTGCGCCCAGTAAATCCTCCTCGACCAGGATACGAACCCATGACATAGCGCTCGCGGAACCCAGGCGAGTGTCTTACCACTACACCACGGAGACTGTATAACTCGAGACCGTAGTATTTATTTGTAAAATGTTGATTACCACTACAATTTTGTCCCCATTGCCTCAGAGACATTTGGTACCTGGGTAAAAGTGCTGCTAGTGTTTTGAAGGAGTTGAGCTCTAAGCTAATGAAACAACTAGAGACCCTAGAGCCGCCAGTTCCCTCGTTTACCGCCTTTAATGTGTGGCGCTCTTGAGGAAATGTTCCTGCCATCTGAGGGGCGGGAGGAAATATATATCTATAATATATTATATATAATTTATATTATATAATATATATATTATATATATATATTATATATAACAAACAACAAATAATATATATATATATATATAATATATAATATATTCTATATATATATATATAGCTATATTATAGATCTAATATATATATATATATATATATATATATATATATATATATAGCTGGATGCCCAGCCAGAGAGAGCCCCGTTACCTACGCCCCGTACTCTGATGCTCTTATTGGTCGCCCGGATGGTATCACAGTGAACCCCTGGAAGAATGGCAAGCATTGTATGGGACTACACGTGCGTATCAACCCTGGCTAACACCTACATTGACCTCAGTGTTGCACAACCAGGTGGCGCTGCCACCCACAGTGAAGCAGCCAAATCCCTAAGTATAGGGAACTTGATCACCACTACAATTTTGTCCCCATTGCTTCTGAGACACTCGGCGCCTGGGGTAAAAGTTGCTACCAGTTTTTNAGACCTGGGAGTGGACATAACACCAATCCTAACTCCAGAGGCTCATATAAATAGAATAACTCAGCCGCATACTCTACTCTGGCAAAAGTCAGAACACCTTCAGAACCTGAATAAGGAGACTTTTAGATCACGGTATACCGCCTATGTGAGGCATGTCTTAGAGTATGTCGGCCCATCGTGGAACCCCCATCTTATAAACACATAACGGGGCTCGAAATGGTGCAGAAGTTTACAACGAGACTCGTCCCAGAGCTGCGAGGGTTGATGTAGGAAGACAGACTGAGGAGCTTAACCTGACGACGTTAGAAAGGAGGGAGAGGGGGCGGGGACATGATACAGACGTATAAAATACCTAGAGAGATTGACAAAGTGGAAAGAGAGGATATAGTTACAAGGAATAACAATAGAACAAGGGGACACGGATGGAAGCTTGAGACTCAGATGTGTCATAGAGATGTTAAAGGTTTTCATTTATCGTAACAGTCCTGGGAAAATGGAATTAACGGAATTAATTAATGGAATTATTGGTGCAGGTTGTGGAAGCAAACTCTGTTCATAATTTCAAAAGTAGATATTCTAGGGAAATAAGACAGAAGTCATTGCTTTCTATCCGGCGGCTAGAAAGGCGGGATCCAAGAGCCAATGCTCGACCCTGGAGTCACAACGTAGTGATATACACACATACACACGCACGCACGCACACGCACGCACGCACCTCACCATTAACAATGAGTCCAATGACCGTCGACGTAATTAGTCATAGTTTCCTGTGTGACCTCCGTAATTGGACCAGCTGTGATGTATTATAAAGTACTGAACGACTTGTAAACATCTAGAAATATTGACATTTTCTACCCTCGCGTTCTGAACATGTATTGATATATACAGAGCTAATCTCATCAAGTATGAAGAATGAGTGTCAGTGTCTTGCCTATTCTTTAATGCATTGCGTGTTCTTTAATGCATTGCGTGTTCTTTAATGTGAATATGTGTTCACATTAAAGAATACACATTTACAAATCAGTCGATGTTTTCTATTAACAAATACAGGCTCACTTCTGATCTGTCAAGATAAACTCCTCATCTGTCAAGGTAAACTCCTCATCTGTCAGGTAAACTCCTCATCTGTCAAGGTAAACTCCTCGTCTGTCAAGGTAAACTCCTCATCTGTCAAGTAAACAATATGAAAGATTACAGTTGTGACTCAAGAGTTGTCTATGTATACTGTGTCCTCTATACACTGGCGTCCTGTCCCTACAAATATAATTAAAATTACTGTATTCATCTTCCTCCCACAGACAACACTCACGCCCCAGACAACACACCCACTCACAGACAACACACTCACCCACAGACCACACTCACTCACAGACAGCACACTCACGCCCAGACAACACACTCACTCACAGACAGCACACTCACTCACAGACAACACACTCACTCACAGACAACACACTCACTCACAGACAACACACCCACTCACAGACAACACACTCACTCACAGACAACACACTCACTCACAGACAACACACTCACTCACAGACAACACACTCACTCACAGACAACACACTCACCCACAGACAACACACTCACCACAGACAACACACCACAGACAACACACTCACCACAGACAATACACCACAGACAACACACCACAGACAACACACTCACCACAGACAATACACCACAGACAACACACCACAGACAACACACTCACCACAGACAATACACCACAGACAACACACCACAGACAACACACTCACCACAGACAACACACTCACTACAGACAACACACTCACCCACAGACAACTCACTCACCACAGACAACACACCACAGACACACACTCACCACAGACAATACACCACAGACAATACACCACAGACAACACACAAGACAACACACAACAGACAACACACACAGACAACACACCACAGACAACCACCACAGACAACACACCACAGACAACACACCACAGACACACACAACAGACAACACACAACAGACAATACACCACAGACAATACACCACAGACAATACACCACAGACAATACACCACAGACAACACACTCACCACAGACAACACACCACAGACACACACTCACCACAGACAACACACCACAGACAACACACCACAGACAACACACTCACCACAGACAATACACCACAGACAACACACCACAGACAACACACCACAGGCAATACACCACAGACAACACACCACAGACAACACACACCACAGACAACACACCACAGACAACACACAACAGACAACCACACCACAGACAACCACCACAGACAACACACTCACCACAGACAACACCCACAGACAACACCACAGACAACACACCACAGACAACACACCACAGACAACACACCACAGACACACACAACAGACAACACACCACAGACAACACACCACAGACAACACACAACAGACAACACACCACAGACAATACACCACAGACATCACACCACAGACAACACACAACAGACAACACACCACAGACACACACAACAGACAATACACCACAGACAACACACAACATACAACACACCACAGACAACACACCACAGATAACACACTCACCACAGACAACACACCACAGACAACACACCACAGACAACACACACAGACAACACACAACAGACACACACAACAACAACACACAACAGACAACACACAACAATAACACACTCACCACAGACAACACACCACAGACTACACACAACAGACAACACACAACAGACAACACACAACAGATAACACACTCACCACAGACAACACACCACAGACAACCACACAGACAAACACACAACAGACACACACAAACAGACAACACACCACAGATAACACACTCACCACAGACAACACACCACAGATAACACACCACACAGACAACACACCACAGACAACACACAACAGACAACACACCACAGACAACACACAACAGACAACACACCACAGACAACACATCACAGACAACACACTCACCACAGACAACACACCACAGACAATACACACAGACACACACACCCACAGACAACACCCACAGCACACACCACAGACAACACACCACAGACAACACACAACAGACAACACACCACAGACACACACACAGACAACACACCACAGACAACACACAACAACAACACACCACAGACAATACACCCAGACATCACACCCACAGACAACACACAACAGACAACACACCACAGACAACACCAACAGACAATACACACAGACAACACACAACATACAACACACCACAGACAACACACCACAGATAACACACTCACCACAGACAACACACCACAGACAACACACCACAGACAACACACAACAGACAACACCCAACAACAACACACAACAGACAACACACACAGATAACACACCCCACAGACAATACACCACAGACAATACACCACAGACAACACACACAGACAACCCAACAGACAACACCCACAGACAATACACCACAGACAACACACCACAGACAACACACCACAGACAACACACACAGACAACACACAACAGACAATACACCACAGACAATACACCACAGACAATACCCACAGACAATACACCACAGACAACACACTCACCACAGACAACACACACCACAGACAACACACCACAGACAACACACCACAGACAACACACCACAGACAACACACCACAGACAACACACTCACCACAGACAATACACCACAGACAACACACCACAGACAATACACCACAGACAACACACCACAGACAACACACCACAGACAACACACAACAGACAACACACCACAGGACAACACACCACAGACAACACACCACAGACAACACACTCACCACAGACAACACACCACAGACAATACACCACAGACAACACACCACAGACAACACACCACAGACAACACACCACAGACAACACACCACAGACAACACACCACAGACAACACACAACAGACAACACACCACAGACAATACACCACAGACATCACACCACAGACAACACACAACAGACAACACACCACAGACAACACACAACAGACAATACACCACAGACAACACACAACATACAACACACCACAGACAACACACCACAGATAACACACTCACCACAGACAACACACCACAGACAACACCCACAGACAACACACCACAGACAAACACAACAGACAACACACAACAGACAACACACAACAGACAACACACAACAGATAACACACTCACCACAGACAACACACCACAGACTACACACAACATACAACACACAACAGACAACACACAACAGATAACACACTCACCACAGACAACACACCACAGACAACACACAACAGACAACACACAACAGACAACACACAACAGACAACACACCACAGATAACACACTCACCACAGACAACACACCACAGATAACACACTCACCACAGACAACACACCACAGACAACACACAACAGACAACACACCACAGACAACACACAACAGACAACACACCACAGACAACACACCACAGATAACACACTCACCACAGACAACACACCACAGACAACACACCACAGACAACACACCACAGACAACACACAACAGACAACACACCACAGACACACACCACAGACAACACACCATAGACAACACACCACAGACAATACACCACAGACAACACACCACAGACAATACACCACAGATAACACACTCACCACAGACAACACACCACAGACAACACACCACAGACAATACACCACAGACAACACACCACAGACAACACACCACAGATAACACACTCACCACAGACAACACACCACAGACAACACACCACAGACAACACACAACAGACAACACACCACAGACAACACACCACAGACAACACACCACAGATAACACACTCACCACAGACAACACACCACAGACAACACACCACAGACAACACACCACAGACAACACACCACAGACAACACACCACAGACAACACACCACAGACAATACACCACAGACAACACACCACAGACAACACACCACAGATAACACACTCACCACAGACAACACACCACAGACAACACACCACAGACAACACACCACAGACAACACACCACAGACAACACACCACAGACAATACACCACAGACAACACACCACAGACAACACACCACAGATAACACACTCACCACAGACAACACACCACAGACAACACACCACAGACAACACACAACAGACAACACACCACAGACAATACACCACAGATAACACACTCACCACAGACAACACACCACAGACAACACACCACAGACAACACACCACAGACAACACACCACAGACAATACACCACAGACAACACACCACAGACAACACACCACAGATAACACACTCACCACAGACAATACACCACAGACAACACACCACAGACAACACACCACAGACAACACACCACAGACAATACACCACAGATAACACACTCACCACAGACAATACACCACAGACAACACACCACAGACAACACACCACAGACAATACACCACAGACAACACACCACAGACAACACACCACAGACAACACACAACAGACAACACACCACAGACAACACACCACAGACAGAAGACAGTAGTGGAGGTACAAGTATTCTCATCCAGTTAGCGTAAACAATCCAACAGACAATAACGTTAGTTTAAATCTTTGTCTGTATGCTTGTCTTAATAATAATAAGAATATTAATAATAATACAATAATGGTAATAATAATAAATACTAATAATAATAATAATAATAATTGCCCAGAAATCACATTAACGTTATACATATATATGGCTGTGAGGCGGGCGATGTATACTTATACATCGATAACACACTCACATACTCATACACTCACGATAACACACTCATGAATACTTA
>WNGS01164858.1:31145898-31152666 GCA_020271785.1 Procambarus virginalis
CTCTCAACTCAACCTTTAACTTATGTTTGTGTATGTGTGTGGGTGTGTGTACTCATCTAGTTGTACTTACCTATTTGTGCTTGCGGGGTTGAGTTCTGGCTCTTTGGTCCCGCCTCTCAACCGTCAGTCAACTGGTGTACAGGTTCCTGAGCCTATTGGGCTCTATCATATTACATTTGAAACTGTGTATGGAGTCAGCCTTCACCACATTACTGCCTAATGTATTCCATCTGTTAACTACTCTGACACTGAAAAAAGTTCTTTCTAACGTCCTGTGGCTCATTTGGGCACTCAGTTTCCACTTGTGTCCCTTGTGCGTGTGCCCCTTGTGTTAAATAGTCTGTTTTTATCTACCCTGTTAGTTCCTCTGAGAATCTTGTACGTGGTGATCATATCCCCCCTAAACTCTTCTGTCTTCTGTTATGGGAGGGGGAGGTGTAGCTGGGTTAGGGAGGGGGGTGGGAGGTGTTTGACGTGAAGGCGACACCCCGCCTTGTTCGGTGTTTATTACGCGTGGCCCGCGTGACGGGCCCAGCTGCTTTGGGAACGGGCAGAAACAGTATTTACATCTGTCACCCTGTCTGCACCTTTCCATCTTTATGTCCTAGCCCTCCCTGTTACTGTCTTCCCAAGTCCCTCATACTGTCGCTTCCTCTCTGTCTTACTGTCGTCTTCCCTTCCTTCTTACTGTCTTGCCCCGTCCCTCGTACTGTCGTCGTCCCTCCCCCTTGTGCCAACACTCTGCCACAATACACAAGTCAATTTCACTAATATAATAATCTTGATGAAAGTCATCAATATAATAAACAGATTCTTTAGTAGTCAGCTGAAGGGGCCAGCCCAACCTGTCCTCTTAAAAAGAACGTCGCTTTTGGCCGTTGCTCGTATGGCCAAATTTGGACGTAATTTGAAAATGAAAAAAAAAATGAAAATAAATTTGGGATTTTTTTCAACAACAGTAAGTTAAGGATCCTCTGATAGGTTAGGGGGCAGGAAATTCTCATAAAGTTTCAAAACTTATGAAAACGTTAATTTAAAGTGTCCTCTCATAACCTCTGCGCGTACGCCGGACGACTCAAACAGAAAACGGAACAGAACGTCACTTTTGTGAGTCGATTTCATTTCAAAATTACGTCCAAATTTGGCCATATCGCGCATACGTGCCAAAAGTGACGTTATTTTTAACAGGACGGGTTGGCAGGAGAGGAGGAGAGAGAGAGAGAGAGAGAGAGAGAGAGAGAGAGAGAGAGAGAGAAAGCGAAAGAGTGGGAGAATTGAAAGAGAGAGAGGATGAAGTGTAAGGAAGGGAACTATCAGGAGCAAGTGCCAAGCCATTACGACTATATAGCACTGGAAGGGATCAGGATAAGGATTTGGGATGTGACGTTGGAAAGGAATGGTACCCAACCACTGGACGGTCGGGGATTGAACGCCGACCTGCATGAAGCTATACCGTCGCTCTACCGTCCAGCCCAGTGGTTGGACGGGGGGAGGGAAAGAATGGTGCTCAACCACTTGGACGGTCGGGGGATTGAACGCCGACCTGCATGAAGCGAGTGAGTGAGTTAGTTGGTTAGATAGTTAGCTGTTACTACTAACAACAAAGCATAACACCTACCATAACTCAGTCTTCTTGTTTGAGGAGCTGTTCACTTGAGGCAGTTAAGCAAGTCCCAGCTGTGTCTGGGTACAAGTGACAGGATGAACAACTGGGAGGCTGGGTTACTCACACAGGTGAGCGCGCCTCATGTCTGCGGAACCTCACATTGTTTTAAACCCCAGCCCACTTACGCGTGTTTAAAACACGTTCTGGTCTCGGATTGAAACACAATGGTGTGATATATCATAGTTTCAAATATTTCTGTGATTCTACGTTGTTTTCTTGTTTCACAATGTTTCTACAGAGTTCTCATTGTTCCTTATTGTGTTTCTTTGTTTCCTCGGTGTTTCTAAATTATTATCCGGTTCTAAATTTTTATCAGTTTCTCACATGTTATCAGTGTTTCTCAATAAAGGCGACTTCTGCATATATCATCTTCCGCAGTGATTGCGTTTGTCAGCGTCAGCCAGACGGATAGCGTTACTCTGGCGTTACCAAACTGGTCTAGGCACAGTTACTCCCAGCGTGATGGCGTCAGCCATGGAAATATATGACCAATTACCTCACTGATGGATACTTACGGGCTATTCATGCCCGTGCCCCCTAAGCCACCTTTTTAAGGTGGCTAATCAATCAATCAATCATCACTGATGGAATCATTACAGCTTTCACTGCTCCGGTCACTGCGTTGCTCTGATATTAGACCAAGCCCCCCCCCCCTGCTTAGGTGGCTTCTCAGCTCAAACTCTAGGATCCTGGGTTTGATCTCTGGGCGGGACGGAGGTGGTTGTGCACGTTTCCTCTCATCTAATGCCACTGTTTACCAAGCAGAAGATAACCATCCGGGAATTAGACAATTGCTGTGGTTTGTATTCTAGGAAGGTCATCAGTAGATGATGACCTAGGCTTAGTGACACCTCAATAATATAATAATAATATAATAATAATAATAATAATAATAATAATAATAATAATTTATTCACAAAAGGTACAATATGAGTTGGTGAGATTACGTAAGAATAGTATTTGTACATTCTTTCATGGTCATAACCCTGAGAATGGTCCAAGACGGACCGAACGTCCTCGTCCCTTCACCTTCTAGTGTGTGCTGGTCAACAAGACGCACAATAACATGACCGCCAACAGACGCCTGTGGTGAGTGCAACAGAATGAGGTTGCCAGTAAGGGAAGCCAACGGGAAGGGAAGGGGGAAAGCGCCAAGACTATATAGCACTTGAAAGGGATCAGGATAAGGATTTGGGATGGGACGGGGTTAGGGGGGAGGAAGGAATGGTGCCCAACCACTTGGACGGTCGGAGATTGAAACGCCGATCTGCATGAAGCGAGACCGTTGCTCTACCGTCCAGACCAAGTGGTTGGGAAACAAGAGGAGCCAACAGTCAGAGAGCCAGCGCCCAGGAGCGGCGCAAGAAACAAAGATAATGTCTTCATTAACACACCTTCGCTCGTAAAGAAAACGTGTGTTATAATAGCCAAGCTTTAAGACATGATGGCCAGAGGTGTTCTGGGCTGTGGGAGCGAGGGCGCGTAAGGCTCACTATCCTTTGCTGAACTACTGAACGATAAGCCGAGCAGGTGACTTCTCATTTACCTGGTATTCTTAATTACTGCGATGGAGGACTCATAAGCTACTGGGGGGGGGGGGACCTGGTGACGGTGAGGGAGGGAGGGAGAGGGAGACTCTAAGTGTTGTACTCAATGGAGCAGAATCCGAAAGCCGCTCAATTGGTGCCAGCGTACCACAGGGTAGTGTTGCTTGGCCCTCTGCTGTGGAATGTTTATTTCAACGATCTACTTCACCTTATTTCTTAAGCTCAAGCCTATGCTGATGACTGCATTCTAACCTTTACATTTGGAAAGGAAGAAATGCCACAAGAATCAATCACCAACTTTCAGCGATTTCTACCTGGGGGGGGGTAGAAGATGGCAGGTCATTTGCGGCTGAGAAGACACAAGTGATGATGATAACTAGACTGTCCATTGCAAATCTGACAGGCTTGGAAATGGATGGCAAAAACCTAGAGTTCACAGATGAAATTGAAATACTGGGCATGGTTTGACTCTTCAGTGAGCCATGAAGAGCCACGTGCTTAACCTAGCCCAAAAGGCAGCCAGGAAACTTAACAGCTCTACGGCGCATCTCACACCTTCTTGACAACAGGGGCTGCAAAACCTTATATGAAGCACAAGTTCGCTCCCATCTAGAGTATGCAGCACTCTCCTGGATCGCCTGCACTCCATCACTCTTCAGACTGTTGGACAAAGTGGAGACCTGGGCAAGAAGGCTCATCTCTAGTCTTGACCAAGTCTGGTGGGAACGGTCTGAACATCAGAGCCTGCACACCGTCGTGATGTTGGTGGTCTTACTGTTATGTACAAGGCCAACATTTTCAAAGTTCCACACCTGGCCCAACACCGTGGACTACCAGTAGTTGCCACCCGTAGCACTAGGCTCTCAACCTTCAACAGTCTCATGCTGGAAGTACCATTCTCAAGTCCTGGACGACTTGAGAATAGTCCAGGACGGACCGAAACGTCGTCGTCCCTTCACTTTCTAGTGTGTGGTCTGGTCGACAGGCTCATCCTGTTCCTTATATCATTGTGACTTTGATTTAAATAAAGATCATTGCTAAAAAATGTAGGAGCAAGCTTCAGATGAGATGATGTAGGATAATAGCTCTTGCTTGCAGTGTCACTAGATTCGTCAATTGACATCCCTAATGAATCCTGGTTATCTTCAGGTTATATTGTCTAATCTACCCAAGTCTACCTAACCCTTATCTTACCTTATTTACTATAGTTTACCCTACCCTTATCTTACCTTATCTACCCTAGTCTTAGTTAAAAAATAAGAAAGAACATCTGTACGGTCTGTACATCAGAGTCTGCTGCATATATATATATATATATATATATATATATATATATATATATATATATATATATATATATATATATATATATGTATATATATATATTTATATATATATAATATATAATATATATATATATATATATATATATATATACATGCAAGCCTATACTGTTTGCTGTTTATACAGTGTATATATATTCTACAGATGCAAGCTAAACAACTTACATATGTAATTAACTTGTCATAATTGGTACGGTTATCCTGCAACCCTCCCCCCCCCTCCATCAAGTGGGCAGGCGGAGTGAGGGCCACAGTCAGCCACAGGTTACTACCTACAGTTAGCAAACTGGGGATATTTGGCAAATATTTCTGGTAGTAGTCCATTTTGAAATATTTACACGTTTCTTGAGCTACTTGTCTCTAAAATCACGGATCTTTACGCACTCTATCACATAGTGGTTATCTTGAGATGATTTCAGGGCTTAGTGTCCCCGCGGCTCGCGTCCTCGACCAGGCCTTCACACCCAGGAAGCAGCCCGTGACAGCTGACTAACTCCCAGTACCTATTTACTGCTAGGTAACAGGAGCATCAGGGTGAAAGAAACTCTGCTCATTGTTTCTCGCCTTGTTTAAGATTCGTTACCTGGAACAAAAAGTTTCAATCGCACGGGCTATGGTGAGCCCGTAGACCTTACATCAGCAGGTAATGAGCATTCTCAGAGATACTTACAGCAGAGTCTAAGCCGAGCAGTAGTAACATCTAGAGGTCTGCTGATTTTATTGGATAATGCATAGATGTGTGGCTATTCTTGAATGATACTATGAAGTATGATCAACGATAGAATTACTAGTGTTGATTTCACTTTGTGCTAAGATCTACAAGGTTTTGTTGAAGCTCATAGTGCATTTTTATTCTCAGTCTGCCTGTATGCAATCGAAGCTTTTAATCAACTCCGTTGATGGCAGACTCTTTGGCTAACTCATCTGCTCTATCATGCGCCTGGAGGCCAATATGAGATGGAATCCACATGATATACACTGTTACCATCATTAATAAATATGTTGTATTTGTCTAGATTCAGACACGAGCATGGTACAGTTGTGTCTTAAAGAGCTGAGAGCAATTAAGGATGATAAAGAATCACACAATTAATGTATCAAGTTTAGAGATTTGGTGAAATTCGCTGTGAATGTCTGTACTGCGCTCTGGTCCTTCTCACATATGTCAACAAATCAGTTTGACTCAACTGGGGATCCATATGCAGGCGATGAGTCACAATAACGTGGCTGAAGTATGTTGACCAGACCACACACTAGAAGGTGAAGGGATGACGACGTTTCGGTCCGTCCTGGACCATTCTCAGTCGATCAACTTGAGAACTGGTCCAGGACGGACCGAAACGTCGTCGTCCCTTCACTTTCTAGTGTGTGGTCTGGTCAACATAGGGATCCATAGTTAGGATAATTCATTTAAAGGACAAAATAAAGTAATGTTTGCATTACCTCCCCTTGTGTATTAATTGTATCAGTGCGGTTATTTGACCTATTAACCTATTGTCCCTAACTGTCAGTAATTCCTCCCCGAGTCTTAAGACAGTTACAGAGAAATACAGGGAGCCGGTCGGCCGAGCGGTACAGCACGCTGACTTGTGATCCTGTTGTCCTGGGTTCAATCCCAGCTGACTAAGTGGTTGTTAGTCAGCTGTCACGGGCTGCTTCCTGGGGGTGGAGGCCTGGTCGAGGACCGGGCCGCCGGGGACACTAAAAAGCCCCGAAAGTCATCTCAAGATAACCTCAAAGATAACAAGAGCCAGTCCATGTCAACACCTAAGTGTCAAGAACGTGGTGTTTCATTTTGTTCTTCCACCACAGAGCATTCTAAGTGGTTTTAGGGTTATTTGAGTTAAGGGTAAGGACTCTGTACCAGTTTGTTGTGGCCGCCTCTTCTGAAGGAGCCCAGTGACCTCTTAACACCCCCCCCCCCTTGTGTCTCTCCTCTTCATCCGCCTCTCTTAGTCTAACACCTCACTCCAGACTGAACTTTTAAATTTAAATTAGAAATTTATACTTTCTTCCCTAGCAACAAGTCTGTCCCATTATACCCATGAAAAAATTCCTAAGTTTCCCATAGCGTCCTCTCTTGAAATCGAGTTTAACAACTTTTTCACTGTCCCCGAGGACCGAGTCTATTGGGCAGCGCCACTCATCTTGTGAGTGGACATACCGCCATAGCAACATGTACAACACTCCCCAAAAGGAAGAAACCCGCTGG
>WNGS01164858.1:31189687-31224079 GCA_020271785.1 Procambarus virginalis
CCTAACTGAGCTAATCATCCTGGGTGCCTGTTTCGCCAGCTTCCAATGTTCGGGACGGAATTAGAGCTGAAACATCACGCTCAAAACAGGATGGCTGTGAGGTGGGTGGTGACTGGAGGGGTGAGGTGGGTGGTGACTGAGAGGGTGAGGTGGTGGTGACTGAGAGGGTGAGGTGGGTGGTGACTGAGAGGGCTATAAGAGCAAATACAATAATACGGACAGGGGGCGGCAGGCTTGGCTGAACGGTGGAGACTAAACGTAGATAGTTGAGGAGAGAAATGGTGAGAGAGTGAGGGGAGATATAGTGAGGGAGGGGGAGAGTGAGGGAGTGTGTGTGAAGAGGGAGCCCTGTGCCCTCCTGGTCAGGGCGGCTGACGTCAAACATATAAGCATGTTAGCATTCATTTTAGAGGCCGGGCGGCGAGTGGGTGTGGTGGACGGCGAGGGAGTTGAGAAATGTCTCCGTGGCGCAGTGGTACAACCCGTCCTCGCAATTCGTATAGTCAATATTGACTTATTAGTTACGTGCATAGGTGACATACTAAACAATAGTTTCCCTTGAAAGCTTCATAGAAAACACCGACCTTACCTAACCTACTTAGTATGTTAAAATAAGCATCTTATAGCTTCGTAATTACAATTGTTACTTAACCTATTATAGGTATAGGTTAGGTAATAATTGTAAGTACAAAGCAATAAGATCCTTATCTTAACATACTAAGTAGGTTAGGTAAGGTCGGTGTTTTCCTATGAAGCTTTTCAAGGGAAACTATTATGTTAAGTATGTCACCTATGCACATACTTAATAAGTCAATATTGACTATACGAATTGCGAGGACGGGTTGAGTGGTAACACTCTCGCCCGAACTTCGTGAGCGATTTGGCCAAGATTCGTATCATGGCCGGGGGAGGATTGACTGGGCGCCAATCCTTAACTGTGCGGTTTTGTTCACCAGCAGTGATTGGGTACCTGGTTGTTGAACAATTAGCGGGTTGTATGACAGGTAAACCTGTCGTGAGGTTTACCACGAGGAAGGAAACGCTCTCAGGTCTGCTAACAGGTGTCATCAGTCATCTGTTCCCCCAACCATTAAAAAATTCCACTGCATTAACTCACAAAAACACCTGTTCTCAATACACCACTCACAAAACACCTGTTTTTAATACGCCACTCACAAAAACACCTGTTCTCAATACACCACTCACAAAACACCTGTTTTCAATACGCCACTCACAAAAACACCTGTTCTCAATACACCACTCAAAAAAAACACCTGTTCTCCATATACCACTCACAAAAACACCTGTTCTCAATACACCACTCAAAAACACCTGTTCTCAATACACCACTCACAAAAACACCTGTTCTCAATACACCACTCAAAAAACACCTGTTCTCCATATACCACTCACAAAAACACCTGTTCTCAATACACCACTCACAAAAACACCTGTTCTCAATACACCACTCACAAAAACACCTGTTCTCAATACACCACTCAAAAAAAACAACAAATCCTCCTCACAATCATTCCCTCATTTATGAACTAATCTGGTCATTATCACTCATCATCCCCAGGACATTATAATATGCACTCAATATTAAATGTCTCTTCAGCGACCCACGCCTATAATGAATCAATAATAACTCGTGTAATAGTGCAGTCGACTCACAACTGAGGGGACACTGGTTCGGTTCTCGAGCTGGCCAAAAGGTTCGTTCCTCTTGAACAAATCCAAAGGACCGTGACGAGGGTTCGAATCTACGTCCGAGAGGATCCCAGACGCTGCCTTAATCTGGTTCCTGTTCTTTCATCTTATTCCTGAGTTTACTTGCAGTGATTAGGTATAAGGATGTTGCCCAACTGTTGCGGGGAATCCTGGGAGACATGTGTCGTTGATATAGGAGACATCAGTATGGCTAACAGGCTTCCTGAGTAACTCCATCTATCATCGTTCTATTATGCAGGAAGAACCACCGCATGTCTATGGGTCATCCATAAGGTTAGCAGACTTCTAGATGTTACCACTGCTAGGCTTAGGCTCGGCTACAAGTACCTCTGGGAGTTTGTAACATCTGCTGATGTAGATTTGATTAAGTGTAAACTCTTGTCAGCAGAACTACTCGCATACCTTGCTTCATTATATATGGAATGTGAAAAATCGCGGAATTCAGAGATAATACCAGCAGTGGAGTCCAAGAGATGTGCGACTAGTTCATAAATAATGATGTGCTGCCAGGAATCTTAGCGAAGTATCCATAGTTGCTTACTGTTAGGTGCAGCCTGCACATGACTGTAAAGCTGCCGCCAGTTGGGTGGGTGTGGAGCACATGACTGTAAAGCTGCCGCCCAGTTGGGTGGGTGTGCAGCAAGACTAGTAACTGTGTGACTCACCATAAAGTGCCTTGTATAGTGACTGTTGTGAGCCTCTTGTTGAATCACTTGTGATATAAACAGATTATTGATATGTATATGTTTTTGTGTACATGTATGTATTTATATATGAACTTGTGTATGTAACATTAATAATTGTGTAACTAGCTTCAAAAGATTGCCACATGCTTAGCTAAAGGAACTGTGGGGTTCAAGTTCTTGAACCACTTCCTCTGTAACCCTTTCCACCCCCATCAGTCAATGATTCAGACCCTTGGTTAACTGTGTAACTCACGAGGGTTCGACCCCAGGCGAGGTTACACAAGTAATTAAGGAAGCCTGACCAGGGGAAATACAGTCCTTAAGTGTACATAAACTCAGTGAGGGGAAGTGAATTACATGAGGGAGAATAGAATTTTTAGAGTGATTAATTAACTTCCCCGTGATGACCTTAAGAAACCTTACCTTGCTTATTGTTGATGGTGTTGAAGGAGACACTGATTCACTAATGTAACTTATATTGTGTAGTGTTTTGTATGGGCTGGTAATATTATCTGTAGATATGTCTGTCTACGCCAATTTCCCCACTGCTAAATCCTCCTTCCTTCCCTCCCTCGTCACACTGCGTGTGGGTGGAGGCGGACGTTTGTGTTACAAGTATTGTGTTGCCAACCTCCCTCCGCCGCTCCCACCATCAAGGCCATGTTACTTGTCTTCACCTAGTTGTGCTGGCGGGGGTGGAACTCTGCTATTTCCGCCCGCCTCTCAACTGTTACTAACTAACTAACTAACGCCAAGAATATATATTGGGTTAAAACTGAGTGAAACCACAAGGCCGTGGTGTATCTTTGACTAAATATTGAGGTGATGCGATGGGATCGAACCCGCGTCCTCGGCATCCCTCCACAAGCTCACGCACTACCGACTGAACCAAGATGAGCTCTTGTTCCTGAGGCCGTTCAGGGACGTGTCCATCAAATGGCCTCATTATTTTCCATAGTAGGTTTAAGTCTATGAATAGTATATACTTTTAGATAACATTGAAGAGTTAATTAATTTTCAAAACGATCATTTACTGAATGAAAGGATGTTTCTCTCCCTTCGTTAACTGTTGTGTGTGTGTGTGTGTGGTGTGTGTGTGTGTGTGGTGTGTGTGTGTGGTGTGTGTGTGTGTGTGTGTGTGTGTGTGTGTGTGTGTGTGTGTGTCCTGGCCTCACTGTACTCTTGTATGTGTTGCAATACCTGCCGTCTGCTTATGAAACTCCTTATATTCACCTGTTGTTGTTATTGTTAAAGATTCGCTACTTGGAATAAACAGTTCCAAGTAGCACGGGCTATGTGAGCCCGTAGGTACTATATTCACCTGTTGATTATCTAATGCAGTGATTCTCTATCCACTAGATCTCTATCATAATCTACTTTAAACCCTCTATATAGTTGTGGCCTCAACCTATTTACTCATCCATCTACTCACTACTCTTCAGTTAAATATTTCCCTACGTTATTTTGGCTCGTCTACATGTCTAGTTTCCACCAGTGACTTCTCGCTCAGCTCCTGCACTTGCTAATCTATTGTTATAAACTTTATCAGTAACCTGTAGACCTTACACATCGCAATCATGTCTCCACCTTAACCGTCTCTTTTAATGCAATAAGATCCAGGTTCCTTAGTCTTTCCACGTATTCCAATAAACTCAGTTCTTGAACCAGTCTTGTGATATATCGAAATATTCTTGAACTTTGTCTTGAACCTACATATAGGAGCTATATACTCCAATGATGGTCTCACTTAGTGGTACACAATCCTATAAATGATTATTCCTTGTTCGGAATATTTATAGGAATTCGGATGTTTGCCAGCCTTGCATATTCCGCTGGTGGGAAACTGTTGGCGTGTGCCTCTGGAGAGAGGTGGTGTGGTGTTATGTTCATTTCTAAATCGTTTTCTTTTTAGATTCTGGTTTAGATTCTCTGGTTTTGATCAGTGTGTCTTCTCGCTCCTTCTCCAATTTTCATTTTCTGACATTTTTATAATTAGTCAAATGGGCAACTTTCGGACTATTCCTGCAGTTTGTACATGTCGTCTTGCAACATTTTGCAGTCCTCATCAGTCCTACCTAGTTGTGGGTGTTTCTCATGGTCTCCTAACATGAACAAGCTGGCGTGCACTTCCTGGGTCACATACTTGACATATACACGATGTGCACCACGTCCTCCAAAAATGGGGAGGTAAATGTAACAGCCCCATCAGTACAGTTAGGTGCTATATATGACAGTCAGGAAATGTACTTATTACACTTAGTATTAAACCGTACTGTCAATTTGGAGGATGGGTTGGAGCGCCCAATGCTGGTCCTTGCCATACTCCTCTCCTCACTTTCTCCCTCCTGATTTCTCTTCTTTCACTGTGTCTGTCTCTTGTTCAATAGGTTCTTCGTTATCCATTTTTACACTCTTTCCGTTTTGCAACTCTTTCTCAAGAAAAATGCGGACCATCCCGACTCTTCTCTTACCTGTGTGAGTACTGTTGGCTTGTGGTAGTACTCTAAGATGTTTGTCAAGCAGAACTTCCAGCCGTTAAACCCATGATATCTTTTTTGTTATATATTTAATCCTCTCTTAAGTTTCCAATAATCTCCTTGCAAGGTCTACGTGTTGGTGATACTGGCGTGCAGTCAGCCTTTCCTCTCAATCTCCTTTCATATAACCCAGAATATTTGCTGTTTTAAAGCTCTCTGCCAACTCCTCACATCACTACATTAATGACTATTATAATTAATTTAACTCACAGGTACCTATTTACTGCTAGGTGAACAGGTGCATCAGGTGAAACAAGCTGCCATTTTGTTTCTGCCTCGACTGGAATCGAACCCGGGCCCTCAGGACTGTAACCCGCAAGCGCTGTCCGCAATGTGTGTGTTTGTGTGTACTCACCTAGTTGTACTCACCTAGTTGTGCTTGCGGGGGTTGAGCTCTGGCTCTTTGGTCCCGCCTCTCAACCGTCAATCAACAGGTGTACAGTTTCCTGAGCCTAATGGGCTCTATCATATCTACACTTGAAACTGTGTATGGAGTCAGCCTCCACCACATCGCTTCCTAATGCATTCCATTTGTCAACCACTCTGACACTAAAAAAGTTCTTTCTAATATCTCTGTGGCTCATTTGGGCACTCAGTTTCCACCTGTGTCCCCTAGTGCGTGTGCCCCTTGTGTTAAACAACCGGTCTCTATCAACCTTGTCGATTCCCCTGAGAATCTTGAATGTGGTGATCATGTCCCCCTAACTCTTCTGTCTTCCAACGAAGTGAGGTTTAATTCCTGCAGTCGCTCCTCGTAGCTCATACCTCTCAGCTCGGGTACTAGTCTGGTGGCAAACCTTTGAACCTTTTCCAGTTTAGTCTTATGTGTGTGTGTGGTGTGTGTGTGTGTGTGTGTGTGTGTGTGTGTGTGTGTGTGTGTGTGTGTGTGTGTGTGTGTGTGTGTGTGTGTGAAAGTAGAGCAGTAGATAAGAGAAATCAGTAATGATTGAAATCTTATGATTTTTCGACGACTTTGTATCCTCCCTTGCACAAGAAGGAAATTACAGCAGATAGTAAAGTAGAAACAAGAGAATTAGGACAAGATGGAGGGAAAGGGAAGAGCAATAGTGAGGGGTAGAATGCGTCGTTTGCAATATAGGCCATAAGGAAGGAGGCTGTAGGGCAGTATATCCAGACCAGAGTATAGCACTATACGCTCAGGGGTGAAGACAAAGCATAGATTAAATGCAAGAGATTTAGGGAGGTAAGCGGTGAGTGATGAAGAAGGGGGGGGGGGAAGAGGGGTAGAGGAGGGAGGAATGAAGGGGAAGATAGGAATAATAAAGACACGCAGAACGGGATGGTGATAGGAGGGTGGAAGGGAATGGAAGCAATGACAAAACCCACAGGAGCTGTGATGACGATTCGAACCTATGTGCTGGGTTGTTCCCATGCACACACTCGACACCACTGGACCACGACCTGCTCAATCACGGCCATGTGATTGAGCATCATCACGACACCTGTGGATTCTCTCATTGATACATCACGTTACTGTGATTTAACTCACTCTGTCGGGGGGACAGGAAGCCAGAGTGTATTCATACACGTGTGGCTTTTATCGAGGTCCCTCCTCCCCCCCCCCCAGCCCGAACTACGGACCCCGCCCCCCCCCCCCCAGTATACAACCCCACAACAAGCTGACTAACTCCCGAGTACCTACTCACTACTAGGTGAACAGCGCCATTAGGTGAAAGGAAATAAGCCCAACCACTTCTGTCCCGCCCGGGATTCGAACCCGGAATTCTCGATTATGCGTCGAGAACGAACCCCACTGCGCTACCGGGACCCTTACTTAGAAATACACATTTCTCTGTGTATTGGAAACATTCACTCTCTTCTATGGTGTCTGCTGCCACCAGACTGCTCTCAAGAGCTGAGCTCTCAGCTCTGAGGCTACACGAATTAATCCTCACGTCGTTGGAAAAGAGAAGAGTTAGGAAGAGACATTATTTCCACATACAGAATTCTCAGGGGATTTGACAGGGTAGATAAATACCCGACAGTTTACCACGAGTGGTACCCGCACAAGGCGGGTACACATGCGGACACTGGGTACCCGCACAAGGGGGGACACATCGACACTGAGTACCGTGTGGTACCCGCCACACTGAGTACCGTGCTGTAACCGCACAAGGGGACACATATAGACACTGAGTACCGTATGGTACCCGCACAAGGGGGACACATGCGGACACTGGGTACCCGCACAAGGAGACACATCGACACTGAGTACCGTGTGGTGCCCGCACAAGGCGGGTATACATGCGGACACTGAGTACCGTGTAATCCCCGCACAAGGGGGACACATCGACACTGAGTACGGTGTAATCCCTGCACAAGGGGGACACATGCGGACACTGAGTACCGTGTGGTACCCACACAAGGGGACACATGCGGACACTGAGTACCGTGTGGTACCCACACAAGTGGGACACATGCGGACACTGAGTACCGTGTGGTACCCGCACAAGTGGGACACATGCGGACACTGAGTACCGTGTGGTACCCACACAAGGGGGACACATGCGGACACTGAGTACCGTGTGGTACCCACACAAGTGGGACACATGCGGACACTGAGTACCGTGTGGTACCCGCACAAGGGGGACACATGCGGACACTGAGTACCGTGTGGTACCCGCACAAGTGGGACACATGCGGACACTGAGTACCGTGTAATCCCCGCACAACGGGGACACATGCGGACATGCCAAATACCTGTAGGCTGTGTGAGAGTCGGGAACAAAGGAAAATGGACTAAGAAGTGAGAAAAGCAAACTGCATAATTTCTCATGTAGATATAACAAGCCCAAATGTTAGGAATCCTTCACGCTAGTATGAGACCCAAGAGCTTAAGCTCAACTTCAGTAACAACAACTTAATGAGTGCACCGCCACATGCTCTTCGTGGAAAAAGAAAAGATGCCGACGCCAACATTTATTGCCACAAAATTTGATGTGAAAATAAATGACCACAGACGCTATTTTGATGAATTACCATGAGTGATGATGACAGTGATGATGGTGGCAATAATGATCAATCCTCTCATAACCTCCATCCTTCTCCTTTCCATCCCTCAACTCCCTTCCATCCCTCCCACTTGTCCCCGACCGAGCAGTTGGACGGACAAAGTAACGCTGCTCTTGATGGCAAAAGTTGTGAGGGTGACAAATGAGTGTTGCCTTCAACACACCTTCAGTGCTCACTATGATGGATTATCAACACTTACAACACTTTATTTACACAGTTTTTAGGTAAGTGAATGTTGCTGGAAGAGGCCACTAAGGGGGGGGGTCGGGGCAGGGGGTGAGGGGGAGTGAGGTGGTTGGTGGAGTGTGGTGTTAACTGTTGATGACGACTGCTGATAACTGTACTACTAATGATTATTATTGGGGGGGGGGGGGTTGTAGAAAGTGATTAGTAGTAGTGTTAAGGGATGAGGATGGTGTTGTTTTTGTTGCAGTTTCGTGGTTGTTGTTGTTAAAGATTAGCTACCTGGAACAAGAAGTTCCAAGTAGCACGGGCTATGGCGAGCCCGTAGAAAACAGCTTCGTGGTGATAGTGATAGTTCAAGATATAGTACAATAAAGATAGATATTAGATATCGAGGCTGATTTTGGTAACAAACTTATTGGCTAAGATAACCCAAAGAACCAACCAATTTCGTACACGGCACGACAAGTTCTACACGCTAAACAACTCATTCTGAAACATCAATAATGAGCGCGGTTAATGACCCCCGGATCGTCATTAGGCAAGTTTTATGTAGTTTCGCACCAAACTAGCCTCAGCCTTGTTATGGGAGACACCGTGTAGCATTAAATGAAGCGAGAGCTAGAGGATAATTTAACTCCTCGCGTCTGTACGTGTCCAGGTTCTTGATGGCGCAGGTGATTAGGGACAATTATCCTAATTATCCCCCTTCTCTCTTTGTCGTGCGGCCGACACATCTCCGCTAATGATACTTATTTATGCCTGCTGGATCGAGTACTTCAGCAGGCAACCGCTTTGCATACTTGGGGAACCGTCTCTTCCTCTCTCTCTCTTGTATATATATTAGTTGCTTGTCATTTTGACAGGTGTTATTGAGAAAATCAATTAGAGCATTGAGGTGATTAAAGCAGGGATCAGGGTACTCCCAGCCGTGCACCTTACCCCTGTACCACCACCACATGGTTTAAGTTAGACAACCTGGGATTCCACCGAATCCACAGGAGGTCTTGGAGGCTCCTACTGAAGCCAGTCGCAGTTTTACTTATGACCCCCGAGCACTGGTGTAGGTAAAGTCACCTTTGTGCTCTAAATGATTTTCTAAATAATATGTATCACGTTAGTGTGATAGTGTGATTTGTTTAATATTATTACAATGTTATCATCATTATCAACAGCATCATTGTCATCATCATTATTATTAAATCATTACCATCATAACACAAAGAAATCACAATGACATGATATATGAAAGGTGTCCGGGAATCTCTGGAACGCCGGTTCAAGTCACCTCATTGCCACAATTTGTTTCTAATTAACATTATAATCATCACTAGAGTGCATACTGTTGGTACCAACAAGAGTGTAACAACATCGCCCCGGCGTGTGTGTGTGTGTGTGTAGATGTTATGACACAGAGAATCAGAAACCAAAGCACTGTGTTACGATCCGATTACACTCTGAAATGGAGAGCTTTAATCGGCTCAAGCTGCAAGGCGTTGCGATCCTTTGTGTCAAACACGTGGACACTGGCGTCTCAGAGCTGTAGCTTGTGTTGCACTCAGGTTGGCAGAAGACTTTGCTTCGTATTAAAAAATATATTTTCAAAGTGGCGAGGTGCAAATTATGCAGTTAACCAAATCACACACTAGAAAGAGAAGGGGACGACGACGTTTCGGTCCGTCCTGGACCATTCTCAAGTCGATTGTGGTCGATTGTCATTCGGTGGAATGACAATCGACTTGAGAATGGTCCAGGACGGACCAAAACGTCGTCGTCCCTTCACTTTCTAGTGTGTGGTCTGGTCAACATATTTCAGCGACGTTATTGTGACTCCTCGCCTGCATTATGGAGTTAAGTTTAGTTCATCTATTATGCACCCCATATCCTGTGGGTGTTGGTGCTGAAGGTCACACAGGCATATACTGGGCTCAGGAACTGAATCCCAAAATTAATTTGGCTAAGCAAGTTACAGTGTTGATAATTTAGTTACATAGCCAGGGGGGGATATTGGTTCAAGCTCCCAATATACTTTTGTGGTAGTTTCTGTTCGGAGTGTGTGCGTGCAAGAATAATCAAAACGTTTCTTTCTAAACTTTTGATTTGAGAGGGATTATTGAGCGTCAGGAAAGGGGATTTGAATTGATCTCAATACCGCTGTGATTTGATGTTGTATTTGACACGGTTTTGAATGTGTTATCTCGATTTGTTTTATATCGAGAGGAAATGTTCATCCTAGTTTTGTATGAATTGAAGCACATTGGTGAGCACAAAAGGCCCTTAATAAATACTGGTTGCACCTCATGCCAAGGAAAAATGTATATATATATATAAACTCTTCTGTGAAGGACTCGAACCTTAGAGAGCCAGGTGCATCACACACACATTGACATAACCAGTACAGTAACCACTACACCATGACACACTGTTAAAGGTTTGAAAGTCGGGAGGTATTCCCCCCGATTTCACCCCCCCCCCCAACAACACTAGTCGATGGCAAGAGATCACACTTTCTTTTCATCAAATCAGTCACATTTAATGGAGAAACACGAGCCTTAAATATANGTGTTGACTTCCCGTGATATATAGGTTCTCAATTCTCATAATCTGCCCTTCAATTTTCCAGGCTAATGCTACATTTGCTGTGTTATTCTCACTAAACGTTAGTGTCGTTCCACATCATTATTTCCAGATCCTGTACAAGGCTAGGCTATTAAGTACAATATATAAAATAATTTGAATGAGGATTTACATTTTTCCCCTCCCAATTTCTTTGGGCCAATATAAATTGCCTAAATCTACATTCAAAAGAGTTTTAGGGCAGGAGATTTGGGGACGGAGGGGTGGGGAAGGGGGAACCAGCCTATCTGCTGATAAATTAGGATTCCCTTTTGTCCCGTCTTGTGCTGCTGTTGTTGTGCACGAGTCGGTGGGATCAGAATTGTTGAAGATCTAGGCGATGTTTTTATTGCTTGCAAATTCTATCTCGCTGTTATTGTTTTAACTGCGCGCTTCTCTCAACATGTGTTTTTTTATTTTCCACGATTGCAGAGTCCAAGGTCGTATTGTTTGGTTTCGGTTTCATCTTTTGCTGATATAAGTTTTTATCATTGCATACGGATTCTGGGCCTTCGTCGATTTATTAATTAGAAAGAGTATTTGTTACATTTCTGTAATGGTTGCCGCCTCTAAGCATTTTAAAGATTTTACCTTCCTTTGGTGTGATACTAGCGTGTCTGCCAAGCTATCCTATAGTTTCTGGTTCACCTCCAAAGAATATGGCACTGCTGTTTTTTCTGCACGTTATTGCATTAATGTTTTTATGGAGGCGCGCGTGCGTGAACTGTCAAGAGTCCGTTTTTCATCTAACGCACAAGTATAAAACCATGGAAATATTATTATGAAAGAAGAGTTATCATAAAAACATCAAAATAATTTTTCCGTCAATATTTCTCTTATAATATTTTCATGGGTTTCCATGTGTCCGTTAGATGCTCCACTCTGCCAGTACTTGCATGAGCGCGCGTGTGCGCAGAAAAAAAACATTTGTTATAAGAACAAGCTATTTACAGACTTATCTGATTGAAGCTCATAAAGCTTGGGTGGAGGAGGAGCTTTATTTGACCTATCAGATAAGAGCTGATAAAGCTAGTCCCATTGTAACATCATCATCATCACATTGAGGATTGTAATTTTTACCGTGTTTTTTGGTACTACGTGTTCTGGGAAACTTATTTGGTGCTGAAATGCAACGTGTTGGTGATTATGTGGACAAGTAAAGTTAGACCGCATTAAATATAGGTAAGGCGGCCAGGCACACACAGAGCTGAGCAAAATGTTTAGGTACACGGCAAATTTTTCAGCCTAAAATAGATAGGTGATTATTGACAGTGTAATACAACAGAGAGGAGGATGTTTGGCTTCCGGCAGGGAGGCAAGAGTTACGTTGACCTGACTCATGTAGAATATAAGTTGGCAACGCTCATATCATCATTAAAGGGCGCACAAGTCATTTTGAAAGAATTTTTTTATTTCCTACTTTATATTGCGCTCCAGAGAGGGAACGCCTGCTAAAGCCCTGGGGCCAGATTTACGAAGAAGTTACGCAAGTACTATGAACGTGTACATCTTTTCTCAATCTTTGACGCTTTGGTTACATTTATTAATCAGTTTACAAGCCTGAAAACTTCCCAATCAGCTGTTGTTATTGTTATAAACAGCCTCCTGGTGCTTCGGAGCTCATTAAACTGTTTAATAATTGTGAACAAAGCCACCAAAGATTGAGAAACGATGTACAGGGGCCAGATTCAGGAGCAGTTACGCAAGTACTTACGAACGTGTACATCTTTCCTCAATCTTCGACGGCTTTGGTTACATTTGTTAAACAGTTTACAAGCATGAAAATTTCACAATCAGCTGTTGTTATTGTTATAAACAGCCTCCTGGTGCTTCGGAGCTCATTAACTGTTTAATAATTGGAAACAAAGCCGCCAAAGATTGAGAAAAGATGTACAGGTTTGTAAGTGCTTGCGTAACTGCTTCGTGAATCTGGCCCCAGGTTCGTAAGTGTTTATGTAAGTGCTTCGTGAATCTGGCGCCTGGTTACCGTTCAGGATTCGAGTACATCGAATAGATTCATAATCAACTTCTCGTTGTAATTTTATGGGCATAGGCTATTTGTTTCCTTTATATCAAGTAAAATTAGGCTGGTATTAATTCATGGAGAACCTGGTGGCAATAGGACAAGCTAAAATTGCTCTCATCTTTTGTAATGGATCAATAGTAGTTCAATAATGGTGTAGTAATGGCGCAGTAATTGTTCAGTAATGGCACAGTAATGTTATGAACCTGCAACATAAATTACAACGTGCGAGAGGTAAAAACCACATTTTGTTTTGAAAGGCAAAAATCCGTAAATTATAATGTGAAAATGGTGATGAAATTTGGCTTAAGAGAATTATTAAAGCTAAACACTCCCAAAGAAAGGAGCTAAAAAATGTCTCACGCACACATATAGATCAAAAGAGTAGAGCTGACATTAAAATAACAAGAATAATTAATCTGTTTAATTGAGGATAAATTGATGTATTTTAACTTCTCGCTCCGTAATGTGTTCTGTTCCAGTCTATTTATGGTATTAATGATCAAATATGGTCATTGATCACAGAGGTCTTTCATTAACGAAATTTATTAGTTTACATAAACTCAAACTGAAACATTTGAATGTAAAAATAATCTCAAGTGCAGAAGACTTGCTGAGCTATACGAGGCATCTATTTATTTCTGCCCAAACTCTTTCATATTTATGTCTGTCCTCCGCTGGAAACAATCCAGCGATCCCTTCGTCGTGTTATGTTACCCGGTAATTTGTTCCATAAATCGACAACATTGTTTACAAACCAAAATTCATTCAGGTCTTTCCTAAAACTAAACTCCAATTTGTTTCTATGCTTTCGAATTTATATTAGATGGATATTTAAAACCTTATTTATATCTCCTTTGTTATATCCTTTATCAGTTTATATACTTCATGTCTCCCCTTATCCTACGTCTTTCTAGAGAGCGTTAGTTAACAAGCATTTCAGTCTCTTGATAAGGCAGGCTTTTAATTCCTGGGATTAAGTTTGTCATCCTTCTCCGTACGCGTTCATGTGAATTCATGTCCACTCTAAATAAATGGGGAGTGACAAGGTCAAGATAAAGTTGCAGAATAATATTAAAAGTCTTGATGATAACGCATCTATAAATAAATACCAGGATCATAAGTGCCTTACTCCGTATAGAAATGTTTTGGTTTTTGGGCTTAAGGTCCCTACTAGTCGTGACTCCAAGACCTTTATAGCATTCAGATTTCACACTTTCACCATTGTCCAGCTGATATTTGCGAACTCTATTATTATTATTATTATTATTACCTGAGCTCAGAATCCTTCAGCATTAAACTGCATCTGCCAACCTTTCCACCATTTTGAAAGCCTATCTAGATTGTTCACCAGACCACACACTAGAAAGTGAAGGGACGACGACGTTTCGGTCCGTCCTAGACCATTCTCAAGCCGATTGTGAATGGTCTATCTAGATTGTCTTGTAGCGAGTTTATCCTCTTCATATCAATTTATTTCCCGCCCAGGACAGCCCTGGCTCTTCAATTATAAGACTCTCACTCGGACTTAACTCCATTTATGTTAACTCTTTGCTCTTTGAAATACCCAAGCCCTAATCCTACTTAAGATTACCCCGAATACCACGAATCTCTTAATTTTCGAATTAGTGGCTCGTGAGGCACATTATCACAGGCTTTGTTAAAGATACGAAAGAATGTCGCAGACCTTCCTATCAAATTATATATATATTGGAAAAAAATGGAATTTATTTTGTTAAACATGAGCAGCTCTTAGTATAAACTATGTTCTGAATCCTTTGTTAATCTAAGCTTTTTAAAATGTAAACAAATGGCTTTTGCGATTAGCGATCCATGCCATTTTCCTGCAATAGACATTAAACTAGTTGGACGATAATTCGATGCATGTGATCTAGCTCCATTTTTAAAGCAAATTATAATCCAGGAAAAACAAATTACACTTTTCAATTCCTGAATGTTTGTCTTAAGAGACTGTCATAGGCTTCTTGGCAGTAAGATGAAATCCACTCAAGTCTCTCTCCCTGTCTTATCTGTGTGTACTCACCTATTGTGCTTGCGGGGGTTGAGCTTTGGCTCTTTGGTCCCGCCTCTCAACCATCAACTGTTATACAGATTTCTGAGCCTATTGGGCTCAATCGTATCTACATTTGAAACTGTGTATAGAGTCAGCCTCCACAACATCACTACATAATGCATTCCATTTACTAACTACTCTGACACTAATAAGTTTTTTCTAGTGAATGTGGCTCATTTGGGTACTCAGTTTCCACTTATGTCCCCTTGTGCGTGTACCACCTGTATCTATCTACTCAATCAATTCCTCTGAGAATCTTGTATGTGGTGATCATGTCTTCCCCCAGTGTCTCCCCCCCATGTCTTCCCTCCCCCTAATTTCATCTTCCAGGGCCATGAGGTTCAGTTCCATAGATACGGATTGGGGATGGGACGGAGGGAAGGAATGATGCCCAAACACTTGGGCTGGACGGTAGAGCGACGGTTTCCCTGCATACATGTCAGCGTTCAATCCCCAATCGTCCAAGTGGTTGGGCACCATTCCTTCCCACCCCCTGTCCTGCCCCCAATCCTCATCCTGATTCCTTCCAAGTGCTATATAGTCGTAATGACTGGGCGCTTTCCCTTGATAATTCCCTTCCTCCCTCCTCGTAGCTCATACTCCTCAGCTCGGGTACTAGTTTGGTGGCATACCTTTGAACCTTCTCCAATTTAGTTTTGCGCTTGACTGTGTACGGATTCCACACTGGAGCTCCATAGTCCAGGATTGGTCTGACATATGTGGAATATATATAAAAGGGTCTAAATGATTCCTTACGCAAGTTTATAAATGTAGTTCGAATGTTAGCCAACCTAGCATATGCCTCTGATGATATCCTCTTGATGTAGGCTTCAGGGGACAGGTCTGGCGTGATATAAGCGCTTAGTCAGATCTTTCTCCCTGATTCTTGAAGAGTTTCATCTTCCAGATGACACTTGATCCAAATGATCCAAATCTTCCAAATGAATCCAGGTGAATTCAATTAAATTAATTATATGTTATTATTATTCGAATGCACAAAGAAATCACATAAACTAGATGTATCAATGAGAAAATCAGGAGCCACGAGGAGGGTTCGAACTGTGCTCTGGGTACGCACAAGCAAAATTCTTAGACCACTACACCACAACATGGCCAAAAGCAATGCATTCTGGATTCAATTGGGATCTCGAAGCTGAAACTCAAGCTAAATCAGGGTTTTCACGCACTGAAAATCCACTTCGGGGGGCCCCCTAAGCCACCCCCCAGACTTCGGGGGCCCCCCTAACACCCCTCTAAACTGAGCTAATCATCTGGGTGCCTGTTTTGCCAGCTTCCAATGTTAGGGACGGAATTAGAGCTGAACATCACGCTCATAAACAGGCTGGGAGGTGGGTGGTGACTGAGAGGGTGNCGATGTACTATTGAGGAGAACTGGTGGCCCCGCTTGGCTCAAACCTGAATGGTTCCAGTTTACTTAACAGTAAATTGGTACCAGTTTACTTAACAGTAAATTGGTACCAGTTTACTTAACAGTAAATTGGTACCAGTTTACTTAACAGTAAATTGGTACCAGTTTACTTAACAGTAAATTGGTACCAGTTTACTTAACAGTAAATTGGTACCGGGACTCAAGCGACTGTTGTGGGTTGCATCGAAAGGTCAGTCGTTGGCTTTTGAGAAATTTTGATAGGCTAATAGACTTTTTTCCCCCGACAATAGAAAAAGAACGGGAAATGAAGAATCAATGACGCTGCTGTCCGCCTAATGGCCATTACTCTTGATAATAATCCAGGAAAGATCGAAACATCGTTCGTTCATCATTTTCAAATGTGTGGGGTTGGGTGTCAAGTACGAGAAATCCCGGCATTATTTATTTTAGTAAATCAATTTAAAAAGACAATAAAGCTTCCCAGAGTAACGGTTGCCCTGGAGCCGTTATCACAGAGGACAGGGTAAGCTCTCATAAGCAGACGAGGGGTCACAATAACGTGGCTGAAGTATATTGACCAGACCAGGATGGTACAGGACGGACCGAAACGTCGTCGTCCCTTCACCTTCTAGTGTGTGGTCTGGTCAACAAGCTCTCATAATCAGTGCACCGCATTGCAAATATTTGCACTGTTTTGTGAGGTCCATATTTCGTACATATTCTCGTTCAGGATATAATGCCCGAGGTGCATGCAACAAATGTACTTAAAATTTATACCTTACAGATGAAAATAATTCAAATGGAAGCGAAGAAATATCATTAAATAATTATGAAAGGTTGACTTTTTGTGTGAATCAGATGTCCTTCACTTAAACATCTGATGCATTATGCTTCATCGAAAAGATTAAAATATTAACTTGCATTTAAAATATTTGCTTTGCTGAAGACAGATCTCGAGTAGAAGCGAAGGTATCCGTGTTTAGATGTATCAAAAATATTAGCAATTATCTATATCTATAAAATAAAATGCATGTTTGTCTGTTAATCCGAAGTTGGAGACCAGACGTTTAGAGCAAACATCATCCAAATGAGGCTTGACACACGGAAGGTATGTAAGTGTGGCGATCTCAACTCGGGACCAGTCGAGATCGGCCCCAGTGCCACCTTTCAAGAAATATCGGCATCTATACGGCCCCCCTGTTTTCATAAAGTCTGCAATCGGGGATGTGTTTTTTGTAGAGTTTTTAAGAGTTGTTTTCAGTGCTTCGTGATATACAATTTTCTGAGAGGGAAAGAAAGACATATAGAGGCAAAGAAAGGGAAAGAGGACTTATATAGTAAGAAAGCTGGAGAGAGCGGGGGAAAATGAGAGAGGTATGACAGGCGGGAGAGAGGGGAGGATCGGCTAAAAAGAGAGAGGTGGAGAAGTATTTGAGGGGAAGAAGGGGGAATTAGGAGTAGAAAAATGAGAATGTGGAAGGGGGGGGGGAGACCCAGGTTATCTATCAAGTAGAACATAAATAATTTAATCTCAGATGTGCAATACATTGCAACTGCAGTCAGTTGCAGCCCAAATGCGCAGTCCTCTGTTCAATTAGCATGGCAGGAGGTGGCAGGTCGCCCGGGTTGGCCTCCACAACAGGGCACCATTATGTTAATTCCTCCCTGCAGGTGGCTTCCTTCCCAGGCGTTTCCGACTTTTATGGCAAGAATTCATTATTTTTCTGCTCGAGTGAGGCAATGGTCGCTCTGTGTGCAGTATGGTGCATCTATTGTGTTCATTAACGAGTGTGGAGTTAAGCGATCATTATGATATTACATTTTCCCAGGCCTATACATGAGATGAAAAAGCGAGAACGAGAAAAGAAAGATGAGATGAAAAAGCGAGAAAAAACGAGAGATGAAAAAGCAATACGGGAAATATTTGACAGGAATTATAAACATTGCAGTGAAAAGACTCAGATTCGTCCTATCATTTACAACAACAACCCTCAATATGAAAAGCTACATCTCTGCCCCGGCGAACAAACTGAAGTGTACTAATGTGGTGTATGAATATAAATGCAATTCTGAAGACTATATACTCTGCAACATGTGATATACAGGACACACTATTACATACTTGATAAGTGTCTCACACTTCATTTGCAGGAAGGAGGAATCAAACAACTCACTACACCATCCTGAATCGTCAGGACATCGTACAGGATAACAAGCACCAGTGACCGAAGAAGGCTGCACTCACCTCAGGCCATCGATCATTATCACAAACTTTGTCCCTGTAATTAACACTCAAATGAATTTATCATGGAGCATCCACCTGTTTAATGGCCCTCTGTTGATCGCTCTCTACAGTTAAGGACAACTCACCCAAGAATAAGAATGATGGGGTATATATATATATATATATATATATATATATATATATATATATATATATATATATATATATATATGATCGATGTTCCCTTCGGGAATCTTAATTTTGAAATAAATAGGAAAACCAGGGATATACTGAACATCTTGTTTCAGTTTTAAAGTAAAGAATCTGAAACAAGATGTTCAGTATATCCCTGGTTTTCCTATTTATTTTAATATATATATATATATATATAATATATATATATATATATATATATATATATATATATGCGAACAAGCCTGAATGGTCCCCAGGACTATATGCGAATGAAAACTCACACCCAGAAGTGACTCGAACCCATACTCCCAGGAGCAACGCAACTGGTATGTACAGGGATGCCTTAAACCACTTGACCATCACGACCGGACATAAGGAAGTGATAGCCTGGGCTATTTGAGCCACTTCCCCGCCGGCACCTGGATGGTTATCTTGGGCATAGCATTTTATCAAATCACCTCATTTTTGGGGGGCAACACGTGAGGAACACAAATGCGAACAAGCCTGAAAAGGCTTTTTTCAACAAGCCTGAAAAGGCTTTTTTCAGGCTTGTTCGCATTTGTGTTCCTCACGTGTTGCCCCCAAAAAATGAGGTGATTTGATAAAATGCTATGCCCAAGATAACCATCCAGGTGCCGGCGGGGAAGTGGCTCAAATAGCCCAGGCTATCACTTCCTTATGTCCGGTCGTGATGGTCAAGTGGTTTAAGGCATCCCTGTACATACCAGTTGCGTTGCTCCTGGGAGTATGGGTTCGAGTCACTTCTGGGGTGTGAGTTTTCATTCATATATATATATATATATATATATAATATATATATATCTATATATTATATATATATATATATATATATATATATATATAACCTAGAAGGGGTACCACCTCTGGTGCAAGTGTAGGGACCCATAGCCTCGGAGAAGAAATAAAGAGTACTCAGAGAAGACCTTGTGGATCCTCACTGAACACTTTGATATTTTTTTCTCCTACCACCCCTATTCTTTTGGTATGTGTGTATACTTATCTAACTTTATTATATATATATATATAACATAAAAGTAAAATGAAACAAAATAACATAAAAAATATGGTCTCTTCACTTCTGTCATGTAGGTGTTTCAGTTTCAAAGAATGAACTTCACATCGTTAGAAAAGATAAAAAACACTGGAAACCTAACTGCATCATATATTGTAATTAGTCACACTGAACAAGGTGAACAACAAGATAATTAAGCGGCAGTGTGCTTGGAACGCTTTAGCCTAGCGTACTGGTGGCGGCCAAGCGAAAAACAGCTGGAGGCAAAATTCACCCATACACAGTGTTGCAATTTAAATACGATTACGCACAAGATAAATGTTGATTGATAAAGTTTAAGCCACACCATAGAAGCCACGGACATGAATAACACGTAAACAAAATAAATAATACCCAAACAGCTGTGCCCAGGAAGTCAGCCTCTTCAAATAAGAAATGTTTAAGAATACACATAGGCTACATACTGCAGTTCAGGAACTCTCAGGAATAAGCCATATCCGTAGCAAGCGAGTCAGTCATATTGTTGTGCACAACGTTAACTCACTGCTTCATCCCGCCCCAGGCACCAGTGAGGGCAGACCCTTCCATGTTTTCACTAACAGACAGGTTTATAAATGTTATTTTTTCTCCCCAGGCTCCCGTTCCCTCTTTCTCCTCCGCTACTCTCTCCAATCTTCTTCCTCTCTCATCTTCTGTCTCCCTTCCTTCTCTCTAGCTCTTTCTAGCTTTCTCTGTCATTGACCAACTTCATGCCTAGTTTTCATTTTATACCGAAATATGAACCTCTGAATCCAAAAGCAACTTGCTATCGGACTTGTTTGCTAATTAGCTTGTTGTCTACATAAATAGAGTTGTAATTACATTCAAGATCAAACGTAATCACACCGTCTTTACTGACAAACAGCGGAACTGTTTTTAGTTTTCTGAAAAAAATTATTGCAGAAGTGTAGAGAGCGTATCTCCGTTATAAACAGAGCTCCGTTAGCTTCCTGTTCTCCTTCCGGCCTAAGGAATGAAACGAGACACCTGCATCTTCCCTGGTGTACGCCTGCTTCTCTCCCACCACTATGTTATAAAAGATAACTGATGAACTGTAGAAAATAGAGCTATATATCCAAAACCAAAATCTTCAGAACGAGTCCCCCATAGAAAGTACAGTTCTCTCATAGTCAAATCTAATGTAAATCGCAATCTGAATTTGCTGGCACTATATTTAGATTATGGTATTATTTACAGAAAGTCTCGTGTTGACATGAGTTGCTGCTCAGACCCAGTGACTGCCGCCTAGCGGCAAGGAACAGGAAATAGCCTAATATCTCTTCCCATTCCTTCCCATTCCAAAATTTAAAAATCTATAGCTACAACGGATGGATGTTAAACGTTTTCAACTGTTGTAGAAAAAATTCACGTTTTGTTCTATCGGTGTTATAAAGGGCACAAAAAGGTGAAACAAATGCCATAAACCTAAGCTGTCCTAGGCCTAAATGAGCAATACTAGGCCAAACAAACGGGCCACATACAAAATGAATAGAATAAAGCATTGACTTATTTTGCGTGCATATTTCATATTTTGTAATTTGGTCATAGTAACTAAAGGTATTATATTTCTTTATAACTCGACAAAAATATACAATCTAGTGATGGATACAAAAATCTTTAACATTATGTTTTAACAATACTCAGCCGGTCAGGTCGTACAGAGCGCAATTGAGGTACAGAAACATCCCACAGAAACAGTGAAGTGGAAAAATCTTAAACGACGTTTATAATTTTTTCTCGGCCCCATTCTTTCCCATTCCCTCTCGCAACCAACGAAACAGCACCTTTCCCCCTTCCTCAAAGTATATCTCAGGTTACTCTCTCACATCCATTCTTCCAGGCCACTCTGCTACCTTGTTTCAGTTATCTACCATTAGCGTTCCAGCCTCTAAGCTCATGCCTAGTCCTTTTTTCCAGACCGATATGTTATTACTCTGTCCCTCAATAAACATATCATAATCCATTTTCAAACGTGAATGAAGCAATCATTAGGTCAATTCTCCATCACTCCGACTTCATTCCCTTCCCCAATCTCTACGCGCCTACTTCATCCATCCATTAATTCATGCAAACACATTTATTTGCTTGTTTTCGTATCTCTATAAACAAAAACAAAAACTTTTAAACTGCATTCGGGTCAGGATCCAACCTCTAAATAAAGTTTAGCTAATCGACCTCTAAACCAGAGGTCGTTAGCGCTGTAGCAAATTGTGTACATAATATGCTCAACAATTTTTACACGCACGACGCGTTTTGACAGGTTAATTCAAGAGGGTTCATTCGTGCATCAATAAGGTATTCAGGATTAATCAATTAAACTTGCTTTCATAAGCTGGATGAATGTTTAGTAAGTGATTCCCTTGTTACAGTTCAGAAAGATTTAACTTATCTATTTATCAAAGTGCACTTAATCATATGTAAACAAACATATATAAGGCATCCATAAACATTTATAACATAGTATGGTAATTAACCAATTTTTAATAGTGACAATCAATTTGTGTACTTATTATTAGTAACCAACTTTGATTATAGCATGATAAAACAATTTTTATATACACAATAGGCTAGACTTGTACACACGAAACGAGACGTCAGTTCTGAATACATGATAAAGGCAATTTCTACATTTCTTGTAGAAATTTCTAAATTTCTACAAGAGAAATTACTAATGATGCATGCAAGGTGGCTGGGAACTCCCAGTTATGAAGTAGCTGGCAGAGCGCACTTTCCGTCGGATCCACGTGGGATAATCCATGATTTTTACATCTCATGTTTCCATGCCTGCACCCAGACTCACTCACGTATGAGGCTAAGTGAGGAGGTTTTGCGGCTTTGTTTTCTGATCAGTTCCCTTCCCCTTATAATCAGCCCTTAATCCCTTCCTCCCATTGTAAATTATATTTAATGATGCAAACATGCCCCGATATATTTATTCCCGCCGCGTTCCCAACTTGCTAGGCTTTATCATTAGAAAAATCGTGTTTAGCATCATCGTCTCTACACTTGTTAAAATAAATAACAACAGCAAAATAAAAAGTAATAAAAAATTATTATTGCCGGACTACATCCATATACGGTACTAGGGTCCTGTGTGGGATAGGATATATATTTTGTGTGTGAGCTTGGATATCAGGCCGTTCTCCTAAGCCTAAGATTTCCCAACGGCAAGAAACTATGGTACTAAAGTGCCTTATCCTAACCTACCAGAGGACCCAAAACGGAAAACGTGACAGTATGTCAATTTCACAAGCCGCTAACGTTTTCTTATACGACAATGTTTGTCGTTAGGTACAGTATACGTCAAAATGCGATGTTCTATTAAAAAGACGGATTGGTTATTTTAACAACTCTCTCATTCCTTCTCTTTCTCTCTACCAGAGTAATTTATTATTTTGTCTATCATTCGGAAATAGCAACTGGCGGCTTGGATTAAACACGCGTTCCTCCACCCAAAATCTTACACTGTGTGCCCAATACCTGAAATACCTTTTATTTCAAAACAGATATTTCGTTTTAAAAAGTACAGAACGCGGCCGTGAGCCATAAAAAAAATCACAAATATGTAGATTTTGAAAATTCCGTTTCGTTTGCCTGACTGATTTCGATGGGATATGTTTATCGCCATATTTGGCTTTCGGAGCTAATTATTGAGATTGGCATTTCATAATTCGACGGTTAATTTGCAAATGGTGGATAATTCAGACATGGATCGCTAGGCTCTGTCGATATTTTTAATCAGTCGGGCGCTGCTAAATTCTGTTATTTCAGACCTGCAGTGTTTCAGCCTTTGTTTGTGTTGGAGTATGTGATAGTGATGATGTTGGAAGAGTTAGTGGTGGTGATGGTGTCTGTGGCGGTGATGGTGTTGGAGGTGTTAGTGGTGGTGATGGTGTTGAAGGTGTTAGTGGTGGTGATGATATTGGAGGAGTTTGTGGAAAAGATGATGTTGGTGTGTTTTTGGTGATGATGCTGGAAGTGTTTGTGGCAGGGTTGATGTTTGTGGTGGTGGCGTACGTTATACCGCAATAATGTTTTACTGGAAATGGTGGCATGATGATACTAAATTGTGGTATATATATATTTGACAATAGTATTTGAGATGTTAACATTTGTGGTGAAGGTGATCACAGCGTCACTGTACTAGTTTGACAGAGTACAGTGGTGATGATGGTTAGCGTGTTAACAGCAGTGCAGTGGTCGCTGGTGGTGCTGGTAATGGACGAAGGCTCCGAGCTGGAAATGCTGGAAAAACAAATCAAGGACAAACCTCTGTCACAGCTCTTAAACCATGCGACACGTCGTCATTAATAAAGCTTGTCTTGGACTGTTCTGTCTCTGTCTCTCCCTCTGTCTTTCACATTTTCTCACTGTCAAACTGTCTCTCAATGACTGTCTCTTTCACTCTGCCTCTCTCTCACTCTGACTCTCATTGTCTTTCTCTCTCTCTGTCTCTCCTCACTCCCTCTCACTCTGCCTCTCTCTGTCTCTCCTGACTCCCTCTCACTCTGCCTCTCTCTCTCTCTCTCTCTCTCTCTCTCTCTCTCTCTCTCTCCTCTCTCTCTCTCTCTCTCTCTCTCTCTCTCTCTCTCTCTCTCTCTCTCTCTCTCTCTCTCACTGCCTCTGTCTCTTTCTTACTCCACTCTCACTTTCTCAATTAATTAGTCAATAGTCATGGTAAACAGTTTGGGTTAACAAAACATATGCTCTGTTGTTATTGACTTTATTTAAAAAACTAATTATTAGCACTGCTCATAATACTGTTGATTTATTAAAGTAATTAATAATATTATAGTTGTTATCGTGTTGTTTTGAGTAATATGGTTACCATTTTAACTATCGGTGTTACAGTTTACGTGTATCAGATATTTTAATTTGTTAATAAACACAAACTAGAAAGAGCTCTGGCAAGAGGCCAGTAAGGGATGGTAGTGGCGACCAGACGCAACATCATGCCCGGGTATGTTCATCAACCTTCATGATCCATTGTCATGGATAGTGTCAATGTGAGAGGCACGTGCGGTTTTAAAACAGAATTGGAAATAAAAGTACAGCCCGTCCTCCTGTTTTGGTAGTACTTATAGTAACGATGAGGACCATAGTATATATACCAACGTACAACGAAAATAAAAAGTAGAAATCTTAACTATTGAGTTGGACGAACCGGAAAGCTATTTTTTACTTGTGTTGCTTTGACAAACTAAACTAACCTAACCTAACCTTCCTAGGTAAAATACACGATATATGAGGCCTAATATAGTACATATGTGTGCTATACTAGGCCTAGGAATATTTAAGTTTGTTTTTTTAGCGTCATATATTTTAAAAGAATTCCTTACTAGTAAGGAAACTATTATCTAAAAGCTTAGTACGCACGAATTCGTGACTATTGACGATCGTCACAATAGGTACAGTATAAACAAGAGGATGGGTAAAGTATCAGTAAGAGTTGTGGTGTACACAACTCGATAAAATGTAAGTACACTGTTATCATTTGCGCTTAATTATTCTAGTCAACATTCCTGATGTAGGCGAACAGTGACGACCAGCGCCATGGCTTGAGGAGAGCGCTTGGGGGTATAATAATTACCATAGGCTTCGTCCAGTACTGAAGGAAGCATGGAGTAATACTATACTAATTATGACACCTAAAGGTAATAGTCAAGTTAATACGTAATAAACTAGAAATAAGGAAAAGTTATAATTAATCACTACATGAAGAATGAGTAACTGCGAAGATAAGCTTCAGATACGTTTTTTTTTAATTTCATAGTCTCATTTTATAAGCAATTTTAATTAACTGGTAACTATCTCCCATTCAAAGTAAGCTTACATTTTTGTTCATAATTCTTTAAGTATACTTAAAGAATTAAGCTATCCGAGGCTATACTAAGTATACTTAGTATAGCCTCGGAAATTGTGGAACTGTCAGCTCTTGGCGGGGATGAGCCAGACGCCATCAGTGGGCGTCGGTCCTCAGGCGGGTGAGTGACGCCGCTCCCCGGCCTCGTGTTCCTCAACCACTCACAAGTAACTAAAGTGATCATGTTCAACAACTCAATAGGTGAGCAAGGTTGGGGGAGCCAGCGAGTGAGGAGGAGGAGGACCCAGCATATTGCGAGGCCGCCATATTGGCAAGGCGGCGACGAACGAACGAGGTTTATAATCAATTTAGTGTTGAGCGCCTTAACTAGAACTTAAGTGGCCTCTCTAGTGGACTAATTGGTAGTGAAGACCGTGACCATCAAGGTCAACTGGCGCACCACAACAGGCTGCTGGATAGCTCGCTATCGGGAAATTACCGGTGAGTTCATCCCAGCGCGAACGATCACATTTCACGTTTGATCAGTGTTATCAAGATAACAAGCCGTGAACTGATAACGGGCAATAGCGACTGATGGATATTGTTCTACAGATGAACCTTCAAATTAGCGGCTTTACATCCGTAAGTGAGGATTTGGTCGATTTATCATTTACAGCTCAAATCGCCTGACAATCTGCACTTTGGTAAGTAATACTCTATAATATGTATGTATAATTAAATAATACGTGAATAATTTAAAGCTTGTGAATTCTACGTGGGTAATCTTTTTAAAACATTTTTTAATTTTAGCTAAACATAAACAGCAGTTAAGCACTTTTGAATCAGAGTTCAATAGCTTGAATAATAGTTAAACACTTGTGAAGAATCATAAAACAAATAAATATTTATACATAATCCTAAAACTTAGGCAGTGTATTCGTCGGGTCCACGGATAGGGTATATTCATCAAACTCCCTACACATGATTCTTAGCAAGCCTACCAGGTGCAGGCGATGAGTCACAATAACGTGGCTGAAGTATGTTGACCAGACCACACTAGAAGGTGAAGGGACGACGACGTTTCGGTCCGTCCTGGACCATTCTCAAGTCGATTGCCCACAATCGACACAATCGACTTGAAAATGGTCCAGGACGGACCGAAACGTCGTCGTCCCTTCATTTTCTAGTGTGATCTGGTCATCAAACCTACCAGGTGTTGGATTCGACAATCTCAGCCGAATTTACAGCCTTATACATTTTGCTCACTAGGCTGGAGGCAGTTTTCATTAATTTTAAGTTAATTATTCCACTCTGCCTCTCTCTATAATTATTATTCCACTCTTGATATTTTCAAAAAGTTATATGTATAAACATTCAATTTATAATACCTATAATGTTCAAAATGTGGAGCTTTCTGTTGAGGACGAGGGGATGGAGGAATTGGGAATGGTTGGGTGGACGAGAGGACGGGGGAGTGGGGAAGACTAGGGGACAGGGGAAGATTGCTCTGGCTCAGCAACGCACATGCATTGCTGAGCCAGAGCAACGCGTGGCCGGGTACAGCTAGTATTGTGTATTGATTATTTTCTTGTTTAGGGCTTCTATTCTTCTGACTACTCTTGCATCTTGGTTTAATTGGATGAGGATTTCTCCAAAAGTCATCTTTGTTCGAGGAAAAGAAAAAGAAATAAATGTAAAATGTATTTTACACTTTATAAAATTACACTTTTCGAACCTCAATGGTTCATTCTCAAGTGATGGGACAGTATAAGGCATATTGGATTTAAACCATTATGGTGTCAGGTGTAGACAAATGGATCGAACAATGGGGTTTATAGGTCTATACAAATAGATCAAGACTAAGGCGTAACGGAGAGAAGAGTAATCTTCTTGAGGTTATCTTGAGATGATTTCGGGGCTTTTTAGTTTCCCCGCGGCCCGTCCTCGACCAGGCCTCCACCCCCAGGAAGCAGCCCGTGACAGCTGACTAACACCCAGGTACCTATTTTACTGCTAGGTAAAATAGGTACCTGGTACCTATTTTATAGGTACTAATAATTAAATTATTAGTGTAAAATAGTAAGGCGTAAAGTGTGAAGAATGAGGCATACAAAGATTGATCAGGTGTATTGGGCGTAGCATGTTGAGCAGTGTCTTCTATGTTGGCATCTTTACATCCCGGTCTTGTTCTTACTCTCATGGTGGGTAGAGTGAATAGTTCCTTAATTTGAGTATTTATGGCAGGTTGTTCTATTTTTATGTGGATTGCTTCAAGAATTTGTAATCTTCTTACATCTTGGGTGTTGCCTTATACAAGTGTTTTTATTCAACATTTCTCTTGTTAGGGTTATGTCATTTCTCTTGTTAGAGGGAAGTGAGTACCGAGAAGTACTCAGGCCGTGATGTGCAAGTTATTTGAAAACTAAATGCTTTAAATTAATTGTGTTGACTTCCCGTGATATATAGGTTCTCAACTTCTCATAATCTGCCCTTCAATTTTCCAGGCTAATGCTACGTTTGCTGTGTTATTCTCACTAAACGTTAGTGTCGTTCCACATCATTATTTCCAGATCCTGTACAAGGCTAGGCTATTAAGTACAATATATAAAATAATTTGAATGAAGATTTACATTTTTCCCCTCCCAATTTCTTTGGGCCAATATAAATTGCCTAAATCTACATTCAAAAAGAGTTTTAGGGCAGGAGATTTGGGGACGGAGGGGTGGGGAAGGGGGGAACCAGCCTATCTGCTGATAAATTAGGATTCCCTTTTGTCCCGTCTTGATGCTGCTGTTGTTGTGCACGAGTCGGTGGGATCAGAATTGGTTGAAGATCTAGGCGATGTTTTTATTGCTTGCAAATTCTATCTCGCTGTTATTGTTTTAACTGCGCGCTTCTCTCAACGTGTGTTTTTTTATTTTCCACGATTGCAGAGTCCAAGGTCGTATTGTTTGGTTTGGGTTTCATCTTTTGCTGATATAAGTTTTTATCATTGCATACGGATTCTGGGCCTTCGTCGATTTATTAATTAGAAAGCGTATTTGTTACATTTCTGTAATGGTTGCCGCCTCTAAGCATTTTAAAGATTTTACCTTCCTTTGGTGTGATACTAGCGTGTCTGCCAAGCTATCCTATAGTTTCTGGTTCACCTCCAAAGAATATGGCACTGCTGTTTTTTTCTGCACGTTATTGCATTAATGTTTTTATGGAGGCGCGCGTGCGTGAACTGTCAAGAGTCCGTTTTTCATCTAACGCACACGTATAAAACCATGGAAATATTATTATGAAAGAAGAGTTATCATAAAAAACATCAAAATAATTTTTCCGTCAATATTTCTCTTATAATATTTTCATGGGTTTCCATGTGTCCGTTAGATGCTCCACTCTGCCAGTACTTGCATGAGCGCGCGTGTGCGCAAAAAAAACATTTGTTATAAGAACAAGCTATTTACAGACTTATCTGATTGAAGCTCATAAAGCTTGGGTGGAGGAGGAGCTTTATTTGACCTATCAGATAAGAGCTGATAAAGCTAGTCCCATTGTAACATCATCATCATCACATTGAGGATTGTAATTTTTACCGTGTTTTTTGGTACTACGTGTTCTGGGAAACTTATTTGGTGCTGAAATGCAACGTGTTGGTGATTATGTGGACAAGTAAAGTTAGACCGCATTAAATATAGGTAAGGCGGCCAGGCACACACAGAGCTGAGCAAAATGTTTAGGTACACGGCAAATTTTTCAGCCTAAAATAGATAGGTGATTATTGACAGTGTAATACAACAGAGAGGAGGATGTTTGGCTTCCGGCCAGGGAGGCAAGAGTTACGTTGACCTGACTCATGTAGAATATAAGTTGGCAACGCTCATATCATCATTAAAGGGCGCACAAGTCATTTTGAAAGAATTTTTTTATTTCCTACTTTATATAATGCGCTCCAGAGAGGGAACGCCTGCTAAAGCCCTGGGGCCAGATTTACGAAGAAGTTACGCAAGTACTTATGAACGTGTAAATCTTTTCTCAATCTTTGACAGCTTTGGTTACAATTATTAATCAGTTTACAAGCCTGAAAACTTCCCAATCAACTGTTGTTATTGTTATAAACAGCCTCCTGGTGCTTCGGAGCTCATTAAACTGTTTAATAATTGTGAACAAAGCCACCAAAGATTGAGAAACGATGTACAGGGGCCAGATTCAGGAGCAGTTACGCAAGTACTTACGAACGTGTACATCTTTCCTCAATCTTCGACGGCTTTGGTTACATTTGTTAAACAGTTTACAAGCATGAAAATTTCACAATCAACTGTTGTTATTGTTATAAACAGCCTCCTGGTGCTTCGGAGCTCATTAACTGTTTAATAATTGGAAACAAAGCCGCCAAAGATTGAGAAAAGATGTACAGGTTTGTAAGTGCTTGCGTAACTGCTTCGTGAATCTGGCCCCAGGTTCGTAAGTGTTTATGTAAGTGCTTCGTGAATCTGGCGCCTGGTTACCGTTCAGGATTCGAGTACATCGAATAGATTCATAATCAACTTCTCGTTGTAATTTTATGGGCATAGGCTATTTGTTTCCTTTATATCAAGTAAAATTAGGCTGGTATTAATTCATGGAGAACCTGGTGGCAATAGGACAAGCTAAAATTGCTCTCATCTTTTGTAATGGATCAATAGTAGTTCAATAATGGTGTAGTAATGGCGCAGTAATGGCGCATAATTGTTCAGTAATGGCACAGTAATGTTATGAACCTGCAACATAAATTACAACGTGCGAGAGGTAAAAACCACATTTTGTTTTGAAAGGCAAAAATCCGTAAATTATAATGTGAAAATGGTGATGAAATTTGGCTTAAGAGAATTATTAAAGCTAAACACTCCCAAAGAAAGGAGCTAAAAAATGTCTCACGCACACATATAGATCAAAAGAGTAGAGCTGACATTAAAATAACAAGAATAATTAATCTGTTTAATTGAGGATAAATTGATGTATTTTAACTTCTCGCTCCGTAATGTGTTCTGTTCCAGTCTATTTATGGTATTAATGATCAAATATGGTCATTGATCACAGAGGTCTTTCATTAACGAAATTTATTAGTTTACATAAACTCAAACTGAAACATTTGAATGTAAAAATAATCTCAAGTGCAGAAGACTTGCTGAGCTATACGAGGCATCTATTTATTTCTGCCCAAACTCTTTCATATTTATGTCTGTCCTCCGCTGGAAACAATCCAGCGATCCCTTCGTCGTGTTATGTTACCCGGTAATTTGTTCCATAAATCGACAACATTGTTTACAAACCAAAATTCATTCAGGTCTTTCCTAAAACTAAACTCCAATTTGTTTCTATGCTTTCGAATTTATATTAGATGGAATATTTAAAACCTTATTTATATCTCCTTTGTTATATCCTTTTATCAGTTTATATACTTCATGTCTCCCCTTATCCTACGTCTTTCTAGAGAGCGTTAGTTAACAAGCATTTCAGTCTCTTGATAAGGCAGGCTTTTAATTCCTGGGATTAAGATTGTCATCCGTCTCCGTACGCGTTCATGTGAATTCATGTCCACTCTAAATAAATGGGGAGTGACAAGGTCAAGATAAAGTTGCAGAATAATATTAAAAGTCTTGATGATAACGCATCTATAAATAAATACCAGGATCATAAGTGCCTTACTCCGTATAGAAATGTTTTGGTTTTTGGGCTTAAGGTCCCTACTAGTCGTGACTCCAAGACCTTTATAGCATTCAGACTTCACACTTTCACCATTGTCCAGCTGATATTTGCGAACTCTATTATTATTATTATTATTATTATTATTATTATTATTATTATTATTATTATTATTATTATTATTATTACCTGAGCTCAGCATCCTTCAGCATTAAACTGCATCTGCCAACCTTTCCACCATTTTGAAAGCCTATCTAGATTGTTCACCAGACCACACACTAGAAAGTGAAGGGACGACGACGTTTCGGTCCGTCCTAGACCATTCTCAAGCCGATTGTGAATGGTCTATCTAGATTGTCTTGTAGCGAGTTTATCCTCTTCATATCAATTTATTTCCCGCCCAGGACAGCCCTGGCTCTTCAATTATAAGACTCTCACTCGGACTTAACTCCATTTATGTTAACTCTTTGCTCTTTGAAATACCCAAGCCCTAATCCTACTTAAGATTACCCCGAATACCACGAATCTCTTAATTTTCGAATTAGTGGCTCGTGAGGCACATTATCACAGGCTTTGTTAAAGATACGAAAGAATGTCGCAGACCTTCCTATCAAATTATATATATATTGGAAAAAATGGAATTTATTTTGTTAAACATGAGCAGCTCTTAGTATAAACTATGTTCTGAATCCTTTGTTAATCTAAGCTTTTTAAAATGTAAACAAATGGCTTTTGCGATTAGCGATCCATGCCATTTTCCTGCAATAGACATTAAACTAGTTGGACGATAATTCGATGCATGTGATCTAGCTCCATTTTTTAAAGCAAATTATAATCCAGGAAAAACAAATTTACACTTTTCAATTCCTGAATGTTTGTCTTAAGAGACTGTGTCATAGGCTTCTTGGCAGTAAGATGAAATCCACTCAACCGTCTCTCTCCCTGTCTTATCTGTGTGTGTGTGTGTGTGTGTGTGTGTGTGTGTGTGTGTGTGTGTGTGTGTGTGTGTGTGTGTACTCACCTATTTGTACTCACCTATTTGTGCTTGCGGGGTTGAGCTTTGGCTCTTTGGTCCCGCCTCTCAACTGTCAATCAACCGGTGTACAGATTCCCGAGCCTACTGGGCTCTATCATATCTACCCTTGAAACTGTGTATGGAGTCAGCCTCCACCACATCACTGCCTAATGCATTCCATCCGTTAACTACTCTGACACTGAAAAAGTTCCTTCTAACGTCTCTGTGGCTCATGTGGGTACTCAGTTTCCACCTGTGTCCCCTTGTTCGCGTCCCCCCAGTGTTGAATAGTTTGTCCTTGTCTACCCGGTCGATTCCTCTGAGGATTTTGTAGGTTGTGATCATATCTCCCCTTACTCTTCTGTCTTCCAGTGTCGTAAGGTGCATTTCCCGCAGCCTTTCCTCGTAACTCATGCCTCTTAGTTCTGGGACTAGTCTAGTGGCATACCTTTGGACTTTTTCCAGCTTCGTCTTGTGCTTGACAAGGTACGGGCTCCATGCTGGGGCTGCATACTCCAGGATTGGTCTTACATATGTGGTGTACAAGATTCTGAATGATTCCTTACACAGGTTCCTGAACGCTGTTCTGATGTTAGCCAGCCTCGCATATGCCGCAGATGTTATCCTTTTTATGTGGGCTTCAGGAGACAGGTTTGGTGTGATATCAACTCCTAGATCTTTCTCTCTGTCCGTTTCATTAAGTACTTCATCTCCTATTCTGTATCCTGTGTCTGGCCTCCTGTTTCCACTGCCTAGTTTCATTACTTTGCATTTACTCGGGTTGAACATCAACAGCCATTTGTTGGACCATTCACTCAGTCTGTCTAGGTCGTCTTGTAGCCTCCTACTATCGTCCTCAGTTTCAATCCTCCTCATAATTTTTGCATCATCGGCAAACATTGAGAGAAACGATTCTATACCCTCTGGGAGATCATTTACATATATCAGAAACAGTATAGGTCCAAGGACTGACCCCTGCGGGACTCCACTTGTAACGTCTCGCCAATCTGAGACCTCACCCCTCACACTGACTCTTTGTCTCCTGTTGCTTAGGTACTCCTGTATCCAACGGAGTACCTTCCCTTTCACTCCAGCCTGCATCTCGAGCTTTTTCACTAGCCTCTTGTGTGGCACTGTATCAAAGGCTTTCTGACAATCCAAAAATATGCAGTCTGCCCACCCTTCTCTTTCTTGCCTTATTTTTGTTGCCTGGTCGTAGAATTCAAGTAACCCTGTGAGGCAGGACCTGCCATCCCTGAATCCATGTTGATGCTGTGTTACAAAGTTCTTTCGCTCCAGGTGCTCCACTAGCTTTCTTCGCACAATCTTCTCCATCAGCTTGCATGGTATGCAGGTTAGGGACACTGGCCTGTAATTCAGTGCCTCCTGTCTATCCCCTTTCTTGTATATCGGGACTACATTAGCTGCTTTCCAAATTTCTGGCAGTTCCCCTGTTGCCAGTGATTTGTTATCTGTGTGTGTGTGTGTGTGTGTGTGTAATTACCTAAGTGTAGTTACAGGATGAGAGCTACGCTCGTGGTGTCCCGTCTTCCCAGCACTCTTTGTCATATAACGCTTTGAAACTACTGACGGTCTTGGCCTCCACCACCTTCTCCCCCAACTTGTTCCAACCGTCTACCACTCTGTTTGCGAAAGTGAATTTTCTTATATTTCTTCGGCATCTGTGTTTAGCCAGTTTATATCTATGACCTCTTGTTCTTGAAGCTCCAGGTCTCAGGAAATCTTTCCTGTCGATTTTATCAATTCCTGTTACTATTTTGTATGTAGTGATCATATCACCTCTTTTTCTTCTGTCTTCTAGTTTTGGCATATTTAATGCTTCTAACCTTTCCTCGTAGCTCTTACCCTTCAGTTCTGGAAGCCACTTAGTAGCATGTCTTTGCACCTTTTCCAGTTTGTTAAAGGTGCAAAGACATGCTACTAAGTGGCTCCCAGAACTGAAGGGTAAGAGCTACGAGGAAAGGTTAGAAGCATTAAATATGCCAAAACTAGAAGACAGTGTGTGTGTGTGTGTGTGTGTGTGTGTGTGTGTGTGTGTGTGTGTGTGTGTGTGTGTGTGTGTGTGTGTGGGTGTGTGTGTGTGTGTGTGTGTGTGAGAGTGAGTGTGTGTGCACTCACC
>WNGS01164858.1:31260096-31273199 GCA_020271785.1 Procambarus virginalis
CCCGAATAGACAGTACGTTTTAATACTAAATATGATAAGTACATTCCTGATTGTCTGCATAGTACATAAATACACTTAGTTGTGCTGTGACATTTACCTGTCCATATATCCTCATTTTCTGTTAATACTCTCAAAATTTTAGGTTGAATATTTCGTGTTTAAATTCTATATACACACGTTTTTAAATAAAAGAATTTCTTTTTCAGTTTATTAAACAATAGAGATTTTACACAAAAATTTAAAAATATCCTGAGTTACTATATAATTTATTGAAAGACTTTAGTTTTGTTTTATTAGTTTTATAAAATTGTAATATCAATATAGCTATAGGTTAAGTATTAATTGTAATTAAGAAGCAATAAATGCTATTGACATGCTTGTCCTCCTACCCTCCCAAGGTTAGGTTAGGTTAGGTCGTGGTTTTCTATACAGCTTTTCAGGTAAACTCTGACACTGTATTCACAATATTTTGGTGCGATACTGGCTATTAGTGTATTATGTACTATGCCGATAGTCAGGATTGTACTTATTACATTTAGTATTAAAACGTACTGTCTACTCGGAGGATGGGCTGTCTCATTGCTGGGGACAAGAAGCCTGAACTTAGGCTAATTACAGACCTTCCCTCATAAAATAACCCGCAACAGTTCCCTAAAATGTGGGTAGCCATTTACAACTAGGTGAACAGAGGCATCAGCTAAGGGAAAACGTGCCAAACATTGCCTGTCCTGCCCGGATATTGAACCCTGGCCACTCGACTGAAAGTTGGGGACGCAGACCACTACAACCAGAGTCTACTATAGAAGCCAAACACACGCCAAGTTTACTCCAGCCTTCTCAACACAGTCAAACAACATGATAAAGGTAATGAAGACCTGTTTGATTGCAGAACCCCAGCGGTAGCAGCATCTACTATATCAGCGGTAGCAGCATCTACTATATCAGCGGTAGCAGCATCTACTATATCAGCGGTAGCAGCATCTACTATATCAGCGGTAGCAGCATCTACTATATCAGCGGTAGCAGCATCTACTATATCAGCGGTAGCAGCATCTACTATATCAGCAATAGCAGGATTAAAACAACTAAAACATTAGCAACAACAGTAGCAGTAAATAATAGTAGTAGATACTGTTGCAATAATAGTAGACTTGCAACAATAGTAGAAGCTGTTGCAACAATAGTAGTAAACGCTTTTGCAACAATAATAGTTTAAGCTGTTGCAACAGTAGTAGTAGAAGCAGTTGCAACAGTAGTAGTAGAAGCTGTTGCAACAGTAGTAGTAGAAGCAGTTGCAACAGTAGTAGTAGAAGCTGTTGCAACAGTAGTGGTAGAAGCAGTTGCAACAGTAGTAGTAGAAGCTGTTGCAACAGTAGTAGTAGAAGCTGTTATATATAGTAATATATAGCATTAGGAAGCAGCAGCAACAGCAGCAGTCCAAATAGACGAATGTCAGTAGTGTAGATGTTTTTTGTGTGGAGATAAGTGGAGCTGGGAGCGGGGGTTGAGCCTCCACCCCAACCACGCTCACTAAACATCAAAGAACACTTCTACACCCACCAGCCAGACTCCACTATCAACCACCCTTCATCCCAAAGCTTTGCCAGACATCACTTTACACCAGAACATTTCCGTAATGTATAAAATTTTGTTTCAATGTTTTGTTCTTTAGCGATATATTTATTTTCTTCCCGAACCCGTTTTTCATAACCTATTCCCCTTTAGAAAGTACTTTTTTGTAACAATGTGGACCAGTGACGTAATGGACAATTAGAAAGTAGAATTTGTTACTAATGAATTTGGACAAACTAGAGAAGGTTTTGTAATACTGTTGCAAATTAAGTTGCAAATTAAACCTAACAAATTCATCCTAAGCCTCATACAAAATATCTGAGGCCTAATATGTGTGTGCTATGCTAGACCTAGGAATATTTATTTAGCGTGTAGCTTTATTTTTCCCGGACTCTTATAAAACGTCAATATATGCACGATGGTCCACATAGTCAAAAAGTACTTTCTAAAGGAGGATAGGTTATGGAAAACGGATTAGGGGAGACATGATTACCACGTAAACAGTTTTCAGACGAATTGACGGGGTCTATGCGCAAAGAAATCACATTAACGTGATGTATCGATGAGAGAATCAAGAGCCATGAAGGGGGATTCGACACTATTTCAAGGGTGCAGGTTCGAATCCTCCTCACGCCTTCTATTGATTTTTCTACAAAACAACAACAACAAAAACAGCAGACGAGTGGAACACGAAAATTGTGATTCAAGTGGAAACTGAGTACACAAATGCGCCACAGACACGTTAGAAGCAAGTTTGTTAAGTGTCGGAAGTGAACAGACAGAATGCACTAATTAGTAAAGTCGTACAAGGAGACCCACTCAAAGTTTCAATTATTTGGATATAACAGCCTAAGTTGAGGCGCGAGACAACCAAACAACTCAAGCCCCGCCAGCACAACTTTGTAAGTGCACACACACATATACACTTATGCAAATGTAAGCACCAAAACAAACCACTATATCACTGATGCTATAATGTTGAGTAATGTTACGGGAAAAGTGTAATTAATACGACAAATGGGTGAGGGCAGCAATACCATGACCACATTTCTCTCGTTAACCTTACTCTGACTCAATATATCTGCCACGAGCATGCGCGCGCATACAAACCCATAAATCCCTACGGGAAATTAATGTCACTCTAGACCGGATCCCAGTAAACAACAGCAGAGTGACCACCTAACGCTGAAACTAGCCGCGGCGAACTGGTGAGTTGAAACTAGCCGCAGCGAAAAGGTGAGCTGAAACTACCACCAAGACACAGGAACAAGCCAGAATGCAGGGAGAAATGCAAGCCTGAGACAAATTAATGGGAGTGCAGCACAGAGTTAGGCTACAGCTTTCCAAATAAGCGTAACGTCACAATACTCGCAGGAAATACATCCAGGCAACAGATTACCATACCTGGCCTGTCTCATTGGACACATACATATCTACCAACCAACCGATACTAAATCTTATCCGAATTTCCATTTACGTCCGTACTCCAGCGATGAGCCGGATGCTTTATAGTACATGCCCAAGCCACCAGTGATAAAGTGTTTATGGGCTGGTCAATGTTAATCACACTGGATTGAGACTTAAGGTTTCCAAGCATCAACAGTCCGTCTTCGTAAAACCTACTATGGACCTACTACCACCCACTATGGATGGAATAAGAAGTCGTTGTTTGTACTACCGAGTGAGGTGGGACCAAAGAGACAAAGCTCAGCCCCCGCAAGCACAACTAGGTGAGTACTACTGGAATTCTGAAGGTGGTAACAATTGAGACTAATCATATACCTGGCCTGTCTTAAGTCTAAATAAGCTATCCTAAGACTAATATACGGAATCTTAGGTCTATAATTTAATACACTTATGTACTATACTAGGCCTAGGGCGCCTGACAGCTGGGTGGATAGCGCTTCGGATTCGAAATCCTGAGGTTCCGGGTTCGATCCCAGGTGGAGGTGGAGACAAATGGGCAAAATGTTTCTTTCACCCTGATGAGCCTGTTCACCTAGCAGTAAATAGATAACTGGGAGTTAGACAGCTGCTACGAGCTGCTTCCTGGGGGTGGAGGCCTGGTCGAGGACCGGGCCGCGGGGACACTAAGCCCCGAAATCATCTCAAGATAACCTGAAGATAGGGAAAGTTGGGTTTGGTTGCCTTCTTTCTTAGGTCCTGTAAATCATATTACAAAACATGGCCTATGCTGCTTATGTCAATAGTCTGCATTTTGTTAATTCCGTCCACACCAGTTCCAATCATTTAGGCTGGACGGTTGAGCAACGGTCTTGCTTCATGCAGCTCGGCGTTCAATCCCCCCGACCGTCCACAAGTGGTTGGGCACCCTTCCTTCACCCCCGTCCCATCCCAAAACCTTATCCTGACCCCTTCCCAGTGCTTTATAGTCGTCATAGCAGCTTTCTTGGACTTGGCGCTTTCTCCCTGAAAGTTCCCTTCCCTTCCCACACCAGTTATATGCACTAGCATCGTGGGGCGACAGGTTATGCAACAATCCGTCCTCAATGGTGCGTCGCATTTTCACCTATTAGCCCCCTAAGGCAAAAAAAACGTACTAAATGTACTAATAATACCATTGCAGCTCGCAAAATTGACGTAATGTCCCGTTTTTTTTCGTGGATTAGGTTAGGTTTGGGCATTTAGTACATTATTTTATTAGTACTGTGATTTAGTCCATCAGGGTTTGGTCGTGTTGCTGCTGCAGCTGCTGCTGCTGCTGCTGTTGCTGCTGTTGCTGCTGCTGCTGTTGCTGCTGCTGTTGCTGTTGCTGTTGCTGTTGCTGCCGCTGCTGCTGTTGCTGCCGCTGCTGCTGTGCTGCTGCTGCTGTTGCTGCCGCTGCTGCTGCTGCTGCTGCTGTTGCTGCCGCTGCTGCTGTTGCTGCTGCGTGACCCACAGCAATGTGCGAGGCGAGTTTTAACTGTCTATTGCCCCGAGTACAAGCTTAGTGAACACTAACCTGTATATTGGTTGTGCTCTGGGAGGCCAGAGGCGTCCTGGGCGTCGACACCTGTGTCCTGGGCGTCGACACCTGGCGTCCTGGGCGTCGACACCTGTGTCCTGGGCGTCGACACCTGGCGTCCTGGGCGTCGACACCTGGCGTCCTGGGCGTCAACACCTGGCGTCCTGGGCGTCGATACCTGTGTCCTGGGCGTAGAGATCTGTGTCCTGGGCGTCGACACCTGGCGTCCTGGGCGTCGACACCTGGCGTCCTGGGCGTCGACACCTGGCGTCCTGAGCGTCGACACCTGGCGTCCTCGGCGTCGACACCCGTGTCCTGGGCGTCGAGATCTGTGTCCTGGGCGTCGACACCTGGCGTCCTGGGCGTCGACACCTGGCGTCCTGGGCGTCGACATCTGTGTCCTGGGCGTCGACACCTGTGTCCTGGGCGTCGACACCTGGCGTCCTGGGCGTCGACATCTGTGTCCTGGGCGTCGACACCTGGCGTCCTGGGTGTCGACATCTGTGTCCTGGGCGTCGACACCTGGCGTCCTGGGCGTCGACATCTGTGTCCTGGGCGTCGACACCTGTCCTGGGCGTCGACACCTGGCGTCCTGGGCGTCGACATCTGTGTCCTGGGCGTCGACACCTGGCGTCCTGGGCGTCGACACCTGGCGTCCTGGGCGTCGACACCTGGCGTCCTGGGCGTCGACACCTGTCCTGGGCGTCGACACCTGGCGTCCTGGGCGTCGACACCTGGCGTCCTGGGCGTCGACATCTGTGTCTTGGGCGTCGACACCTGTGTCCTGGACGTCGACACCTGGCGTCCTGGGCGTCGACTCCTGGCGTCCTAGACGTCGACACCTGGCGTCGACACCTGGCATCCTGGGCGTCGACACCTGGCGTCCTAGACGTCGACACCTGGCGTCCTGGGCGTCGACACCTGGCGTCCTGGGCGTCGACACCTGTGTCCTGGGCGTCGACACTTGGCGTCCTGGGCGTCGACACCTGGCGTCCTGAGCGTCGACACCTGTGTCCTGGACGTCGACATCTGTGTCCTGGGCGTCGACACCTGTGTCCTGGACGTCGACACCTGGCGTCCTGGGCGTCGACACCTGGCGTCCTAGACGTCGACATCTGGCGTCCTAGACGTCGACACCTGGCGTCCTGGGCGTCGACACCTGGCGTCCTGGACGTCGACACCTGGCGTCCTGGGCGTCGACACCTGGCGTCCTGGACGTCGACACCTGGCGTCCTGGGCGTCGACACCTGGCGTCGACACCTGGCGTCCTGTACGTCGACACCTGGCGTCCTGGGCGTCCTAGACGTCGACACCTGTGTCCAACGAATTCCTAATCCACACAATGAGGCTGTCTGTCAGTCACTGTGAGGCGGACGGTCCTCATTCTCGCGCGAGTATTTCCCACTGAGTGAAGCGATTCACTCAGTCTCTGTATGGGAAATATTAACATGTTCTAGTAACTATCTATAACGGGTCCGTCAGGAGGGGGCCAGCAACGTCCGCCCCGCCCCAGTGCATGTCCGTCACTGACACCCTGATGTTTCTGGGCCGATTCCAGACTTCTAAGATGCCATAGTTGAGATGTTAAAAGAGTCCACTGCTCAGATATTTGTTAATTTATTAATTTATTGATTGTTAGTAATATTTATTTTTTTAATTTCTCAATTAATTTAGCTGGATTATATTTATTATAGATTTTATTAGCGACGTTGGTAGAGAGATGTGGCAGCGTGGCGCTCTGGTGCTCTGTGGTAGTCTGTGGTAACGGTCTCGACAGTATTGCTAAAGTCAGTGCATCCTCAATTATTTGCTTGGAAAGCTTACAACGGTTAATTAATAGGCTTTAACCTATCTAAGGTTCTGTTTTATATAACTGTAAATAATAATATATATGCTTCAGTAAAGATTGTAATTTCAACAATAATGTGTTGAATGAATTTGATCTGTAGTGTCAATATTGATAACTCTGCTATGCACTGAAGGCGCTTCTTCTATACCTGACGACTAATTAGGTCGAAATTCTCACAACGTGAAACAAATTCACGAATTTATTGATACAGTATTTCAAGTCCGTCCTAAACCAATCTAACTCTTGGCGGGTCTCAAATTTTTCCTAGACTAGGAACACCCTAAGGTTTATTTCCTCATGTTAGAACAATTGATTTACGTCCTTATGTAAAGTCCAGATCGCACTTAAAAAAATTTGTACAAATGCATGTTAGGCCTCGCTAATCCAGCCCCGCCTGTCCTCAGGCTCGTCCAAGCGGAGGTCGACCTTAAAACTGATTCTTCTAGTTTAACTTACTGCGTATTCGACTGGTACTTTCATAGATGTAAATTGATATTATTATATATTAGGATTTTGTCCATAATGAAGCGAAGGTTAGATACGGGCGACTCTAGGGCCACCTCAGAGGTTTGGAATGTAACCTGAGCTTAACTGAAGTTAACCTCAGATTTATTTTAAAAATAATTCCGTGATTTATAATTTTGTCACTATGGTTTACTTTAGACATGAAGTTATGAACCTGTGTGTGTGTTGTCATTATTTGAGCTGTGTGATGAGGCTTGTGACTGGTGTTGTTCTCACATCTCAGTATCCGGGTATGTTCTCGTGATACCGGCGGCTTGTGCTCTGGTGTTGTGTGTGGTTCGCTCTGCTCAACCTCACAGATATATGACTAGTACACTAAACTCATATATACACAGCCCTTACTCACTGTTGCGACTGGCAGAACATCTACAAGCAACTGGACAGAAGTCTTCAAGTATTATTAAACAACGGGTTCGCGCATAAAGAAGTCAACGCCCATATTAGAAGATATTTAAAAAATTGGTATAACAGAACATCAACCGCAATAGCTAACAACCCCTCCCATATAGCCCTATTACAAATCCACTATGAAATCATACTATAAAACACAAGAAAGAATAACACAAAATACAGTTTTAAACTAAGTGAAACCGACATTCCCAGACCAAAGATTGGAATTCTTTATTTACTACAAAACAAAAAGGACTGCTGATTAAATACTCAAGAACCAAGATAATGTTATTAAAACACGACTAAAGCAGAAGCGAAAAAGAAACAGGGAAAAGGAGGAAACCCCACTTCCATTTCAAATTTTGACCAAATATCAGAGTAACAAGGTAATCGCGAATAACCGAACTCAATTACGGGCTCACCATAGCCCGTGCTACATGGACATTTCGTTCTGAGTAGCTAAATCTAAAACAACAACAACATATGTGTAAACTAAGTCTTTGGAAATGTAATAAGAAATTACGAAACGCGTATATATATATATATATATATATATATATATATATATATATATATATATATATATATATATATATATGTTCATTTACAATTTTATTAAGGCCTTTTGCTAAGAGATGCGTTTCTGTGATCCTTATCAACATTATCAAAGGCAGAGGACGAATGGTTACATGTTGTTGCGCTGCCAGATATTCACCGAGGAAGAGGTGAAGGTGAAACACCTCTCTTATGGGCCAGGAGATCCATTGTAACTTACCAGGCCCCTGTTTCCATGATGACTGGGGCAGTATATTGTAGGTTTCGTCGTGTTCCCCAAGTTGGCAGAGTGTAATTTGGTGCTGGTTGGCTGTTGATAGATGGTTTGGTTTGCTTGGTGTATAGTGGTGCCTCGCCACTGTCCAGTCTCCTCTTGGCGATGGGTCTGTCTGTGTTGGAGGTATAAATGTATAAATCTTAAACTTTGATTTAAATTTCAATCGTGTGGGAGCAGCATTAAATATTATCTAATTTTGCTGAAGTTATGTGTGTATTACCTAGTTGTACTCACCTAGTTAAGCTTGCGGGGGTTGAGCTCTGGCTCTTTGGTCCCGCCTTTCAACCGTCACTCAATTGATGTACAGATTCCTGAGCCTACTGGGCTCTATCATATCTACATATGAAACTGTGTATGGAGTCAGCTTCCACAACATCACTGCCTAATGCATTCCATTTGTCTACTTCTCTGACACTGAAAAAGTTCTTTCTAACGTCCCTGTGGCTCATTTGGGTACTCAGTTTCCACCTGTGTCCCCTTGTGCGTGTGCCACCCGTGTGGAGTGGTTTATCCTTATCTACCCTGTCAGTTCCTCTGAAAATTTTGTAGGTAGTTATCATGTATGTGTGTGTGTGTGTGTGTGTGTGTGTGTGTGTGTGTGTGTGTGTGTGTGTGTGTGTGTGTGTGTGTGTGTGTGTGTGTGTGTGTGTGCGCGTGCGTGCGTGCCGAGGACTGAAGGAGGAGCAGATGAGATACAGTTCTATGTCCCTCTGGTTGGAGGGGAAATAAATGATTAATCAGATTATAATGTGTCTCTCACTCCTGGACGACCGGCTCACTCCTCTGATCACAGGCAGATGAGGAAGGGGTCGACTCCCCGCTGATTGAATTCCCACGCTTCCCAGTGACGTGTCGCAGCCAGAAAAATCGCCATCCACAGATCCCGAACCTATCTTCGCTTTTATATATTGAAATACTTTATATACTTTATATATATATATATATATATATATATATATATATATATATATATATATATATATATATATATTTATGTGTGTGTGTGATGTTCGTGAATTCAGCTGTAATAAAACCGTAATCAATGACTACAGGGGAGAGAGAGTGTTCCCACCTGCACCTGCAGGTCAGGCGGGCAGTCTCTCTCTCTCTCTCCCAAAAACCTTGTGACCGGAATAAAATATCTAATGTAGGCTCCGAGTGAGGACGTGAACAAGGGTCGGGGGGGGGGGCGAGGGGATGGTGACCAGGCCGGTGACACTCTGGAGGGGGGGGGAGGTACTAGGGGGGGCTGCAGGAAGGGGACAACCCACATCCCGTCCTTCAAAAATACTAAAAGCCAAAACGAAAAGTGAAAAAGTAATTACAAACTTAACTTAAGTTGCCATAAGCATTAACCTAAGTTTTCTTAACATTAACCTAAGCTTTCCGAAGCATAATTATTCAACCCTAGGCCTAACATACACCATCTAAGGCATAATACTCTAAATATATAGACTATATGTGATGATGGACGCGGGGGGGGGGAGGAGGCAAGACACTGGAGGAGTCACTGAGTGTCTGGTGAGGAGGGACCAGGAGGGGTGCGGGGGGGGGGGAGTCAGGAGTCACAGGGGACGGGTCACAAAAGCCTCATTAGGAAGGTCGTGGGCCCAGGTGGGACTGTGGCACCAGGTGTGTTGTGGCAGCTGGGGTAAGGCACACCAGCCTTCACCCGGCAGCTTTAAAACTCCAGAATCAGAGCGGCCCTCGGCCTGCCCGCGTTCCCGCGCGCTTCAGGTGACTCACCGAACTCACCAGACATTTCTTGTATGCACCGATGAATAATCCATCCTCTGAAGCCTTCCAGGGGGATCGATCACGCACCTGGCGTCACTTCCAGTCACCCGCTGAGAAACTCTCCGCTGAGATGTCTTCCAGGGACTCCTAAGGTCGGTTCCGTAAGAATTCCTTCCGCTTTAAACGTTTCTTGGGTCCCAGAGATGGCCATATTCTTGTCCCTTAGGGTCCGGTCCGTTCCAGATACGATGAAGCGTTATCTATAATATTTGCCATTTAAAAAAGTGACAATATAGGTTGGACATCTATCCCTTAAACACTTCCTTGGTGTCTGAGGGAGGCGGAGCCGCCCAGTGTCTTGTGATGGAGGAGTTCCTCAGACTATTGCCCGGCTCTCAAGATTTCTACGACCACTTTCCTCATTGTCACGCAATGCTGTCTTTACTATCACTACTATCACCACCACTATCGTCACCACCACTATCGTCACCACCACTACCACTACTATCACCACCACTATCGTCACCACCACTACCACTACTATCGTCACCACCACCACCACCACTATCGTCACCACCACTACCATCACCACGAATATCCTCACCTTTCTGACCGTCCTAACCTGACCGTCCCTGGGTCCTTCTTCCCCACCTCCGCCTTTGCCTATCCTCAGGTCTCCACAACTCTCCCTGTCTGACGGCAGACACAGCAGCCACCCTGTCTCCCNCTAGTGTGTACAAGCTCGCTGTAGTGAAGGCCTGTTATATGCTGCAGGCAATTATTGACACACCTTACATTTGTTAATGTGGTAGTCTATCTGCCTGCCTGCCTGCCTGCCTGTCTGCCTGTATGCCTGCCTGTCTGCCTGTATGCCTGCCTGTTTGCCTGCCTGCCTGCCTGCCTCTGTCTGTCTGCCTGCCTGCCGGCTCGCCTGCCTGCGTCTCTCTCTTCTTGCCTACTGATCATCTGTTCATTCTAGGCTGTCTGCATGTTTGCTTGGTTACTTGCTTACTTTTCTACCTGTCTATTTATCTCTATAATCTACTAGATTGGGTATCCGGCGGTGCCCGGGGTCACCAGGTACCCAACTCGTCCCGAGAACACCCTCCCTATCTCCACACACCGCGCTCCTCGGGTCTCCCAGCTCCATCTCCCTCTCCACACCGCCTCCACATCACTGTAATCATTTTCAAAATACACTATCTCCATTACTGTAACTAAATGTTACCCCTAGAACTACAATCTGACATTTTTTGTATTCAAGTGATAAAGTCTATGGACTTTCAGCTAAACATTTCATATCACAGATTTCATGAAGAAGAGGATTGGCGCCGTGCCCGCCTAGTGCCTCCCCCAGAGGGACACTAGGTGTAATAGTGCCACTGTGCCAGAGGTCGGAAGGCCAGGATGTGACAGGACAATGCTCGTTGAAGCTAATTTAAATCAAAATTGTATATGTAAATATGACAAAAAGCTTGAGAAATCTTCAAGCTTTCATGAACAAATGCATTAATCTAAGAACGTTCGAAAGGCGGGGGCTAGGAACCTGCCTCAACCCTGCAAGTACATCTAGGTGAGTAGAGACACACACAGCCTCGTGTCACAAGGGGACTGAACAAGGTATAAAGACTGAGGCGTCTCAGTGGAGGAAGAAGGAACGACACACACAAGGAATGCTGGGCAAGTAGGCACACAGTAATCCTCGAAGCTAAGAACGAGATGAGCGAGACTCAAAGACGTTTCCGCACCATCGCCATCACATCCGTCCGTTATCGCGGTTTCACGACCATGTTGAATTTGAAATGGTTTTGAAATGTTAAAGTCGTGTTTGACCAACGGTGAAGTGTAAGAACGTCAGCAACTCGCCTGCTCCATCCCATCCTCCAAACATTCAAGTACTTATAGTAACTTCGGCTAAAAGTACCAATAAGTACTGACGAACCACCATAAAGTTCACGGGAGACATCTCCCGTCCACGAGGCTAACCATAGCCCGTGCTTCTTGCCCTGCTCCTGTGCCAGGTAAGTTACGGGCTCACCATAGCCCGTGCTACTTGCCCCGCTCCTGTGACAGGTAAGTTACGGGCTCACCATAGCCCGTGCTTCTTGCCCCGCTCCTGTGACAGGTAAGTTACGGGCTCACCATAGCCCGTGCTTCTTGCCCTGCTCCTGTGCCAGGTAAGTTACGGGCTCACCATAGCCCGTGCTACTTGCCCCGCTCCTGTGCCAGGTAAGTTACGGGCTCACCATAGCCCGTGCTACTTGGAACTTGTTCAGAGTAGCTGAATCTATAACAACAACCATAAAGTTGACGTTCGTATTATTAAATGGAGGCAAACTGGAAACTTGTTTCTGAAAAATAGATAAAACCTAACCTAACCTATTTAGAAATATTTAAGTTTGGTTTTAGATTGATATTTTCTTGACCTTATGAAATTAATAGTACAAAAATGTATTTCTGATGGTTCATCACTATATATATCGGTACTGTGGACCAAATAGTTACTATGAGTACTATCATTCCAGGAGGCTGGCTTGACCTAATGAATCAAGGCCATTAATGACCATTAGACCTAGAAACCGTAAACTTTGTGGAGCATTAAAGTTCTATAAACCACAGCAAATTTTACGTTGAGTCAATAGTGTAAAAAGTGTGGTGTATTAAGTGAGCACAGCTTTATCCTTCCGTCGCAGATTTTACCCATTTCGATTGGTTGGTAGAGCAACGGACTCGCTGTCTGCCGGGTCTGCGTTTGATCCCCGGTGATCCAAATACTCAGGCACTGTTCCTCACCCCCCCCCCCGCACCTTCCAAGTGGTATATACTGGCTTACTATACTTTCTCTGACCTTATCTTCCTCCAAGTTATCTTCTAGTTGTGTTCTTACATTCACTCGGGTCATCAGAGATTCGAACTAGGGTCTCGAGAGTCCGAGAGTGCTCTCACTATCACAACTCCACCAAGTTTTGGCGCCAGAATGCCAACGTCAGCCATTAACTTTCACTCTGCTCGCGCTCCGGGAAAGTTTTCACTCAGTGACGGAAGTTTCTGTCTGAATTTGGAACACTTTAGTAAAATAATTGTAAGTTACAAGAGCTATGACAATGACAAGAGAATACAATCAGTACATAAGTTATTATTATGGTAAATAAATAGTAATATATACAGAATAAGTCTCAAATCAAGGATGAAAACAGCGCAATGTAAATGAACAAAGTCTCGAGGTTTGGATC
>WNGS01164858.1:31273224-31310099 GCA_020271785.1 Procambarus virginalis
AGCTATATTATTACAATTTTATAAAACTAATAAAACAAAACGAAAGTCTTTCAATAAATTATATAGTAACTCAGGATATTTTAAATTCTTTTGTATTAATTCTCTATTGTTTAATAAAACTGAAAAAGAAATTCTTTTATTTAAAACGTGTGTATATAGAATTTAAAACACGAAATATTCAACCTAAAATTTTGAGAGTATTAACAGAAAATGAGGATATATGGACAGGTAAATGTCACAGCACAAACTAAGTGTATTTCTGTACTATGCAGACAATCAGGAATGTACTTATCATAGTTAGTATTAAATCGTACTGTCTATTCGGAGGAAGAGTTGAAGGAGAGTCATTAATTAGGTTTAGAATTTATCATCTACATCAAAATGTTAGTTTTATATTGGCAGTGAGAACGACTTGTTATTGTTTACAATAAATATCCGAGATGTTTGTGTCTGGCGCTAAGTGATGAGACATGTACTCTCCCGGATTACCTCTCGTTCTCATTCACCTTGGGGTTGGTCATTGTTCATGCTCTCTCTTGGTTCACCTCCTCATACACGCGCAAGTGGAACTTTTCTTCATTACCAAGAGTTTTTTTTTTTTTTTTTGGGGGGGGGGGGCGGATTTTTTTTGTGGATGCTCTGACTGATCAGATTGCTCATATTGTCGTTCACCACTGCTATTACCCCACCACCTGCACCCCACCACGGCCAAACACTACCACCAGCACCACCACCACCCACAACCCATCCTACACCCCCGCCAGTACCACCCCCACCCCCCCACCACAAGCCGACACCTCCGCCAGCACCCCCACCCACCCCCGACCACGCCAACACCAACGACCACGCACCACCACCACCACAACCCATCCTACAACCCCCCTGCCCAGCACCACCACCCACCCCAACCACAGCCCCAACCCACCACCACGTACCACCACCCCCCCACCTCCCCCCCCACAGCCCACCCTTCCTACCCCCCCGAGTCCCCCCTCCAACCCATCCTCCCCCCCCTCCTTTTTTTATTCCCCCCCCCCCCCCCCCGTACACCAGGCCCCCCACTCACGCCAGACACCTCCGCCACGCAACCACCACCCACACCCACCACGAGCCAACACCACCGCCCAGCACCCACCACCACAACAACCCATCCTACACCCCCGCCAGTACCACCACCCACCCAACCAAGCCAACACCACCACCAGCACAACCACCACCACCCACCCAACCAACAGCCAACACCACTACCACAAGTACCACCACCTACAAACCCATGCCTACACCCCCGTCCAGTACCACCACCACCACCCACCCCATCCTACCAGCAGGCCCCCTCACGCCCTGAACCACTAGCCCCCCCCCCCCCCAACCACGCCCACACCACCCACCAAACCACTCTCCCTTTCTCCTCCTCCGGCTCTCCCTTGACAACGATAATCTTATCAGTCTAAGAATGGGCATCTTAATTCTCATTACAAGTCACTTAAAAAAAACATTATTTCAGGAGGAAGAGCGTCGTTCATCGGTGAGAGTCCTGAGTTTGAACTATCGTCCTGCTAGGCTTGATGAACATACGGGTTTTAAGGTTCATTTTAAGTAAGGTTTTCATAATAGTTTCAGTGCTATTGACTGAATGGGTTTAATTAGCATGTGTGCAGTTGTGGTGGTTGTAAGGACCTCGACGCGGCCGACCAAAGAGCTAAAGCTCAACCCCCGCAGCATAATTAGACGAGTCGTTGTTTGGCGAGCAGATAGACCACTGAGGTGAGGTTTTAGTTTAGTTCATTTATTATGCACCCTATACGCATCATGTGGGCGGGAGTGTAAAGGTTTACAGAGGCATATAATGGGCTCAGGGACTGAACCCAGGGATTCATTTAGCTAAGCAAGCTACCCACTAAGCAAGCAAGTTAACAGTCTTGATGAGCTAGTTACAAAATTTAATTCACATCGTCACATCAACAATGGGCTCGAGACCGACACAAGTACATGGTTTCTGTTAACGGCACTGAGATTTATACCAGGGTTTTTACCATCTGATCTCCAGCAGGTGAAGTCCTGAGGAGAGACTCTGGGTCTCCTCATAAATCCTTTAAAGCGTGAAATAATATCGTGCAATCAATCAATCAGTGCAGCGAAATTCGTTTTACTGGAAGTGTCAACATTTTTTTCACTGTGTGTGCACTGCTTGGAGCACCGCTGGGTTCCAACGCCCTGGGTGCTATCCACGAGGAGAATTTGAACGACTTGAGGTGATGAAACAGAATACTTGATTTGGGTGGCTATGAGACTCCACACCTGCTCGCAGGGTGCCAGACATCGCCCAGGTGTAGTGTACTTGCCAAGACTCGTTTTCAATAGTGCGAAGTAAATGAATATAATGAGCTTCTGAAATTAATATTTACAAGGGTTTTTTAACCTTGACTCTGATGACCTGCATAGGGACGCAGCAACACTGCCAGACTAGGCACACGTATGGTTAACGCAGATAACCCAACCAGCATTCCTATGCTCGTGCATTGCAGCTAGTGAGTCACTAGAGATGTTATCAGATCACATAAGAAAATAAAGGGAAATTTACGATCCAAGTTCTTTTCCTTAGCAAGCCGATAGGATCTTATTCCCTACATCCGGCCCATCATAACCAAAAGATCAAATACAAAATCACTGGAATAACCTTAGATTTAAAAAGATAATTCGTCAGCAATGTTAGCTAATGCTTCAGGGATCAATACATCCTGCCCTCTTGCGGTGACAGCTCCTCATGTTGAGGATTTGTTACCCTCAGTTGCTAACACCGCGTTAACAGGCGACCTCTTCTTCACGTTGGTATAACCCCTTCGCCTCGCCTCCGGTGTCCTCATGGATCACAGATGTATCTGCGGCAGTGTAGTGGAACACCAGTATGGCCTCCACGGCCTCATTTGTAGTAGGTCAGAGGGGAAGAGTGCGTCAGAGAGACGTCGCCAACATCAAGTGGGGCTCTCCAGCATGTGGGATCACCACGACTGGTTGTCCAGAGTGTAGTAACCAGAGGGTCACTATGATGCCCAGTGTGAGCGGTGGGACAGGTGGTGGGGACCTGTGTGAGTCTACTTTAACCAACACCTCCAGTATAGCGGAATAGAAAGGGGTGGTGCTGCTGCTGCTGCATTCAGGGAGACCCAAGAACACCTATGAAGTAGTGAGGTCTTGGAGTAGTTCTTACGCCTCCTTTTGATAGGCTCATATATTAGACTCGTAGGGTAAAATGTGCATACAAGTTTTTAAATGGTTTGGCGATTAAACTCATTACAGAAAATAAGGGCCCAAGAGAGAGGCTAGTTTTGTGTTTCATCGCTTTAGCATGACTCCTGAGCAAGGAAATGGCTGTTGTGTGCACGGAACACGCCCTGCCTCTGAGGTAGGAATAAGGAAATAGGGAATAAGGTGTAAGGAATCGTTCAGGGACCTTGTATACCATTTAAGTAAGACCAATCCTGGAATAGGCAGCTCCAGCCTGGAGTCCATACATAGTTAAACACAAGACAAAGATAAAGAAGATGTCAGCGGACTGCCACCAGGCTCGTCCCGGAACTGAGAGGGTATGAGCTACGAGGAAAGGCTAAAGGAGCTGAACCTCACGTCCCTGGAAAACAGAAGAGTAAGGGGAGACATGATAACTACCTACAAAATTCTCAGGGGAATTGACAGGGTGGACAAAGCAAATTCTTCAGCACGGGTGGGGACACGAACAAAGGGGACACAGGTGGAAACTTAGTACCCAGATGAGCCACAGAGACGTTAGAAAGAATTTTTCAGTATCAGAGTAGTTAGTAAATGGAATGCACTAGGAAGTGATGTGTGGAGGCTGACTCCATACACAGTTTCAAATGTAGATATGATAGAGCCAGTAGGCCCAGGATCTGTACACCAGTTGACAGTTGAGAGGCGGGACCAATGAGACAAAGTTCAACCCCCGCAGCACAATTAGGTGAGGTTTTAACTGAAACCAGTATCATTTGTGTAAAATGTCAGCTCTACTATTGAAAATAATAATGGAGAGAGAAGAAAAGATTTCCTCGCTATGTCCTTCATTTCCCTTTCCGGGGCTAGTTATATATTAGGAATTATAATTAATAATATTGAAATAAATATTATAATACTGAGATATCCCCAGGCCCCAGAATGAGTGAGTTAATGGTACGCCAGACACGACCTTCCCGACCTCAGCCCTCCCAATAGTACAGCCATGTCAAACTAAGTCTTACTAAGTCTTGTTTGCCGGCATCATTGGAGTTGATATTGGTTTTATGGCACCGTGTGGACGAGTCCGTGACACTCAGCTGATCATCATTAGCGCCCAGCTTTGTGGCACTGCTCTCTAACGACCTGTTGTTGAATGTCAGACACATCTACGCCAGACGTACCAACGCCAGTATGTTCTCGCCACTACAGGCTCTTGTTTTTTCTGGCGTCGGCTGCCATGTTCCCGCAGACTGGCTGCCAACCTGTTGCTGGAGGTCTGGAGGAGACTACAAGACCAGGAGGTTTGTAACCTTAAAGGTGGGGGCTTACTGCCTCGTGTACCCCTGGCTCTCTGACTCACTCTCCACTGTTTTATTGTTGGCCTGGGGTGTTCCTGGCTTGCTGGCTTGGCGGCTTTGGCGCGTTGCCTGGCTTGGCGGGTTTTGAAGGTTCTTAAATTGGCTGGTTTGGCCCTTTTTGCTTTAGCATTTATGTTAGCTGTAGAGTTTAATAAATTTTTTGGATTTAGTAATGTTGTTTCCTCTCGTCCTGGGAGCATCCAGAAACGGTATTGGGCTCCACGTGCACTCATATACGCTCCTCCCATATGCTCATATATGGAGCATATTTAAAAGCTCATATATGGAGTAAAAAACATTTTATCAACTTACTAAATATTACAGGGAATTCGTCTATTCTAATAGTCGGAGTTTGTGTCTAGAAATAATTATATTTAGCGCTGATACCATGTCCCACGTCAGTTTTCAGCACTGATATTATGTCCCACGTCAGTTTTCAGCACTGATATTATGTCCCACGTCAGTTTTCAGCACTGATATTATGTCCCACGTCAGTTTTCCGCACTGATAATATGTCCCACGTCAGTTTTCAGCACTGATACTATGTCCCATGTCAGTTTTCAGCACTGATACTATGTCCCACGTCAGTTTTCAGCACTGATATTATGTCCCACGTCAGTTTTCAGCACTGATATTATGTCCCACGTCAGTTTTCAGCACTGATACTATGTCCCACGTCAGTTTTCAGCACTGATATTATGTCCCACGTCAGTTTTCCGCACTGATACTATGTCCCACGTCAGTTTTCAGCACTGATACTATGTCCCACGTCAGTTTTCAGCACTGATACCATGTCCCACGTCAGTTTTCAGCATTAATATTATGTCCCACGTCAGTTTTCAGCACTGACACTATGTCCCACGTCAGTTTTCAGCACTGATACCATGTCCCACGTTAGTTTTCAGCACTGATACCATGTCCCACGTCAGTTTTCAGCACTGATACTATGTCCCACGTCAGTTTTCAGCACTGATACCATGTCCCACGTCAGTTTTCAGCACTGATATTATGTCCCACGTCAGTTTTCAGCACTGACACTATGTCCCACGTCAGTTTTCAGCACTGATACCATGTCCCACGTCAGTTTTCAGCACTGATACCATGTCCCACGTCAGTTTTCAGCACTGAACCATGTCCCACGTCAGTTTTCAGCACTGACACCATGTCCCACGTCAGTTTTTAAATGGTGTGAATATCGTGCATCCGCAAGATTGTTGTTAAAGATTCGCTACCTGAACAGAGTTCCAAGTAGCACGGGCACGGGCTATGGTGAGCCCGTAGTGGATGTTTACTCCGCAAGAGTGATGGTGAAGCGGGTTGGTAAACAATGACATGTGACCGGCGTTGTTGTCAACAAACATCAAACATTGTCATCACGTCACACTCAAACTTGGTTCACACTGAGCGTAAGTATCATGAGCCAAGTTAGCAAATATACAGTTCATGTTTTGACGTTTTATAAAGGATTTTTATACTGTTAATTAAAACACTGTTAAATTGCCATCCACACTAAGGTGGAAATACACATTCCACTTCACTGGGCTTTATGGGTCTCGAACCGTGAACAGTTCAAACAGTGAATGAGAATGTAAAACCGTATTGTTGCTGTACAAGGGTTAATTACTGTACAGGTGGCACCTGCCACTGTAGACCATCTGATAGATGGATGAGTACCAAAACATACAAGTGTACCCGTATGTACACTCGAGTACTCGTATGTACACTCGTGCCCAGACCACAATGGAGGCTGACTCCATACACAGTTTCAAGTGTAGATATGATAGAGCCCCAATAGGCTCAGGAATCTGTACACCTGTTGATTGACGGTTGAGAGGCGGGACCAAAGAGCCAGAGCTCAACCACCCGCAAACACAACTAGGTGAGTACAACTAGGTGAGTGACAATGTGATGTCCGTTGTAATGTAGTAATGACGTGACAAGCGAGAGCTGGCGTTGTCAGTTTAGATTTACAATGTAATAGGGTGTTGAGGAACACCGAGATTGTGTTGAGGTCATTTTGAATTCACTTGTGCTCTCTTAATTTGGTTTTGGCTTGTTGTAGTAGGAGGAGAGGGGGCGTGTTAGGCTTGTAGAGTTAGTGCAACGTCATTAAACACGTATAAGTCATAACTATGCTGCCGTCTGCATGGTGGGATGTGGCTGTCGTCTGGTGGGATTGGCTGCCGTCTAGTGGGACTTGGCTGCCGGGGGGATGGCGCGTATGATGCCGTGGGATCGACAGATCACTTCCTGAAGAACCGTCCAGGTAGTTATATGTTGGTCCGAATACTCCTTTCTGCTTACCTTAGGTTACTGTTCCTTGTATAGATTGTTGTTGTCTTTGTCCAGGTATGGTCTGGAGTGGGGGGGGGCGGTGTGGTGACGGTCACAGGCACTTTCTCTTGTCACGTGTTACAGTATTTTACTTCGTCTTGATGCCTGCCTGATGGGTTTCTGGGAGTTCTTCTAACTCCCCAAGCCCGGCCCGTAGGACCAGGCTTGACTTGTGAGAGCATGGTCCACCAGGTCTTGCTTGGAGCGGCCCGCAGGGCCCACATACCCACCACAGCCCGGATGGTCCGGCATTTTTTTTTTTTAGAAAAGAGTCTAATTTTCTTATTAAAGAGTTCTGCGGTGTTAGTCTTGAACTAACTAAAAATCACGTGTCCATGAGCCACTACGCCGAGCTCCTACCCCACCACCTTTCTCTCCGCTACCAGCTCCCATCCTTGGAGCGCCTCACGGCCTCTCTCCTCTCACACCTCGTCTCTCTCTCCCATTACCTCAGCCCATCTGCCGCCCTCGCCCTCTCACTCCTCTCTTCCCCTCTCAGTTAATTATAATATTAAATGGAGGAAGTATATTAATGCCGAAATCCAGTGACTGTGAAAGTAGGAAGAAACATGTGGACAATCACTGGAGAGTTGAGAAGAGGAAGAGTGAAGAATGACTTGAAGAGGAAGTCCTCATAATACTCCTCACTACAGTGACACATGGTCACCGCTGTGTCACTGTAGTGACACATGAGTTATTAAATAATTGCAAAGCTCCAGGTACATCATGCCAACGGGGCTGAATGGTCTAATAACTGGGCATTCGGTGATGTAGTGGGGAGATCATGCCACAGTTCCTGCTCACAGAGTTTGCACCGGAGTGCTCACGATTGGGAGATCCGTCACCTGTAGCCACCTGCCACAGGTAACGGTAACCCAACCTGATCCTGACAACCACTGTGTCGCACAGTCTGGTGGGGACGTTTTGTGCTACCTATAAACATAGGTTTCAGATCTGAACAAATCATAGCTTTTATACTGGTGCTTTCAGGACGTGGGAGTCAGTAATTTCTTTCTTATCAGACCTGAGTGTTTGGAACAATATATTTTTAACAGCAGAGATGGGGATACCTAGTTCTAGTTCAATTTAATTTTGTTACACACTAATTTGGCGAGTCCTCATCAGACCATCTTCACCACAGACAGTCCAACCAGGTCCACCAAGTCCGCCAGAGTCCACCAAGTCCAAGATGTGAACCGCCAGAACGCAGTAACACCATCTTGCCAATTCTTGAATTACTGAGCTTGAAGTCCCTCGCGATATAATGACACAGTTATCTTGAAGGGCTCCCGGGATCACGGTAAGCATTTCTGGAAGGACGAGACGTCCCCGTACGTACGTAGTCGCGGGGCCAACACTAACAGTCGAATAAATCGGATAAACGCCCTAGCTCATGAAGCTGTTGCGCGGGCATTATAGACACGTCATAAGTAGACGAGGGAACACTAAAATTCCAGACGCGACCCAAGGCATCCACTGGGAAATTAAACACGAGATGAGAGCTTGTTAGCGGCGGCGAGTCGTTCATCACGACCCACTGACGCCACCACGACGACTCTGCCGACCACGGGGCCACATACTGGCACTCCGGCACCCTCAGAGTGCCCCAGGGGGCACCCCAGCCCATCCTCTGGACAATACTTACAGTAAATATTTGCTCCCAAGAGCCAATGTATATAGTGACAGAGAAACAAACTGAAAATGACGCTAATAAAACTAACTTAAATATTACTAGGCCTAGTATAGGACAGATACGTACTATATTAGGCCTATGATTGCCACGAGGGGTTAGGTTTTATGTGCATGTTTCAAATAAAGTTTCCGGTTTGTCTAACTTCAGTAACACAAAAGTCACTTCCAGGCGGTGCATCACCACATGTGGGTATTTTCCACCAAATACTTAATATAAGTATTTTCCAGGCGATGAGTCACAATAACGTGGCTGAAGAATGTTGACCAGAGCACACACTAGAAGGTGAAGGGACGACGACGTTTCGGTCCGTCCTGGCCCATTTCAAGTCGATTGTGTGACCCACAATCGACTTGAGAATGGTCCAGGACGGACCGAAACGTCGTCATCCCTTCACCTTCTAGTGTGTGGTCTGGTCAACATAAGTTTTCATTTAGGAGGCTGGGTTACCCCCCATCCTCCCACACCCATCCCCAGGACAGTCGACCCCATCCCCAGGACCCTCCCACTGTTAAGGCAGCTGTGTGTCCAAGGGAACTCCTCGGGTCTGTGTGTAAAGAATGAAAAATCATTGTATTATTTTATTTTTAAGCTGCACCTCATATAAACCCATTCCTATCCTTGTGTGGCAGTGCACAACAGAGAAAATGTTTGATTTACAAATTCGTAAACTGAAACATGTATACTGTCTAATGTAATTAATTGTAACAATATGAGCTTGAGGAGCTATTCAACTTGTGACAAGCAGCCTTGTACCCTGCATGTAATCAATATTGTAACTTTTTTTGTGTAATGACATTTTCAAATAAAATTAAATAAATATACACACATACCAATAGAATAGGGGTGGTAGGAGAAGAAAATATCAAAGTGTTCAGTGAGGATCCACAAGGTCTTCTCTGAGTACTCTTTATTTTCTTCTCCGAGGCTATGGGTCCCTACACTTGCACCAGAGGTGGTACCCCAAATATATATATATATATATATATATATATATATATATATATATATATATATATATATATAATATAATATTATATTATATATATATATGTATATATATATACCTCGATAAAAGCCTAACGTGTATGAATACACTCTGGTTTCCTGGTCCCTGACACAAGAATTCTAATGATACCCTCTAGTACCACTATACACCTTAATGAAGATTAAGAACAAAACTGCAGGCAGTCCAAATCCAGGCACAAGGAAGAGCTGCAAGACACCGTCCATCCAGGGCCTCCACGAAGCCCTGAACATACAACCACTGAACATCTGACTACACCAGCGAGCCAGTAGACCGTTATCTTGAGGTTATCTTGAGAGGATTTTGGGGCTTAGTGTCCCCGCGGCCAGGTCCTCGACCAGGCCTCCATCCCCAGGAAGCAGCCCGTGACAGCTGACTAACTCCCAGGTACCTATTTACTGCTAGGTAACGCAGCGCTAGAAGAAGTTAGATCCATTCGATGGCAAATGAACTCTTCAATACATGACTTTAAAATACACCAGACTAAAAAATCGTCGCGAGAATAGAACAAAACTATTAAAAAATATGACCTTAAAAAAATAGAGAGAAATATGTAAGCATGACATAGGGTCGTGTATACGTGAATGCTCCCCCATCAATCATCTACAGACATCAATACATGTAAAGAACCTTAGTGACAAACTGGCAGGATCTCTGGCAAGAGAGAGAGCGAACTTAGCCTCACTACCGAGGCAGACTAGCCCGCCTGCTCTCCTAACTCATCACTGTATTCCACATTTCTACACATTTTCCTTCAACTGTATCTCTCCACCATCTTTACACCCCAACATTTATAAATACAAAAATAAATAAAATCTCTCCTCTCTTTCATTCCACCCCTCTTTAACACTCCGTCACCCCTTCCCTCTCATAATCAACCCCTCCATCCCCATCTCCCCTCCATAACCACCACTTCCCCATTTCCCTTCGCCTCCTTTCCCTGAGTTCATCAACTCGCCTTAACCCTGCTCACCACTTGACATTCGCTAACTTCCTCTCATTCTCTCCCTCCCCCCCCCCCCCGACTCTTACCCCCTCCCTACCCTCACACACCTCCCCCCCCCCACCCCTCCCCCACCCCCCAACAACCACCTGCTGAGCCTAGACTACGTGGCGGAGATATTTCGCTCATCCCGGGGAAAAATAAAGTCGCCTTTCTCTGGTTTGCTTCCACCAAATCAAGGAGATGCACGAAGAGTCATACTGGAGAGGAGGGTGTGAGGAGAGGTACGAGGAGACGGGGAAATGAGGAATGGAAGCGAAGTGGTGATGCAGGAGAGACAAAGAAGGCAGAAGAGATGTTCGATGGGAGGAGAGTGAGGACGGGGAGGGAAAGCTGTTGGGAGAGATGTTTGAGGAGAGATGCTAGTGGAGAGATTCTGGTGGAGTGATACTGGAGATGAAAGATGCTGAAGCAGCTAGCAGTAAGTTGCCAGTGTTCGCAGTAATAGAGCCTTCAGAGGCAAGACGTAATAGTTTCCCATTGTCGGGGACAGGAAGCCTGCTAGACTCACCGGATTCTTCTTAACGAATGACTGATCTATCCCAGGATGAGCAGCCCGTTCTCTTAAGATTTCCCAACGTCAAGAAACTGTTGTACTAAGGTGCCCTTATCTTAACCCACCAGAGGACCCAAAGCAGAAAACGGGACAGTATGTCAATTTCGCGATACGCTTCCATTTTCTAGTACGACAATTTCTGGATGAAATATTCAGTAGAGTATACGTCAAAATGCAGCGTTCTATTAGGAGGACGTGTTGGGCTGCGACCTGTCATCCCCGCTCCTCGGTGTGTTCGGCCATCCAGTGACCGACCCCACAGACGTATTCGTCAATTTTAACGTACAGAGTTGCGACTCGAACTGAGAACGTCATCGAAGCCATAAATGCCCGATAAAGTGACCGATAACTTTTAACGGTATGTTCAAGGCAGCGTCTGGGATGCTCTCAGACGTAGGTTCGAATCCTCGTCACGGCCCTTGTGGATTTGTTCATGTTAAAGAGTGTTTGGGGGCCGGGGTGCCGCTTGGGCGAGCCGAGCCCGAGGATAGGTGGTGAGTGTACGGTATCTGTCACTCTCAGACAGGGAGGGGATCAGCGGGTGGATTAACCAGCAGTTAGCTTTTGTTCATAAGGACGGGCTGCGGCCTGTAGCGACGTCGGTTCACAACTGACTGAACCCGAGTTAAGACTTCGGAATTGGGCGAGACTTTGGGCGCGTTTCCTTACACCTGATGCCTCTGTTCCTTTTTACTGCAAGGTGAACAGAGGAGTTAGGAGACTGTAGAAGGCTGTATCTTGGGAACAACAAAAATTAACATGAAATAAAAAAAGAATAGGGCACGTTGAGAAAAGAGCAAAGAGATGAGTGAACTAGGCGGGTACGAAGAATGCTCTTCTCATCCATTCCCAGAGTGAGAACTGCATTCCCCTCTCATGACTCACACTCATTCTTCCCTCCTCTACGTCCAGTAACAGCAGCTGCTCCTCCTCCTCCAGGTCCCCTTCCTCCTCCAGGTCCCCTTCCTCCTCCAGGTCCCCCCTCCTCCAGTTCCTCCTCCAGGTCCCCCCCTCCTCCAGTTCCTCCTCCAGTTCCTCCTCCAGGTCCCCCTCCTCCTCCAGCTCCTCCTCAAGGTCTCCCTCCTCCTCCAGGTCCTCCTCCTCCTCCAGCTCCTCCTCCAGGTCCCCCTCCTCCTCCAGCTCCTCCTAGGACACCGGTGGTCTGTGAAGACCATCTGTTCAGTTTCAACTTTATGGCCGGCGAGGTTGTGGCGGAGGCTGCTGAGATCATGCAAGGTCACGCACGCTTGTAGTGGTGACCCGCAGGGCTGGTAGTGGTGACCAGCAGGGGTGGTAGTGGTGACCCGCAGGGCTGGTAGTGGTGACCCGCAGGGCTGGTAGTGGTGACCCGCAGGGCTGGTAGTGGTGACCCGCAGGGCTGGTAGTGGTGACCAGCAGGGGTGGTAGTGGTGACCAGCAGGGGTGGTAGTGGTGACCCGCAGGGCTGGTAGTGGTGACCCGCAGGGGTGGTAGTGGTGACCCGCAGGGGTGGTAGTGGTGACCCGCAGGGCTGGTAGTGGTGACCCGCAGGGCTGGTAGTGGTGAACCGCAGGGCTGGTAGTGGTGACCCGCAGGGCTGGTAGTGGTGACCAGCAGGGCTGGTAGTGGTGACCCGCAGGGCTGGTAGTGGAGACCCGCAGGGCTGGTGGTGGTGACCCGCAGGGCTGGTAGTGGTGACCCGCAGGGCTGGTAGTGGAGACCCGCAGGGCTGGTGGTGGTGACCCGCAGGGCTGGTAGTGGAGACCCGCAGGGCTGGTGGTGGTGACCCGCAGGGCTGGTAGTGGTGAACCGCAGGGCTGGTAGTGGTGACCCGCAGGGCTGGTAGTGGTGAACCGCAGGGCTGGTAGTGGAGACCCGCAGGGCTGGTGGTGGTGACCCGCAGGGCTGGTAGTGGTGACCAGCAGGGCTGGTAGTGGAGACCCGCAGGGCTGGTGGTGGTGACCAGCAGGGCTGGTAGTGGTGACCCGCAGGGCTGGTAGTGGTGACCAGCAGGGGTGGTAGTGGTGACCAGCAGGGCTGGTAGTGGTGACCAGCAGGGGTGGTAGTGGTGACCCGCAGGGCTGGTAGTGGTGACCCGCAGGGCTGGTAGTGGTGACCCGCAGGGCTGGTAGTGGTGACCAATACTAAAACGCTGGGCAGAATAAAAATATGGGGTTGGTGGACCCCCCCCCACACCCCATCCGCGTTGATCTCCCAAGCTGTTAGTACCCCTGGGAGTGAGCAATGACACACTTATAACTCTGGCTATGAATGAGTGACCTCTTCACTGTCCTTTAAACTACACTCAAGATTGTTTAAGGCCTTTATTAAATGACACACAACACCAGAGAGGACGCTTCTAGGAATGCAAGGAAGGTTCTTGTTTCACACGTACCAAGAAACGTGACAATGAACGCAAGCAAGCCACGCAAGCAAGCAAGCATTCCAGAAAGTGTACACAAGCAATAGCATGTCCCAGCAGGCAAACACTCAAACCTGTAGAGAGATATGGAGGGAAAGCGCGGGACAGGCAGGCTCGGAGGGATAGGCAGGCAGGCAGGCAGCAGGCAGGCAGGCAGGCAGGCAGGCAGGCAGGCAGGTAGGCAGGCTCGGAGGGGATAGGCAGGCAGGCAGGCAGCCAGGCAGCAGGCTTGGAGGGGAGAGGCAGGCAGACAGGCTCGGAAGGAAAAGGCAGGCAGGCTCGGAGAGGAGAGGAGAGGCAAGCAGACCCACCCCGGCAAGCACGCACACCCCGCACATCAATGAGCCAGATACTGCGTCTCCAGGAAAGATGGTATCACACGTAACGGCTGCTGGTACAACCTTGAGGAAAACATATTCCATCATGCAATAAACGGAATATACCTCCGCCTGCCCTTCACCTTCCCCATGTGAAAGCGCGCAACAAAAGCTCTCTTGCTTGCACTTGAACACGAGTGCATAAAGAGTCGCATAAATCTGCAGTTATGGATGCAAGCAAAGCACGCAGGGGAAAGCGAGTATGCGCCCCCCATTAAAGAAGGTATACGGGACTGCGGTTCAACCACAAAAAAAAACAAGGGAGAGAGAGAGAGAGAGCAAGAAGCGCATACAACAAGAACACGACATGCACAAAAACACTTCATGCAAGCATTCAAGAACCCAACAAATCAGTATACAAAACTGAACAAGAAATCAGAATTGCCAATCACACAAATACACATAAAGTGATTTAAGACGAGAAGTAACCAACTAGGCACGCACTCTAAGTCATTCAGACCAACATGCGACCACAACAGGACAAATGCACGACAGAAGCACAAACAAACAGCCGCAAAGGATAGGAACTACTGGCATAAGGAGCTATAAGGAACTCTAAGCAGTAGAACAAGGAGACACAGATGGAAGCTTGTGACTCAAAATGTGTCAAGAGATGATAGATTTTATTTCTTTTAATGTAAGAGTAGTAAGCAAATGGAATGACCTAAAGGAGCAGGTTGTCGAGAAATACTCAATCCGCAGCTTTAAAAGCTGGTATGATTGGAAAATAGGTCAGAAGTCATTGCATTTGACAACCAGCAACTAGAAAAACTGGTCCAAGGGCTAGAGCTCTATGCTGCAGGCACAAATAGGTGAGTACTGACTTACTAATCCATTTTGTTTTAGTGGAAGCACCTCCCACACGAGCTTCGGGGACCCCACTTTGTAATGTTGCTTTAATACCACAAGGAACCATACATTTTAAGATACATTTTCAACTTTAGTTGAACGAAATTTGGTAAGAATTTTTGTAATCGTAGAGAGCAGCACAAAAATGGCGGCAATGCTACTTACTTGAGATGCCACTGTCCTCAATAAACTACTATAATGAACAGTGGGTCACGAAAAACACCGGGAGGTATTTAAAAGTGTGCCATACAATATGTTGCATGATTTCACACCATAAAGAAAGTAAACATTACACGTGGCCGCCATCATGAATGACAGGTGACAGGTGACACCCCCATGGCTCCACACCTAACGTCAACCCCCAAAGGTAACCCGTCGTGTTTACAAAAGTCCTCCAGGGGTTTTCAGTTTATTAACCTAGATCCTTTTCTTTTTTTGTGTGTTAATGTACAGGCAACTTTGAGTCAGCCTCCTCTTGCAAGTATGACTGATGCAATGTTACTGTCGAGGTCACGGGCTCGTTGTTCACTAACGGTTGTTTCCCCCCTTGCTTCGCGAGATCAACATTACTTACACAGCTGGGAACATGGCCTGAATCATTCTGTCTGTAGCTGGCCCATTCAATCATGCTCCCACGTGACTACTGCCGAATATCCTTGGGTTCAGTAAGCAAATGTGTATCCTTGAGATCAGTAGAATGTTCAGTGATCTCAAAACATACACTGAAGGGCGACACTTCTCAACATTACAGGTGACTGTCTGAGGTCTGGTACTCCGGAGCTCTTGCAACAAGACCAGGTTGCAACAATGGACCGGTTGCAACAAGGGACCGNACCCCACCACCTTTCTCTCAGCTAATCCAGCTCCCATCCTTGGAGCGCACTTCACGGCCTCTCCTACTCTCACCTCGTCTCTCTCTCCCATACCTCAGCCCATCTGCCGCCCTCGCCCTCTCACCTCCCTCTTCCCCTCTCAGTTAATTATAATATTAAATGGAGGAAGTATATATGCCGAAATCCAGTGACTGGAAAGTAGGAAGAAACATGTGGACAATCACTGGAGAGTTGAGAAGAGGAAGAGTGAAGAAGATGACTTGAAGAGGAAGTCCTCATAATACTCCTCACTACAGTGACACATGGTCACCGCTGTGCACTGTAGTGACACATGAGTTATAAAATAATTGCAAAGCTCCAGGTACATCATGCCAACGGGTTGAATGGTCTAATAACTGGGGCATTCGGTGATGTAGTGGGGAGATCATGCCACAGTTCCTGCTCACAGAGTTGCAACTGGAGTGCTCAGGATTGGGAGATCCGTCACCGTAGCCACCTGCCACAGGTAACGGTAACCCCAACCTGATCCTGACAACCACTGTGTCGCACAGTCTGGTGGAGGACGTTTTTGCTACCTATAAACATAGGTTTCAGATCTGAACAAATCATAGCTTGTTATACTGGTGCTTTCAGGACGTGGGAGTCAGTAATTTCTTTCTTATCAGACCTGAGTGTTTGGAAATATAGTTTTAACAGCAGAGATGGGGATACCTAGTTCTAGTTCAATTTAATTTTGTTACACACTAATTTGGCGAGCCTCATCAGACCATCTTCACCACAGACAGTCCAACCAGGTCACACCAAGTCCGCCAGAGTCCACCAAGTCCAAGATGTGAACCGCCAGAACGCAGTAACACCATCTTGCAATTCTTGAATTACTGAGCTTGAAGTCCCTCGCGATATAATGACACAGTTATCTTGAGGGCTCCCGGGATCACGGTAAGCATTTCTGGAAGGACGAGACACGTCCCCGTACGTACGTAGTCGCGGGGCCAACACTAACAGTCGAATAATCGGATAAACGCCCTAGCTCATGAAGCTGTTGCGCGGGCATTATAGACCGTCATAAGTAGACGAGGGAACACTAAATTTCCAGACGCGACCCAAGGCATCCACTGGGAAATTAAACACGAGATGAGAGCTTGTTAGCGGCGGCGAGTCGTTCATCACGACCCACTGACGCCACCACGACGACTCTGCCGACCACGGGGCCACATAATGGCACTCCGGCACCCTCAGAGTGCCCCAGGGGGCACCCCAGCCCATCCTTCTGGACAATACTTACAGTAAATATTTGCTCCCAAGAGCCAATGTATATAGTGACAGAGAAACAACTGAAAATGACGCTAATAAACTAACTTAAATATTACTAGGCCTAGTATAGGACATATACGTACTATATTAGGCCTATGATTGCCACGAGGGGTTAGGTTTTATGTGCATGTTTCAAATAAAGTTTCCGGTTTGTCTAACTTCAGTAACACAAAAGTCAACTTCCAGGCGGTGCATCACCACATGTGGGTATTTTCCACCAAATACTTAATATAATTTTCCAGGCGATGAGTCACAATAACGTGGCTGAAGAATGTTGGACCAGAGCACACACTAGAAGGTGAAGGGACGACGACGTTTCGGTCCGTCCTGGCCCATTTTCAAGTCGATTGTGTGACCCACATCGACTTGAGAATGGTCCAGGACGGACCGAAACGTCGTCATCCCTTCACCTTCTAGTGTGTGGTCTGGTCAACATAAGTATTTTCATTTTAGGAGGCTGGGTTACCCCCCATTCCTCCCACACCCATCCCAGGACAGTCGACCCCATCCCCAGGACCCTCCCACTGTTAAGGCAGCTGTGTGTCCAAGGGAACTCCTCGGGTCTGTTGTTAAAGAATGAAAAATCATTGTATTTATTTTATTTTTAAGCTGCACCTCATATAAACCCATTCCTATCCTTGTGTGGCAGTGCACAACAGAGAAAATGTTTGATTTACAAATTCGTAAACTGAAACATGTATACTGTCTAATGTAATTAATTGTAACATATATATGAGCTTGAGGAGCTATTCAACTTGTGACAAGCAGCCTTGTACCCTGCATGTAATCAATATTGTAACTTTTTTTGTGTAATGACATTTCAAATAAAATTAGATAAATATACACACATACAAAAGAATAGGGGTGGTAGGAGAAGAAAATATCAAAGTGTTCAGTGAGGATCCACAAGGTCTCTCTGAGTACTTTATTTTCTTCTCCGAGGCTATGGGTCCCTACACTTGCACCAGAGGTGGTACCCCAATATATATATATATATATATATATATATATATATATATATATATATATATATATATATATATATATATATATATATATATATATATATATACCTCGATAAAAGCCTAACGTGTATGAATACACTCTGGTTTCCTGGTCCCTGACACAAAGAATTCTAATGATACCCTCTAGTACCACTATACACCTTAATGAAGATTAAGAACAAAACTGCAGGCAGTCCAAATCCAGGCACAAGGAAGAGCTGCAAGACACCGTCCATCCAGGGCCTCCACGAAGCCCTGAACATACAACCACTGAACATCTGACTACACCAGCGAGCCAGTAGACCGTTATCTTGAGGTTATCTTGAGAGGATTTTGGGGCTTAGTGTCCCCGCGGCCCGGTCCTCGACCAGGCCTCCATCCCCAGGAAGCAGCCCGTGACAGCTGACTAACTCCCAGGTACCTATTTACTGCTAGGTAACGCAGCGCTAAAAGTTAGATCCATTCGATGGCAAATGAACTCTTCAATACATGACTTTAAAATATACCAGACTAAAAAATCGTCGCGAGAATAGAACAAAACTATTAAAAAATATGACCTTAAAAAAATAGAGAGAAAATATGTAAGCATGATAGGGGTGTATAGGTGAATGCTCCCCCATCAATCATCTACAGACATCAATACATGTAAAGAACCTTAGTGACAAACTGGCAGGATCTCTGGCAAGAGAGAGAGCGAACTTAGCCTCACTACCGAGGCAGACTAGCCCGCCTGCTCTCCTAACTCATCACTGTATTCCACATTTCTACACATTTTCCTTCAACTGTATCTCTCCACCATCTTTACACCCTAATATTTATAAATACAAAAATAAATAAAATCTCTCCTCTCTTTCATTCCACCCCTCTTTAACACTCCGTCACCCCTTCCCTCTCATAATTAACCCCTTCCCACCATGACCCCTCCATAACCCCCCCTCTCCCCATGTCCTCACATAACCCCCCTCTCCCCATGTCCCCTCCATAACCCCCCTCCCTCCCCATGTCCTCACAATAACCCACCACTTCCCCATTTCCCTTCGCCTCCTTTCCCTGAGTTCATCAACTCGCCTTAACCCTGCTCACCACTTGACATTCGCTAACTTCCTCTCATTCTCTCCCCTCCCCCCCCCTCCCGACTCTTACCCCCTCCCTACCCTCACACACCCTCCCCCCCCACCCCTCCCCCACCCCCCAACAACCACCTGCTGAGCCTAGACTACGTGGCGGAGATATTTCGGTCATCCCGGGGAAAAATAAAGTCGCCTTTCTCTGGTTTGCTTCCACCAAATCAAGGAGATGCACGAAGAGTCATGCTGGAGAGGAGGGTGTGAGGAGAGGTACGAGGAGACGGGGAAATGAGGAATGGAAGCGAAGTGGTGATGCAGGAGAGACAAAGAAGGCAGAAGAGATGTTCGATGGGAGGAGAGTGAGGACGGGGAGGGAAAGCTGTTGGAGAGATGTTTGAGGAGAGATGCTAGTGGAGAGATTCTGGTGGAGTGATACTGGAGATGAAAGATGCTGAAGCAGCTAGCAGTAAGTTGCCAGTGTTCGCAGTAATAGAGCCTTCAGAGGCAAGACGTAATAGTTTCCCATTGTAGGGGGACAGGAAGCCTGCTAGACTCACCGGATTCTTCTTAACGAATGACTGATCTATCCCAGGATGCGCAGCCCGTTCTCTTAAGATTTCCCAACGTCAAGAAACTGTTGTACTAAGGTGCCCTTATCTTAACCCACCAGAGGACCCAAAGCAGAAAACGGGACAGTATGTCAATTTCGCGATACGCTTCCATTTTCTAGTACGACAATTTCTGGATGAAATATTCAGTAGAGTATACGTCAAAATGCAGCGTTCTATTAGGAGGACGTGTTGGGCTGCGACCTGTCATCCCCGCTCCTCGGTGTGTTCGGCCATCCAGTGACCGACCCCAAGACGCATTCGTCAATTTTAACGTACAGAGTTGCAACTCGAACTGAGAACGTCATCGAAGCCATAAATGCCCATAAAGTGACCGATAACTTTTAACGGTATGTTCAAGGCAGCGTCTGGGATGCTCTCAGACGTAGGTTCGAATCCTCGTCACGGCCCTTGTGGATTTGTTCATGTTAAAGAGTGTTGGTGGCCGGGGTGCCGCTTGGGCGAGCCGAGCCCGAGGACAGGTGGTGAGTACGGTATCTGTCACTCTCAGACAAGGAGGGGATTAACCAGCATTTAGCTTTTGTTCATAAGGACGGGCTGCGGCCTGTAGCGACGTCGGTTACAACTGACTGAACCCGAGTCAAGACTCCGGAATTGGGCGAGACTTTGGGCGCGTTTCCTTACACCTGATGCCTCTGTTCCTTTTTACTGCAAGGTGAACAGAGGAGTTAGGAGACTGTAGAAGGCTGTATCTTGGGAACAACAAAAATTAACATGAAATAAAAAGAATAGGGCACGTTGAGAAAAGAGCAAAGAGATGAGTGAACTAGGCGGGTACGAAGAATGCTCTTCTCATCCATTCCCAGAGTGAGAACTGCATTCCGCTCTCATGACTCACACTCATTCTTCCCTCCTCTACGTCCAGTAACAGCAGCTGCTCCTCCTCCTCCAGGTCCCCCTCCTCCTCCAGCTCCTCCTCAAGGTCTCCCTCCTCCTCCAGGTCCCCCTCCTCCTCCAGCTCCTCCTAGGACACCGGTGGTCTGTGAAGACCATCTGTTCAGTTTCAACTTTATGGCCGGCGAGGTTGTGGCGGAGGCTGCTGAGATCATGCAAGGTCACGCACGCTTGTAGTGGTGACCCGCAGGGCTGGTAGTGGTGACCCGCAGGGTGGTAGTGGTGACCCGCAGGGCTGGTAGTGGAGACCCGCAGGGCTGGTAGTGGTGACCCGCAGGGCTGGTAGTGGTGACCCGCAGGGCTGGTAGTGGTGACCCGCAGGGGTGGTAGTGGTGACCCGCAGGGGTGGTAGTGGTGACCCGCAGGGCTGGTAGTGGTGACCCGCAGGGCTGGTAGTGGTGACCCGCAGGGGTGGTAGTGGTGACCCGCAGGGCTGGTAGTGGTGACCCGCAGGGCTGGTAGTGGTGACCCGCAGGGCTGGTAGTGGAGACCCGCAGGGCTGGTAGTGGTGACCCGCAGGGCTGGTAGTGGTGACCCGCAGGGCTGGTAGTGGTGACCCGCAGGGCTGGTAGTGGTGAACCGCAGGGCTGGTAGTGGAGACCCGCAGGGCTGGTAGTGGTGACCCGCAGGGCTGGTAGTGGTGAACCGCAGGGCTGGTAGTGGAGACCCGCAGGGCTGGTAGTGGTGACCCGCAGGGCTGGTAGTGGTGACCCGCAGGGCTGGTAGTGGTGACCCGCAGGGCTGGTAGTGGTGACCCGCAGGGCTGGTAGTGTTGACCCGCAGGGCTGGTAGTGGTGACCCGCAGGGCTGGTAGTGGTGACCCGCAGGGCTGGTAGTGGTGACCCGCAGGGCTGGTAGTGGTGACCCGCAGGGCTGGTAGTGGTGACCAATACTAAAACGCTGGGCAGAATAAAAATATGGGGGTGGTGGACCCCCCACACCCCATCCGCGTTGATCTCCCAAGCTGTTAGTGCCCCTGTGAGTGAGCAATGACACACTTATAACTCTGGCTATGAATGAGTGACCTCTTCACTGTCCTTTTAACTACACTCAAGATTGTTTAAGGCGTTTATTAAATGACACACAACACCAGAGAGGACGCTTCTAGGAAGGCAAGAAAGGTTCTTGTTTCACACGTACCAAGAAACGTGACAATGAACGCAAGCAAGCAAGCATTCCAGGAAGTGTACACAAGCAATAGCATGTCCCAGCAGGCAAACACTCAAAACCTGTAGAGAGATATGGAGGGAAAGCGCGGGACAGGCAGGCTCGGAGGGGATAGGCAGGCAGGCAGGCAGCCAGGCAGCAGGCTTGGAGGGGAGAGGCAGGCAGACAGGCTCGGAAGGAAAAGGCAGGCAGGCTCGGAGAGGAGAGGAGAGGCAAGCAGACCCACCCGGCAAGCACGCACACCCCGCACATCAATGAGCCAGATACTGCGTCTCCAGGAAAGATGGTATCACACGTAACGGCTGCTGGTACAACCTTGAGGAAAACATATTCCATCATGCAATAAACGGAATATACCTCCGCCTGCCCTTCACCTTCCCCATGTGAAAGCGCGCAACAAAAGCTCTCTTGCTTGCACTTGAACACGAGTGCATAAAGAGTCGCATAAATCTGCAGTTATGGATGCAAGCAAAGCACGCAGGGGAAAGCGAGTATGCGCCCCCCATTAAAGAAGGTATACGGGACTGCGGTTCAACCACAAAAAAAAAAAGGGAGAGAGAGAGAGAGAGCAAGAAGCGCATACAACAAGAACACGACATGCACAAAAACACTTCATGCAAGCATTCAAGAACCCAACAAATCAGTATACAAAAACTGAACAAGAAATCAGAATTGCCAATCACACAAATACACATAAAGTGATTTAAGACGAGAAGTAACCAACTAGGCACGCACTCTAAGTCATTCAGACCAACATGCGACCACAACAGGACAAATGCACGACAGAAGCACAAACAAACAGCCGCAAAGGATAGGAACTACTGGCATAAGGAGCTATAAGGAACTCTAAGCAGTAGAACAAGGAGACACAGATGGAAGCTTGTGACTCAAAAATGTGTCAAGAGATGATAGATTTTATTTCTTTTAATGTAAGGGAAGTAAGCAAATGGAATGACCTAAAGGAGCAGGTTGTCGAGAAATACTCAATCCGCAGCTTTAAAAGCTGGTATGATTGGAAAATAGGTCAGAAGTCATTGCATTTGACAACCAGCAACTAGAAAAACTGGGTCCAAGGGCTAGAGCTCTATGCTGCAGGCACAAATAGGTGAGTACTGACTTACTAATCCATTTTGTTTTAGTGGAAGCACCTCCCACACGAGCTTCGGGGACCCCACTTTGTAAATGTTGCTTTAATACCACAAGAAACCATACATTTTAAGATACATTTTCAACTTTAGTTGAACGAAATTTGGTAAGAATTTTTGTAATCGTAGAGAGCAGCACAAAAATGGCGGCAATGCTACTTACTTGAGATGCCACTGTCCTCAATAAACTACTATAATGAACAGTGGGTCACGAAAACACACCGGGAGGTATTTAAAAGTGTGCCATACAATATGTTGCATGATTTCACACCATTAAGAAAGTAAACATTACACGTGGCCGCCATCATGAATGACAGGTGACAGAGGTGACACCCCCATGGCTCCACACCTAACGTCAACCCCCAAAGGTAACCCGTCGTGTTTACAAAAGTCCTCCAGGGGTTTTCAGTTTATTAACCTAGATCCTTTTCTTTTTTTGTGTGTTAATGTACAGGCAACTTTGAGTCAGCCTCCTCTTGCAAGTATGACTGATGCAATGTTACTGTCGAGGTCACGGGCTCGTTGTTCACTAACGGTTGTTTCCCCTCTTGCTTCGCGAGATCAACATTACTTACACAGCTGGGAACATGACCTGAATCATTCTGTCTGTAGCTGGCCCATTCAATCATGCTCCCACGTGACTACTGCCGAATATCCTTGGGTTCGGTAAGCAAATGTGTATCCTTGAGATCAGTAGAATGTTCAGTGATCTCAAAACATACACTGAAGGGCGACACTTCTCAACATTACAGGTGACTGTCTAAGGTCTGGTACTCCGGAGCTCTTGCAACAAGACCAGGTTGCAACAATGGACCGGGTTGCAACAAGGGACCGATTTGTTCGAAGGAACGTCTTCCCTAACGTACTCAAAGTAAAGTATAATTCGCCGCTGTTCTAATTCGTTTCAGACCATCTCTCGGGGCTCGAATAGGTCGAAGGCTTTAATTGAGCTTTGTGACGTCCTGACACCGAGTGAGGACTGTCGTCCAATTCCAGGACGAACTCCATGACACGTGACCTCTCTGAACACCTCCCATTGGTCCTCCTAGACACGTGACCTCTCTGAACACCTCCCATTGGTCCTCATAGGACACGTGACCTCTCTGAACACCTTCCATTGGTCCTCGTAGGACACGTGATCTCTCTGAACATCTCCCATTGGTCCTCATAGGACACGTGACCTCTCTGAACACCTCCCATTGGTCCTCCAAGACATGGGATCTCTCTGAACACCTCCCATTGGTCCTCGTAGGACACGTGATCTCTCTGAACACCTCCCATTGGTCCTCGTAGGACACGTGATCTCTCTGAACACCTCCCATTGGTCCTCGTAGGACACGTGATCTCTCTGAACACCTGCCATTGGTCCTTCTAGGACACGTGACTCTAAAATGGTCGTCGCAACTCATGACGTCATAGTTATGCCCAATTCCATGTCTTTATAGTTTTGCAGGATGTTCTTGTTTATTCTATACAATACTCAAAATTATTTATCCTAACACCGAAAACAGGTGTTATCTTGGACGTGCTACATGCCAAAATAACGCAGACGAGTCTCAGAGAGGCAGAGTATTGTTAACACAAGACAATCAACAAACAAGAAGCAAGCAGTCGGGACAGACACACAGCATTAGGGGCGCAAATTTGTCATGACACGAACATAAAGTCAAACCCAAATCAACACAAAAGCAATGAAGTAAAATTAACCAACAAGCATAAACTCAATTAAGCATCTACAACCCCAGACAAACAAGAGACCCCGAACAATTAGAACATTCAAACAAGCACAAAATTAGGCAAAGAACAATCACACCAAGTAAAAGCTCAGAAACCTGAAAAAAAGATTAAACCTAAGCAAGAACAAACAAGCCAATATAAACCCGAATACGCTCAAATCTCAGCAACCACAAACCCATTAAACAATCCGCTACAGTATGAACCCCAACACATACCCAGTGAGTGAACTTCAGTCAGACCATAACCCAGCCACAGCCCCCAGCAAGTGCTAGGAGACCTGGAGTGGCCGACCATAACCCAGCCACAGCCTCCAGCAAGTGCTAGGAGACCTGGAGTGGCCGACCATAACCCAGCCACAGCCCCCAGCAAGTGCTAGGAGACCTGGAGTGGCCGACCATAACCCAGCCACAGCCGCCAGCAAGTGCTAGGAGACCTGGAGTGGCCGACCATAACCCAGCCACAGCCTCCAGCAAGTGCTAGGAGACCTGTAGTGGCCGACCATAACCCAGCCACAGCCCCCAGCAAGTGCTAGGAGACCTGGAGTGGCCGACCATAACCCAGCCACAGCCTCCAGCAAGTGCTAGGAGACCTGAAGTGGCCGACCATAACCCAGCCACAGCCCCCAGCAAGTGCTAGGAGACCTGGAGTGGCCGACCATAACCCAGCCACAGCCCCCAGCAAGTGCTAGGAGACCTGGAGTGGACGACCATAACCCAGCCACAGCCTTCAGCAAGTGCTAGGAGACCTGGAGTGGCCGACCATAACCCAGCCGCAGCCTCCAGCAAGCACTAGGAGACCTGGAGTGGGCGCGGTTAAGCTTGCTCGTCTAGTGTGTACAAGCTCGCTGTAGTGAAGGCCTGTTATATGCTGCAGGCAATTATTGACACACCTTACATTTGTTAATGTGGTAGTCTATCTGCCTGCCTGCCTGCCTGCCGGCCTGCCGGCCTGCCTGCCTGCCTGCCTGTCTGCCTGCCGGCCTGCCTGCCTGCCTGCCTGCCTGCCTGCCTGCCTGCCGGCTCGCCTGCCTGCGTCTCTCTCTTCTTGCCTACTGATCATCTGTTCATTCTAGGCTGTCTGCATGTTTGCTTAGTTACTTGCTTACTTTTCTACCTGTCTATTTATCTCTATATCTACTAATTGGATATCCGGCGGTGCCCGGAGTGGCCGGGCACCGCCAGGTACCCAACTCGTCCCGAGCACACACCTCCCTATCTCCACACACCGCGCTCCTCGGGTCTCCCAGCTCCATCTCCCTCTCCACACCGCCTCCACATCACTGTAATCATTTTCAAAATACACTATCTCCATTACNTATTCAGTGAATATATATATGGAGTTTGGCCATTATCCTGGACGAAATTACACTTGCTGGTTGGTCAGTAAGCCACTGTGCTGTTGTAACAAGCCTCCAAGGTTGATATGCCTTAAGACCAACACCAAACCAATCGAGTGATTGATCTTCAAGCCAAAGGCTAGCACAAGAATCCTGAACAGTTTATCAGTCCCCCGTGACGCAGTGGTAAAATACTTCGCGAGCGTTTGACCTTGGGTTCGTATCCTGGCCGGGGAGGATTGACTGGGCGCGAATCCTTAACTGTAGCCTATGTTCACCCAGCAGTCAATAGGTACCTCGTTTTTAAACGTTTTGGCGGGTCGTACTACGGGAAAAAATTAAATAAAAATTTATGAAAATATGTAAGTGGTATACTCACATCACTTGTGTCAGACCACTTCTGGAGAATGCAGCTCCGGCCTGGAGTCCATACCTAGTTAACACAAGACAAAATTTGAGAAGATTCAGAGATATGCCACCAGGCTAGTCTCAGAACTCAGAGGTATGAGCAACGAGGAAAGGCTAAGGAGCTAAACCTCACGTCCCTGGAAGACAGAAGAATAAGAAGAGACATGATCACCACATACAAAATTCTCAAGAGGAGTTGACAGGGTGGACACAGACAAACTATTTAGTACGGGTGGAACATGGACAAGGTGACACAGGTGGATACTTAGTACCCAAATGAGCCAAATGGAATGCATTAGGCAGTGATGTGGTGGAGGCTGACTCCATACACTGTTTCAAATGTAGATATGATAGAGCCCAGTAGGCTCAGGAACCTGTACACCAGTTGATTGAAGGTTGAGAGGCGGGACCAAAGAGCCGAAGCTCAACACCAGCAAGCGCAACTAGGTGAGTACACAGATCCCGACCTAGCAATGACGCCCAGCAGCGATCAGTTACAGAGCAGACCACAGACACAATATAACAGAGAATATAGCAATGAACAGCAGAGAATATAGCAGTGACACAGCAGATAATAGAGCAGTGACACAGCAGATAATATAGCAGTGACACAGCAGATAATATAGCAGTGACACAGCAGATAATAGAGCAGTGACACAGCAGATAATATAGCAGTGACACAGCAGATAATATAGCAGTGACACAGCAGCGGAACAGTGACGCAGTGCTGGGAATGAAGCAGTGACGACCAGTATAGAATAAACCCTCGAACCATGGCCACAACATTAACCTGTCTCCCACACAGACCGCTCAGACCAGGAGCACCTGGAGTACAGGTAATATAATTATGGCTTTTATAATGATATTCCGCGAGTCCATCTGGCCAATTTCCAGCCCAATTCTGTAGCCCAAAAACCTTCCGCTTTTTACATATTTGGAAAACTGTTAAAAAACTATTTTTTGGGGGTAATAATCGGAATGTCATTAAGAGCGTGTTTAAAATATACATTTTAAAAGCAACAAAAGTGTGTATAATAAATCAAGTGTAGCCTTTGGCGTATATAAGGTCTGGGAAAAGTGATATGTGAGGTTTATTAAATAATTGGTTGAGATCTATAGCAGGTTAAGAGTGAGGGACTTTTGCGTTATTTCTTTATGTGTGAGACTTGACCCAGGAAATAATCCATATGGTAGTATGGATTATAAGGCACCGTGGGACACACACACACACACACAGTTGAGAGGCGGGCCCAAAGAGCAAGAGCTCAACCCCCGCAAACACAACTAGGTGAGTACAACTAGGTGAGTACACACACACACACACACACACACACACACACACACACACACACACACACACACACACGCACGCACGCACGCACGCACGCACGCACGCACGCACGTACGCACGCACACACACACGCGCGCGCGCGGAGAGAGACTACGGGAATTAAACCTCACTTCGCTAGAAGACAGAAGAGTTAGGGGGGATATGATCACCACATTCAAGATTCTGAAGGGAATTGATAGGGTAGATAAAGACAGACTATTTAACACAAGGGGCACACGCACAAGGGGACACAGGTGGAAACTGAGCGCCCAAATGATCCACGGAGATATTAAAAAGAACTTTTTTAGTGTCAGAGTGGTTGACAAATGGAATGCATTAGGAAGCGATGTGGTGGAGGCTGACTCCATACACAGTTTCAAGTGTAGATATGATAGAGCCCAATAGGCTCAGGAATCTGTACACCTGTTGATTGACGGTTGAGAGGCGGGACCAAAGAGCCAGAGCTCAACCCCCGCAAGCACAGCTACGTGAGTACACACACACTCAGCCACCGGCCACTAGGGGGGCCGGTGGCTGAGCAGTAAATAGGTACCTGGGAGTTAGTAAGCTGTCACGGGCTGCTTCTTGGAGAGTGTATATGTGGGAAGAAAGAAAGAAAAAAATTAGTAGTTAGTAACAGTTGATTGACAGTTGAAAGGCGGGGGCCGGAAGAGCAGAGCTCAACCCCGCAAGATCAATGTGTGTTAAGTGTGTGGCTCAGGAATCTGTACATCAGTTGACTGACGGTTGAGAGGCGGGACCAAGGAGCCAGAGCTCCACACCGCCATAATCTGAGGAAGTCTAAGCTTTGATATTCACCGAGGAAAGTTTTCCGCCAGTGAGGGCTGCCAATACCCAGAGCCGAGCAATGTCTGTGTTCACCTGCGGCAACCTGTCCATCCTTCCCCCATCATGGCAGCTTAGTACCTGTTTACTAAACACTTGTCGAGCCTGGAAACGCTGCTAGGTTTCGTCCCGAGATTATTACTGTTACTTGCAACCTCGCTCAACGCTTCGGCGCTCACTGACTGCTTAGTTAAATCAGACTAAGCCGTCGTGATTGAAGAAAGATGTAAAGGTTTCGTTAGTCGACGCGTTAATGGTTGATGTATCTTGGTCCATGGCTCCAATAGATGGGGTTAAGGACCAGGAGATTCAGACCTTTGGTGAGAATCGTTTAGGTCATTGTGACGGTGTAGGCGACGGTGTAGGTGACGGTGTAGGCGACGGTGTAGGTGACGGTGTAGGTGACGGTGTAGGCGACGGGGTATCCCAGAGCTCTGGCTCTTTGGTCCCGCCTCTCAACTGTCAATCAACTGATGTACAGATTCCTGAGTCTACTGGGCTCTATCATATCTATGTTTGAAACTGTGTATGGAGTCAGCATCCACCACATCACTGCCTAATGCATTCCATCTGTTAGCTACTCTGACACTGAAAAATTCTTTCTAATGACTCTGCGGCTCATTTGGGTACTACGTTTCCACCTGTGTCCCCTTGTGCGTGTTCCACCAGTGCTAAACAATTTGTCTTTGTCCACCCTGTCAATTCCCTCTGAGAATTTTGTGGGTGGTTATCATGTTTCGCCTTACTCTTCTGTGTTCCATGGACATGAGGCTTAGCTTTCTTAGCCTTTCCTGGTAGCTCATACCTCTTAGTTCCATGACGAGTCTGATGGCATACCTCTCAAACTTTTCTAACTTTGTCTTGTGTTTAACTAGGTGTGGACTCCAGGCTAGAGCTGCATACTCCAGGATTGGTCTGACGTAAGTGGTATGCAAGGTCCTGAACGATTCCTTACACAAGTTTCTAAAGGCAGTTCTTATGTTAGCCAATCTACCATATGCCGCTGATGATATCCTTTTGATGTGGGCCTCTGGGGACAGGTTCGGTGCGATATCAACCCCCAGATCTTTCTCTCTGACTCATATAGGATTTCACCTCCCAGATGGTACCTTGTGTTCACCCTCATGTTCCCTTCGCTCAATTGCATTACTTTACACTTTCCTGAGTTGAGCTTCAGTAGCCATTTTCTAGACCATTCCTCCAGCTTGTCCAGGTCGTCTTGTAGTCTATGTCTATCTTCATCTGTCTTGATTCTTCTCATAATTTTTGCATCATCAGCAAACATAGAGAGGAATGAGTCTATACCCTCTGGAATATCGTTTACATAAATTAGAAACAGGATGGGTACAAGTACAGAGCCCTGGGGACTCCGCTGGTGACATCTTGCCACTCTGATGTCTTCCCCCTCACAGTTACTCGCTGTTTCCTGTTGCTTAGATACTATCTTATCCACTGGAGCACCTTACCTTTTACTCCTGCTCCAGCCTCTTTTATGGGGTACTGTGTCAAAGGCTTTCCGACAGTCCAAGAAAATGCAGTCTGCCCACCTTTCTCTTTCTTGCCTATTTTCTGTTGCTTGGTCATAGAATTCTATTAAGCCAGTGAGGCACGGTGTACCATCTCTGAACCCATGCTGGTGGTGTGTTACAAAGCTATTTCCCTCCAGATGTTCTACGAGCCTTTTCCTCGCGATCTTCTCCATCACTTTGCATGGTATACAAGTTAGGGGAAACTGGCCTGTAGTTCAGTGCCTCTTGCCTGTCACCCTTCTTGTATATTGGGACCACGTTAGCTGTCTTCCAGCTTTCCGGTAGGTTTCCAGTTTCCAGTGACCTGTTATACACCATAGAGAGTGGCACGCTTAGTGTCTCTCTACCTTCATTCAGTATCCAAAGGTGAGATTCTGTCAGGCCCAACAGCCTTTGTCACATTCAGCTCCAACAGATTCCTTTTGACCTCATCACTGTTGAGGTCAAATTCCTTGCTAGGTTGCTTGCCTCCTCATTTAATGCAGGGGCTTCACCTTGCTCTATTGTGAAGACATCCTGGAATATCTTGTTCAGTTCTTCCCACGCCTCCTTGTCATTCTCTGTGTATCTGTTCTCCCCTTTTCTCAGTTTCATCACTTGTTCCTTCACCGCTGAATTCCTTCACACCCACGAATTTCTTTATCTGCTATATCGCCCTCCTTGAAACAGACTGTAAGGACCGGCCAATGTTCCGTACGAGACCACATTTGCGGCTGACGATGACCATAGTACGGATTGCCTTGTTTAGACCTCATTATCCACCCTATCTAGTCTGTTGTTATGTCTACTTTAGTGTGCTCTCTGAACGTCGGATCTGCTGACATCATTAGTCACGTCACTCAGATCATCCAGGCAGCAGGTCACGCCTCACACTACGGCGTGAAGCCTGACCTGCTGCCTGGATGATCTGAGTGTCACTCAGATGATGCCGCCCTGAGTGTGCCAGCTCACATATTCTCAGCCTCGGGAGAAAGAAAATGAGGAAACAAAATTATAATCCCTCTGTGTCTATTCCTGTTCTCCTACCCTCCCTCCCCTCCCCCCCTACCTCCCTCCGAGCTCCTACCCCACCACCTTTCTCTCAGCTAATCCAGCTCCCCTCCTTGGAGCGCTCTTCACGGCCTCTCCTACTCTCACCTCGTCTCTCTCTCCCATTACCTCAGCCCATCTGCCGCCCTCGCCCTCTCACCTCCTCTCTTCCCCTCTCAGTTAATTATAATATTAAATGGAGGAAGTATATAATGCCGAAATCCAGTGACTGAGAAAGTAGGAAGAAACATGTGGACAATCACTGAAGAGTTGAGAAGAGGAAGAGTGAAGAATGACTTGAAGAGGAAGTCCTCATAATACTCCTCACTACAGTGACACATGGTCACCGCTGTGTCACTGTAGTGACACATGAGTTATTAAAATAATTGCAAAGCTCCAGGTACATCATGCCAACGGGTCTGAATGGTCTAATAACTGGGCATTCGGTGATGTAGTGTGGGAGATCATGCCACAGTTCCTGCTCACAGAGTTTGCACCTGGAGTGCTCAGGATTGGGAGATCCGTCACCTGTAGCCACCTGCCACAGGTAACGGTAACCCAACCTGATCCTGACAACCACTGTGTCGCACAGTCTGGTGGAGGACGTTTTGTGCTACCTATAAACATAGGTTTCAGATCTGAACAAATCATAGCTTTTTATACTGGTGCTTTCAGGACGTTGGGAGTCAGTAATTTCTTTCTTATCAGACCTGAGTGTTTGGAACAATATAGTTTTAACAGCAGAGATGGGGATACCTAGTTCTAGTTCAATTTAATTTTGTTACACACTAATTTGGCGAGTCCTCATCAGACCATCTTCACCACAGACAGTCCAACTAGGTCCACCAAGTCCGCCAGAGTCCACCAAGTCCAAGATGTGAACCGCCAGAACGCAGTAACACCATCTTGCCAATTCTTGAATTACTGAGCTTGAAGTCCCTCGCGATATAATGACACAGTTATCTTGAAGGGCTCCCGGGATCACGGTAAGCATTTCTGGAAGGACGAGACACGTCCCCCGTACGTACGTAGTCGCGGGGCCAACACTAACAGTCGAATACATCGGATAAACGCCCTAGCTCATGAAGCTGTTGCGCGGGCATTATAGACACGTCATAAGTAGACGAGGGAACACTAAATTTCCAGACGCGACCCAAGGCATCCACTGGGAAATTAAACACGAGATGAGAGCTTGTTAGCGGCGGCGAGTCGTTCATCACGACCCACTGACGCCACCACGACGACTCTGCCGACCACGGGGCCACATACTGACACTCCGGCACCCTCAGAGTGCCCCAGGGGGCACCCCAGCCCATCCTTCTGGACAATACTTACAGTAAATATTTGCTTCCAAGAGCCAATGTATATAGTGACAGAGAAACAACTAAAAAATGACGCTAATAAACTAACTTAAATATTACTAGGCCTAGTACAGGACATATACGTACTATATTAGGCCTATGATTGCCACGAGGGGTTAGGTTTTATGTGCATGTTTCAAATAAAGTTTCCGGTTTGTCTAACTTCAGTAACACAAAAGTCAACTTCCAGGCGGTGCATCACCACATGTGGGTATTTTCCACCAAATACTTAATATAAGTATTTTCCAGGCGATGAGTCACAATAACGTGGCTGAAGAATGTTGACCAGAGCACACACTAGAAGGTGAAGGGACGACGACGTTTCGGTCCGTCCTGGCCCATTTTCAAGTCGATTGTGTGACCCACAATCGACTTGAGAATGGTCCAGGACGGACCGAAACGTCGTCATCCCTTCACCTTCTAGTGTGTGGTCTGGTCAACATAAGTATTTTCATTTTAGGAGGCTGGGTTACCCCCCATTCCTCCCACACCCATCCCCAGGACAGTCGACCCCATCCCCAGGACCCTCCCACTGTTAAGGCAGCTGTGTGTCCAAGGGAACTCCTCGGGTCTGTTGTTAAAGAATGAAAAATAATTGTATTTATTTTATTTTTAAGCTGCACCTCATATAAACCCATTCCTATCCTTGTGTGGCAGTGCACAACAGAGAAAATGTTTGATTTACACATTCGTAAACTGAAACATGTATACTGTCTAATGTAATTAATTGTAACATATATATGTGAGCTTGAGGAGCTATTCAACTTGTGACAAGCAGCCTTGTACCCTGCATGTAATCAATATTGTAACTTTTTTTGTGTAATGACATTTCAAATAAAATTAGATAAATATACACACATACTAAAAGAATAGGGGTGGTAGAGAAGAAAATATCAAAGTGTTCAGTGAGGATCCACAAGGTCTTCTCTGAGTACTCTTTATTTTCTTCTCTGAGGCTATGGGTCCCTACACTTGCACCAGAGGTGGTACCCCAATATATATATATATATATATATATATATATATATATATATATATATATATATATATATATATATATATATATATATATATATATATATATGTATATATATACCTCGATAAAAGCCTAACGTGTATGATACACTCTGGTTTCCTGGTCCCTGACACAAAGAATTCTAATGATACCCTCTAGTACCACTATACACCTTAATGAAGATTAAGAACAAAACTGCAGGCAGTCCAAATCCAGGCACAAGGAAGAGCTGCAAGACACCGTCCATCCAGGGCCTCCACGAAGCCCTGAACATACAACCACTGAACATCTGACTACACCAGCGAGCCAGTAGACCGTTATCTTGAGGTTATCTTGAGAGGATTTTGGGGCTTAGTGTCCCCGCGGCCCGGTCCTCGACCAGGCCTCCATCCCCAGGAAGCAGCCCGTGACAGCTGACTAACTCCCAGGTACCTATTTACTGCTAGGTAACGCAGCGCTAAAGAAGTTAGATCCATTCGATGGCAAAATGAACTCTTCAATACATGACTTAAAATACACCAGACTAAAAAATCGTCGCGAGAATAGAACAAAACTATTAAAAAATATGACCTTAAAAAAATAGAGAGAAAATATGTAAGCATGATAGGGGTATATACGTGAATGCTCCCCCATCAATCATCTACAGACATCAATACATGTAAAGAACCTTAGTGACAAACTGGCGGGATCTCTGGCAAGAGAGAGAGCGAACTTAGCCTCACTACCGAGGCACACTAGCCCGCCTGCTCTCCTAACTCATCACTGTATTCCCACATTTCTACACATTTTCCTTCAACTGTATCTCTCCACCATCTTTACACCCAACATTTATAAATACAAAATAAATAAAATCTCTCCTCTCTTTCATTCCACCCCTCTTTAACACTCCGTCACCCCTTCCCTCTCATAATTAACCCCTTCCCCCATGTCCCCTCCACAACCCCCTCTCACCATGTCCCTCCATAACCCCCCTCTCCCCATGTCCTCACAATAACCCCCTCCTCCCCATGACCCCTCATAACCCACACTTCCCCATTTCCCTTCGCCTCCTTTCCCTGAGTCATCAACTCGCCTTAACCCTGCTCACCACTTGACATTCGCTAACTTCCTCTCATTCTCTCCCCTCCCCCCCCCCTCCTCCCGACTCTTACCCCCTCCCTACCCTCACACACCCCTCCCCCCCACCCCTCCCCCACCCCCCAACAACCACCTGCTGAGCCTAGACTACGTGGCGGAGATATTTCGTCATCCCGGGGAAAAATAAAGTCGCCTTTCTCTGGTTTGCTTCCACCAAATCAAGGAGATGCACGAAGAGTCATGCTGGAGAGGAGGGTGTGAGGAGAGGTACGAGGAGACGGGGAAATGAGGAATGGAAGCGAAGTGGTGATGCAGGAGAGACAAAGAAGGCAGAAGAGATGTTCGATGGGAGGAGAGTGAGGACGGGGAGGGAAAGCTGTGGGAGAGATGTTTGAGGAGAGATGCTAGTGGAGAGATTCTGGTGAGTGATACTGGAGATGAAAGATGCTGAAGCAGCTAGCAGTAAGTTGCCAGTGTTCGCAGTAATAGAGCCTTCAGAGGCAAGACGTAATAGTTCCCATTGTAGGGGGACAGGAAGCCTGCTAGACTCACCGGATTCTTCTTAACGAATGATGATCTATCCCAGGATGCGCAGCCCGTTCTCTTAAGATTTCCCAACGTCAAGAAACTGTTGTACTAAGGTGCCCTTATCTTAACCCACCAGAGGACCCAAAGCAGAAAACGGGACAGTATGTCAATTTCGCGATACGCTTCCATTTTCTAGTACGACAATTTCTGGATGAAATATTCAGTAGAGTATACGTCAAAATGCAGCGTTCTATTAGGAGGACGTGTTGGGCTGCGACCTGTCATCCCCGCTCCTCGGTGTGTTCGGCCATCCAGTGACCGACCCCAAAGATATTCGTCAATTTTAACGTACAGATTGCGACTCGAACTGAGAACGTCATCGAAGCCATAAATGACCGATAAAGTGACCGATAACTTTTAACGGTATGTTCAAGGCAGCGTCTGGGATGCTCTCAGAAGTAGGTTCGAATCCTCGTCACGGGCCTTGTGGATTTGTCATGTTAAAGAGTGTACTCACTATTGTACTCACCTAGCTTGTGCTTGCGGGGGTTGAGCTCTGGCCTTTGGTCCGCCTCTCAACCGTCAATCAACAGGTGTACAGTTCCTGAGCCTAATGGGCTCTATCATATCTACACTTGAAACTGTGTATGGAGTCAGCCTCCACCACATCGCTTCCTAATGCATTCCATTTGTCAACCACTCTGACACTAAAAAGTTCTTTCTAATATCTCTGTGGCTCATTTGGGCACTCAGTTTCCACCTGTGTCCCCTAGTGCGTGTGCCCCTTGTGTAAACAGCCTGTCTTTATCAACCCTGTCGATTCCCCTGAGAATCTTGAATGTGGTGATCATGTCCCCCCTAACTCTTCTGTCTTCCAACGAAGTGAGGTTTAATTCCTGCAGTCGCTCCTCGTAGCTCATACCTCTCAGCTCGGGTACTAGTTGGTGGCAAACCTTTGAACCTTTTCCAGTTTAGTCTTATGCTTGACTAGATAGGGACTCCATGCTGGAGCCGCATACTCCAGGATGGTCTGACATATGTGGTATATAATGTTCTGAAAGATTCCTTACACAAGTTTCTAAAGGCCGTTCTTATGTTAGCCAACTGGCATATGCTGCTGATGTTATCCTCTTGATATGAGCTTCAGGGGACAGGTCTGGCGTGATATCAACCCCCAGGTCTTTTCTCTCTCTGACTCTTGAAGTATTTCATCTCCCAAATGATACCTTGTATCTGGTCTCCTGCTTCCTACCCTATCTTCATTACATTACATTTGCTTGGGTTAAACTCTAACAGCCATTTGTTCGACCATTCCTGCAGCTTGTCCAGGTCTTCTTGAAGTCTCAAGCTGTCCTCCTCTGTCTTAATCCTTCTCATAATTTGGCGTCGTCAGCAAACATTGAGAGGAAGAGTCTATACCCTCTGGGAGATCATTTACGTATATCAGAAACAGGATAGGTCCAAGTACAGAGCCCTGTGGACTCCACTGGTGACTTCACGCCAGTCTGAGGTCTCACCCCTCACTGTAACTCTATTGCTTCCTATTGCTTAGGTACTCCCTATCCACTGGAGCGCCCTACCTGTTACTCCTGCCTGTTTCTCCAGCTTACCACATCTAGAGAGAAGAGGACTTCGTGACAAACCCGTCACACATGGGTTCAGGGAGGCTAAATCTTGGCCTTACAGGCTTGCATAGAATCTACTATCAGGTGACAAAATAAGCAAGAAAGAAGGAGGTGGAGCGACTGCTTTTTTTGGGACTGTCGGATGCCTTGACACAGTAACATAAAAGGTTGGATGCAG
>WNGS01164858.1:31339503-31362021 GCA_020271785.1 Procambarus virginalis
ATATTCTTGTCTCTCTGCTCTCTCTGTCTGTCTCTCTCTCTCTCTCTCTCTCTCTCTCTGCTCTCATCTCTCTCTCTCTCTCTCTCTCTCTCTCTCTCTCTCATCTCTCTCTCTCTCTCTCTCTCTCTGTCAACAAGTATGGAAGCGGGAATTGACTCGACTTCCAATCAAGAGATTTCTCAGTCAGGAAGAATTTGCCAAACATTACAGTGGAGCAAGTGAGGCTTATTTGACCAATGTTCGTAGCTGTTTGTTGCTTGCTTGCGTGTTTTTAATAATTCGTTTTGCTCACATTAGTTTTAACTAATCATCTCAGACAAATGAACGTTGTGTGTGTGTATTTTTAGAGAAGTGGAATGGAGAGGGATTTAGGGCCAGTGGACAAGCCCGGGCTACTAATACACACTGGTTATGTTCTATTAAGACGGTCTATTAAGTCTAATACTAAGTCTATTAAGACGGTCTAGTATGGAGGTCTATTAAGACGCACCAAATCAAGAATATACACCAAAGTGGACGCCTGAAACGTGATTTGGCGGCGCTGGACAAATCGAATCGCATTAATGTGACATCGGACAAATTACGACCCATAACAGGAAATGGACACAACGCCCCCCCCCCCCCCCACCCCATCCCCACCTACACAGAAGAGAAAGTATTGACCAATGATGGAAAATTCAGGTATTTATCCAGGGTAATATATCAAAGAATTGTACTCTGTTCAGTGCTATTTATATTGGCTAAGTTAATGCTTCTGTTCTCCCCGTTCTCTCCCTTGTTATATAACTGATCACTTCTTATAATGAAAGCTGTTGTTATACCTATTAACACCAGTAATTAAGATGTTTGTCTTCCCCCCCCCCTACCACGCTCGTGAAGGTTTACCCGCCGGCATCACCACTACCACCACCACTGTCACCACCATCACCACTGTCACCACCATCACCACTGTCACCACTGCTACCAGCACCAGTCACCACCACCACCACCACTGGCACCAGAACCACTTCCTGCACCACTGCTACCAACACAACCACCACCATGATTACTAGGTCCACCACCTATATTGCCACCACCAATACCACCAACTCAACCACCACCACCAGCTGCGTCTCTACAACCATCACCGCCACCACTAAGACACCACAACCATAACCACAGGACGACCACCACAACCTTCACAACCCAACCACCACCACCACCGGAAATCTACAACATGACACCTACCACAATCACAGCTATCAGACGACACCTACCACAACCACACGTCATCCTCCTCCTCCGCCCCTCACACAATACAAGCCGGGAGAGAACTAAAGCCTCTTCCCTCCCCCTTCCATCTAGTGATGGAGCTGGCGGCTCCATCCCGGCCGGCGCTGCTTCTCTTCCCCTCCATCAGACCCCTTCCTTCCCAAGCCAGACAACTTAACCTCACATGGAGAACCTACCCTCCCCCCTCTCTCTCTCTCTCTCTCTCTCTCTCTCGGGTTTATCCTCGGCGCCGCGGTAGATAAAACCTTCGGGGTTTAATTAAATCCCGTCGTCTAGTCTCAGTTAATTTTAGGGCGGCACCTCCGTTACGTCCGGCAGCGGGGCGGAGAGGTGCTTGCGGGAGGTTATTGTACTAGTGTAAGTGTCGGTCTGTGTAGTTCTTGTGGCTGTGACTGTAGCAGTAGTAGTAACATTATTAGTGAGTAAATACATAGCAGCCGTGATGAGAGCTCGAACCCATGCGGTGAGGTGTTCCCAGGCACACGTTCCAGTCAACCAGGCCACGACATGGTCAAAAGGATTGTAACCTGGACTTCTACTGAACACACGAGGGTCTCCTGAGGCTCCCACTATAGCCGGACCAGCATGCCCCCCCCCCCCCTCAGCAAGTGTGTTCAGTAGAACTCCAGGTTGCAATCCTTTTGACCATGTCGTTACCTGGTTGTCTGGGACGTGTGCCTGGGAACACCTCACCGTATGGGTTCGAGCCCTTATCATGGCTCCTACGGATTTTCTTACCGACACATCAAGTTAGTGTAATTACTCTCTGGATATTATTAGTTATAAAAGCTGTAGAAGTGATGGTAGGTGGTACAAGGCATCCTTAACCTCTCACAGGATGGTAGTAGGAGACTCACATATTAGGTGAGTATTAGGCGAGTAACAACGTGGTCTGCTCCTGTACCCACCTGTACAGCTGGGTAAAGCTTTAAAATAAGCTTTATGCTGCCACCAGGGGCAACAAACTTCCCATATTTGCATAAATAAATATACATATTTTTATACATTTCGTTATTACTATACATATATGTATTAATTACGAACAATAGTTAACCAAAAGTTGCAGGAATATACAGCCAGATATTTCACTCAAAAGTATATTTCATTATTTTTTTGTGGTGCTTCTGTGTATGGTAACCCGACACTAGGTGATTGGCCACACACTGCCAGTCAAGCACAGCTGGCCAGTGATCACGCACTAGTGTATACTCTTGAACAAGTATACTCGGTGGTATCTCTGGAACCACTTGTCTGGGTAGTTTACAAGTGACCGGAGACCAGACGGCCAGCGTAACCGGCTTACTGGGGGAAGGGGGGGGGGGCAGGCTACGAGTCACAATAACGTGGCTAAAGTATGTTGACCAGACCTCACACTAGAAGGTGAAGGGACGACGACGGGGGCGCTCGTGGCGACGGTCGGAAGACAAGTCTAAGGAAGTCTAAGATGATTGGTTGTGTGACAAGTTGGGTGGGAGGCTAATGGACTGGTTGGGAAGATGGGTGTTTAACTGATTGTTGTGTGGCATATGTTACTGTGTTGTCTGCTGGAAGACCTAGTGGCAATGTGTGACTGTAAGGTTGGATGGTTGGCAGACTAGAAGGCAGGTGGGATGGCGAACTGGCTTGGAGACAGACTGGCTGAGAGGCAGGCAGGCTTGGAGGCAGGCTGGGGGCAGACTGGGGAGGGCAGGCTGGCATGTGGTCCAGCCGAGCCAAGCAATAACTGGAACCAGGGGTGGCCAGCAACACCACACATGAGAGTGGACTCCAGCAATCATATTTCACGCGGGGTACGCAACATTGCTCCCCTCTCTCATTCTCTCCTCTCCTACCCTCGCCACCACCCATCTCTCCTACCCCCTTCTCTCCCTCCTCCATCCCTTTCTCCTTCCTCTCCTAAGTTGCTCTACCCATCCATCTTCTTTGTCCTCTATCGGCATCTTCACGTATCTTTCCCTCCTCATAGGATGGGATAAAAGGATACTTTTCATCGTCGCCAATACTTTCCCATTGACGTAATCTTGCTTGATGGGGTTCTGAGAGTTGTTCTACTCCCAAAGCCCGGCCCGAGGCCAGGCTTGACTTGTGAGAGTTTGGTCCACCAGGCTGTTGCTTAGAGCAACCTTGTCAACAATATTTCACGTTCTCGTAACACTGTCCTCAAAATCTCCACTCCGGTTTAATTCTTTCAATTTCCTTCTATTCCAAGTTTATTGCCGTGTTTTGTCCTGTCTTGATCCTTTGTTCTGAATGTTTTGTCCCATGTTATTTGCTTTGTCCCCCGGCGCGTCGTCCGCAGCCACCTCCCATGGTGACCTAAGGTGTGGCCTCTCCCCCAACCACTATTACTGGCTGTCATCTCTCCTCAGATTGGTCAGCAAGTATTATTATCAATAGAAGGCACCAAACCGGGAAGGCTATGTAGCAAGATTGGTCAGCAAACCCCGTTAAATATTCATGGTATTCTTTAAGGGGTTTTAGTCACTATTGATAAATGTGTTATGTACTTAACTAATTGTACTCAAGTAAGTGTGCTTATAGGGGCCAACCAGTTGGTGGACAGGTTCCCGAGGCTATCGTGTTCTATCATATCTTAGTGCCTTTTGTTCACTATTGTCGCAACGAACTTATTCTTTTTAAAGTGTGAATGTGTACTCTCCTAGTTTTACTCAGCTGTGAGCTACGGCTCATTGGTTCCGTCTCTCAGCTGTCAATCAACTGGTGTACAGATTCCTGAGCCTACTGGGCTCTATCATATCTACACTTGAAACTGTGTATGGAGTCAGCCTCCACCACATCACTGCCTAATGCATTCCATTTGTTAACTACTCTGACACTGAAAACATTTATAATGTCTCTGTGGCTCAATTGAGAACTAAGTCTCCTCATGTTCGAGTTTCACCCGTGCTAAATATTTTGTCTTACCCTCCCATGGTACCGACCAGGGAGCCGGTCGGCCGAGCGGACAGCACGCTGGACTTGTGACCCTGGGTCCCGGGTTCGATCCCGGGCGCCGGCGAGAAACAATGGGCAGAGTTTCTTTCACCCTATGCCCCTGAAACCTAGCAGTAAAATAGGTACCTGGGTGTTAGTCAGCTGTCACGGGCTGCTTCCTGGGGATGGAGACCTGGTCGAGGACCGGGCCGCGGGGGCACTAAAGCCCCGAAATCATCTCAAGATGACCTTGTCAATTTCTCCGCGAATTCTGTAGGTGGCGATCATGTCTCTCTTAACTCTTCTGTCGTTGCAACCCGTCCTCGCAAATTCGTATAGTCGATATTGACTTAGTTACCTGCATAGGTGACATACTTAACATAATAGTTTCCCTTGAAAAGCTTCATAGAAAACACCGACCTTACCTAACCTACTTAGTATGTTAAAATAAGCATCTTATAGCTTCGTAATTACAATTGTTACTTAACCTATTATAGGTTAGGTAATAATTGTAATTACGAAGCGAGAAGATGCTTATCTTAACATACTAAGTAGTAGGTTAGGTCAGTGTTTTCTATGAAGCTTTTCAAGGGAAACTATTATGCTAAGTATGTCACCTATGCAGGTAACTAATAAGTCAATATCGACTATACGAATTTGCGAGGGTTGGTCATCCAGCAGCCCATCCTCCAAAAATAGGGTGGTAAATGTAAGAAGACAAATAAGTGCAAGTATGTACTATTCATAGCAGTTAGGAATTGTACTTATTTTCACTTATTATTAAATCGTACTGTCAAATATAGTGAATATTTGAGTTTACCTGAAAAACTGAATAGAAAACCACAACCTCACCTAACCGTCTTAGTGTTTGAAGATAATTTTATTGCTTTTTAATTACTATTAGTACTTAACCTATATTGATATTACAGTTTTATAAAACTAATAGAACAATTAAAATATATCAATAAATTGTAAAATAACTCAGGATATTTTAAATTTTGTATAAAATCTATATTGTTTAATAAACCTGAGAAAAATTCCTGATATTTAAAATTTGTGTATTGCCAATTGAAATTAAAACTTCATCCTAAAATTCTGAGTGTCTTAACAGAAAACGAGGAGAATTAAATCGGGGGGAGAGTTTGGTAAATGTAACAGCCCCATAAGTGCAATTATGCACTGTTTATGACAGTGAGAAAGTGTACTTATTACACTTGGTATTAAACCGTACTGTCAATTCGGAGGATGGTTGCATCCAGGGACGTAAAGTTTAATTCTCGTAGCCTTTCCTCATAGTACCTCTCAGCTCTGGGACTAGTCTGGTCCCAGAGCTAACTTCGTCTTGTGTTTAACTACGTACATGGACTCCAGGCTGGAGCTGCATACTCCAGGATTGGTCTAACAAATGGTATACAAGGTTCTGAATGATTCCTTTCACAAGTTTCTGAAGTCAGTTCTTATGTTGGCCAACTTGGCATATGCCGCTGATGATATCCTTTTGATGTGGACTTGAGGGGACATGTTCGGTGTGATATCAACCCCCAGATCTTTCTCTACCTGATTCTTGAAGGATTTCATCTCCCAAATGGTACCTTGTGTTTGACCTCACCTTTGGTTTCACCTATTAAATTACTTTACTCTTATTTCAGTGTGTGTGTGTGTGTGTGTGTGTGTGTGTGTGTGTTGTTTTACGGCCACTTAGGACCAGTAACCGGGTTCTTGATGGATGAACGTTCTTTGCAGTATCCGACCCCAAGTCGGTAGTACGCTTTCAAGATTTGGCTATATAGCGCAATGAATAAATAAAGGGCGGGGATGAACAAGACACTTCCCTTCACCAATGTATTTACCTTAATCGATGAAATACATTAAAATAGAGTATTTCTACACTTATTTACAGGGATGTCTTTCACAGGACACCAAAAGCGCTCACATGCAGTGTTGGCCAACCCCAGTGTGTCCACTGCCCAGTACCTCGTTCACTCGTACTGGGAAACACTGGCGAGTTCACCGTTTACGTGGGCCAGCCCACCGACACAGTACCACGAGGTGCCTATACCCCACTATCACTCTCCAGCCACTCGCTGGCAGAGGACCTGAGCCACATGCTGATCGGGGTCACTAACAACCAGTACAGGGGTAGTGAACCCTTGGCAGAAGCTTCTGGCGAGCAGCTAGCAGCACTTCACAACAGGCACCTCACTGTCGTCCGTTACTCTTCTAAGCCAATCCCGGGGTACGCCGATCTCTTCCAACAATCAGCAGCTTACGCCTGCTTCAGATCGGCGGCGGCTTACTTAGTCGTCTTCCAGGACCAAGTTAAGAGAACGTGGACTTCCCAATGTAACCTGCCTTTCTCAGAACGACTGCCTCCACACGTCACCTCTGTGGACGTGAAACGTCATTAGTTAAATGGACGGTACACTGGGGAAACCAGGAGGTAACACTTACTCACTGGGGAGTTGACATTATGCTCGTAGCACAACAGATGGCGCTGATCTTGATACACCCACCACCAGAGGTCATCCACAACGACCTCTCTGTCTGATCAAGGCAAAAAACTAGGGCCATTTGCCGCTGTCACGCCACCACCAATAGATGGCGTTGTCTACGTAGCGTCCAATATCAGGGGGGGTTGGAGTGCAGACCCATAGATGGCGCTGGAATTGCCCCTCTACACACTGACGAAGGCGACGAGTCCGTAACAGTGTGTGCGTGAGTGTGTGTGTGCTCGTGCATGTGAGTGCGTGCATAATTTTGCCCCAATATACTAGTGTTCAAGAGCCCATTGCTTGAGAGGCAAGAGGTAAGATTAGCAAACACACGGCGATAACTTCTGACGACTCAACTCTCGTATTCTTTCCATTCATGTTCAGGCAGACTCCATTTATTGTGTTAAAGTCAAGCATTAGTTAAATAGCACAAAATTGTATGTACCAAATTATACTAAACATACTACAAGGGTCCTCGGCGTTCCTCAGGTGACAGGTCACGTCACTACACACTATCTTTATCACTGTAATCATCCAATACATGATTATATATTATATTATATTATAGTATATTATACAGGATAAAAACCGACACTTGTGTATTTGTAAAATTTCTGTAAAGAATTTACGAGGTGTAAATTTTTACATAAATTTAAAAAATACACAAGTGAGAGTTTTTATCCTGTGTTGTTGTGTCTGTGAGAAGACATTACCATTACATATAATATCATATCGTATATATTATATTATAATATATTATATATTATATATATTATATACACATGCATGTATTCGTTTATGCATCAAACTGACAAGTCAGTTTAGATTTCTATCTTGAAATTACAGAACATCAGCAAACCCCTGAAATTAGTCCAAGGAGCTTGGACAGGACGGCCCCGTAATGACGATATAAAGACAGGAGCTTAACGCCTCAATCACATCCCGATTACTAGGAGGGGGGAGGGGGGGTGGGAATGGGTCGTTCACTTGTGACTAAACAACTCACGCGATATAATCCAACCCGTCCCCACACTAGGGTGGTTAAAGCAGCGGCAGTCCTACCCAGACGCATTCATCAATTTTAACAAATTGTGTATTAAAAATTGGTTTGTTCTCGTGTATAAATTAATATTATGTAATATATAAATTAATATTATTATACGTAAAAAATTATATGTACAGTTAGGCGTAGGTTAGGTTACGTGTTTAGATTCTGTTGGCGATTATTTGTATTTGTAGTACGTGGGTGAAGCATTTATAGCGTTGTGGTTCGAACAAAATTCGTCAGTGAAGCACTTGTTCCAGAAGTGTTCGAACGTCATCAGTTATGAATCGTGTGCGACCTGCTTTTCATTCATAAACAGGGGTTTTGGCGGCTGGATTAACGATCTTTGTATGCAAGGATGGGCTGTATAACCGCAAGCCAGCAAGGCTTTAACGGCGTGCCTGGACGACTCCTTTGGTTCATCCACATAGATTGGTCGGTAGAACGACCGCCTCGTTTTTTCTTTTTTTTTTTTGCAGGGGCGGCGTTCGAGCCCCGATGGTCCAAGTGCTTGAGTAACACTATTTCACTCCATTCCCTTATCACGGCTCCTATCATGCTTATAGCCCTTCCATGTGGTATATAGCCATACTGGCTTAGCGCTTTCTCATTACTCCCTTCCTAGATCCATAGTGTTAAGAGATGATGACGAGCTCTTCGGCTCTTATCTCTGTGGGGAAAGAAAATGAAATTACGAGGCGGAAGCGGTAAGGCAGCGTGACTTACTGGCAGGCGGTCTACTGAGTCCATCCATCAAGGGATGCCGAGGAGCCAAATTGATCTGGTTAGCAACGCAAACACGTTCGAAGTTACGAACGCAACTCTGTAAAGTTGAGCTGACCGGGCTAGGAGTGCCAGGGCTACACATCGTGGGTGGCACTGGACTGACCGGACTAGGAGTGCCAAGGCTACATACCGGGGCACTGATGGGGGTTACATGTGACGGGGCTATGGCCGCAGAGGCTATGAGCACATATTCCCACTTCCAACACCCAACACATAACACACTCACAACACCTTTCCAGTGAGTGAGTGCCCGAGAAACAAGACAAAAACATAAAGACTTTGAACACTGTACAGCGCTTAAAGAGATGGAAACATCCTCACAGAGTACGAGAAAGTAGTCTGTGGAAAAACACTTAAAAGATGATTTCAGGAAGCTTTCAAGATGGAACCAAGCTAGAGGTAGCATGGCGACGCCTTGGAGAGCTGCAGCTGTGAAGAAGGGCAAGGTGAGCAGAGAGCGCCAAGCCAGCATGTCTACAGCACTACGAGGGAGTATATAAAGACAAGATATGACAGGAGGTATGAAGAAATGGTGTTCAACCACTTGGACCATGAAGGGTCGAACGCCGACCCTCGCAAGAAGCGAGGCCGCCACTCTATCAGCCAGTTCGAGTGGATGAACGAAGCTGTAAAAGAGTGAAATAGTAGTAATTTTTTTCAGGTAAAGACACACCTGATGAAAGTGCATGCCAGCAAAGTAGCTGGGGTCAGCCCAGATATATTAATAACTACAAGAGTCAGAAGAAACTTTAAATAACCTACTAACATGAAAGTATAAAGCGTCATGACCAAGTGGCGGCATTGCTAGAAATATGGAAGACCGCAAACGTGGCCTTCATTTTCAAGAAAGGAGACGGAGATCAGCCAGTAACTTCAACCCGGTGTCACAGGATATGCCTGTCATATAGAGCATTGGAAACAATAAACAATAGAATATCGTAACATCAAGAGAGAGGGACGCTGTAGCCGAGAGCTTGCGAGGGGGTTTAGTGAAGGAAAGGTAACTAACCAACTTGACAGAGTTTAAGACAGTCACTTAGACTACACTACACTACACTATGATTTGTTCATTTAAGACAGTCACTTAGACTGAATGAATTGCATCTTCTAAGATAACCATTTTAGTATTGTATTGAAATAGTGGTAATGTCAAAGAGTGATTCGCACGTTGGAGAAACAGGCCGGTATACCTTAGAAGGCAGTGTAGTGTGTGCGAGCATCAGGCAGGAGCCACTGTCATAGTAAGAAGTGGTGTTTCAGGGGGCGGGAGGAGGTGTACAGGGAGCGGAAACAAGTAGGCCTCGGTAACTTTCTTTCCTGACTGAGAAAAATGACCTTCCCAGAGGGCGTTAGCATCAGATATAACAATGTTTGAAGGCGACACAAAGGTGGCGAGGTGGGTGACACCAGGCACGGGCCGCACCATACTGCACCACCACTTAACACTTTACATGTCTGACCGCCCAAATGGCTGCTATAAAGAAAAGACGTTGAGGAGAGGAGCCCCGAATATCACTACAGTATGCAGACGAGGAGTCACAATAACGTGGCTGAAGTATGTTGACCAGACCACACACTAGAAGGTGAAGGGACGACGACGTTAATTTGGGTCCGTCCTGGACCATTCTCAAGTCGATTGTGTCGACTTGATCGACTTGAGAATGGTCCAGGACGGACCGAAACGTCGTCGTCCCTTCACCTTCTAGTGTGTGGCCTGGTCAACATCACTACAGTATAACGACAAGTTACCCCCCCCCCCCAAGACGACAACGGGTCGTGGAGATATAACAAATGGGGCACGTACACACGATATGCTTCACTAGCCAACATAAGGAGGACTTTCAGAAATTTAAGCAAGTAATCAATCAAAACTCTTAACACAGCATACGTTAGACCAACTCAGAAGTATGCATCACCGGCATGCAACTCTCCCCAGGACACGACAACGCTGACAGGGGTCAGAGGTTACCAGGAAACTCTTGCTACCTCAACCCATCACCTCATCTAATACGTCGTATTATAAACGGAACTGACCAATCTGCTAAACTGCGACGGACGCAGCAGAAACATTCCAGGACAGTAATACTGACGGCTGCGGTAGGTTAGGGGGGTTGCTTGGGTTTGCACGTTTCTGCTCAGGCGAAACAGTTGTATTTTTTACGGAGTCACGAGATCGAGGTGGCCTGAGACATGACAAATGCGCTATGAAGATAATCTGAGAAAATGTAACGTAACGACAATAGACAGAAGGACAGGGGCGACACAGTAGACAGGAGAAGGACAGAGGCGAGACAGCGGCATGTGTACGCCACCACAGTAAAGCCACCTCCAATGCTAGAGAACTAGAAAGTCTGAGAATATAAATACAACCGAGCACCGGAGGTGGGACCCGAGAGCTAGGTCCGACTCCCCTCAGCCCCAGGTCAGCACCCTCCGGACCACTCACCACCACCTCCTCCAACCATCCAACATTCACTACCGAGGGCCGCTACATCTAATCCATTAAGCCTCACTGAAGGTACAACAAAACTATTTTGAGCCCATTTTTGATTGATTATCGGTCGATTTTTTGAGGATATAAAACTGGAAAAGAAGAACGGAGGGAGGTGTGATAATCTTGGGAGATTACTGAAGGTCTTGATGATGGAAGACCCCAAGATGGTTTCAAGCCGACAGACACTGCAAATGCTCTCTCCTGTAATCGTGGGGGAATTTGAGTGTGAAAATTGTTAAGTCCGCGAGAAAACTCGAACGAGGCTGTGAAATGAGTAGAAGGTGTAGGGTACGACTGGAATGGGAGTGGTGAATCCTGGGAATGGGAGTGGTGAATACTGGGAATGGGAGTGGTGAATACTGGGAATGGGAGTGGTGAATACTGGGAATGGGAGTGGTGAATCCTGGGAATGGGAGTTGTGAATACTGGGAATGGGAGTGGTGAATCCTGGGAATGGGAGTTGTGAATACTGGGAATGGTAGGAGAAAACCCAAAGAAAGTTCCATAGACGTTGTTCCATTCAACTGCTATGGAACGAGCGTGTGAACCCTGCAGGACGCGTTTGTAGTGTGCCAGCAGCAGCAACCAGCGTATACAAGTTGCAGCACGCGTGTGCAAGCTGCAGGTGGCTAGCAAACACTTACACGATTGTAAAGTAAACTGACGCTTACACGGTTAAGTTAAATAAGCAGGAGCAAGATACTGGATGGTGAAAATTAGTTAAGGAGCGTGAAAAATGTTGACTTGAGAAGTGTAGAAGTGTAGAGAGCTCCCAGGACACCTCCCACCACCAGGTCCAGAGCCGCAAGATAATAAAGGAAAAAAAGAGAGAAGTGTGTGCATGTACACACTTAGTTGTACTCACCTAGTTATGCTTGCGGGGGTTGAGCTCTGGCTCTTTCGGCCAGCCTCTCAACTATCAATCAATCAACTGTTACTAACTACAACTAACTTCCCCCCCCCCCACCCCCATACACCCCCGCCCAGGAAGCAGCCCGTAGCAGCTGTCTAACTCCCAGGTACCTATTTCCTGCTAGGTAAATAGGAGCATCTGGGTGAGAGAAACTGGCCTTTTGTTTCTGCCCACACGCCGGGGTGCCACACGCCGGGGTGCCACACGCCGGGGTGCCACACGCCGGGGTGCCACACGCCGGGGCGTCACACGCCGGGGTGCCACACGCCGGGGTGCCACACGCCGGGGCGTCACACGCCGGGTGCCACACGCCGGGCGTCACACGCCGGGGCGTCACACGCCGGGGTGCCACACGCCGGGGTGCCACACGCCGGGGTGCCACACGCCGGGTGCCACACGCCGGGGTGCCACACGCCGGGGTGCCACACGCCGGGGTGCCACACGCCGGGGTGCCACACGCCGGGGCGTCACACGCCGGGTGCCACACGCCGGGGTGCCACACGCCGGGGTGCCACACGCCGGGGCGTCACACGCCGGGGTGCCACACGCCGGGGTGCCACACGCCGGGTGCCACACGCCGGGGTGCCACACGCCGGGGTGCCACCTCCAGGGTGCCACACGCCGGGTGCCACACGACCCGGGTGCCACACGCCGGGGTGCCACACGCCGGGGTGCCACACGCCGGGGTGCCACACGCCGGGGTGCCACACGCCGGGGTGCCACACGCCGGGGTGCCACACGCCGGGGTGCCACACGCCGGGGTGCCACACGCCGGGGTGCCACACGCCGGGGTGCCACACGCCGGGGTGCCACACGCCGGGGTGCCACACGCCGGGGTGCCACACGCCAGGGTGCCACACGCCAGGTGCCACACGCCGGGGTGCCACACGCCGGGGCGATGGAGAGCCACCATCGTCACCCCGATCACCTCCCCTAACACACCTCCATGCCCGACTCACCTCCCTCAGGAATTTAATATCGGTGGCTGGTATCGACACGGATAATAACTGTGATGTCGCATATGAATGTGTGTGAATTTGGAGAGTCAAATATAGTAGGATTTGGTCCTCCGCGCCAGATAACTGCTCCACACAGCTCTCGGCCAATTGAAAAACTACAAAAACCAACTCTCCGCTTTTCATATTGTGTTCACATTTTTAAGATAACATGGTACATATGGCTATAAATGTTTCCTGTACTTTTTCGACATATGATTTGATCAGCTGCTGCAGCAAGGATGGCCCCTCGTGATCAGCTGCTGCAGCAAGTATGGCCCCTCGTGATCAGCTGCTGCAGCAAGTATGGCCCCCCTCGTGATCAGCTGCTGCAGCAAGTATGGCCCCCCTCGTGATCAGCTGCTGCAGCAAGGATGGCGCCCCTCGTGATCAGCTGCAGCAGCAAGGATGGCCCCTCGTGATCAGCTGCAGCAGCAAGGATGGCCCCTCGTGATCACCTGCTGCAGCAAGTATGCCCCCTCGTGATCAGCTGCTGCAGCAAGTATGGCCCCCTCGTGATCAGCTGCTGCAGCAAGGATGGCCCCCCTCGTGATCAGCTGCTGCAGCAAGGATGGCCCCTCGTGATCAGCTGCAGCAGCAAGTATGGCCCCCTCGTGATCAGCTGCTGCAGCAAGTATGGCCCCCTCGTGATCAGCTGCTGCAGCAGGATGGCCCCCCTCGTGATCAGCTGCTGCAGCAAGGATGGCCCCTCGTGATCAGCTGCTGCAGCAAGGATGGCCCCCCTCGTGATCAGCTGCTGCAGCAAGGATGGCCCCCTCGTGATCAGCTGCTGCAGCAAGTATGGCCCCCCTCATGATCAGCTGCTGCAGCAAGGATGGCCCCCTCGTGATCAGCTGCTGCAGCAAGGATGGCCCCCCTCGTGATCAGCTGCTGCTGCAGCAAGGATGGCCCCCCTCGTGATCAGCTGCTGCAGCAAGTATGGCCCCCTCTGATCAGCTGCTGCAGCAAGGATGGCCCCCCTCGTGATCAGCTGCTGCAGCAAGTATGGCCCCCTCATGATCAGCTGCTGCAGCAAGGATGGCCCCCCTCGTGATCAGCTGCTGCAGCAAGGATGGCCCCCTCGTGATCAGCTGCTGCAGCAAGTATGGCCCCCTCGTGATCAGCTGCTGCAGCAAGTATGGCCCCCTCGTGATCAGCTGCTGCAGCAAGGATGGCCCCCTCGTGATCAGCTGCTGCAGCAAGGATGGCCCCTCGTGATCAGCTGCTGCAGCAAGGATGGCCCCTCGTGATCAGCTGCTGCAGCAAGGATGGCCCCTCACGGCCAGCTGCTGCAGCAAGGATGGCCCCTCGTGATCAGCTGCTGCAGCAAGTATGGCCCCCTCGTGATCAGCTGCAGCAGCAAGGATGGCCCCTCGTGATCAGCTGCAGCAGCAAGGATGGCCCCCCTCGTGATCAGCTGCTGCAGCAAGGATGGCCCCCCTCGTGATCAGCTGCTGCAGCAAGTATGGCCCCCTCGTGATCAGCTGCAGCAGCAAGTATGGCCCCCTCGTGATCAGCTGCTGCAGCAAGGATGCCCCCCTCGTGATCAGCTGCTGCAGCAAGGATGGCCCCCCTCGTGATCAGCTGCAGCAGCAAGTATGGCCCCTCACGGCCAGCTGCTGCAGCAAGGATGGCCCCTCACGGCCAGCTGCTGCAGCAAGGATGGCCCCCTCGTGATCAGCTGCAGCAGCAAGGATGGCCCCTCACGGCCAGCTGCTGCAGCAAGGATGGCCCCTCGTGATCAGCTGCTGCAGCAAGTATGGCCCCCTCGTGATCAGCTGCTGCAGCAAGTATGGCCCCCCTCGTGATCAGCTGCAGCAGCAAGGATGGCCCCTCGCGATCAGCTGCTGCAGCAAGGATGGCCCCCCTCGTGGCCAGCTGCAGCAGCAAGGATGGCCCCTCGTGATCAGCTGCAGCAGCAAGGATGGCCCCTCGTGATCAGCTGCTGCAGCAAGTATGGCCCCCTCGTGATCAGCTGCTGCAGCAAGGATGGCCCCCCTCGTGATCAGCTGCAGCAGCAAGGATGGCCCCCCTCGTGGCCAGCTGCAGCAGCAAGGATGGCCCCTCGTGATCAGCTGCAGCAGCAAGGATGGCCCCTCGTGATCAGCTGCTGCAGCAAGTATGGCCCCCTCGTGATCAGCTGCAGCAGCAAGTATGGCCCCCCTCGTGATCAGCTGCAGCAGCAAGGATGGCCCCTCGTGATCAGCTGCTGCAGCAAGGATGGCCCCCTCGTGATCAGCTGCAGCAGCAAGGATGGCCCCTCGTGATCAGCTGCTGCAGCAAGGATGGCCCCCTCGTGATCAGCTGCTGCAGCAAGGATGGCCCCCTCGTGATCAGCTGCAGCAGCAAGGATGGCCCCTCGTGATCAGCTGCTGCAGCAAGGATGGCCCCCCTCGTGATCAGCTGCTGCAGCAAGTATGGCCCCCTCGTGATCAGCTGCAGCAGCAAGGATGGCCCCCTCGTGATCAGCTGCTGCAGCAAGTATGGCCCCCTCGTGATCAGCTGCTGCAGCAAGGATGGCCCCCTCGTGCTCAGCTGCTGCAGCAAGGATGGCCCCCTCGTGATCAGCTGCTGCAGCAAGTATGGCCCCCTCGTGATCAGCTGCTGCAGCAAGGATGGCCCCTCGTGATCAGCTGCAGCAGCAAGTATGGCCCCTCGTGATCAGCTGCTGCAGCAAGGATGGCCCCTCGTGATCAGCTGCTGCAGCAAGGATGGCCCCCTCGTGATCAGCTGCTGCAGCAAGTATGGCCCCCTCGTGATCAGCTGCTGCAGCAAGGATGGCCCCTCGTGATCAGCTGCTGCAGCAAGGATGGCCCCCTCATGATCAGCTGCTGCAGCAAGGATGGCCCCCCTCGTGATCAGCTGCTGCAACAAGTATGGCCCCCTCGTGATCAGCTGCTGCAGCAAGGATGGCCCCCCTCGTGATCAGCTGCTGCAGCAAGGATGGCCCCTCGTGATCAGCTGCTGCAGCAAGGATGGCCCCTCGTGATCAGCTGCTGCAGCAAGGATGGCCCCTCGTGATCAGCTGCTGCAACAAGTATGGCCCCCTCATGATCAGCTGCTGCAGCAAGGATGGCCCCCTCATGATCAGCTGCTGCAGCAAGGATGGCCCCCTCGTGATCAGCTGCTGCAGCAAGGATGGCCCCCTCGTGATCAGCTGCTGCAGCAAGGATGGCCCCCTCATGATCAGCTGCTGCAGCAAGTATGGCCCCCTCATGATCAGCTGCTGCAGCAAGGATGGCCCCTCGTGATCAGCTGCTGCAACAAGTATGGCCCCCTCATGATCAGCTGCTGCAGCAAGGATGGCCCCCTCATGATCAGCTGCTGCAGCAAGGATGGCCCCCTCGTGATCAGCTGCTGCAGCAAGTATGGCCCCCCGTGATCAGCTGCTGCAACAAGTATGGCCCCCTCATGATCAGCTGCTGCAGCAAGTATGGCCCCCTCGTGATCAGCTGCTGCAGCAAGTATGGCCCCCTCATGATCAGCTGCTGCAGCAAGGATGGCCCCCCTCGTGATCAGCTGCTGCAGCAAGTATGGCCCCCTCATGATCAGCTGCTGCAGCAATATGGCCCCCCTCGTGATCAGCTGCTGCAGCAAGTATGGCCCCCTCATGATCAGCTGCTGCAGCAAGTATGGCCCCCCTCGTGATCAGCTGCTGCAGCAAGTATGGCCCCCCCTCGTGATCAGTTGCTGCAGCAAGTATGGCCCCCCCTCGTGATCAGCTGCTGCAGCAAGTATGGCCCCCTCATGATCAGCTGCAGCAGCAAGTATGGCCCCCTCGTGATCAGCTGCTGCAGGAAGTATGGCCCCCTCATGATCAGCTGCAGCAGCAAGGATGGCCCCTCGTGATCAGCTGCTGCTGCAGCAAGGATGACCCCCCTCGTGATCAGCTGCTGCAGCAAGTATGGCCCCCTCGTAATCAGCTGCTGCAGCAAGGATGGCCCCTCGTGATCAGCTGCTGCAGCAAGGATGGCCCCTCGTGATCAGCTGAAACCGCCTTGGGGCCGAGTGTTAATTCCCCGCCAGACACGCGCGCGATAATTCCATCAGTCGTCCCCTGCAGTTTGAATGCATTACACACTGATTGAGTTTCCAACACCGGCCGCTCCCCCCCCCCCCCCAAACACCTGCAACTAGTTTTCAAGTTGGAGAGGATGGGGGGGGGGGTTAGGGGGAGCTTGGGGTGACTGGGGAAGGGGCAAGACTGGGGGGGGGGGAGGAGGGGAAATTTATGACCTTTGAAAGAATGTAGGAAACAGGTTCGCGGTGGTTATCCGGCTTCGTTCAGGAGCCGGCCATCCGGCCGGCTAGACGATGAAGCCGGATAGATCCCTGGGAAAGAAAGAGTTGGTTGAGAATTTAGAGGATGCTGTCACTGGTGTTAAGTCCTGTCTGTTGAACAGTGACGCAGACGTCACTGTTCATGCTGTTATTGAAATTGCACAATACTTCACTCCGGTGAGGTGTTCTGTTTAGCGAGTTTCATGAAAGAATGTCAACGCTAACACGGGGATTTAGTTAGCGAGTTTAATGACAAAACTTCAACACTAATACGAGGATTAGTTTGCGAGTTTTATGACAATGTCAACGCAAAAAACTAATGTAAACTAGAATGTTGTTCTACACTACACCGGGAGAGACTTTATCCTGCACAAGATTACACTGAACCTTGTTGTCGAAGGAATCATTGAACAGACAACACGACTACAAATATTCCGCCCAATTATCTCAAGATAACCTCAAGATAACCTCAAGATAACCCAGCTTAGTGCAGACAAAGACAGCGGTACCATAACGCACCAGAGAAAGCTCTGTCTCAACTTGAAATTAAGATAAAACAGCAAAAAACAGAAAGCCCCTCCAGGCGTATTATAAGACTTTTAAAAAGAGTTATAATGCGCAAAGCTTTCAAGGCGATTTCTGAAATTGATGTGGAAAAGAGTATGGTTTGGGGCGGGACGCCGGCAGAGGTGTTTGACATACATGATATGCAAAGTGGATATTGAAGAAGCGAGAAGTTAGGGAGGAAAGGCAATTCGATGATCCCTCTCCCCTCCCCCCCCCTATCTCCTCCGCAACTGGCTCAACTCGCCTGTCTGATAAAGATTTACCATCGCGTGACAGCATCTCTCGGGTTATTATGGAGAGATTTATGTCTGGGGTGTATTGATGGGACGAGGANCGGAAGGTGCAGCGATCACCACCACTATACACTGGTGGTACGCGAACAAGGGGACACAAGTGGAGACTGAGTGCCCAAATGAGCCACAGGGACGTTAGAAAGAACTTTTTCCAGTGTCAGAGTAGTTAACAGGTGGAATGCATTAGGCAGTGATGTGGTGGAGGCTGACTCCATACACAGTTTCAAATGTAGATATAATAGAGCCCAATAGGTCAGGAATCTTTATATCAGTTAATTGACGGTCGAGAGGCGAGACCAAAGAGCCAGAGCTCAACCCCCGCAAGCACAACTTGATGAGTACAACTAGGTGAGTATATCCCTGGATATATAGACATCACGTGACGACCAGTTAACTACACACTGGGAGGACTAACTGACCAGTTAACTACACACTGGGAGGACTAACTGACCAGTTAACTACACACTGGGAGGACTTACTGACCAGTTAACTACACACTGGGAGGACTTACTGACCAGTTAACTACACACTGGGAGGACTAACTGACCAGTTAACTACACACTGGGAGGACTACTGACCAGTTAACTACACACTGGGAGGACTAACTGACCAGTTAACTACACACTGGGAGGACTTACTGACCAGTTAACTACACACTGGGAGGACTTACTGACCAGTTAACTACACACTGGGAGGACTAACTGACCAGTTAACTACACACTGGGAGGACTACTGACCAGTTAACTACACACTGGGAGGACTTACTGACCAGTTAACTACACACTGGGAGGACTTACTGACCAGTTAACTACACACTGGGAGGACTTACTGACCAGTTAACTACACACTGGGAGGACTTACTGACCAGTTAACTACACACTGGGAGGACTAACTGTCAAGTCAATATAATAATCTAATTATTTACAAAAACAGATTCTCAAGTAATAAGGCCAAGTGTAAATGATTTCCTCTACTGTCAAAAATTCCTTCTCTTCTGCATTATGGCCTTTAACACCTCTCCATCTCGTTTCCCTCCACTTCCTCCTCTTCCTCCCCCACCTCTTCCTCTCCCTCCTCTTCCTCTCCCTCCTCTTCTTCGTAGTATCATCTAATACTTCTATAGAATTAAAAGCTATGACAATGTGATGGGGTCGTTGTGAGTTGCCCTTGGCTGTATGTGGCAGGTTAGTGAGGGAGGCACCACCACCACCACAATATTCTGCATGTAAGCTCTGTGTCGACTTCCTGTAAGATCTGTGACTACTCCCTGTAAGCTTTGTGGCGACTTCTTGTAAGCTCTCTGACGACTTCCTGAAAGTTCAGGGACGACCCATTACAACTCGTCGTCCCTTAAAACAATTGCTGAATGTTAAAGTAAAAGATTTTGGCCCGTCTGGATTATTGAACACTCTCCTATGCAACTATGTCATTGAATCTGGTATACTGGAAGACATCCTAACCATTTATCTAAATTTGTTGACCCACGTTGAAAATTATTTTTTTTGTAGCTCTCTCGCATTAATCCATCTCTATCCTGTGTGCCAGTGAACAATAAATTTATAGTTACAAATTCGTAAAACATTTATAATATCTGAAATAGTATATTGTAACCCCCTGAAATGTATGTGGAAACTGTATTGGGGGGCACCCAAACTCCTCTGTAATGCGTGTGTTTTTTTCTCCGAGGAGATAGGTCCCCTTTTCCAGCCAGAGGTGGAAAAGGGGACCTATGTAAAAGGGGATCCAATTTTTTTTAAATAAATTATTGAAATACACAATTCAGACGTACTGTCCTATCACTGAACTGTGTCCTGTGTGCCAGTGAATACGAGCACCATCCACCCTGCCATAACACCTGATTGAATTACTCTGATTGGGCAAAACTGTATAATAATTTTGTCATTAATGATAATAATATGTCTTCCCCTCAAAGTAATTATAACAGCTGAACACTGAAGTACACCATTGTTATTGTAACGAACAATAACAAGACTCATTTACACAAGATCTAACATTACATTCCTCGTATGTTAGCCAGCATCTTGTTGTGTGTGTACTCACCTAGTTGTACTCACCTAGTTGTGCTTGCGGGGTGTTGAGCTCTGGCTCTTTGGTCCCGCCTCTCAACCGTCAATCAACAGGTGTACAGTTTCCTGAGCCTAATGGGCTCTATCATATCTACATTTGAAACTGTGTATGGAGTCAGCCTCCACCACATCGCTTCCTAATGCATTCCATTTGTCAACCACTCTGACACTAAAAAAGTTCTTTCTAATATCTCTGTGGCTCATTTGGGCACTCAGTTTCCACCTGTGTCCCCTAGTGCGTGTGCCCCTTGTGTTAAACAGCCTGTCTTTATCACCCTGTCGATTCCCCTGAGAATCTTGAATGTGGTGATCATGTCCCCCCTAACTCTTCTGTCTTCCAACGAAGTGAGGTTTAATTCCTGCAGTCGCTCCTCGTAGCTCATACCTCTCAGCTCGGGTACTAGTCTGGTGGCAAACCTTTGAACCTTTTCCAGTTTAGTCTTATGCTTGACTAGATAGGGACTCCATGCTGGAGCCGCATACTCCAGGATTGGTCTGACATATGTGGTATATAATGTTCTGAAAGATTCCTTACACAAGTTTCTAAAGGCCGTTCTTATGTTAGCCAACCTGGCATATGCTGCTGATGTTATCCTCTTGATATGAGCTTCAGGGGACAGGTCTGGCGTGATATCACCCCCAGGTCTTTCTCTCTCTCTGACTCTTGAAGTATTTCATCTCCCCAATGATACCTTGTATCTGGTCTCCTGCTTCCTACCCCTATCTTCATTACATTACATTTGCTTGGGTTAAACTCTAACAGCCATTTGTTCGACCATTCCTGCAGCTTGTCCAGGTCTTCTTGAAGTCTCAAGCTGTCCTCCTCTGTCTTAATCCTTCTCATAATTTTGGCGTCGTCAGCAAACAAATATGAACGAAGAGGGGAAATAAATACATAATTGGCAAGAGGTTCAACAAGGGGACGAAGGGGAGGGTTCCAGAGTGGACGAGGGGAGTCCTGAAGGGGAAAAATGAGAGGGGTCCATAGAGAAAATAGAAAGGTTTTCTAGTGCAGAAGTAGGCAAGTGGTCCCCACAGAGGGAAGTGTCCACCAGTAGCAAAAGAAAGATTCCACAAGAGCAAGGGAAACGTGAGGTGTACAGAGGTGACGGGGCCAGGCTTGCTACAGAGGAAGTGAGGGAGAGGTAACAGAGGTAGAAGATAGGAGAGGCTCAGATGAGAGGACAAAGAAAAGGGTTATTAGGAAGTCACAAGGGAGCCAACACTGAGGACCAGGGATTAGCAGAGGGGACTGACAGAGAGGGGAGAGGGGCAGCAGGGATGAGGGTGAGGGGAGACGAGAGATGGGATGACATGATGGAACAGGATGATGGGGCCCTGGAGTAGACAGGCTGCAAGGATGATTAAAAGGGGAGGGTAACGGAGACTAGAGAGAGAGAGAGAGAGAGGAGAGGAGAGAGAGAGAGAGAGAGAGAGAGAGAGAAGAGAGAGAGAAGAGAGAAGAGAGAGAGAGAGAGAAGGGGACAAGAAGTGAATGGTCTGAGGTGACTAATGGACAACACCTGAGGGGATATTTATTATTAAAAAGAGTGGATTCTGCACACATGAGAAAAATAAATGAATTTTACATTTTCCCAGTTGACCACTTGCTGCAGAGCATAAAACTGTAGTTACTGTGATGCTTTCCTCTCTCTCTGCTCTCTCTCTCTCTCCCTCTCTCTCTCCTCTCTCTCTCTCTCTCTCTCTCTTCTTTTCTCTCTCCCATCTGCAGAGCAACAGATACGCAACCCCCACTTGTAACTCCTGGTCGCTGGAGATCCCAATAGTCAGATGTCTCGCTCGAGATCCATGACATCACTATGACATCAAAACAGGGACCCAGGACGACGTCATCACTTCTGGACGTGTACGTGACGTGAATGACTGGCGGCCTTGTGCGTGTCATCAGTGACGCAACTTTCATTTGGTCCGTGGCGTCCTTGGTAAACAATTTCCCCCCAAGGGCGAACGACGGACCCAACTTGATTGATGTCCCGGCAAACAAGTGACATCATTAACGAGATGGACAACGAGCCTAAATGGATGTGGTCAAGGTTAATAAACTAACTGAACACACTGGATCTCTATACCGTAATGTTTTGTCTTCTCAGTAAACATTTGTATAATCACTCTATAATCACGTATGTTATGTGTAATTATGCAAATTAATGAATAATTGAATGAAAGCTATCCCGCCAAATACACGACGAAAATACGACGTTATTGCAACCTTTCAACAAGTTGTAACAACGTTTAAAAACGTCATAAAAACGTTATAACAAGATGTAACAACGCTATTACAAGTTGTAACAAGCGGAAAAAGGGGCAGTTACAGTGTGTTTGTAATGATACACTGTAG
>WNGS01164858.1:31383156-31393187 GCA_020271785.1 Procambarus virginalis
ATAAGTCGTGGAGCCCAGGACCAAGCTCTTGGGGACCCCCACTTGTTACAATCCTCCAACTCCAGACATCGGCCTGATGTGACTCTTTGTTTGCTGTCCTTACAGGTACTCGTCATTACACCATCAGTTTGGGGCTTTTCCTGACTTTTGTCTGTGATGCTTCTCACCATCAGTATACACCCAAGTGATCTAAATCCACAAGGGCCGTGACGCTCAGGATTCGACCTACAGTCCGAGATCATCTCCAGACTGCTGCCTTTATCGACTGAGCTACGAATGATCAAAAGAGTTGAAACTGAAGTTCTACTGAGCTCTCGCATAAAGGCAGTTTCTCTCTCTCCCCTTGCTGGGGCAGCGTCCTCTGCGATAATCCAACAACAAGGAGTTTCAAGAACAATTTAGTCAACAAAAGTCCTTGTAACTAAAGTTGAGCCACACACGAATCATCACGGGAGACCACACAACATGGTCAGGGCCATCTGGCCCCCGGGGCTTGGACCCTAGACGGGTGGTGACGGGTAACAGCAGGTGACGGGTGGTGACGGGTAGCATCAGGGACGGGTGGTGACGGGTAGCATCAGGTGACGGGAAACACCAGAGGACGGTATTATGAGTTTATGTTTATTAACTACCACAGACGTGGCCACATATTACAATACTAACTAGCACATACATACATTTTCAAAGATCAGATTCATTTTAAAGACCAGCCACCATCCACATCTGCGACAGCATACTTCCTCCTTTTTCCTTTCTGTCAGACTTTGACAGAAGGAAGGACAGACTCTTTCCTTCTGGAAGCTCTCCCCTGCTCATTCGTGCCTGGCCGGGGAACTGTTTACCATCTTTCTAGCCTTACGACTCCTTCGACAAGTTTCAGGGCCCTCTGCGGTCGTTTTCTACGTGGACTCGGTTACAGCCCTACATCTCATATCATCTCGGCGTCCACGAGTCCATCGTCATACTGTGTCACAGATCCGTGGAGAACTGTTGTCATACTCTGGTACTCGGGATGGTCTATCTATCCCCAATGGGTTCCGTCACATGTGGGTATTAATGAGAATGAGGTGGCCGACGCAGCAGCAGGGATGGTGCATGGTCTCCATGACTACATATGTGCCTCTGGACCTTTCCCAAATTGTCCCGCAACACCGGACGGCCTCGCGAGTTGGGAGGCAATGATGGTGCCAGCACTCAGGTCCTCTCTGGCGGGTCTCCGGAGGAGGACTACTCCCCGCGTCCATGGGAAGGGAGGACATTATCAGGGGAAAGCACCAAGTCATTACGACTATATAGCACTGGGAAGGGGTTAGGATAAGGATTTGGGATGGGACGGGGGCGGGGGAAAGGAATGGTGCCCAACCACTTGGACGGTCGGGGATCAGTCTCTTCAGGCCACAGACCCTACAATGTCCTGAAGCCACATACCTTCCTCGTCTCCTCTCCCCGCGTCCATGGACTCGTTATCATTCTCGACTCCTCGACACGGCCATCACTCGCCTCCGGATTGGGCACACCTGACTAGCCGCCTCCGCGGCAACAATCATCAAATCAATGCCTGGCCGCACATCTCCATCGTCTACGGCTGGTAGATTCCCCATACTGCCAGTGGTGCCCGACCCACGAGGACACACTGGAACACCTTCTTCACTACCCACGACTTCATAGTGCTCGCGTAACACTACAGAGTGCCCTTCGTAGGCTGAATATTCCCCGCCTCACAGTTCCCGTTCTCCTTGACGAGGCGGGTGCGAGACACGAAGACGTCCATTATGACATTCTTCACCATACCTTCCGCTTCATGTTCGTGGCCTGAAGAGACTGTAGGGACCCCATCCCTCTCTGCTATTTCCCAGTATCGGGCAGCCGGGGCACCCGATCCCTTGATCGTCGTCCTCCCTAAATCAACAACAACAACATACATTTTCATCAAGTATGAATTATGATGGCCTTGGAGTTGCTGGCCAGTAACGCTTATGATAGACATTACGACCAAACTCATAATTGACATTCCGTACGTTTATGTATATCCCAGCCTATCTTGCGAACACGTCGTATATATAACTGTACACCCATCATGAGGGAATCTCATACCAATACTGCCGGCCGGAGTGGTGTTGTCGACGCCAAGTGTCCTATTAAAGTTTGACGCCGGGCGGAGCAGCCATGTTGGACTGCCACCGGACAGGCTACGTAACCATTGTATAGGATAGATTTAGTTATATTACAATTAATTTAAATAACTATAACCAAAGTTTGCAAGGAAGCAGAAATAACTATTTATACAGTCCACTACTCTAATCCACAAAACCACAGTAGTGAAGCTCTGTGGAAGGCCTAGTCGTGATGGGCCTGGATGACAGAGCTTGTCAAAAGCTTTTGTTAGCTCAATATAAGCACTCTATTCCATTGCTCGTTCTAAGCCAAGTTGTCTACACCCCATGTTGTCTGGTGCAGTGCTTTTCTTCCGTGTACTTCACAAGTCGCTCATTAATTATTTGGTCGAATATTTTGCCTGTTTCCTCAAGAAGGTAAATTAGTCTGCAATTTTTGGTTTGAGTTTGGGTTTTACCGGCTGAGAAATAATGTGATAATGGCGTCTGTGAAAGATGTGGGGAATAGTCTAGATTCAAGAGCTGCTTTTAATATTCGAGTATATTGATGTATTTCAGCCACTGGTAGGTTAGATAGTATCAATTTGCGTAGTTTTATGAACAAGGTCTTGTTCTTTAAAACTTTTAATTGTTTGTTGAACCTCTTGCGATAGTTGTGTTTCATGAGGTGGCACTTATAGCAGAAGTTGTTGAGGTCTATTGTCTTGCAAGTAACGTTGCAGCTCTGTTATCGACTAATTTGTAATTTATCTTTTTGTTTTGAAACAGAAATTGACATTTTCCGCAAGGTTAGTTGCGAATATTTGTTCCAATGCGTTAAAAATTATCATTATTGATGCCTGCGTAAAGCATATTTGCTGAGGCATGATTGCTGTCAGGTGTTTCCTCGGTTGAGGCTCCCAACAGGTGTTTTACTTTATATTCCAGAACACTCCTGGGTTTGTGTGGTCTATTTGGATTTGGCTTATAAGATCTTTTCATTTTTTGGTTTATACGGTTTTGCATAAATTTTGCAACTCATCCTGTAGTTTCTTTAGTATTCTGGCTCGTCAGTCCACCCGTTGCGTATTGTAAGTTGTAGGAGACTGTTATGTTTAATTTGCAATGTTGAGAGTGTCTCAGTGGCTGGGGGGTGCGGTAGCGTTTTGTGATGGACTGCGGGGATATATATGTTCGTTCATGCAGTTTTCTATGCATAAACGTGTGTTAACAATTTATTTAGTTTGATGTTGACGCTTGATGTTTCCTAGTCTGTTTGTCTGTGAGACTGATAGACTGCGCGCAGCTGCTAAATGCCTCCCAGTCAGGTTTTGTGTGTATGAACTTTGGGTGTGAGTGTGTCTTGTTGTTGTTGTTAAAGATTCGCTACCTGGAACAAGAAGTTCCAAGTAGCACGGGCTATGGTGAGCCCGTAGTGGAGTGTGTCTGTTGATAGGGGCCACCTATTTTTGGTAGGTGGTCGTGTTTACTGCTCCTCTGTCTATGCGGCTGTTTAGGAAATGGTGGTGATTTGACAGTATTATGTCTGATTTGCGACTATGACCTTGTCTGGCGTGAGTAAGAATTTTCTTCCTTGTCATGTTGTGTATGGCTTCTCCTGCCTGATTGCTTCCCCAGTGTCCCAAGGCTCTGAGTTTTGCATTCAGATCTCCCACAAAATAGACGCGTCTGTTCCTTCTTCCGAGTTTCATGATATCGGCCATAGGAAGGTAAGGTCGCCTTGGTGGTTCTAAGATAGAACCTTAGTCATTTGGAGCTCACTAGCCAGGATGTTTTGCTAGAAATTAGGAGTTTGGCAATTATTTTCTGACTGCAGTTGCTACTCCGTCGTTGGCCGGCTTAGTTCTGTTGACCTGGGAAGTTTTGTAATTAAAAATCTTCATCTATTCACCCTTATTTTCTCCATGGCTAATAATGTGTATTATACCAGGGTCTATGTTTGTGTTGCATTATATTTAGTGACTGGATGACTGTTGAAACTATAAAGTCAGTTCCACCTTGTGGAGTTAGTTGGTTCGTGACGCAACCACTTCGCATGTCTCTAAATCTGCTGCTACTTAGCCCGGTGGCTGGTTCGAGGACTCGAGGTGCACTCTTGTCCCTTTCTTTAGGGGGAAGCAGGGGAAGTAAAGAATCTTAAGAGATGAACGAAAATTTTAATAAACGAGAAATATCGTAGGAGTTAAAATATAACAGTCTTGTTGACAGGATATGAGTGTGTGGTGGGTAAGCTTATTTTAATCTGTCGCTGCGAGTGTTTGTAAGCTTTGTCTCGAGTACTTCACATACGAACATCTGTTTATGAGTACTGTGTAGCACACACATACACAGTCAGAGGCTTGTGTACTGGACGGGAAGTGAGGGCTTTGAAGAGCCTTACTGACGGCCGAGGGTAACGAACAGAGTAACGGAGGTAAAAATCGCATTACTCTTCATATTGACAACGTCGCCGACCAAGGTGTCGTGTTCCAGGTCCTCATAGTATATCCAGGTACGGCAATTCGTTACTAACAATCCCCATCAGGCCACAAACCATCCTGATCAGTATCCCCCGATCATTAATCACAAGAACAGACAGACGGAATGCCTTCTAAATCCCGCTACTGACGGAATCACAAACACAAAACCAGCAAAATCAGATTAAACCAAAATTACATAAAAAATGTGGATTCGCTTCTCGTGCGGTTCCCCTCCCCCCCCCCTCATGTTGGCCCATAAAGGTACTTTTTTATATCCGTATCATGAGGTAAAAATGTTTCCCCTCAGGTTCGGGAGCCAGGTGGCAAAAACCGCCAAGCTGTAATTACCCGGGATCATTACCGCTCCCCTCATTAACCTGTCATAGAAAAATTCCCAGCCTCGTCGTTTTTGGGGGCTCCACTCCAGGAATTTCTTGATGCAGCGATCATTAATCACTTGATCTGTAGACCCCCCCCCCCCCGCTGGCTGGAGGGTTGAGCAGCTGTCTCTCACTGGCTGGAGGAGAGGTACAGCTGTCTCTCACTGGATGAGGGGAGGTACAGCTGTCTCTCACTGGCTGGAGGAGAGGTACAGCTGTCTCTCACTGGCTGGAGGGGAGGTACAGCTGTCTCTCACTGGCTGGAGGGGAGGTACAGCTGTCTCTCACTGGCTGGAGGGGAGGTACAGCTGTCTCTCACTGGCTGGAGGAGAGGTACAACTGTCTCTCACTGACTGGAGGAGAGGTACAGCTGTCTCTCACTGGCTGGAGGAGAGGTACAACTGTCTCTCACTGACTGGAGGAGAGGTACAGCTGTCTCTCACTGGCTGGAGGGGAGGTACAGCTGTCTCTCACTGACTGGAGGAGAGGTACAGCTGTCTCTCACTGGCTGGAGGAGAGGTACAACTGTCTCTCACTGACTGGAGGAGAGGTACAGCTGTCTCTCACTGGCTGGAGGGGAGATACAGCTGTCTCTCACTGACTGGAGGGGAGATACAGCTGTCTCTCACTGACTGGAGGGGAGGTACAGCTGTCTCTCACTGACTGGAGGGGAGGTACAGCTGTCTCTCACTGGCTGGAGGAGAGGTACAGCTGTCTCTCACTGGCTGGAGGGGAGGTACAGCTGTCTCTCACTGACTGGAGGGGAGGTACAGCTGTCTCTCACTGGCTGGAGGGGAGGTACAGCTGTCTCTCACTGACTGGAGGGGAGGTACAGCTGTCTCTCACTGACTGGAGGGGAGGTACAGCTGTCTCTCACTGGCAGGAGGAGAGGTACAGCTGTCTCTCACTGGCTGGAGGAGAGGTACAGCTGTCTCTCACTGGCAGGAGGAGAGGTACAGCTGTCTCTCACTGGCTGGAGAGGAGGTACAGCTGTCTCTCACTGGCCGGAGGGAAGGCACAGCTCTCATTTGCAGGACTAAATTCCGGTTGCTATTTTGTTATTCACAGGTCTGTTAAAAGTTGGAACCTTTAACTTTGCAGGGTGACTGGTAGTTGGTCAGGGATGGTAATACACGGATCGAGCTCTATCCCGATTCCCCCTTCCCCCCCAATTTACATAGAATGGCAAATGACACTGTGACGATGTCGACGCCATCTGTTGAGCGCACCCGAGCCAAATTCTTTTAGGAGGGGAGGAAGTGTGACGATATCAACAATCACACGAGTTTGTGTGATCTCACTATTAATTAGGGCGGGCGAAAAGGACGTTTATTTAAATAAACAGTTGCAGCGGTTTCCTCGAACGGAATTTGATTGAGTGTGCCCTTATCAGTGCCCAAATCTTCTCGATGTTAGTACTGGTACGTACAAACTTGACCTATACTAAGTTGCAATATTGCACAACAGTTTATGAAAAACTGTGATATGGAGTGTTACAGTGTCGGGATGGTTCACACCCTGGTAACTTACATTGAAGTTGAATCTTTACATAATGTTCCACAGCTCTGATTATACTGAATATTCGCCTTTGAGTTTACGATCATCAAGACCCTTTGGTTTAGGGCGTCGTGTAATTTCCGTGAAGTTTACCATTCTTCTAGATTTCCCGTTTTCCTTGGATGAATTTGAACATTTAGCTTCCCATTTATCCTTTATTTATATATATATATATATATATATATATATATATATATATATATATATATATATATATATATATATATATCACACCATCGTGTTGTCCAGCACTTACATGCGCTTATAGTCTTTGTTTCACTTAAATGTGTCAGTAAAAATTACACAAATAAGTTATTAAATTTTGATGCTATTTTAACTTAATATATATTAGTAGTAGTTGTTCAAGTAGATACCAGGACTGACACAAGTAGAATAGGTAGTGGTAGAAGTAGAAACAGTAAAAGTAATATGAGTAGTTGTTGTGTGAGGAGCAGCAGCACCAGAAGCTGCAGCAACCACAGTAGTAATATCAACAGCAGCCAAGTTAGACCAAGAATCAGCAGCACTGGTACATAAGCAATAGCAGCAGACACGAGAGCAGCAGCAGCAATAGTAGTATTCGAGGTAATATTTCATTATTATTTGAATGATTAAATATAACAAATCACAACACAGTCACCACATACAACTCCACAACAAAACATAACCTTAGAGTCAACAAGAAGAAGAAGCCACAAGCCAGACTCAGGCATCAGCTCCCCCAACACGGGACACTGTGTATAATTAAGACAAAGAGTGCCCGCTCGCACCTTGCTGGACAAGCATTAGCTGACCCGGCGCCAAGCAGCTCCTCCAGCAGCAGCCTGTAACTGTAACCAACACCAGCACCATCATTACAGGAGAGCGCACCAGTGGGTCAATTAAGACCACGCGGTGCCACCTGCACTTATGAAGAGGGTAGAGTAGACATGCTCTTTGAGGGCAGGACTGCAGTGCATTCATAGAGCTGATTCTACAAGAATACTCCGAGGGAGAAGACGGTGTATTTATAGAGCTCATACATGTTAACAAATTTTTATATGTATATAAACAAGAGATTTTTTCCACATAGGGTTATAAACCCATGGAACCGCCTACCTGCCTAAGCCGTAAATGCCAAGACTGGAGTTCAAAATCTAGTTGGAAAATATTTAAGAAAACTATTGGGACCTTTGACAGGCCACAAGTTTCCTATCCCCATCGTGGCCACTAGGTAAAAAGTGGCCCTTAGAGTACACAGTTCAGGTTAATTTACATATCGTTATCTGCTACACCGACCAAAAATGAATGAAATTTATCGCAAAACTAAAATATGTATTTTGCCATGAACAGGAGTGGTACATGAACATTTTCTCTGTCACCTTAATATATAAAGCTGAATGACTTCAAAATTATTTTGTAAGTTGGCTTAATGCTGTCTTTCACTCATTACGATGCCCGAGTTAATAGGTGATGTCACTATCAGAACGACCGAATCTTCACCTGTAGACTGTAATTACAAAAGGAATTACAAAAGCTGTGTACATCTGTAATTACCTGCATATGGTTGCAGGGTCGAGCTCCAGCTCTTAACACTGCCTCTCGAACATTTTGTAGATTAATACAATGACTGTCCTCTCGTGTTTGTTATCACATATATATAACAAATAGTATTGAGATAACTTCAGCCACTTCATCTATTCATTCTATGAAGAAAACTAACACTGAAGCAGTTCCTTCTATCAAGGAGACTTGTGTGTAGGTCTAGTTTCTCTCTGTGTTCCATCGTTCTGCTTCTATTACCTCTCAACCTCACCTCTTTGTCTACTTGCCAATTCTCTTAAGAATCATACATGTCGTGATCATGTGTCTCTCCGTGGTGCGTGTCTTCATTGATGTGTCTTCACCGGTGTTTCTCTCCACTGTTGTGCGTACACTGGTACTCACCTAGTTGTGCTTGCGGGGGTTGAGCTTTGTCTCTTTGGTCCCGCCTCTCGTGTGTGTAAACTGGAGGCTTAGATATTTTACAGGGATGTTAGATCATTTGACTTGAACAAATCCACAATGGCCGGGATGAGGGATCGAATCTACGTCCGAGAGGATCAGAGACGCTGCCTTAATCGACTGTGCCACGACATGGTAAAAGTACATACGCTCATCACGGCCCCTGGCATTTGTTCCTTTGATGCATCAGGCTATTGTGATTTGTGTGTGTAACATTTGTCTTGTATCGTAATTACAGTGAGCAAATGGCATGGACTAATAAAGAGAAGCAGGTCAGAAAATAAAGTCTTTCAAACCTCAGCCCATCCTCCTATTTTGGCAGTACTTACACTAACGATGAGGACCATAGTATATATACCCACGTACAACGAAATTAGAAAGTACAAATCGGCACTATTGAGTTGAACAAACCGGAAAACTATTTTCAACTTATGTTGCAAAGATAAACTTAAGTAACCCAACCTAACATTCCTAAGCTAATAGACGCTATCTGAGGCCTAGTATATACAACTGTACTATCTAGGCCTAGCAATATTTATGTTCGTTTTTTAGCTTCATTTTTCCGACTATAAAGTGAATAGTACAAATTTGACTATCTAATTGCTTAGAACGTCAACGTTTGCACTATGGTGAACAGAGTTACAAACACTACTCTGTAAACAGGAGAATGGGTCACATAATTAGTCATGACGCAAACAGGGAGGACGGAACTCACCTCATGAGACAACTGACGGGTGGAAAGGCACCATTCTGCAAGCACATTTAGGCGAGTACATTTAGGAGCGCGCCCACGCCCCGCGTGCACACCTGGAACACACACCACACACACACACACACACACACACACACACACACACACACACACACACACAACACACACACACACACACACACACACAGTAAACAGCTTATTATCTAGACGACAAAACTGCGCCAGAAAACAGAATCTGGTCTGGGAAATATTAGAGACGGTGACTATGTAGACATTTTCTCTTTACAAGTCAATAAACAAATGACTGTACGTCGCCCCCTTGTTGCAAATGTCAACACGAGGGTTTAGTAATGAGTCAGTCTTCAAGGCTAAGGGCCACCCTGGTCAAGGTCGAGCTAAACCACGAACAAAAAGGGCTTCAGGAATTTAACTTGGTGCCTCGGTAATCAACAAGACGATCTTAGACTTTTGTGTTAATTTTGCGACTTTCTCACGCCCTTTCTCAGCTCTTACCTTAGTTAAGCTCTTATATAAATTAGACTTTGTAAGACTTTCTTCGAGTTGAGATTTTTATGTCCAAACTTCAAAACGATCACAATATTTAATGTCCTTATGAGCACATATATTTTAACCCCACCGTGACCCCACCGTGACCCCACCGTGCCCCCACCATGACCCTACCGTACCTCCCACCGTGCACCCCACCGTGCCCCCACCATGACCCTACCGTCCTCCCACCGTGCACCCCACCGTGCCCCCACCATGACCCTACCGTGCCTCCACCGTGCACCCCACCGTGCCCCCACCATGACCCTACCGTGCCTCC
>WNGS01164858.1:31470646-31482419 GCA_020271785.1 Procambarus virginalis
ATGTTGTAACAAGGGAATTATAGGGGGTTGTTATGTTATGTTGCCAGCCCGTCCTCATAAACATTTTGTTTTTTTGTGTGTGTGTGTGTGGTGTGTGTACTCACCTAGTTGTACTCACCTAGTTGTGCTTGCGGGGGTTGAGCTCTGGCTCTTTGGTCCCGCCTCTCAACCGTCAATCAAAGGTGTTACAGTTTCCTGAGCCTAATGGGCTCTATCATATCTACATTTGAAACTGTGTATGGAGTCAGCCTCCACCACATCGCTTCCTAATGCATTCCATTTGTCAACCACTCTGACACTAAAAAGTTCTTTCTAATATCTCTGTGGCTCATTTGGGCACTCAGCTTCCACCTGTGTCCCCTAGTGCGTGTGCCCCTTGTGTTAAACAGCCTGTCTTTATCAACCCTGTCGATTCCCCTGAGAATCTTGAATGTGGTGATCATGTCCCCCCTAACTCTTCTGTCTTCCAACGAAGTGAGGTTTAATTCCTGCAGTCGCTCCTCGTAGCTCATACCTCTCAGCTCGGGTACTAGTCTGGTGGCAAACCTTTGAACCTTTTCCAGTTTAGTCTTATGCTTGACTAGATAGGGACTCCATGCTGGAGCCGCATACTCCAGGATTGGTCTGACATATGTGGTATATAATGTTCTGAAAGATTCCTTACACAAGTTTCTAAAGGCCGTTCTTATGTTAGCCAACCTGGCATATGCTGCTGATGTTATCCTCTTGATATGAGCTTCAGGGGACAGGTCTGGCGTGATATCAACCCCCAGGTCTTTCTCTCTCTCTGACTCTTGAAGTATTTCATCTCCCAAATGATACCTTGTAACTGGTCTCCTGCTTCCTACCCCTATCTTCATTACATTACATTTGCTTGGGTTAAACTCTAACAGCCATTTGTTCGACCATTCCTGCATGTGTGTGTGTGTGTGTGTGTGTGTGTGTGTGTGGTGTGTGTGTGTGTGTGTGTGTGTGTGTGTGTGTGTGTGTGTGTGTGTGTGTGTGTGTGTGTGCCTCTCTGCCCCTTTGTTCAGCTGTTCCATGTTTGGAGTAATGCTGTTTAGTCTTCTTTGTCAATTTACCATATAAATATGTATGTCGTGATCATGTCTCCCAATGTCTACACTCTTCAAGTACGGTGAGGTCTAATTCTCTCATAGCTCTGCCTCCTTCAACTCAAGTACGAGCCTTGTTGCATATATTTCACCCTTTTATAGTTTTTTCTGGTCCTTTTACATGTAAGGTTTGTATAGCAGAGATGCATATTCCCGAGAGGGTCTCTCGTGGGTGAGTATAGGGCTCGGAGCGACCTTTGTCCGGGTTTCTGAAGGATATGATGATTTAACACACACACACACACACACACACACACACACACACACACACACACACACACACACACACACACACACACACACGGGGGCCTGGTAGCCTGGTGGATAGCGCGCAGGACTCGAAATTCTGTGGCGCAGGTTCGATTCCCGCACCAGGCAGAAACAAATGGACAAAGTTTCTTTCACCCTGAATGCCCCTGTTACCTAGCAGTAAATAGGTACCTGGGAGTAAGTCACCTGTCACGGGCTGCTTCCTGGGGTGTGTGTGGTGTGGGAAAAAAGGTAGTTAGTAAACAGTTGATTGACAGTTGAGAGACGGGCCGAAAGAGCAAACCTCAACCCCTGCAAACACAACTAGATGATTACACACACACACACACAGATTGACGGCCCGTGTAGTGACCGTCGTGTTAGATGGACGTGGGTTCCGAGCTCCTGGGGTCACTAGTGGAGTGGGAGGGATAATCAGGCTACTTCAAAGTGAAAAAAGTGTATACGAGTGGATGAAAAAACTTGGATTTTGACTAAAACCATAAGGTAGTGGCCGGATGGAGCCGGTCGGCCGAGCAGACAGCACGCTGCACTTGTGATCCTGTAGTCCCGGGGTCGATCCCGGGCGCCGGCGAGAAACAATGGGCAGAGTTTCTTTCACCCTATGCCCCCTGTTACCTAGCAGTAAAATAGGTACCTGGGTGTTAGTCAGCTGTCACGGGCTGCTTCCTGGGTGTGGAGGCCTGGTCGAGGACCGGGCCGCGGGGACACTAAAAAAAGCCCCGAAATCATCTCAAGATAACCTCAAGAAGATAGTGAAGGAAAACAGTAGAAATAGCGTAATTGAAAATAGTTGTTGAATGCATTGTGGCAGTGTATAGAGTGGAGCAGACCTCACGCTGACCATAACCTCACCCAGGCAGCAACACTTCCAACACCACGTGGGGAGACGCTAGGAGATTCACTCACCTATTGTGTTAGCAGGACGGTAACGTAATTGGAATCCCTGTGGGTAAGGTTGGATTATAGCAATGACTAGATCAGGAAGGGCGTCTAGGTCCAGCAGTATCATGATTGAAGAAGAGGATAGGTTTGTGGAGATGAATGGGAAATTTGTACAGAAGAGGGATGTTTGGATAGATGATCTAATCCAGGGGATTAAAAGTGAAATCTTTAATAAGATACAGGACGAAGTTCAGAGACAAAAACGAGAGTTTATGGACTATATTCAAGAAAAAATAAAAAAGAGCAGTGGCATGGGAAAGTGAAATAACAAGGCTTACAACTGAATTTGGCAGGAATAAGGGAAGCATGGCCAGGGAAGGGGGAGTGGTGGGGGATGGAGTAGTGGGTGTGGGAGGGGTGGGGGTCAGCCAGGGGGGGGGGCGACCAGAATGACCCTTCACTGAGGAGGTCAATCATAATCCAATGGTTACTTGAAGCCAAGGCATCATCAAGGCAGGAAAGGATGGAGATTGAAGATTTGAGTTACAGGGGATCTTGAGAGATATCAGTACTGAGATGGCAGGGAATGAGGTGGGAATCCACCGCCGCATTGGGGCTTACAGCTGTACAAGAAACGGACTGTCCTGGTACAGTTCACTAATGAAGAGGCAGTGGATTACATACTGCAACACAAACACTTACTCAGAGGTAGGGAAAACTATTACAACGTGTATATTAAGAGATACATGACAAAAGATGAACAGATAGCCCACAGGGCGAGTCGATCTGCACGACACACCTCTTCCCATTCGGGCGTAGTTACCCACCACAGTGCTAACGAGCTCACACCTGCTTCCCAAGTCACACCCTTCCAAATCAGCCCTATCTGCCCTGCTCATCTCCCCAACACCTACCCTGATCCCTTTGACCCCATTGCATTCAAATCCATCTGCTTCATCCCACATTCCAAGGACCCCCTCATCACCTCAACCCCCAAAACCCGCCCAGCCCTCACCCCTCCTCAGCCCCTCTCCTTCCATGTGACCCCCTACCCTTGCGAGGGGGTCACATGGACCCCCCGTAGGGGAGGGGGGACCACCCCACCTCTTCCTCCATTTCCCTCTTACCCCCTTCTGCCCCAATGCCCACACCTACCCCTGAGTTCCCCATGACAAATACAACCTCTCTCCCACTCTCACTACCCATGGTCCACCCACCCCTCTCCCGCACCCCCTCTATCCTTCTCCCCCCCAACCTCTCAACCTCTATCTGACTCTCAACCTCACACTACCTCTCAACCCCCTATGTCTCTCAGACCCTCCCTAATCTTCCGACCCAGTATGCCCTTCCTACTACAGACCTACCTACCCAGGCCCTACCCCAGACCTTCCTACCTACCTTCCTAGATGCCCAACCCCCATTAGCCCCTCAAGCACCCCTCCAAACCCATTCACCCCCACCCCCGGATCCTCCCAGCCCCCATTCACCTGCCAGACACCTCCCACATCCCCCCAGACCCCCAGAGAAAGGGCAAACTCTGGTACCACAGTTTCCATGAAAAATCTCAAGGTTTGGTACACCAATGCTGATGGGGTATCTAATAAAGCAGAAGAGATAAAAGAAAGTTAGTGAGGCAGATCCTGACAAAGCTGCAATTGTGGAAACTAAAATAAATGACATGATCTCGGATGCAATCTTTCCAGAGGGCTACCAGGTGACAAGAAAAGAGAGGACACAGAGACAGGGAGGGGGTGTGGCACTTCTAATAAAGCGGAAATGGAAGTTTGAAGACCTGGGAAATCGGGTTACCAATGAGAGCACAAGCTCCATACACGGAACTCTTGACAGCAGATGGGAGGAAGATTGTGATCTTAGTAATCTACAATCCCTCACCAAATAGTAGAAGACCCAGGCAGGAGTATGATGACAACAACAAGGCATGCATAGATGAACTGCAGAAGGCAGCAACATTAGCCCACAGAATGAGAGCGAAGCTGCTGGTCATAGGAGACCTAGATCATGGAGAGATAAATTGGGAATCAAGGAATCCCCATGGAGGGGACGAAACGTGGGGAGCAAAGTTAGTAGATGTTATAGACAGGAATTTACTAACACAACATGTGAAGGAAGACACAAGGGAAAGAGGAGGAGATACACCGAGCCTATTAGACCTGATTTTCACCAAGAACGTAGAAGATATCGAGAATTTGGAACATGAAATACCTATAAGGGCCAGCGACCATTGTGCCTAGTCTTTGACCACATGATGAAATTCAAACTTGTGACCATGGGACAAGAGATCTGGGAAAGGAGAATTGACTACAGGAAAGGGGACTATAGGAGGATAAGGGACTATCTGAGAGAAGTGCAGTGGGAGGAAGGAATTAGAGGAAAAAACAGTCCAAGATATGCGGAAATGCCAGGAGGCCGAAGAGAGATTTATACCAACAGTAAGAAAGAAAAAAAATAAGAAGGAATATAATAACCCATGGTTTAATAGACAGTGTCAGGAAGCAAAAATGGCCAGCAGGCGGGAGTGGAGGAAGTACAGGACAAAGGACAGAGGACAACAGGATCAGATGCAACAGAGCTAGGAACGATTACATTAACATAAGACGAACATCGGAAAAGAACTATGAGAACGATATTGCAATCAAAGCAAAAAAACAACCTAAGCTACCACAGTCATATAAGAAGAAAAATGTCGGTGAACGACCAAGTGACAAGACTAAGGAAGGCAGAGGGGCATATACTGAAAGTGACAAGGAAATCTGTGAGGCACTGAATGCCAGTTTCCATGGAGTGTTCACTACCGAGCCCGAGTGGCTCCCATTGTTAGAAGAGATTACCCTAGATGGAAGACTATCAGATATAGAGGTGACAGCAGAGGAGGTAATGAAACAGTTGACAACACTGGATGCAACTAAAGCGGTTGGACAAGACAAAGTATCACCGTGGATACTAAATGAGGCAGCGCAGGCCCTCAGCGTGCCTCTGGCAAGGATCTTTAATGAATCACTTATGTCGGGAGAAGTGCCCAATTGCTGGAATAGGGCTAATGTCGTACCGATTTTCAAAAAAGGGGATAAGGAGGAGGCACTTAACTATAGACCTGTATCACTGACAAGCATCCCCTGTAAAGTACTTGAAAGAATAATTAGGCTACGACTGGTTGCACACCTAGAGAACGTTAGATTTGTGAACAAACTCAACATGGGTTCTGGAAAGGGAAATCGTGCCTAACAAACCTTTCGAAATTTGATGAAATGACGAGGATAAGACAGGACAGAGAAGGATGCGCAGACTGCATATTTCTGGACTGCCAAAAAGCCTTTGATACAGGTCCGTACATGAGGCTGCTGATCAAACTCGAGAGGCAGGCGGGGGGTGGGGGAAAAGGTCCTAGCATGGATAAGGAACTACCTAACAGGAAAGAGCCAAAGAGTTACAGTAACGGGCGAGAAGTCGGACTGGCGAACAGTAACAAGTGGAGTACCACAAGGATAGGTGCTGGGACCAATTCTATTTCTTGTACATGTTAACGACATGTTTACGGGTGTAGAGTCCTACATGTCGATGTTCGCGGATGACGCAAAATTGATGAGAAGAGTTGTGACAGATGAGGATTGCAGGATCCTCCAAGAAGACCTGAACAGGTTGCAGAGATGGTCAGAGAAATGGCTACTGGATTTTAACACGAGCAAATGTAAAGTTATGGAAATGGGACTAGGTGATAGGAGACCAAAGGGACAGTTCGCAATAAAAGGGAACTGCATACCTGTGACGACGCGAGAAAGAGACCTGGGTGTGGACGTAACACCTAATCTATCTCCTGAGGCACATATAAATAGGATAACGACAGCAGCGTATTCTACACTGGTAAAAGTTAGAACATCATTCAGAAACCTAAGTAAGGAGGCATTTAGGGAGCTTTACACTGCCTACGTGAGGCCAGTCTTAGAGTATGCCGCCTCATCATGGAGTCCCCATCTGAAGAAGCATATAAGGAAACTGCAAAAGGTTCAGAAGTTTGCAACGAGACTCGTCCCAGAGTTACGAGGGATGGGGTATGAGGAGCGCCTGAAGGAACTGTGCCTTACGACACTAGAAAAACGAAGGGAGAGGGAGATATGATAGGAACGTATAAAATACTCAGGGGGACTGACAGAGTGGACATAGACGAAATGTTCACACGGACTAGTGACAGAACGAGGGGACATGGGTGAAAACTGGAAACTCAGATGAGTCACAGAGATGTTAGGAAGTTTTCTTTTAGCGTGAGAGTAGTGGGAAAATGGAATGCACTCAAGGAACAGGTTGTGGAAGCAAACTCTATTCATAATTTTAAAACCAGGTATGATAGAGAAATAGGACCGGAGTCATTGCTGTAAACAACCGATGGCTCGAAAGGCGGGATCCAAGAGTCAATGCTTGATCCAGCAGATACAAATAGGTGAGTACACACACACGGTACAAAACGAAATTGCAAAAAAATTAGAGGTATGCCACTAAGCTGTTCCCAGAACTAAGAGGGATGAGTTATGGGGACAGACTACGTGAATTGCATCTCACGTCGCTGAAAGACAGAAGAGCTAGGGGAAACATGATCACCACATACAAGATTCACAGGGGAATTGACAGGGTAGACAAGGATGGATTATGTAACACAAGTGGGACACGAACAAGGGGACATACGTGGAAACTAAGTACCCAAATGAGCCACAGGGAGGTTAGAAAGAATTTTTTCAGTGACAGATTAGTTAACAAATAGAATGCACTAGGAAGTAATGTGATGAAGGCTGACTCCATACACAGCATCAAATGTGGATATTATAAGAGCCCAATAGGCTCAGGAATCTGTACACCAGTTGATTGACAGTTGAGAGGCGGGACCAAAGAGCCAAAGCTCAACCTTCCCACAAGCACAAATAGGTGAGTACAAATAGGTGAGTGCACACAATTTGCAATTCTACCATTGCCAGCGTTTTTAGAGTCATTTCCTCATACTCTCATTTCACGCTCTCCACCCGTCTCATTATCCTCGTGACCTCATTTCTTTCAGTCCGTAAAATATATGTAACCTTCAACATATTGTCTTGACTTAAATCTTGACAGAACTGACGAAGCACGAACTAAAAATACCTCCATCCAACAACACGTCGAACATAATTGTTTTGTGAACTAGGATAATAATGCAGAGATGAACGTTGAAGGTAAACCAGGAGAGTTTACAAGGACGAGACGTCGCCGTCAGACGTTAGTTGACGTAAACTTCCTGTGTGTGTGTGTGTGTGTGTGTGTGTGCGTGTGTGTGTGTGTGTGTGTGTGTGTGTGTGTGTGTGTGTGTGTGTGTGTGTGTGTGTGTGTGCATCAACACCCATGACTGTTGATGATTGAAGTGCACATCACAAGCTTAAAACACAATTAAACAAACTTATAATAATCATAATTTACAAGACTACAGTGAGTCTGAGAACACCCAATTCATAGGCTCGATCCCTCACAACAGCTCCCGTGGATTTGTTCAATAATAATAATAATAATAATAATAATAATAATAATAATAATAATAATAATAATAATAATAATAATAATAATAAATATACTATGGAGGTTGCAAGAAAGATAACAACCACTGTTGCACCGATGCAACCCATCCACCAAACATAATAAGTATCTATAGATACTATAGCAGGCATGTTCTAAATATGGACGTTTGCTCTCCGTCGTAAAACTATCAATTTTTTATACAACTAGAAATCTAAAGGGACCAAACAAACACAGAAACCAAAAGCCTAGCCAGTCCTGGTTCTAAGTAAACATTCCTAGGCCTAACATATGCATAATTAGGCCTATCTGAGAAATATTTTGCAACATATTCGACCTAGGAAAGGGTCGGTGTGGAGGCCTATTTTATCGAGCCCTCTCCAAAATTACCAGCAGAGCATGTACACTACTTACTGGGTACGACAGTTCATATCTTGAACGTTCCATCCATAGTCGCTACATGTACTATCCCTCCTGGAGGATAGGTTGTCGAGAGACCTACAATAGGGTCATGGGGTCACCGGAGGAGTTCGTAACGACCGGTACTCATAGTTACCCTCCTGGGTTAAACTTCGACCCTTAGAGGTTCTTGGTCTTGGTTCTAAGATGTTCTTCCAATATTCTTTTGCCCGTGAGGAGAGGTAGTGGGGAGGGGGAGGGGGGGGGGGGGGGTGTTTACTGTCTCCTACACAACAATGTTAATATGATATTCCAAAGGGCAATGTGGGGATCCCATTGGCATTGTGTCAATAGCCACTCGTTTCATTTGTGCCAACCCCGACCCGAACATGTTAGGCAAATACCCAGCAGCAATTACTGATAAAAAAATGGATGAGGAAGCCTCAAGGCCCTGCCTGCCTGCCTCCATCCTTCGGCAGTATATATATATATATATATATATATATATATATATATATATATATATATATATATATATATATATATATATATATACTGCGAGTGAAAATAAGTAAATAAATAATAATTACATATTAGCCCCTCCTGGGACGGCGCACCTACCACACCGTGCGGGTAAAAATGTAATGCACAACAGTCCATTATGGTAATAAATATTTGATAAGAACAAGCCCAAAAACGGACGGTTTTGCCAACATCACAAAATACTGTGCTACAGCTCTTTCCGGCGCCGGCCGGATACTGCCACGGCTCCTCCGGATACACACGTTTTTAAACCGTTGATTATTCAGATATATGTGTGTGTGTGCGTTCGTACTCACCTATTTGTGCCTGCAGGATCAAGCTCTAGCTCTTGGACCCTACTTTTCTAGCCGCTTGTTGTTTAATGCAATTATTTCTTTCCCGATTTCCCAATCATATCTGTGTTTAAAGTTGTGGATCGAGGTTGGTTATATGACCTGTTCCTGTAGGTAATAAATATTTCTCACTACCTTTACCCTAAATGAAAGCATTCTAATATCTCTTTGAACATCTTCCATCTCAAGTCACAAGCTTCCATCCGTACCCTCTTGTTCTATTGTTATTCAGTGTAAACATTTCCTCCTTCCACCTTGCCAATCTCTCTAAGTATTTTATATGTCTGTATCATGTCCCCCCTCCCACTCTCCCTCCTCTTTTCTAACGTTGTCAGGTTTAGTTTTTGCAGTCTCTCTTCACATCTCGTCCTTCGCAGCTCAGGGATGAGTCTTGTTGCAAACGTCTGCATCTTTTCGAGAGGAAATATGTGTTATTTTAAGATGTGGGTTCCAAGATGTGGCGACATACTCTAAGACTGGTCTCACATAGGTGGTAAACAGTGACCTAAAAGCCTCCTGATTCAGGTTTGTGAAGGGTGTTCTGACTTTTACCAGAGTATGCGGCTGACGTTATTCTATTTATATGAGAGAATATATAATATATATTCTATGTATTCATATAAATATATATATTTATATGAATATATAAAATAATATATTTATATATTCTATTTATATTTATATATATTCTATTAATAACTCTGGAGTTAGGTTTGGTGTTATGTTCACTCTCAGGTTTTTTTCTCAAGTCGTTATAGGGAGGAAGTTTCCCTTCAGCGTATATTGGTCTTTCCGTCTTCTGGCTCCTGATCTCATGTCCATCATCTTACACTTTCTGGTGTTGAACTCCAGCCGCCACATCATGGACAATCTCTGCAACCTGTTCAAGTCATCCAGGAGAATCTTACAATCCTCATCTGTCTCAGCCCTCCTCATTAGTTGTGCATCATCTTCAAACATTAACATATAAGACACAACTCTTGCAGTTAAGTCATTTACATAAATGAGGAATAGTAAGGGACCCAGGAGTGATCCTTGAGGCGCTCCGCTTGTTACTCTACGCCAGTCCCACTCCTCGTCCCTCACTGTCACTCTCTGACACCTTCTGTCAGGTAATTCCTCCTTTCCCAAGTTAGAGTGTACCCCACCAAGTTGTACTCACCTAGTTGTGCTTGCGGGGGTTGAGCTTCGGCGCTCTGGTCCCACCTTTCAACCGTCAATCAACTGGTGTACAGGTTCCTGAGTCTATTGCTCTATCATATTACACTTAAACTGTGTATGGAGTCAGCCTCCAAACATCACTTCGTAATGCATTACATTTATTAACTACTCTGACACTAAAAAAAAATATATATTTTATGGCTCATTTAGGCACAACTAGATGAATACAACTAGGTGAGTGCACACCAAATGACCAAAGAGCCGAAGTTCACCCCTCGCAAACACAACTAAGCGAGCACACACCACGCAAGCCTAAATGTTAGGCGTCGTAATATTCTTGAAATATTTCCAAGAAAATATACTGTAATGTCCTTAATTAAATGAACACTTTCACTGTTTCTAATTACAGAAAATCAATACAATTACATGCCCAGGCGACACGAGTGAACGCACTCGAGGGAAGACTTTATTCACGCCACTTGTAAGTATATTAGAGCAGTTCCTGGGAGAACTGCACTCTAAAATATATTACATGTTTCTTTTATTTCTGGAATCTGTACTCACTGTACGTGGAGAGTTGTAGCAACGAGGATTACATAATAAAGATTACATAATAAAGGCCAATTAATTAATAATAAAATAACTAAATAAATAAAGGGACTAAGTGACGCCTTACAAGTTTAGTTTGAGAGATTGACTGCTCATAATACTCGTGGAAGGTCTTCCTGCTCCTTCACTCTCTCCTGAACACTGGGCAAGGGCTGGCCGATGGTTTCCAGACACCTGTGGTTCACGGGACTCGAACCACGTCCCCCAAGTGGGTCAGTAGAACGTTCTGTCGACCAAACTATGGCACACTTGGTTATTGGTTGTACTTTAACCCATTTTTGTTGACCTGATGTTCTTCCGGTTCATCTGTTTCTGTGTCATCTATGCACACCTTTTCATGGTTCACCTGTGCCTTTATATAGCCACGTTACACTCGGAGTATTTTGGTGGACAAGTAGTCTCTGTACGGACCTACCTTTGTGTACTCCCCTAGTTGTGCTTGTGGGGTTGAGCTCTTGGCTCTTTGGTCCCGCCTCTCAACTGTCAATCAACTGGTGTACAGTTCCTGAGCCTACTGGGCTCTATCATATCTACATTGAAACTGTGTATAGAGTCTCCTCCACCACATCACTTCCTAATGCATTCCATCCGTTAACTACTCTGACACTGAAAATTCTTTCTACGTCCTGTGGCTCATTTGAGGTACTACAGTCTCCACCTGTGTCCCCTTGTTCGTGTCCCACCACGTGTAAGGGTTTTTTTGTCCACCCTGTCAATTCCTCCTGAGAATTTTGTAGGTAGTGATCATGTCTCCCCTTACTCTTCTGTTTTGCCAGGGAGTGAGGTTTCAGCTCCTTTAGCCTCCTTTCTCCTCGTAGCTCATTAAATCTATAGTTCCCGGGACAGCCTGGTGCATACCGCTGAATCTTCTCTAACTTGTGTCTTGTGTTTAAACTAGGTATGGACTCCAGC
>WNGS01164858.1:31486148-31499266 GCA_020271785.1 Procambarus virginalis
GTTTGGCGTTCATTATGGCAGTTTGGCGTTCATTATGGCAGTTTGGCGTTCATTATGGCAGTTTGGCGTTCATTATGGCAGTTTGGCGTTCATTATGGCAGTTTGCGTTCATTATGGCAGTTTGGCGTTCATTATGGCAGTTTGACGTTCATTTGGCAGTTTGCGGTCATTATGGCAGTTTGACGTTCATTTATGGCAGTTTGGCGTTCATTATGGCAGTTTGGCGTTCTTATGGCAGTTTGGCGTTCATTATGGCAGTTTGGCGTTCTTATGGCAGTTTGGCGTTCATTATGGCAGTTTGGCGTTCATTATGGCAGTTTGGCGTTCATTATGGGAGTTTGGCGTTCATTATGGCAGTTTGGCTTTCATTATGGCAGTTTGGCGTTCATTATGGCAGTTTGGCGTTCATTATGGCAGTTTGGCGTTCATTATGGCAGTTTGGCGTTCATTATGGGAATTTGGCGTTCATTATGGCAGTTTGACGTTCATTATGGCAGTTTGGCGTTCATTATGGCAGTTTGGCGTTCATTATGGCAGTTTGGCGTTCATTATGGCAGTTTGGCGTTCATTATGGCAGTTTGGCGTTCATTATGGCAGTTTGGCGTTCATTATGGCAGTTTGGCGTTCATTTACTCAGTTCACCAAGGCATTTAACCTAGGATACTTTCCTGTATAGCAAACTACACCCCTATCCAAGGATAACCGCCCCACACCCTCCTTACGCTCCATCTCCACCCACCCTCACCAAGCCATCAATCACCCTTCCTTCCAGTGGCCTAGCCAACCTTCCTACCCCTTCCAGTGGCCCAGCCAACCTTCCTGACCCCTTCCAGTGGCCTAGCCAACCTTCGTGACCCCTTCCAGTGGCCTAGCCAACCTTCGTGACCCCTTCCAGTGGCCTAGCCAACCTTCGTGACCCCTTCCAGTGGCCCAGCCAACCTTCCTGACCCTTCCAGTGGCCCAGCCAACCTTCCTGACCCCTTCCAGTGGCCTAGCCAACCTTCGTGACCCCTTCCAGTGGCCCAGCCAACCTTCCTGACTCCTTCCAGTGGCCCAGCCAACCTTCCTGACCCTTCCAGTGGCCCAGCCAACCTTCCTGACCCCTTCCAGTGGCCCAGCCCACCTTCCTGACCCCTTCCAGTGGCCCAGCCAACCTTCCTGAACCCCTCTACCCGCGGGATAACACTATCCCCAACTTCACCTGCGTGAACAAGCCCGTGAGCTCCTGCCTGTAGAGAGGTTACCTCCCTGGGAGGACGACTCAAGCAAGATTATCATCAGTGAAATGGCAATGAAAAAATCCAACATGATACCACAAGAAATGAGGCACAAGTATCTCGAGGAAATTTATAAAGAAGCCGAAGATGAACTAGATCAAATCTACACTGGCAGGCTGGTGCAGCATACACTGTAATTAAGGTTAATGCTTTCCAACGCAGAAATAAGGAAAAAAGCGCGTATTGAGAACTATGCACCATCAACGCAAGCAGAGCTAACTGCCGATGTTACGGCGATAAGGTTCCTTGAATGCAACACTAATGGTGCAGTGATTTGCACTGATTCAAAAGCAGCACTGCAAAGGCTAAGTAAAAAACGGGCAGAAAATCTTGCAATAGTCGCTGAAATCAAGAGAGCTGTGAGGGTACTAACCAATCAGGGAAGAGTCGTCAAGTTTCTGTGGATCCCCTAATGTTGGAATATGTGGGAATGAACGAGCAGATATGTTGGCTGCTGAAGGCGCTGAAGGAGACCATATTGAATACTTCATACCCAAGACTCTTCAACAAATTAGAGGTATTGTCAGGCAACATCACCGTGACAAGGTAACTGAGAAAGGAGGATAGAAGCCAAACCAGTGAATCTGTACGATGGTACAACATGGTTGCAGCTGGCAATCCCAATCATTATGGACGAAGAGGAGGTGGACGCGGAATAGAATCAGTAATAGCGAGAACCCGTCTTGGATACAAATATCCATGGAGATATGGAATGGAAACTACAGTTGATCAGCGAAATTGCAGAATCTGTGGTGAGAGTGACGGACACCGCCTTGACCACTACCTCAGAGAGTGTGAACACCTGAGAGACATTAGAAATATGTGTAGAATAATAAACCCCACATTGAGTTAGAAAAACACTATTTGTCAATATTGATACTGTTCTTAATAGATTCCCCCATTTTGCACCCGCAAGATAACGTAAGATTTTAAGGGTTGATAGATGTTAATCTTCTTGTTTGAGGAGCTGTTCACTTGAGAAAGTTAGCAAGTCCCAGCTGTGTTTGGGTACAAGTGACAGGATGATCAATCCAGCGGGTTTTCTTCCTATTGGGGAGTGTTGCACATGCTGCTATGGCGGTATGGCTACTCACAGAATGAGTGGCGCTGCCCAATAAACTCGCCCCACGGGGCAAAATTAAAAAAAAAAAAAATTTACTATCCCCGCTCCTCCCGGAAGACCAGCCTCGCTCCCTATATATCCACGAGCTATTTTTAGAGCCTTTAATTATATCAGGCGCGGCGGGTATTGTCAGGAGCCGGGAATGGCATTCACGGCTAAAAACCTTCTAACTCGTTTAACGAGCAAAGGAATAGGATATCTGGGGTTAATAAACAATTACACACACACACACACACACACACACACACACACACACACACACACACACACCACACACACACACCACACACACACACACACACACAACACCAAACAGTGTGTGATGTGGTGGAGGCTGACTCCATACACATTTTCAAGTGTAATATGATAGAACCCAATAGGCTCAGGAACCTGTACACCTGTTGATTGACGGTTGAAAGGCGGGCCAAAGAGCCAGAGCTCCACCCCCGCAAGCACAAATAGGTGAGTACACATACACACACACACATATGAGCTGCGAGGGATTCAGAGACTACATAGCAGGCACCATGACGATGGGAGGACCAAAAGTATAGTAGCAGTGATATACAATCCTCCACCAAATGACAGAAGACCCAGGCAAGAGTATGACAACAACAACATGGCAGTTAACACTATAATTGAGAGGCAGTTAACACTATAATTGAGTTAACACTATAATTTCTCTATAATTGAGAGAGAAATAGATCCCACCTGCTCATCATGGAGGACTTCAATAATGGAAGAATAGACTGGGAAGACAAGGAACCGCATGGAGGCGAGGATACATGGAGAGCTAAACTATTGGAGGTGGCGACAAGAAACTTTTTAAGCCAACATGTCAGGGAACCCACAAGGATGAGAGGTGAAGATGAACCAGCGAGACTCGACCTAGTCTTCACTCTGAACCACTCCGACATAAGGGAAATCGGTTTCGAGGCCCCAGTAGGAATGAGCGACCACAGTGTACTGGTGTTTGTGTATCTGTTTGAAGAAGGGTTAAAGAACTCGAGGAGGGGAACTGAAAACAAAAGGCTGGCATTCCGAAAGGAAAACTATGAAGAGATAAGAAAATTCCTAATAGATATAACATGGAAAACAAAGCTCAGAGGAAAGACGGCCCAAGACATGATGGACTACATCAGGCAGAAGTGTAAGGAGGCAGCAAACAAGTTTGTCCCAGTCCAAAAAGAAAACACGGAAATGAAGATGAGACACCCATGGTTTAATCAGAGATGTAGGCTAGCTGAGCAGCAAAGTAAAAGGGCATGGAGAAACTATAGGAATAACAGGACACTGGAGAGCAGAGAAAGATACCAGAATGCCAGGAATGAATATGTCAGGATGAGAAGAGAGGCAGAAAGACAATACGAAAATGACATTGCGAGCAAGGCAAAGACTCAACCTAAATTACTGCACAGCCACATTAGGAGAAAAACAACAGTAAAGGAACAGGTAATGAAATTGAGGATAGGGGCAGACAGACTCACTACAAACGACAAAGAAGTGTGCGAGGAGCTGAATAAAAAAATTAAGGAGGTCCTCACATTAGAGCAAGGAGAAGTTCCAGAGATAAGAAAGGGAATAGTTAACCAGGAACCACTAGAAGAGTTTGGGATTACCACTGGGGATGTAAGGAAGCTTTTGCTAGAGTTGGATGTGACAAAGGCTATAGGTCCGAGATGGAATCTCCCCTTGAATACTGAAGGAAGGAGTGAAAGCACTGTGCCTGCCACTCTCCATGGTGTATAACAAATCACTGGGAACAAGGGAACTGCCAAGAATTTGGAAGATGGCTAATGTAGTCCCAATATACAAGAAAGGGGATAGACAGGAGGCACTGAACTACAGCCCAGTGTCCCTAACCTGCATACCATGCAAGCTGATGGAGAAGATTGTGCGAAAAAAAGCTAGTGAAACATCTGGAGCGAAAAAACTTTGTAGCAAAGCATCAACATGGGTTCAGGGATAGCAAGTCATGCCTCACAGAATTAATTGAATTCAACATCCAGACAAGAAAGAGAGGGGTAAGTAGACTGCATATTTTTGGATTGCCAGAAAGCCTTTGATACAGTACCACACAAGAGGCTAGCGATAAAGCTGGAGATGCAGGCAGGAGAAAGGGAAGGTACTCCATTGGATAAGGGAGTACCTAAGCAACATAAGATATCGAGTCACTGTGAGGGGCAAGTCACTGGTGACGTCACAGATTGGCGAGACGTCATCAGTGGAGTCCCGCAGGGTTTAGTCTTTGGACCTATACTGTTTCTCATATATGTGAATGATCTCCCAGAGGGTATAGAATCGTTCGTCTCATTGTTTGCTGATGATGCAAAAATTATGAGGAGGATTAAAACAGAGGAAAATAGCAGGAGGCTACAAGATGACCTAGACAGACTAAATGAATGGTCTGACAAATGGCTATTAAAGTACAACCCGAGTAAATTCAAGGTAATGAAATTTTCAAGGTAAGTAACTAGGCGGTGGAAACAGGAGGCCATAAACAGGATACCGAATAGAAGATGAAGTACTTCATGCAACGGACAGAGAGAAAGATCTAGGAGTTGATATCACACCAAACCTGTCTCCTGAAGCCCACATAAAGAAAATTACATCTGCGGCATATGCGAAAAGAAAAATCAGCCACAGTGGCAAGGGGTGAAGGGTATAGCAGGGCTCCAGGGACCCTCCACTATGAGGGAGGGTATAGCAGGGCTCCAGGGTCCCTCCACTATGAGGGAGGGTATAGCAGGGCTCCATGGACCCTCCACTATGAGGGAGGGTATAGCAGGGCTCCAGGGTCCCTCCACTATGAGGGAGGGTATAGCAGGGCTCCATGGACCCTCCACTATGAGGGAGGGTATAGCAGGGCTCCAGGGTCCCTCCACTATGAGGGAGGGTATAGCAGGGCTCCAGGGGCCCTCCACTATGAGGGAGGGTATAGCAGGGCTCCAGGGTCCCTCCACTATGAGGGAGGGTATAGCAGGGCTCCAGGGACCCTCCACTATGAGGGAGGGTATAGCAAGGCTCCAGGGTCCCTCCACTATGAGGGAGGGTATAGCAGGGCTCCAGGGTCCCTCCACTATGAGGGAGGGTATAGCAGGGCTCCAGGGTCCCTCCACTATGAGGGAGGGTATAGCAGGGCTCCAGGGCCCTCCACTATGAGGGAGGGTATAGCAGGGCTCCAGGGTCCCTCCACTATGAGGGAGGGTATAGCAGGGCTCCAGGGTCCCTCCACTATGAGGGAGGGTATAGCAGGGCTCCAGGGTCCCTCCACTATGAGGGAGGGTATAGCAGGGCTCCAGGGGCCCTCCACTATGAGGGAGGGTATAGCAGGGCTCCAGGGTCCCTCCACTATGAGGGAGGGTATAGCAGGCTCCAGGGCCCTCCACTATGAGGGAGGGTATAGCAGGGCTCCAGGGTCCCTCCACTATGAGGGAGGGTATAGCAGGGCTCCAGGGACCCTCCACTATGAGGGAGGGTATAGCAGGGCTCCAGGGTCCCTCCACTATGAGGGAGGGTATAGCAGGGCTCCAGGGACCCTCCACTATGAGGGAGGGTATAGCAGGGCTCCAGGGACCCTCCACTATGAGGGAGGGTATAGCAGGGCTCCAGGGACCCTCCACTATGAGGGAGGGTATAGCAGGGCTCCAGGGACCCTCCACTATGAGGGAGGGTATAGCAGGGCTCCAGGGTCCCTCCACTATGAGGGAGGGTATAGCAGGGCTCCAGGGTCCCTCCACTATGAGGGAGGGTATAGCAGGGCTCCAGGGACCCTCCACTATGAGGGAGGGTATAGCAGGGCTCCAGGGTCCCTCCACTATGAGGGAGGGTATAGCAGGGCTCCAGGGACCCTCCACTATGAGGGAGGGTATAGCAGGGCTCCAGGGTCCCTCCACTATGAGGGAGGGTATAGCAGGGCTCCAGGGACCCTCCACTATGAGGGAGGGTATAGCAGGGCTCCAGGGACCCTCCACTATGAGGGAGGGTATAGCAGGGCTCCAGGGTCCCTCCACTATGAGGGAGGGTATAGCAGGGCTCCAGGGTCCCTCCACTATGAGGGAGGGTATAGCAGGGCTCCAGGGACCCTCCACTATGAGGGAGGGTATAGCAGGGCTCCAGGGTCCCTCCACTATGAGGGAGGGTATAGCAGGGCTCCAGGGACCCTCCACTATGAGGGAGGGTATAGCAGGGCTCCAGGGTCCCTCCACTATGAGGGAGGGTATAGCAGGGCTCCAGGGACCCTCCACTATGAGGGAGGGTATAGCAGGGCTCCAGGGTCCCTCCACTATGAGGGAGGGTATAGCAGGGCTCGAGGGTCTCTCCACTATGAAGGAGGGTATAGCAGGGCTCCAGGGACCCTCCACTATGAGGGAGGGTATAGCAGGGCTCCAGGGGCCCTCCACTATGAGGGAGGGTATAGCAGGGCTCCAGGGACCCTCCACTATGAGGGAGGGTATAGCAGGGCTCCAGGGACCCTCCACTATGAGGGAGGGTATAGCAGGGCTCCAGGGACCCTCCACTATGAGGGAGGGTATAGCAGGGCTCCAGGGACCCTCCACTATGAGGGAGGGTATAGCAGGGCTCCAGGGTCCCTCCACTATGAGGGAGGGTATAGCAGGGCTCCAGGGGCCCTCCACTATGAGGGAGGGTATAGCAGGGCTCCAGGGACCCTCCACTATGAGGGAGGGTATAGCAGGGCTCCAGGGTCCCTCCACTATGAGGGAGGGTATAGCAGGGCTCCAGGGTCCCTCCACTATGAGGGAGGGTATAGCAGGGCTCCAGGGACCCTCCACTATGAGGGAGGGTATAGCAGGGCTCCAGGGGCCCTCCACTATGAGGGAGGGTATAGCAGGGCTCCAGGGACCCTCCACTATGAGGGAGGGTATAGCAGGGCTCCAGGGTCCCTCCACTATGAGGGAGGGTATAGCAGGGCTCCAGGGTCCCTCCACTATGAGGGAGGGTATAGCAGGGCTCCAGGGTCCCTCCACTATGAGGGAGGGTCATCTTCCCGCACAAAAGCAATTGGGAAAGTTTGCCGCGGTAGGATGAAGTGTTGACTCTCACGTCTCCACTGTTCTTGATCCCTTGTCTCTCTCTCTCTCTCTCTCTCTCTCTCTCTCTCTCTCTCTCTCTCTCTCTCTCTCTCTTGAATTTCCTGTAAATTGCCCTCCTAGTGAAGATTCCTCTGCTAGTAGCTGTGCTATTACTCTCTCTCTTTATTTTCTCTCCTCCTCCAGTTCTCTTAATAGCGACTATATTTTCCTTCAGCTCCGCTATGATGTACACACTTTTTGCTGCGCTTGTTTCATATGTAGGGTTTTAATGACCTTAACCTAACCCTTGGCGTCATGTTAATTTCCTTTGGACGTTCCTTTTCATTATTGCCCATTGCTTGTGTGTCTCTTTCTGCCTTATTCCTCTCCCTCCTCCTCTCTGCTTGACCTGGCATTTTGCTCTCTCGGGTGTTCCTTGTGTTAACACTTCACTATAACAGCTAACACTCAGGTATAACAGTCCAGCTGGCTTGTGCTAATTCATCTACTTCACACGTCCACTGCGGGCTCGCCATAGCCCGTGCTACTTGTGTTCCGAGTAGCTGGATTTTAAAACAACAACAACATCATCGACCCCGTTTGTGGACCTGAGTCATTGTCAGGCAAGTGTTGGTGGCGAACGGTTCCTTGTTGCTCAAGTCCTTGGTCACCTCTCACGCCAAGCTGTGGGTCGGTGGACGACATCCTGTAGTCACATGTAAACACGTGCTGTAGTCACTTGTAAACACGTGCTGTAGTCACATGTAAACACGTCTTGTAGTCACATGTAAACACGTGCTGTAGTCACATGTAAACACGTGCTGTAGTCACATGTAAACACGTGCTGTAGTCACATGTAAACACGTGCTGTAGTCACATGTAAACACGTGCTGTAGTCACATGTAAACACGTCTTGTAGTCACATGTAAACACGTGCTGTAGTCACTTGTAAACACGTGCTGTAGTCACATGTAAATACGTGCTGTAGTCACATGTAAACACGTGCTGTAGTCACATGTAAACACGTGCTGTAGTCACATGTAAACACATGCTGTAGTCACATGTAAACACATGCTGTAGTCACATGTAAACACGTGCTGTAGTCACATGTAAACACGTGCTGTAGTCACATGTAAACACGTGCTGTAGTCACATGCAAACACGTGCTGTAGTCACATGTAAACACGTGCTGTAGTCACATGTAAACATGTCCTGTAGTCACATGTAAACAGGCACTGGGCCCCGATCTTCCTTTGTGCTGGCAATAATTTCTACTAAACCTACTTTACACTTTCCAGTTCAGTTATATATTTATAAATTTTTTACCTATCTTGTAAATCATATTTTTGTGTGTTACAAAATGCTGGATCCACACCAGTGCTAAATATATAGTACTCTAAGAGTGGGGCTGCATATATAAGTATTGGTCTCACGTAGGTTTTGTACTAAGCCTGTTTACGTTTGGACGTAAGGTTAATTTTTCCACGTGTTCATTTAGTCTTTTGATTATTTTTTTAACCAGGGCGCCTGACAGCTGGGTGGACAGCGCTTCGGATTCGTAGTCCTGAGGTTCTGGGTTCGATCCCCGATGGAGGCGGAGACAAATGACCAAAATGTTTCTTTCACCCTGATGCCCCTGTTACCTAGCAGTAAATAAGTACCAGGGAGTGAACATTCTTAGCGAGATGTTGTCAAAGTCCTTCTGCTTGTCTCTCAACCACAGCCAGGATTCACAGACCACTTAAGCGTTCACTTACGAGGTCTGAACCTCTTATCTCGATCATGGCGGTTAAGTCCGTAGTTACTAAACAGTTTACGAGCTCCCAAGCACTCTACTAGCGCGTCCATAGCCCAGAATTATTGTTATGGGCGACCTCTTAGAGCCTGCGAACTCGTAAATTGTTTAGTAAATACCGATTTGGTCGCCAAGATGGATATCAACAGGTAGGCATCAGTAACGACGTGAGTGGTTTGTAAGTCCTGGTTCCTGGAGACACTGATCTTCTCTCAAGAAAGTAAGCCAGGCAGCAGACAGCTAGTCAGTCAACAGTCAGCCAGTAAGTCAGCAGTTAGCCAGTCAGGCAGTCAGCCAACCGGTCAGTAAGTCAGTCAGCTGTCGACTGCTCGTTTAACCTAACATCGAGAAACACTCTCTTTCGGTTAGACAACTGTTACGGCTGGCACTTCAACGGTGCCATCTGTCCCTCACCATCTTGGGCCCTCACAGTAACAGTGCCTCCCGTCCTGCACCGCTTTGGACCATCACAGTAACAGTGCCTCCCGTCCTGCACCGCCTTGGACCATCACAGTAACGGTGCCTGAAGTAGGAGAGGAGGCAGTAAACCAGGCGGTCTTGGAAGGGTTCAAAATTAGGAGAGATGAGGCCAAGAGACACCTGTTGGATTTTGATGTGAGAAAGGCTGTTGGTCCAGACGGGATCTCGCCATGGGTACTGAAAGAGTGTGCAGGAGCGCTTTGCTTGCCACTCTCCATAGTGTATAGTAGGTCACTGGAGACGGGAGACCTACCGGAAATATGGAAGACGGCGAATGTGGTCTCAATATACAAAAAGGGTGACAGGCAAGAGGCACTGAACTACAGGCCAGTGTCCTTGACTTGTATACCATGCAAGGTGATGGAGAAGATCGTGAGAAAAACCAAGTAACACATCTGGAGAGAAGGGACTTCGTGACAAACCATCAATATGTGTTCAGGGATTGCAAATTTTGCCTCACAGGTTTAATAGAATTCTACTACCAGCTGACAAAGATTGACAAATTAAGAGAAGGGTGGAATAACTGCAATTTCTTCGATTGTCGGAAAGCCTTTGACAGAGTACGCAGGCGATGAGTCACAATAACGTTGCTGAAGTATCTTGACCAGACGACACACTAGAAAGTGAAGGGACGACAACGTTTCGGTCCGTCCTGCACCATTCTCAAGTCCAAGTGACAAGTCTCAAGTCCATTCTCAAGTGACAGAGTACCTAATAAGAAACAGGCAGGAGTAACTGGTAGAGGTGCTCCAGTGGATAAGGGAGTACCTAAGCAATAGGAAGCAGAGAGTTATAGTGAGGGGTGAGACCTCAGACTGGCGTGAAGTCACCAGTGGAGTCCCACAGGGCTCTGTACTCGGACCTATCCTGTTTCTGATATACGTAAATTATCTCCCGGAGGGTATAGACTCATTTCTCTCAATGTTTGCTGACGACGCCAAAATTATGAAAAGACAGAGGAGGACAGCTAATTGAGGCTTCAAGAAGACCTGGACAAACTGAATGAATGGTCCAACAAATTGCTGTTAAGAGTTTAACCTGAGCAATTATGAAGTAGTGAACATAGCCGTAGGGAGCAGGAATCCAGATACAAGGCACCATTTGGGAGGCGAAATTCTTCAAGAATCAGAGAAAGACCTGGGGTTTGATATCACATCAGACTTGTCCCACTGGATCTCATATCAAGAGGATATCATCAGCGGCATATGCCAGGTTGGCCAACATAAGAACGGCCTTTAGAAACTTGTGTTAGGAATGATTCAGAATCTTGTATACAACATATGTCAGACCAACCCTGGAGTATATAGCTCCAGCGTGGAACCCGTATCTAGTAAAGCACACGACTAAATTGGAGAAGGTTCAACGGTATGCCACCAGAATAGTACCCGAGTTGAAGGGTATGAGCTACGAAGAGAGATTACCGGAATTAAACTTCACGTCGCTGGAAGAAAAAAGATTTCGGAGAGACATGCTCATCACATAGAAGATTCTGAAATGATAGGGTAGATAAAGACAAATTATTCAACACGAGTGGTACACGAACAAGGGGGAACAGGTGAAAACTGAGTACCCAAATACGTTAGAAAGGACGTTAGAAAGAACTTTTTCAGTGTCAGAATAGTTAACAAATGGAATGCATTAGGCAGTGATGTGGTGGAGGCTGACTCCATACACAGTTTCAAATGTAGATATAATAGAGCCCAGTAGGCTCAGGAACCTAGTCACCAGCTGATTGACAGTTGAGAGGCGGGACCAAAGAGCCGAAGCTCAACCCCCGCACAAGCCAATTAAGTGAGTACCTAGGAGCCCTCACAGTAACGGTCGTTCCACTGAAGTATTGACCCCTGCTGCTACCTGTACACGGGGTCAGTTCACCCAGGTAGACCATAACATGATGGGCAGGATTTAGTAGAAGCGCTGGAAACGATCTTAGCGGTGTGGACTGCGTGTAGCCTGCCGTGGAAACTGCAGTCGTTATCGGCATGATCCCTAAAACATTGTCTTAAACTGTGCCTCCCTGTGATGCAGAGTGCAACACGTGCAATACAGCAATCGAACACTCCATCTTGTGCATTCCTGCACCCAATGGTTGATAGGTCACAGCTCAGTGTGTGGTAAAACCAAGTTAACTTTTTGATTACGTGTTCTTAGGCACATCCCTGCCCCCATTTTTTAAGAACATTCCTTCCCCCATTTTCTGCCCACCTCCACCCACTCTATTAATTCGAACATACATATCTCGAACTCTGCTTATGTAGGACAGATGTAAATGGATGATATATCTGTATGTAGGTTAGATTAATATTTTAAAAACACTACAATCCCCTTGTGTGGTTAAAATGTTCAATAAATCACTGAATTATATGTTTAACAGATCTCTCACCCTGTACATTGAGGACAGAAGAAAATGTATATATGCTGGTTAGCATCGTAAATAAATGGCCACGTTTGTGGTAGAAAAAAATTAGAAAAATTAATAATTATCTCCTCATGTACGGCCATTGGTGCTCCTCATTGTCCACCTCATTCTTGCCGTCTGGCCTCACGGTTTAACAACCCCGCCTCATGAGTCCTCATGAAGTATGCAGTCTTAAGGTCATAACGCTTACCCCCGAGGCAGGTCAACACTAATGGTCGTTACTGGCAGTCGCGTCCGTGGCTATTTTGGTGGGCGTCAAGTCACCCTACTTACGCGCTCTGCCTCCCAACCTATAATTGCGTAATGACGCGTACAACGAGCGTGTCACAGGAACGCGCGCGCGTGCTCGCACACACACACACATACCACACTGGGGCCTGGTAGCCTGGGACCAGATTCACGAAGCAGTTACGCAAGCACTTACGAACGTGTACATCTTTCCTCAATCTTTGACGGCTTTGGTTACATTTATTAAACAGTTTACAAGCACGAAACTTCCCAATCAACGGTTGTTATTGTTATAAACAGCCTCCTGGTGCTTCGGAGCTCGTTAACTGTTTAATAATTGTAAACAAAGCCGCCAAAATTAAGAAAAGATGTACGGGTTCGTAAGTGCTTGCGTAAGTGCTTTCGTCAATCTGGTTCCTGGTGCATAGCGCGCAGGGCTCGTAACACACAGAGATCACAATAGCGTGATGCATCAAATGAACAAATCCACAAGGGCCGTGACGAGGATTCGAACCTGCGTCCGAGAGTATCCCAGATGGGATGCTCTCGGACGCAGGCTCGAATCCTAATTCGTAAACTGAAACATATATGAGATGTAGTAGAATGTATACTTGTGAAGAATACACGTGCCTCAATATTGAGTTTACACCTATTGTCTTTGTATGATCCTCTGTCAATGGACACGAGCAGCACCTCACTCTAATAAGATCAAACTGAATTACTCACATTAGGTAAAATGTAGTATTTTGCCAATAAGGATTTT
>WNGS01164858.1:31554652-31565018 GCA_020271785.1 Procambarus virginalis
AGACCTTCGGGATTGTAGCGGAGAACAAAAGCCCAGAGAGATCACCACTCGATGGAGGAGGCGGAAGGGCTGAGTCCTCACACACACAAACAGGGGGGGACCGAAACCCCCCTCCCGAGCGCTAGCACTCGCGGAGCGTGGTAGCGCTCGGGGTTGTAGTCTTAGGGACCGGGGTCGATTCCGGCGAGGGCGGAGGAAACAAGTTGAGGAGAGGTGCTGTAACGGACTGATGCACTGTTCACCTCGCAGTAAAATAAGTCGTGCGTTAGATTATGACAGCTGCTAAGGGCTGCTTCCCGGGGCTGTGGTCTGTGTGTGTCGGTGTATGGGGGTTGTTATAGAGAGAAATATATGTGTAGATATAGATATATAGAGAGGAAAAATGATGTGATGGAAACGCGAGATACAAGAGCTATAGATATTCTGTAAACCTAAATAGTAAATAAAACACACAAAGACACAAGCCACACACACGAACACAACAACACGGCCACAACACACACACAAACACAAACACACACACACACCACATAGTCGGAAAGGGGGGACAGAGAACGTATGCAATCAAAGCGGAAAAAAAACCAACCAAGCTACTACACAGTTCATTTAAGAAGAAAAATGTCGGTGAACGACCAAGTGACAATTAAGACTAAGGAAGGCAGAGGGAAAATATACTGAAAGTGACCATGAAATCTGTGAGGCCGAACGTCAGTTTCCTGGAGTGTTCACTACCTAGCCCGGCAGCTCCCATTGTTGGAAGGTTTTACCCTAGATGAAAGACATCAGATATAGCGGTGGACAGGTGGAAGAGGGTAAGAAACATTTGACAACTTAGAGATTCTAAAGCGTAGGACCAGAAAAAGTATCACCGTTGGATACGAAGAGAAGCAGCGCCAGGCCCTCAGCGTGCTTGGCAATGAATCTTTTAATGAGTCACTATGTCGGAGGGGAGAGAGAGGTTGAGGAATTGCCCAGTTGATGGAAGAAGGCACCAAATGTCGTGCGGGTCTTCAAGAAAGGCGATAGGGAGGAGTCCATTAAAACTATAGACCTGTATCACGAACGCATCCCCGGTAAAATATGGAAAGAATTAATTAGGCTACGTCTGGTTGCACACCTTGAGAACATTAGATTTGTGAATAAGCATCAACATGGGTTCTGGCAGGGTAAATCGTGCCTAACAAACCTTCGAATTCTATGATAAAAGAACGAGGATAAGGCAGGACAAAGAAGGTTGGGGTAGACGAATATTTCTGGACTGCCAAAAAAGCCTTTGATCAGTACAGCACTGAGACTGCTACTTCAAAAACTCGAGCGGACAGGCGGGGGTAGCGGGGAAAGGTCCTGCTGGTAAGGAAACTACTCACAGGAAGGAGCCGAAAGCGTTACGGGTAAGGGGCGCGAGAAGTCGGACTGGCGGAACAGTAAACAAGTTGAGTACCACAAGGATCGGTGATGGGCCCAATTTATTCTTGTATATGTTAACAGACATGTTAACGGGTATAGTAGTCCGACATGTCGAGTTTGAGGGATGACGCAAGTTGCATCGAAGGTTGTTTGTTACAGATGAGGATTGTAAGAGCCTCCAAGAGGACCTGAACAGGTTGCAGAGATGGTCAGAGAAATGGCTATGGAATTCAACACGAGAAATGTAAAGTTTATGGAAATGGGACTAGGAGGCAGGAGACAAAGGGACAGTACACATTGAAGGAGAAAAGCTATCTGTGACGACGCGCGAAAGAGGACTGGGTGTGGACTGACACCTACTCTATCTCCTGATGCACATATCAATTGGATAACGACAGCAAGCTACTCTAACTGGCAAACGTCTTTAGAAACATAATCCAAAACTATTAAGGGCTTTTAGGGCGCTTTCCACTGCCCACGTGAGGCCCGTCTTAGAGTATGCCGCTCATCATGGAGTCCCCATATAAAGAAACACATAAAGAAACTTGGAAAAGTTCAGAGGTTTGCAAACGAGACTCGTCCCAGAGAGCTACGAGGGGGTAAGAGGAGCGCCTGAGGGAACTGTGTCGTACGACACTAGAAAGAAGAAGGGAAGAGAGGGGGGACATGATAGGAAAGTATAACATACTCAGAGGGACTGACAGAGTGGCCATAGACGAAGTTCACACGGAATAGTAACAGAACGAGGGGACATGTTTGGAATTAGAATCTCAGATGAGTCACAGATATTTTAGGAAGTTTCTTTTAGCGTGAGATAGGGGGAAAATGGAATGCACTTAAGGACAGGTTGTGGAAGCAATACTATTCATAATTTTAAAACCAGGTATGATAGGGAAATGGGATAGGAGTCATGGTGTAAACAACCTGATGCTCGAAAGGCGGGATCCAAGAGTCAATTGCTCGATTCTGCAGACACAATAGGTGAGTACACACAGTGGAGGCCGGTCCTCGACCAGGCCACAACCCCCAGGAAGCAGCAGTGACAGCAGCTAGACACTAACACTTACCCAGTTCCATTTACTGCTTAGGTAACAGGCGGCATCAGGGTGAAATAAACTCTGCCCCAATTGTTTCTCGTACTGACGCCCGGGATCGAACCGGCACCACAGGATAACGCGTCCAGAGTCTGTCCGCTCAGCCAAGATGACAATAATTTCCATTATAATCAGGTGAATGTCCGTGGCTGTGTGTCAGGTGATGGAGGACGAGACCACTATGGGTAGGGGAAGGCGCCCACACACGGGAAATGTTGTGGGTGTGCTGTAGAGGTGCAGTAGTTGATCTAGCTTTGTGCGTGACACGTTTCCTCTGGACCTCTGTAGTTTTTCCGTTCTACTTTGGCCGCACGGGTTCTCCCTGATGGTGACTGCTTTCCAAGTCTTGGACAGTCCTCAGTAACTGTCCAGGTCTTTGACGGGTCACCTTGAGGTATTCTTGAACGTTCTTCTCCACCCTCAACAGTACGGAACCCCTGGCATAATTCCTCCTACAACAGCTGTTGGTAATGGTCTGTCAGCCAACTCGACAAACGTGACCTGTCATATGGCCTAGTTTCTGTAGAGAGGGTGAAGACGCGGGTATTCCGGACCCATTCCAGGACATCTGTGTCCGGGATTTTGTCCTGCTACCTGATGTGGAGGAGTCTGCAGGAGTCTGCGGAGATCTGAGATGCCTTGCGGAGTCTGTGGGATGGGAGAAAACTTCAAGTTAAATATGGTTGAGCTTTGGCGTGTCCTGCGGGAGAACCGTCCAGGTCGCCTGGCGGAGTGAGAGTTGGTGAAGTACCAACCAACTGCACGTTTAGACCTTCAACTTGGGGTAATAAGCTGATCGAGACCCCTGTGTTCACCCCTTGTTCTATCGTCCCCTGGGGCAAAAGAGAGTACCCCCCCTTGATCTATCGTCCCCTGGGACAAGAGAGTACCCCCCCTTGATCTATCGTCCCCTGGGACAAGAGAGTACCCCCCCTTGATCTATCGTCCCCTGGGACAAGAGAGTACCCCCCCTTGATCTATCGTCCCCTGGGACAAGAGAGTACCCCCCCTTGATCTATCGTCCCCTGGGACAAGAGAGTACCCCCCCTTGATCTATCGTCCCCTGGGACAAGAGAGTACCCCCCCTTGATCTATCGTCCCCTGGGACAAGAGGAGTACCCCACCCTGATCTATAGTCCCTGGGGACAAGAGGGAAGGTACCCCCTTGTTCTGAATGTCCCTGGGAAAGAGGATTACCCCCTTGTTCTAATCGTCCCTGGGGCAAAAAGACGGGAGTTACCCCCCCCTGGATCTATCGTCCCATGGGCAAGAAGTACCCCCCCGATATGATCTATCGTCACATGGACAAGAGAGTACACCCCTTGATCCTTATCGGCCCTGGGGCCAGAGAGTACCCCCTTGACCTATCGTCCCCTGGGGCAAGAGAGTACCCCCCCTTGATCTATCGTCCCCTGGGACAAGAGAGTACCCCCCCTTGATCTATCGTCCCCTGGGACAAGAGAGTACCCCTTGTTCTATCGTCCCCTGGGACAAGAGAGTACCCCCCCTTGATCTATCGTCCCCTGGGACAAGAGAGTACCCCCCCTTGATCTATCGTCCCCTGGGGCAAAAGAGAGTACCCCCTTGATCTCTCGTCCCCTGGGGCAAAGTAGAGGAACAGGGGGGGGAATACCTCCTCCGTGTCCACCACAATATTCTCCACCGGAAGAATTGATATCGTTTCCCCATGAACCTAAGAGTAGTGGAAGGGAAGATGGGGACGAATATCTGCCAAACTGCACTGAAGGGAATAGAGAATAGAACGAGGATGGGGAAAAGCGGTGAACAAAGAGGAGAGAAGAGGTGGGGGGAGGAAAAGAGGGAGATAACGAAAGAGAAGTAAGGAAGGCGGGCAGAAAGTAACCGTTTCAACACATATTATGGATTTTCATTGTTGGTTCTATCAGTCTTCTTCTTTATATTATTCTATTATAAGTTTTAATGTGTTGAAATTTTAATATTATTTTATTCTTATTGTAATTAACACAATTAATGTTATTTTATTTCTTCGTATTATATTAATGTATTATATTATTATGATGATATTTATCAGAAGCTGTGAAAAAGATTACATGAAGTTGTGGAAGGAGGAGAGTTAGGAATGCAGGAATTAGGTAATCATGAGAGAGAGAGAGAGAGAGAGAGAGAGATGAACTGGCGAGAGAGAGAGAGAGATAGATGATAGAGAGAGGAGAAAGAGAGGGAGAAAGAGAGAGGAAGGGCGAGGGAGTGCAGAGGAGAGAGAGAGAGCGTGTGGGAGAGGTGAGAGAGGGAAGGAAGGGAGAGGGATGAGAGAGGAGAAGAGGAGAGACAGAGGGAGGAGATAGCTTGAGACAGAGGGAGGAGAGAGAGAGGAGTGAGAGGAGACGTGGGAGAGAGGAGAGGAGAGCGTGAGGAGGTAGGGAAGATGAGGGGAGAGAAGAGAGAGAGAAGAGGAGGGCGATGAGGGGGAGAGAGAAGAGAGAGGAGAGAAGAGAAAAAACAGAAAAAACAGAGAAGAGAGAGAGGAGGGAGAAGAGACAGGTTTGGAGAGGTGAGGAGGGAGATGAGAGAGCGAGAGAGGGAGGGGGGGTGCGGAGAGAGACCAGTTGAAGGAGGAGGGAAGAGATGGATGGGTGATGGAGAGAGGGAGGGGAGGAAGGGGAGAGGGAGAGAGAGGAGATCAGAGGGGAGACGCCGGAGTAGAGAGAGAGAGATGAGAGGAGAGAGGAGATGAGGGGAGAGAGAGCAGAGCGGAAGAGTCAGAGTGGAGAGAGAGAGCAGAGAGAGAGAAGCGAGATGAGAGAGGAGAGAGAGAGAGGATAAAAAAGGACATAAAACAAATAAAGAGCAGGAATTGGAATAAAAAGGTTTATTTAGAGCATAATTACCCCTAGCGAAAGAGAAGAAAGGGAAGCTATTTCTAAACAACAAGAGAAAGTGGGAAGAACGAGTGAGGAGGGGAGGAGGATGAGGGGAAATGAAGAGAGAGAGATGATGGGGGGGGTGACGAGACTGAACGATAAGAATGTAAATGTGCTACCGGATCAGGTGATTCCACGTAACCAGCGGCAGTTAGGTACCGTTCGAGGGCTCTTATCTCAGGGTGTGTCAGAGGGGAGACGGGTCTGTTGGGGAGGACATATGTGGGGACGAGGAGAAGAGGAGAGAGAGAGGGCAGGGGAAGGGAGAGAAGAAGAGAGCGTGGAAGAGTTTCTGGATGTTTATATCTGAAAAAGTTTTCTATGAGTCAGAGAGAGAGAGAGGAGAGAGAGACGACGAGATGAGAGAGTTGAGATGAGAAGAGTAGAGGAGAGGGAGAGATATGAGAGAGAAGAGGAGAGAGAGAGGAGAGGAGTGGGATGAGAGAGAGGGAGAGAGAGGGGAGGAGAGTAGGAGAGAGGAGAAGGAGGAGCGAAGAGAGGAGAGGTGCGGAGCGGAGAGATGAGAGAGAGGGAGCGAGGGAGAGAAGGAGGGAGGCGGAGAGGAGAGGAGAGAGCGAGAGGGAGCGAGAGAAGGAGTGGAGAGAGAGAGGGGGGGGGCGGGGGGGGTGGAGAGAGGAGAGCGGAGAGGAGAGGAGAGGATGAGGAGGCGAGAGAGAGAGAGATGATGAGAGAGGAGGCGAGAGAGATTGGAGAGAGGAGAGAGGAGAGAGAGAAGCGAAAGAGAGAGAGAGGAGAGAGACGAGGAAGAGAGAGAGTGAAAGGAAGACAAGAAAGAATGATTGAAACTACTGATTGAATACAAAAGAAGATTAGAAAGAGAATAGAAAAGGATATACGATGAGAAAGTGATGAAAACTAAAAAATGTATAGAAGTCACATATGTCGACGCTGGAGATAAGAAACAAGAACACAGACACAGGTGGAAGAAATGATAAGAAAGGCCAAGTTAAAGGGCCAGAGGACATAGAGAAGCAGAAAGGAAGACATAGCTTGTAGAGACATGAAACGACTAGAGATGGGGTAAAGGACCCCCCCGGTGTGATATACGTGTGGGTGTGTGTGTGTGTGTGTGTGTGTGTGTGTTGTGTGTGTGTGGTGTGTGTGTGTGTGTGGTGTGTGTTGTGTGTGTGTACTCACCTATTTGTACTCACCTTTGTGCTTGCGGGGTTGAGCTTTGGCTCTTTGGTCCCGCCTCTCAACTGTCAATCAACTGGTGTACAGATTCCTGAGCCTACTGGGCTCTATCATATCTACACTTGAAACTGTGTATGGAGTCAGCCTCCACCACATCACTGCCTAATGCATTCCATCCGTTAACTACTCTGACACTGAAAAGTTCCTTCTAACGTCTCTGTGGCTCATGTGGGTACTCAGTTTCCACCTGTGTCCCTTGTTCGCGTCCCCCCAGTGTTGAATAGTTTGTCCTTGTCTACCCGGTCGATTCCTCTGAGGATTTTGTAGGTTGTGATCATATCTCCCCTTACTCTTCTGTCTTCCAGTGTCGTAAGGTGCATTTCCCGCAGCCTTTCCTCGTAACTCATGCCTCTTAGTTCTGGGACTAGTAGTGGCATACCTTTGGACTTTTTCCAGCTTCGTCTTGTGCTTGACAAGGTACGGGCTCCATGCTGGGGCTGCATACTCCAGGATTGGTCTTACATATGTGGTGTACAAGATTTGAATGATTCCTTACACAGGTTCCTGAACGCTGTTCTGATGTTAGCCAGCCTCGCATATGCCGCAGATGTTATCCTTTTTATGTGGGCTTCAGGAGACAGGTTTGGTGTGATATCAACTCCTAGATCTTTCTCTCTGTCCGTTTCATTAAGTACTTCATCTCCTATTCTGTATCCTGTGTCTGGCCTCCTGTTTCCACTGCCTAGTTTCATTACTTTGCATTTACTCGGGTGAACTTCAACAGCCATTTGTTGGACCATTCACTCAGTCTGTCTAGGTCGTCTTGTAGCCTCCTACTATCGTCCTCAGTTTCAATCCTCCTCATAATTTTGCATCATCGGCAAACATTGAGAGAAACGATTCTATACCCTCTGGGAGATCATTTACATATATCAGAAACAGTATAGGTCCAAGGACTGACCCCTGCGGGACTCCACTCGTAACGTCTCGCCAATCTGAGACCTCACCCCTCACACTGACTCTTTGTCTCCTGTTGGTTAGGTACTCCTGTATCCAACGGAGTACCTTCCCTTTCACTCCAGCCTGCATCTCCAGCTTTTTCACTAGCCTCTTGTGTGGCACTGTATCAAAGGCTTTCTGACAATCCAAAATATGCAGTCTGCCCACCCTTCTCTTTCTTGCCTTATTTTTGTTAGCCTGGTCGTAGAATTCAAGTAACCCTGTGAGGCAGGACCTGCCATCCCTGAACCATGTTGATGCTGTGTTACAAAGTTCCTTCGCTCCAGGTGTTCCACTAGCTTTCTTCGCACAATCTTCTCCATCAGCTTGCATGGTATGCAGGTTAGGGACACTGGCCTGTAATTCAGTGCCTCCTGTCTATCCCCTTCTTGTATATCGGGACTACATTAGCTGCTTTCCAAATTTCTGGCAGTTCCCCTGTTGCCAGAGATTTGTTATACACTATGGAGAGTGGTAGGCACAGTTCTTCTGCTCCTTCCTTAAGTATCCAAGGAGAGATTCCATCTGGGCCTATAGCCTTTGTCACATCCAACTCTAGTAAACACTTTCTTACTTCCCCGCTTGTAATCTCAAACTCTTCCAGTGATTCCTGGTTAGCTATCCCCTCTCTTAACTCTGGGATTTCTCCTTGTTCTAGGGTGAAGACCTCTTGGAATTTCTTATTCAGTTCCTCACATACTTCCTTGTCGTTTGTAGTGAATCCTTCTGCCCCTAACCTTAATTTCATAACCTGTTCCTTTACTGTTGTTTTTCTCCTGATGTGGCTATGCAGCAATTTAGGCTGTCTTTGCCTTGCTTGCGATGTCGTTTTCGTATTGTCTTTCCGCCTCTCTTCTCATCCTGACATATTCATTCTTGGCAATCTGGTATCTTTCTCTGCTCTCCAGTGTCCTGTTATTCCTATAGTTTCTCCATGCCCTTTTACTTTGTTGCTTAGCTAGCTACATCTCTGATTAAACCATGGTTTCTCATCTTCATTTCACTGTTTTCCTTTTGGGCTGGGACAAACTTGTTTGCTGCTTCCTTGCACTTTTGCGTGATGTAGTCCATCATATCTTGGGCCGTCTTTTCCATGAGTTCTGTTTCCCATGCTATGTCTGTTAGGAATTTTCTTATCTCCTCATAGTTTCCCTTTCGGTATGCTAACCTTTTGGTTTCAATATCTCTCCTCGAGTTCAATAACCCTTCTTCAATCAGGTATTCAAACTCCAATACACTGTGGTCGCTCATCCCTACTGGGGCCTCAAAACCGATTTCTCTTATGTCAGAGTCGTTCAGGGTGAAGACCAGGTCGAGTCTCGCTGGTTCGTCATTTCCTCTCATCCTTGTGGGTTCTCTGACATGCTGGGTTAAGAAGTTTCTAATCACCACCTCCAGTAGTTTGGCTCTCCACGTATCCTCGCCGCCATGCGGTTCCTTGTTCTCCCAATCAATCCTTCCATGATTGAAGTCCCTCATGATGAGCAGGTGGGATCTATTTCTACAGGCAGCAGAGGCTGCCCTCTCAATTATAGTGTTAACTGCCATGTTGTTGTTGTCATACTCTTGACTGGGTCTTCTGTCATTGGTGGTGGTGGGTTATATATTACTGCTACTACTATCCTTGGTCCTCCCATTGTCATGGTGCCTGCTATGTAGTCTCTGAAGTGCCAGGGAGTGAGGGGGGAAGAGTGCCAGGGAGTGAGGGGTAAGAGTGCCAGGGAGTGAGGGGTAAGAGTGCCAGGGAGTGAGGGGGAGAGTGCCAGGGAGTGAGGGGTAAGAGTGCCAGGGAGTGAGGGGGAGAGTGCCAGGGAGTGAGGGGTAAGAGTGCCAGGGAGTGAGGGGGAGAGTGCCAGGGAGTGAGGGGTAAGAGTGCCAGGGAATGAGGGGTAAGAGTGCCAGGGAGTGAGGGGGAGAGTGCCAGGGAGTGAGGGGTAAGAGTGCCAGGGAGTGAGGGGTAAGAGTGCCAGGGAGTGAGGGGGAGAGTGCCAGGGAGTGAGGGGGAGAGTGCCAGGGAGTGAGGGGTAAGAGTGCCAGGGAGTGAGGGGGAGAGTGCCAGGGAGTGAGGGGGGAGAGTGCCAGGGAGTGAGGGGGAGAGTGCCAGGGAGTGAGGGGGAAGAGTGCCAGGGAGTGAAGGGGAGAGTGCCAGGGAGTGAGGGGGAGAGTGCCAGGGAGTGAGGGGGAAGAGTGCCAGGGAGTGAAGGGGAGAGTGCCAGGGAGTGAGGGGGAGAGTGCCAGGGAGTGAGGGGTAAGAGTGCCAGGGAGTGAGGGTAAGAGTGCCAGGGAGTGAGGGTAAGAGTGCCAGGGAGTGAGGGGTAAGAGTGCCAGGGAGTGAGGGTAAAAGTGCCAGGGAGTGAGGGGAAGAGTGCCAGGGAGTGAGGGGTAAGAGTGCCAGGGAGTGAGGGGGAAGAGTGCCAGGGAGTGAAGGGGAGAGTGCCAGGGAGTGAAGGGGAGAGTGCCAGGGAGTGAGGGGTAAGAGTGCCAGGGAGTGAGGGGTAAGAGTGCCAGGGAGTGAGGGGTAAGAGTGCCAGGGAGTGAGGGGTAAGAGTGCCAGGGAGTGAGGGGAGAGTGCCAGGGAGTGAGGGGGGAAGAGTGCCAGGAGGAGTGAGGGGGGGTGCATTATGTGCGTCTGGACGGTGTACAGCGCTGTGGTGTCAACGGCCGGTCAGTGAACTGCTCCCCCCGGCCCCCCCCCCCCTCCCCGCCCCCCCAAACAAACCTCTTCCAGCGTCCCCTGCTTGCTGGAGGAGCTTGTAACTCCCTCGGTCAATGGCAATGGTGTTATTTTGTCCACTCGGGGGCACGGGA